>CAWUFW010000724.1:1315000-1930000 GCA_963921515.1 Calotriton arnoldi
AAAGACCACCCACCAATTTCGCTAGCAACATCATGGACTTTGTGGTTCTCCTTATCAACTTCAGCGCCTTCATCCTGCTCGGAGACATGAACTTTCACTTAGAAGATCGTTCGACCCGAACTTGACGGCCCTTCTGGAAAGCCTTGGAATGCTCGGTCTTACCCAGCATGTTTCCAGATACACATGTGCCGCCAAACACCCCTTTGACCCAATTTTCACCTCCCTTAGCAACATCAGAATTGGCAAGCCATCATAATATGACCCGGACAGACTACTGCTTTGTCAGATTCAGCATCCCCATCCCGCAAAATCACAGGTGTACCACCACTGGACCTGCCCACCGTAGCTGGAAAAATATCCCAGAGGAGGACTGGACTTTCGCCCTCTCTCTGCTCTTTCCCAATCCCACCAGAAGCCT
Source organism: Calotriton arnoldi (assembly GCA_963921515.1). NCBI lineage: Eukaryota > Metazoa > Chordata > Amphibia > Caudata > Salamandridae > Calotriton > Calotriton arnoldi. The sequence continues at coordinate 1,315,419 of CAWUFW010000724.1, forward strand.
GCCGAGACCATCAACATGTCCACAGCAGGATCACCACATCTACTGACAGCCTGGTGCCTCTTAAATGCAAAACAATGGTAAGAACCTGACCACAAAGCAGCTGGTCCACAGAAGAACTTAGGCAGATTAAACGTCACTGCAAGCAACGGGAGCACAAGTGTAAAATGAGCCAAGACACCACAGACCAAGACATCTTCAAATCCAGAATACTAAGTGCCCAGCCATCATAGACTGCATTGGCAACAGCACCAACAGCAGCAAATACATCTTTTCCATTGTCAAAGATTTCACCGCACCTGCTGTCGCCTCCAGCAACACCACATCCTCCTCACAAGACCTCTTCAACAAGCTCTCGGAATTCTTCAACAAGAAGATCACCTCCATATTCAGTAATTTCAACCTTCAACTGGACCCTCCCCTCTTACAACTTGACTTACCTTATCTGCCGATGAACGGACCCTGACCGCAGGGCCTGCCGTCACCACCAATGATACCACCTCTACCATGAAGTCCATTCACTTGGGGGGGCATTTGACCCATACTCCCACCATGCCTTCACCAAAGGACTCCTATCTAGCAGCGAAGCTCTAACATTCATCCTCAACACCTGCATCAACTCATCTATATTCCAAACATGCCACAATCACTTCTTTGCTTAAGAAACCCTCCGCCCACCTAGCCATGCTTGCCAACTGCAGATTAATTTCCTTGGTATCATACCTGGTTAAGGTCTTACAGAAGCTCATCAGCAGATGTCTCACTGACCACCTCAACTACCACTAGCTCCTAGATGCCACGCAGTCCGGCTTCAGGCCCAACCATAGCACAGAAACATCAGTCCTTGCCTCCACAGACGACATCCACATTTCCTGGACAGAGTATACCATGCAAACCTCATCCTCCAGGACCTCTCTGCAACATTTGACGCAGTATCTAGCCCCATTCTCATCAAACGCCCACACGAGATTGACATCCAACACCTGCTCTTAGCTTAAACTTCTCCTTCCTGACGGATTGAACTCAAGCTGTTAGCCTGGCACCATACTCCTTGGAAGCCTGCAAACTCATCTATGGAGTACCTCAACATTCGTCCTTCAGCCCTGCCCTTTTCAGCGTATACATGGATCCCCCTTGCTAATGTCATCCGTGCACACAAAATCAGCATTCTCTCCTATGTTGATGGCACAAAGCTCATAATTTCTGTTTCGGAAAAGACCCTCAACACAAGAAACTAGTTCATTACCTGCATGATCGAAGTAGCCAACTGGATGAAATCCACCTGTCTCGGGCTCAATACTGATAAAACAGCAGTAGTGATCTTCAGTCAGTACACCTCACTGGTGGTTAACCGAACTCAGCCTCACACCCACTCCAAGCACCCATGCCAGGAGCCTCTGGATCATCATTGACAGCAAATTGGACATGACCACACTAGTCAAGGCCGTCACAACATGTAGCTTTCACACCCTGAAGATACTCAGGAAGGTCTCCAAATGGCTCTCAAGTAACTCCTGAAAAACCTTTACTCACACCCTCGATATCAGCAAAGTAGGTTACGGACCAACACTCTACGCCGGAATCACCAAGCAACTCATCAGAAGTCTACAAACCATCCTGAATTCAGCAGCCAGACCCATCCTCAACCTCCCACGCAGAAGTCAAATCACACTTCACCTCAGAGAGCTCCACTGGCTCCTGATAAACAAATGTGCTTAGTTCAAACTTCTTACTCACACATTCAAGGCACTACACAACTCACTCCCCACCTAACTAAACAGTCACATAGCTTTTCACTACTCACCCAGGCACCTCCGTTCTGCCATCCTCCTGCCAGCACACATCCTCCGCATACACAGAAACCGGTGCATAGGGCGGGCCTTCTCGTACATTGTTCCTAAAGTATGGAATGACCACCCACTATCGGAGCCTCCTCCTCTCTTCTTGACTTAATCAAGAAGCTGAAGATCTGGCTTTTCAAATAATCCCAGCTGAAGGCCAGGCTAGGCAATCACCCCTGCTCAGTGCTGGATACCCTAGTGGGTGCAAATGCGCTTTACAAATACATATAACATAACATAGAGAATGGTATTAGAACACTGGTTAAGATGGAACTCTATAGGACCTTGTTTTAGGACAGACTGTAGAGAATGTTGTAGGGCTGTTGCCTGTTGAGATGCTCTGGGGACAGTGCTGTGTTGGAGCGAATACTGTTGGAGACCTGATTTGAAGATGGGGATGGTACAGAATGAGCTCAAAGCATTCATTTGAATCAGATATCTGTGGGATACATCACATGGTTCCGAAAATGTATCACCAGTACTGAATGGTGCTGAAGCGATGGGCGATATGCAGCTGGTGCGAGTAGCACATAAGGTCTCCTTTTAAACGCAGTGTTCCCTGCTGTAGAGCTGTTGGAAATACTGAAAAGGGCTATTAGAGGCAGAAAATTGGAACACTGGCCTTGGAGGAGGCAAAAGGAGTGGTACGGTGCTCACTTGGATCATCTGTTGGCGATAAATAATGCAGAAACTCTGCTTGCAGTGAGCCCAGTAGATCGGTGTAGACCACAGTGCTTGCATGGGATGAGCCTGTAAGCTAGATAAAAAATGCTAATTGTTCTGCAACACTGCTTAGAGAAGGGGTATTACTGTATGAGCAGCCTACTCAGACTCGTGCCCTGAGGACGAGTGCAGTGAGGGTTCTGCGTTTGTCCTAGAAATTCTCTGCCCCTGCGCCCCTTGCAGGGTCAGCAGGAAAGCTAGAAATAGACCAAGGCGCGGCCCATGTGACTGGCATCGTAATACCATCTGCCTGACACTGTAGCCTTTCTTCACCCTCTCTGTGCCTGGTTCCGAGCTCGGAGGCTGGGCTGACTCTGGGGGCTCGGATGGCAGCAGAGCGAGAATATTAGGAAGAAATGCAGGCTTTGCCTCTGCTGTGACCTGTGTCAAATTTTGTAGGAGCCCACACTATATAGTCAACAGAGGGCCTTATTAAGGGGCTGATTACAAGTGGGTCATGGTTCTCCGACACCTGCGTAAACCCCGATTTGTGCACCATTCGAGATTAGGTGTTTGGTTGTATTTAATACATTAGATAATTATTGGATGTGTTAAATACCTCAATCTTAGTTAAATTTCGGCAGGTCAAAACTGCCGAAATTTAACAGGGGAAACGCATACAGTATTTACTGTATCATGCGTATTTTGGTGCGTTAAACAACCAAATCCTCACGTTATTTCCCTACTCGTAATAGGAACTATTTGTCACACCCTATAAATAACGTTCCCAAAAGTATCATTATTTATTAGGTGCGATAAATGGCTCCTATTTTCTTAATAAGGGCCCATAAGTAGGACAACGTGGATTTGATAATTACGCACCCAATAAAATCCATTACTGAGTTGTTTTGAATTTGAGTGTGGTAATTATCGCCTACTCCCGCTTTTTTTAGGAGTAACATGCAGATTTTGGTACAACCCTCATAAGGCAGCAGTATCGAGGGACCAGACCTCGCCTAGCAGAAATTCTCCTTTGCATGCTGACCAACCGGAGACAGGCTTCCCGCATGGGCAACGAGAACAGCACCCACTTAATTTACCTAGCACCCACAGAATATACATGGTAAATGTACCCAAGTTGGATGCAAGCAGAGGTATAGAGAATGTGGACTCCCTTACAAACAAAGCCATTCACTGGATACGGCATGTTAGGGGATGTCGTTCAGTGATTAGGGAAGACATAGTAAAAGCACGTAGGTTAACCTCATCAGTTCACCGTCAAGACTGTATCGAGCTTACCATGAAAAGGGCACACTTAGTGGATAACCTTTTTGCACTGGAATTTCGTACTACTGCACCAGGGCATTCACCAATCCAGTTTAGACGTTCCCCTTCGAGTAGTAGGAGCGATCATATGTCAAGTTACAGGCTATCTACCATGCGGGGAAGCTCTACCCTTGAACATAACGATTGACTGTGGAAGGAATTGCCCCTAATGCAAAAAGAAGAACACTTAATAGCTAGTCCCAATTTGAGGGATCGTTTCTTAAGTCCTGAGTATTCTACCGTAGGGATGGTCCAAATATCAAAGACCACTCCTGTTCCTACAACCCAGGTAGTCGACGAGTCGGAGGTGGGTAGCATGCCTCCTTGTACACCTAGTAGGCCACTGTCTTCACTTGTATGCCCGATTAAGGATTCCTTGCTGTCCTGGGACATCGCAGGTTTGAGACCGAAGATGGGCTCCCCTGAGTGACACGCTTTTATAGAGGGATATGATATCTGCTTGTTTCAAGAAAACTGGGCAGAAGCTACTCTTTTTTGTGTAGGTTACATAAACTACTACATTTCGGCCAGTAAAGGTGCAAAAGGAAGGCCATCGGGGGGAGGGGAGGCTTGACAATTTGGGTGCGGCAAGATCTAGGGTTAAATATACAGGTGCTCCCAACTCAGAGCAATGATATCCAGGCAGTTAGATTGACCATGGGCTCTCAGTGGAACATGGACATCTATAATGTCTACGTGAGAGGAACTAGAGGGAAGAAGTCGGGGGTTTTGGCGGCCCTCGATGACCTCCTTGACTCCCACCTGGAAACCTCAAACATCATAGTTGCGGGAGACCTTAATTCGACATTTGAGCCCCTTACAAAGGAGGAGGGCAACCTCCTAGAAGAGGAAGACGCTAGGTGGGGCATTCCAAAGTTGGAGCTTGACCCCATACCAAGGTGGACTGACGTGGCTATCCAAATTAACTCCATTTGTATGGAGAAGGGTTTGCGGGCCGTCCATGGCTGTACACCCTCTGATAGACTTGGGGCTAACACCTTTAATAATGGGTATAGTGCTAGCAGGATAGATTACTATTGATTAGTCTGGCACTATGGCATGCCCTTAGAGATATGCTGGTTAGAGACAGGTTAGAAAGTGATCATAACCCCCTGTGTGTGACCCTGGATCTGATTAAGCATAAGGCACCTACCCAAACAGGAAACAAATACCCTCCAAGTGAAGTTGTTCCATCTAACGATATGAGACGCCTTAAATGGGTAAAAATAATTGAGATGCCTGAATTGCTGGAAAGCATCAAAAAGGGTATGGATGGCGCTATAAGCGAGCTAGAGTTCTGTGTAGTAAATTCCCTGGCCCTAGAGCAATCAACTCGCATTCATAACAATCTTTTTACCCATTTGCGTACTCATTTCTTCAAGCAGAGTAGAAATAAAAAGGTCACAAATAGGAAAGTTGGGCATTGGTTTAATAAAGTGTCGAGAAGCACGAGTAGCTCTGGGGGTTGCCATTAAAGTAGGTGACCCGGTAGCTGTTCGAAGAGCCCGGTATATCTATAGGGGCACCCAGATCAAGGCAAAGAGAACATGGGGCGATAAAAGATGGCAGGAACTCGGGGAGGCCTGCACCGTGAGAAATCCCAAACAGTTTTGGAATGTATATAAATGGGATAGAGGAGGGCAGGCCAGACAGCCCCAAAATCATGTTTCGCTGACGGACTGGGTGAACCACTTCAAACCCCAATATGCCGCACTTGTAGTTGAAGATGAGGGTGATATTACCAGGTCATTCTATCAGGACAAGACCTTTAGCAGGGCGGAGGTTGAAGCGGCACTTAACTCCATAATGGCCGGAAAGGCTCCAGGCCCCGACGGCATCCCAGGGGACGTATTCTTCTATGATAAGGAAAGATGGTGCCGTTATATTTTATTGTTGACTAATGCCATTGCCCAGGGAGCTCCAGTCCCAGAATCCTGGAAAGGAGCCGAAATTATTCCGGTTTTTAAAAAAGGGGACAAATCATGCCCAGGGAATTATAGGCCCATCAGTTTAATTGATTGTCTACAGAAGGTAATGGGGCAACTAGTGCTTAATAAAAATCCAAGAGTGGATTGATGAGTTTAAGGTCTTATCTCCACTGCAAGCAGGGTTCAGGGCTTTTATAAGCACCATTGATCAAGTGTTTAGGTTTACCTTGCTCTATTGGAAGACGGTGACTCTGGGCAAGGGTAGTCTGTATGCCGCTTTCATTGACCTTAAGTCAGCGTTTGACCTCGTGCCTCGAGCCAAACTATGGGGTACTTTGCAAGAAATGGGGCTGCCACCGGAACTACTGACACTCACAATTAGATTGCATGAGGACAATAATGCAAAAATTAGATGGCGAAGTCACCAAATCCTTCCCTGTAGAAAGAGGAGTGCGCCAGGGATGTGTGATGGTGCCAACGCTATTTTCTTTATTCATCAATGGAATAGTGTCTTGTTTGAGATCTGTCCCTACGGATGCCCCAACTCTAGCAGGTGAAAAAATCCCCATACTAATGTTCGCAGACGACACATTGATCATCTCCAAAACCCCAAGTGGTCTCCAGAGAGCGCTAACAATCTTTGAGGAGTTCTGCTCGAAGCAAGGCCTGGAGGTCAATGTGTCGAAAACTAAACTAATGGCCTTTAATCCGTATAGGGCCTACAAAGGGGACATTTTAATGAATGATCGGCCGCTAGAGCAAGTCAAAGAGTTTACGTATTTAGGGGTTAACATCCAGGACGATCTGAAATGGAACCATCAGATTGATTTGGCATCTCTTAAACACAGGCAAATGTCGGGGTGTTGCATACGGAACATAATACCTCACATTCAAAGCCAATTAGCCCGGCACTTGAGATTTATAACATGAAAGTTATTAGTTCAGCCCTCTATGGTTCAGAGCTTTGGGGGTGCGAGAACCTTTCCATGCTTACACTATCGGAAAATAGATTTTTGAGGAAAATTACCAGGCTACCTCAGAGTACCCCAACTCGTCTGCTACTGTATGACCTTGGGAGGAAACCTATTGCAGATATAGCCAAACTGCGCCCCCTTTTGTACTGGCAGAGGCTTAGGACTACTCCCGAACTTGCAGCATATGCGTATGGGTTTCTAGATTTAATAAGGGCAGACACCTCTCACCGAATAAAATGGTTATGGGCGGTTAGAGACAGTCTATCAAGTATTGGTATGATCTCATTGTGGAAGGACCCAATAAATTCCAATTTTCCCCCGAAAAAGATTTTGAAAGAGAAATATTGGGAAAGGGTTCAGCTTAATATACTTGACCAGTGAGTCGTCCACGTTAACTGGCCGTTTCCTGGAAAGCAAACTAACACCCAGGCTGGAACCATATTGGGACCAAATTATAAAGCAGCTCGACCGGAAATTATATTTCCAGTTTAGGGTGGGCACACTGCCACTTAGAGCATTTACTACCAGATGGGCTAAACCCATCGATGAAACGTGCCCGGTATGTCAGCTTAGTAAAGATTCACTGGCTCATTTATTGTTTGTCTGTGTTGGTTACGATGCACCACGCTGTGTTTGGCTGACACCGATCTGCAAACTTTTAGGGACAAGAAGGGCTAGTGAAGCGGGACGAATCCTTCGAACTGACACATCATCAACGATTGCCATAGCAATGGCAAAATTCTTGGGGTGGGCGTGGGCTATAAGAACAAATTTCCTACATCAATCCCAGGCTAAATGAGGTAGTGATTAACTGTACACAATTTAGTTACCATAGTAGAAGCCAAAATAACTTGAGAGTCTGTCCATATTAAATACGCTCTGAAATTTGTAAAATTTGAATTTTTCTCCTTTTTTAAATCAAGTTTTAATATTTGAGATTTTAATGGGTTTTTAACGTTGTATAGATCCCTTTTTCCATGGTGTTGTTGTTTGACCGCTCAGGCTTTATTCTACACTGTAGCAGATGTTTTATTGTAATCACTTATGTTTTTATCCGCATTTTGTATGTGCTTTTATGACATCTGTCGAATAAAGCTTGTTTGGATTGGATTGGTACTTACCCCACCAAAATCCTCATGTCACATTAAATAGCCAGCGCTATATAAAACTCATCAAATAAATAAATACCTGCCTTTTTCCCCCCTATTAAATTTTAGCAGGCTTTACTTGTTGAAATTTAATGGACGATGTGAATTTTTTTAAACTTCACACCACTTACTTACAATCCCTTAGCATCGCACCATAACGGCCCCTTGTAATCAAGCCCAACATGCCCTCCTCTTCCCTCCATAAGATCACCCATTCTTGACTGTTCTACCCCTTTTTGGACCCTTTGACCGGGTTGGTGCATTTTCTCCACTACTGGAATCGGACTCTGCGTTCTGGCCTCTTTATTCGCCAAAACAGTAATTCTAATGACTAGATAAAGTGGAAATATCCAGGCCCACAGCCAACGGGATAAGGACTTTGGTAGTCTGATTGTGTTTTTGAGATGATCGCAATCGGCATGATGGTTGCATTCGGTTCACATTTTGCTATCTGGCTGAAAAAATAAATGCTCGCATCAGTGCCTGAGAAAGTCCAATCTGGCGACTTTCCCCCAAAAAAATTAACAGCAATGAATTGTACAAGGCCAGTAGAGCCAGAATGAGGGAATCAGTCACATGTTAGGCAGAGCCAAGTATCTGGCTGTCAGCCAGCCTACCTGTTGCATTTTATTTACAAAGTTATTGCATGTAAATTTGTTAAATCAATGCATACCTTTTGCAGTGTTTTAACGACATCAGTGTGGCAGGCAAAAGCACTATGTCCATGCACTAAAATGAAACTGTCCGAAACAAGAAGTGGAAATTCAAATTGTTTTGTTCAATTGTACATTGAAACCTTAAGTAATATTCAAAGACGTAGCACATGGGTATCGGTAGCATATTTTCATTTCCCACACACAACGGAACTCTTACACTGAAGCAGCACGTTTTGTGTCTATTCTGTCTGTGTTTTGAAGTAAATCCTCCAGCCTCATGTCCTGTAACTTCTTTTTCCTCTGCTGACCATGCTGTGCCTGTGTTGTATTATGTTAAATCTTGGTGAACTCCTTTCACTACGTAACAATCATTGGCCATGCCAGTAGATCTGGTTTATAATTGAAGGTGCCTCTTCAATCATTGATGGTTTTAGGCACTCAATAAGTCATCATACATGCACTCTCTTACTAATCCTTACACTCACATATCAATTCATCCAGCCTCTGACTCATTCTTGCATTCACCCACTTATACAATCACAGTGAAACACAAACTCAACAACAGATGCTTGGCAGGGATATCCTTGCAATAGCAAATGCAATTAAACATAGCAGCATGGCTGCCATCTTGAGAACCAACATGCTGGCGATCTTCGAATGGTAAAATGTTGATATGCCATGGCCAAGAACATTCCGTGATGGCTGCCTGGTTTAGAGGCTGTGGGATGTGGTGCACTGCAGATGATGAGAGCAGTAAGCAAGCAGCCTGTTAGCATTATTTGAGGAGCTGTAGTATGGTCTAAAAATGGAAATAAAAAGAGAAGAAAAAAATTAAATGAAAGGGGACTTCTAAAAGAGGAAAATTGAAAACTAAAGGACTAGACTAACAGCCCTGGCAGTGAAGTGCACACATTTTCAGGCATATGTCCACATGTGGTCAGACATATGCCATTGCTGACAGGTGAAGAGAGCCAATGGCTGAAGTGGCTGACCCATTGCCGTATGCTGTCATAGATGAGGCAGAATGTAAATGACCAATGTCGGAAGAGGGCTGACCCAGAGCCCTTCTTTGTATGTGTATATATTTATGAATATAATAGTATGTATATGTATTTTTTAATGATTTTTTATTATAAGATCTTGGCAGACTACTAAACTTGTCAGGGTGTCCGAAGAGATTCAAGCAAGAATTATTACAGTGAACATCTTTTACGAATGGGGTTTGTCAAAAGAAGTAATCCACATCAATGCCTTTGCCTACAATGGTAATCTGTGAGGTTTCATGTAACCATATACAAGAAATAAATAAAGCAGGAACAATCCCTTTGTCTTATCTTTTCCCAAAAACAGATCAGACCTATGGCATCTGAATAACTTTCCCAGTGAACCAATCTGGCCTACAACCCTTATCGCTGGCTTGTCACCATAACCAACTCAGGCCTACTGTAATGAGAGTAGGTCTTCCCACAAGGCAATCAGTAACTCTACCATAATAAAATGACAAATATGTTCACAATTAGAGTAGTCTATTGTTATTTCAAATTATTAAATATTCTTAGTAATACTGTATGCAGATATCACCTTTGGGTCGGTCCACTTCAGGCATAGCTTTGTTGGGCTATCATTTGCACTTTAGTTCTGCCCCCACCCAGGCCATCATATACAGATTTGGAGATTGGGTCACCCCCTTCAGCCTTTGACTTGTAAACATTGTCAGCCAGATTTAGCATAAGGCAACAGAACAGCCATTCAGTGTTTGGCTCTTCAGGCAGTGTGGGTGACAGCATTTTGCCCACTTTCTGTCTGCTTCCACACCTTGAGGGATAACAACCATCATGCAAAAAAATTAACATCAACCTATGAACTTTAGCGATCCTTGCACCTGCTTTACCCTGTAGTACCTTGCTGCCCTGCTTGTTACCGTGGCTCACAGCAGACACAGCATCTGCTGTGCCCTGACAACTTTGCAAGGCCACTTAGTTCTTTTCAGTGTTAAGTGCCCGGTAACCACCCTGCACAGTAAAGTTTACCAAAACGTTATAAAGGGTCAGTGCATAACCTTTTGAAACCTTGGCAATAAAGTAATTCACTACTATCATTAGCACCACTATCCCCTCCAATGTCACCATTACCATAATCCTTTCCACCTCGGTCACCGTTACTACCTACTACTTCCACCATCACTACTACTACCAACACCACTACCGCTTTCAACATTACTACTTTAATTACCACAAGCATTATCTCCACCACAAAATTACCACCACGACCGTCATTACTACCACCATTACTAATGCTACTAGTGTTACCATCATCCTCTCTACCACTATTACCTTACAACCATCCTCCCATCATTATCACCATTACTACCACCATCACACTACTCTCAACACCATCTGAAGAGCCCCTTTTCTGGCTGCAAAGCGTAGGGTGCAATAGATGGTATCTTTCGGTCAAATTACCATCTGTGATTTTTTGTTCTTTTCTTGGCTACGTGATATCACGTATGGCAGCCATTTTCTGCCAGCATGTGTGAAAGCAAGTCTTGTCCTTGAAGGTTGATGGATTCAAGCTCTTTATCACTTTTGTCCTTACTTTGATTTTCCTATAAAATGGCGGCAGCCTCCCTGCCTGGGAGGGAAGAAAGCTGGAAAAAAATAGCTAGTGTCAGGTACTTGCCCCATTCTGCAACCCCCCCTCGCACACAGAATGGGGATTTTAAACCCTTGATTTGTCCATGGAGGAGGAGGCTCTTCCTAAGATTCGAACAAAACTCAATGCAAAGAAGCAGAGTCAGATCGTTTACTTAAGAACTTTCAAGCTAATCTGAGACTTTGATTACCTGGGTAAATATCATCAGGTATAAATTAGATTTTATTGAAATCTCCCAATTTTCTTGAAGTTTATAGTTTCCGTTATGTTCAAGCTGGCCCTCGTCAGAAAGGTATAGACTCTAGTTGCTGGACGATTAGCATCATCTGTACGCCTTTCCCTCTGTTATAATATTAATCCATTTAACAGAAATAGCTTGTCTGCATCCTCTTTTTGTACCCACAAGGATCTGTCCCATTCTGTTACCAGTTATTTTGAGAAGTTTTCAATCTGTACTTTTGTTTGTGCCTTTTCTGACATCTTTTGGGTATATACGAGTATGGATTGACAGTTGTGAATGAGTGTAGGACATAGAGAGTAGAGAAATAGACAACACCCTATCTGGAATCCTTACTGGGCTATGTGTCTTACTGGCATGAGATTTGGAGAGTGCATTTTAGTCCAACAGGTGATCAATCCTCACTGAATAAATAAATGTTGAAGTATAAAATTAATAGCCAATAAGGAAATAATATTTGCAGAAAAAACAAAATGCATTTGTATGTAATTTTCAAGAGTACCGAAGTTAAGCCTTGGCTTAGATGATCAATCGAGAGAAGGAGTTGATAAATGTAATGGGAGCTTTTGAGAGAAACATGGGCTAGACACCCCAGAACTGGGACACAAATCTCTGCTGTATAAAGATGTATTAAGGCCTCTATGAAAGCTTAACAGTAAATCATCAGTGGAGATCCAACAATACTTACATTGTTGTAGAATATAAAAACAGTAGCAACCCTCCCTTCCTCCCACTCCAACGTGCTCTACCCGTTCACGCCAATAAAGAATACAATATTCAGAGAATATGACAGGATGCAAATCCTCGTAGTAGTGTGGTTTCACAACAACCTGTACAGAGTTAACACACCTCACTCCAAATCTCGCAGCCAAACGACTAGTCCTCTCACTCACCCCAGTAACCCAACACTTATGAGGGGCAGGGAATCTGGGGGTTCCAGAAGTTCTGTAAGCACTGCCGCCCAGGCCTGAAGATAATCTGTAAGTTTATTATCTCTGTGTTTTTATTCATGCGGCTTTCCTCGGCCACCGCCCATTCATCGATGTCAAGGAGCCATTCAGGCACTTTCGGCGCTATAGGGGATAACCATCTAATGGCTATTCTCTGCTTGGCAAGTACTAAACTCAAGAGGAGAAATTCCCTGCTAAGCTTCTTTTTCTTTCGAACTGGGACCCGTCCCAGCAGACTCTGCCCCACATCCAGAGGAATGGCCCACCCCGTAACTGTATTCAAGGAAGTCAAAACTGTCTGCCAGAAATCATCCAACCCGGGACAACCCCAAAACATATGTACAAAGTCTGCTTCCCGCCCGGCTCAGCGGGGACAATAGGGCAATTTTGCTGGGTAAATAGCCTGTAGCGTAGTCAGTGTGAGGTACACCTGATGCACTACATTATATTGGAGAAGCTTGAATCTCACATTCGTAGAGGACCCCTTCATGAACTCACTCCCAGTCTTTTGCAGTAAGAGGAGTCCCCAAAATCTCATGCCACCTGTAGTGTACAGGCAGGTCACTGAATGGTAATTCCTCTCGTAATGCCCTATAAACATGCAAAATTAGTCTCCGGCCTCCTGCCATATTCAGTAGTGTCCTCAAAGTCTGCGACTCTTGCGGGACCTAAGGGAAGGAAGGCCAAATCCCACGAGCAGTTGCCGCAATTTTAGCAAACTATAAAATCTTTCCCGGGCCCAGGGCAAAGTCTGTATGGCATCTGCTAGTGTAATAAACCTGTAATTGGGGTATAAGTCCAGAAAGGTGTCACACTCACCGGCAAGTCACTTATCAACTGACCTAGTCTGCGCAATAAGACCAAATGGGCGCATTGTCCAAATATTAAAATCCGGTGCATACGGGGCTCTAAGTAATACAAGTCTGACCGCCCTGTCCCACGCTCTGCACACTTGACTGACCACATACAGCATCGAAGCAGGAACCCCCGCCCCATCATTAAAAGCTTGGGCAAAGGAACACCATCACAAGCACCACGTAACAATCTCCGCTCTTCATTGAACTAATGCACTGCATGCTACAGCTGAGATGCTAGGTAGTATAAATCCAGGCAAGGCAATTCCAGACCCTCCCCCCTCTCCAAGGGTGCTTGAGTGTGGCCAGACTAACTTGCTTCCTCCCCGAGGCCCATAACAGTTCCACAATCAGGTTGCCCAACTCAATAAAGTATTTTCTAGGGATCTACAACATGTGGCCCTCTGAAAAACATACAGGCAACGTGGCAGAACAATAATTTTTACCAACGATAGCTTGGCCATCATGGACAGCTGGAGAGTGTTCCAAAACTTCACTGTGGGCTTCAGTCCTACCAAAAACCTACCGATATTCAAATGCTCAAATGCCGTAGCCCCACGAGCGATTCTTATCCCAAGATATCAAACACCAGTTGTTTCAGCAGCCACTCTAGATCATGAAGTTGATTTTTAATCAGAAAACTGACTGGGCCTTATTCTGAGATCCCTGATTGTGGTAAGTGATTCACTGTTTCTTTAATGCTAGAATGTATTTGCATGGAATCCTGTATATGTCATCTTCTGTTCAACCCTGGCTCTGGCAGTTGCATCTGTGGTTCTCTGCTGTGCAGTTACCTCCGCCGTGGGCTCTTGTTATACTGCCTTCTTGCTTTTATTGGAATAAAGCATACTTGGACAAGGTGACGTCTCTGCGAGTTTCAGTATCCAACCCCACCACATTTTGGTACCAGGAGTGGGGTTGGTCTCGTTTCTGCTGCAAGCGTCTTCCAAAAGTTGATGGACAATCTGTTTGGTGGCTTTCCCCAAGTGCAAGCGTTTCAAGACGATATCTTGATCCATACAGAAACAAAGGAGGAACACTTACAGAATTTAGAGAAAGTTTTAAACATCTTACAAGAGAAGGGTATAACTGTGAAAGCTAACAAATGCAAGCTACTGGTTAGTGAGCTCTTGTTATACTGCCTTCTTGCTTTTATTGGAATAAAGCATACTTGGACAAGGTGACGTCTCTGCGAGTTCAGACACTGATAGTTATTCTACATGGAACTAGTATCTGTAGAGATGACAAGGTCATTATATTCTTGGAAGATTTATGTAGGGATAGACCGGTGCCCATAGCAAGAACAATCATAGAATAGAATGTGGCCGGGAAGGGGCGTCAAAATCTGTAAAATATGTGGGGATTGAAATGAACATTGTCATCGCCACATTTATTTTAGATCTCTCTTTTGCTGTCATTCACACAAAGGATGAATTTTTCCAAACACAATGATATTCCTGTGGTATGTCATTCAAGACCTTCCTCTGAACTTATTGAAATCATTTCCCTCTGCTTCGACCCTGAGATGGTGTTTCTAATATATTATGCGTTGTTATTTAAAGCAGCAAGCCTTTGACAACTAGTGGTGTCCTTCCTGTGAGATGGATTTAAACTTCATGGAGAAAGATGTTCAGAAAATGCTGTTTGTTGTTGTACATCAGATACCAGCTCAGGAGAGTGTTTGAAATATCGTGCTTTATCTTGTGTGCTATTTCCTCTCTTTTTTTATTTACAGGTTCACAAAGAATTTGTCCCCAGATAAAATCAACCTGAGCACCCTGAAAGGAGAAGGACTGCTCACCAACCTGGAGCTGGATGAGGAGGTTCTACAGAACATGCTGGACTTGCCCACCTGGCTAGCCATCACCAAAGTCTTCTGTAACAAGGCCTCCATACGGGTGAGGGGCTGGCAGAGCGAAGGGTGTCATGGCGCAGGCAGTCCATCTAGTGGCAAAAACTGAAATATTTTGACACACCAGGGAAAAGCGTGGTGTCTTGCAACACAGTGCTTGTCTTGGAGACGAAAAGTATAAATGTAGTACCACATCAGATAACAAGCATTGAAAATGCAATAGGTCTCGCCTTTGATTAAGTTAGCCATTTGCTTTGCTAATGGTATTATATAGCAAAGCAAATGGCTTTAACTTAATCAAAGGCGAGACCTATGGCATTTTCAATGCTTGTTTTTTTTCCCAGGTGGCGTCCGTCAGTCTGCGTGAGCCCGAAAAAAAAGGGCTGGGGTGGTCAAGGGCGGGGACACCAAAGTATCCTGATGTGACCATTGTATTGGTTACAGTGGGAACAGGCAGGCAGCGTCCTCACTAAATGAGGTGTGAATCACGGGCTCACGGCAGCAGCAGGGCCATCGGAGGTAGCCGTTTTCGCGCTATGCTAAGACTGATGGCCCTTTCAGTGTCACTTTGCAGGCCCCTAGACACAGAGGGGAAGGGGAGGAGGTCGGGCGCACTGCAGAGGCCTTCCTCGATGTGCACGGTGCACCACACAGGCTGAAAAATAAAGTTGTCATTTTAAAGTAGGGCTATTCCTGCAGTCCCGGTACGCTTTTTTAAAACAAATAAGTAGGGGAACGGACTAACATAATTTTTAAAAGTAGGGGCACGCCGTGCCCTTCCGATCCCGCCCACTTCTAACACTGAATACAACAAGTAACAACATTACACCCACAAAACAGGACTATTGGCTTTGTCAATGGTTGTTAGTTGCATAGAATAAATAAGTAACTACTAAGCCTTCGTTATTTATACCAATGCTTCAGTTCTGAAATGATGAGACCATAAAACAACTATAACCAGTCTCTTCAAAGGTACCTCAAAGGCAGTGAAGGAAGGCACTGCTGCAGAATTAAGATTTTATTTCCCGGCCATTCTAGGACTACCTTGGGCTTACTTGGGAGAGGGGGCTGGAGGTGTGTGTGTGTGTGGGGGGGGGGTTGGGGGGGTTCACCCGCGCCCTCCCCGCAGACAAAATAGAAGAAAACGATGCCATTGAGTAGTCATTGCGTCCTGTATTATCACTCAGGCTTTCAAGCAGGGCTTTAAGTGGGATGAAAAAACTGGAGGGGTCTCAAGAGGCGTGGCCAATGAAATTAAGGGCGTGGCTTAAAACACGTAGGCTAGAAACCTGTGCTTCGCCGTAGTGTGCTGCCCCACTGGTATTTTGCTGCTTCTGTCATTGCTCCAGATAAATAATACAACAAGTAACAACATTCCACCCACAAAACGGGACTATTGGCTTTGTCAATGGTTGTTAGTTGCATAGAATAAATAAGTAACAACTAAGCCTTCGTTATTCATACCAATGCTTCAGTTCTGAAATGATGAGACCATAAAACAACTATAACTAGTTACCTCAAAGGCAGTGAAGGAAGGCACTGCTGCAGAATTAAGATTTTATTTCACCCTGATGGTGAGCGCCAAAATGAAAGCCCGATAGGGACCCGTCTCAGCGCCTGCTTTTTAAGACGGCTGGTGTCGACCGGCAGGACCCAGCCCACTTATAGCCCTTCTTTCAAATAGAAAAGAATGAAATCCCGGCGCCTCAGGCTGTGAATAAATGTGTGATCTGTGGCAGCAGAGAGAGCAGGACTCTGAGCCTTAACGCTGATCACCGATTTCCCCATTGATAATAAGTCTTTCGTTGTGAAGTTTTTAATATTTCATGGTCTGGCAATAATTGCAGTATTACATATATTCTTAATAAATGCGGATGCGCACAGTCTAATATGGTTTTGATTATCAATGTTAAGCGTTGGGAGGGGCAACGAGTCAAGATGACCCCCCCACCCCCTCAGTGGCAATAAGTGGAATATTATACTCTGTGCGTCTGAATACCTGGGGTATTTTTACAAACCCGTCAGCTATGCTGGGCGGCACGTGAAGCTGCTTTTATTTTTCTTACATCGCCATGAAATCTGCATTTGTTTCTCGTTGTAAACTGCTTCTGGGCTGCGTCCAAAAGAGCCACCCCGACGCGACATCTCTCCCTGCACACCCGGCCTCGGCTCCAGCGGTGTCTCTTCGGGTCTGCCCTGTATAACAGAAGGGGTTGAACCCCGGCCGGGGTGCGAGGGGTTTGGAGGCCTCTCACCTGGGAGCGGGAGGCACTTTATTTATTTGTCACCTAGGCTTGTCGTCGGGGACAGAAAACCGAATATAACCCTTGCGCTACAGTATTAAATGTGTGGATGAATGTGTTATTAGCGTCGGTGCTATGTCATGGCTCTAAAGAAACAAGCATTTGAAGGCACGAATGGGGGAGGGGGGGCAGCGGGCGAGCCGCGACGTCATGGCTCTAAAGAAATAAGCATTTGAAGGCACGAACGGGGAGGGGGCGGCGGCCGAGCGAGAAGGTATCGGACTGCGGGGGGGGGGGGAAGGGACGGGAAGAAATTGCCTCGCGCGAAACTGAAACGAGCTTGCCTCAAAGTAAAAAAAAAAAAAAGTACAACTGCGCAGCCGGGAGGAGGGACAGTGACGTCTCTACGGAGAGAATGCGGCGTGAAGGCAGCGTGATTTGCAATACATGCCCAATCACAGAGCCGGACTGGCGCGTGCAGGCAGCGTGACGGAGAGCCGTTGTGAAGACTTTTCTTATCTGCTTGTTAAATAAACAAGCAGATAAGAAAAGTCTTCACGACAGCCGTGAAGCAGGCGAGCCAGTCCACCAAAAAGCCAAAGGGAGGCAACGAAAAACCCTCCTTTCCAATGGGAAGCCAGCGTTTACCATAAACGCTGACGCTACCCAATGGAAATGAGGGGCGGGGCTCGAGTCCCATTCTCGAAACTGACTTGTTTACTATAGCTCTCGCAGGCGAGGAGCGCATGCGCGCTCCAACGCCAGGCGAGACCTAATAGAAAGCAGAGTCTTGTGTTGTGCGCTTAGTGGAAGATTGCTATTTGGGTAAGTTGGGGGAAGGCACTGCTGCAGCAGGTAGAAGGAAGGGTGTCCTGAAATATGAAGTTTACTTGGGTACATTTGAGGGTAGCGATTCACTGTAGTAACATAATATTTTTTCAATGATCCCTGATGTAATAAAAAATAATGTAACATCTTTTTTGGAGTTCAGCGTAAACGAAACAAATAGCACTTTTTTGATTGTTTATTATTATGTTTAGTTATAAGTTTAAAGCAAGAACAATGCGAATTGTGACCCTTCACTTGTTTACTAAATCTGAATTGTGCACAGTGATTTCCCTCCATCTTAAAAATTGCACCTATAGCTCTGTTTTTTCGACCGTAGTTCGGCAGTACAAATGTAAGTTTTTGCTTTTATTTCCAAACAAAACTGCCTTTGTGGTTTTGTGCTGAGTGGCCTCTGCTTTGCTTAATTTGTGCTAGTGATTGTAGATGATGGGCTGCAGCATTCACTTTTGATACCGGAACTTATTTTATTATCATCAGACTTTGGCCCAGATCAAAAGAAAAAGACAGAAAAGGCACAGCAATAAGGGGTAATAGAAACATTTTATATAATAGTGACAAAGGGAGAAAGTGGGGGTGTGAAGGAGACGGTGAGACAGTAGAGGCAGGTTGGGGAAAAAAGACGTGAGAGGTGATTCAAGGCCGTGCAAACCTGGTAGGTGACCACCCTGGCATTTGGGTGCCCCGGCCGCCGGCTCATAAGAAACACCGTGGCCCCTGCACTTATTATTTATTTTACAAATAAGCACTCTCTACTGTCTGCAGCTGTGGCCTAGTCTTCTCTTGCCCTTCAACACCCCCCGCCCCCCATCTCTCCTCATGCGTAGTTGCTAGCTTGCAATGAGGCTGCCGGCTTCTTAGGTTAGAGGGCCCTCCTCTGAATGGGGATCACCCCTTCCTCTGAGACCTTGGCTTCCAAGAGTTTAAGTTTTTTTGTATTTCCATATATTTTAGAAACCACAAGAAGGTAATTCTTCCATGTGTTAAACATTGTCTTTATTTAAGAATTCGTCTGCAGTTCGGTATTTGCATGTTTTTTTTTTTTACAAGGGGCCCGTGGGTTCGGGTAGAGTGAAACAAGTGGGTGCCATGGAGGGGGAGCGGGCTGAAAAGGCACAGAAAGGGAATGTCTGTTTCATTTGTGATGAATACTGCACATCTCAAGCATGATGAGTAAGAGAAAGATAACTGCTAAGCTTGCTAAGTGCGGCGATAAGACCTAGAACCACAAGATAAGGAGCCTACCGCCCCTATTAATCACGGAGTTGACAGACACTACAGCATACGCCTATAGCTCACAATAAGTTTCTGGGCACGAAATATTTTGATAATAAAGTGTGGATGGTATCTACCCTCCCTAGATGAAAATGCTGGTGAAGAACAATGAGGACAGACTTCTGGTTCGTGACTCACCAGAGACTGAGTTTTTACCCATCTTTTTTACTTTCACAGATACAGTGGACAAAGCTGAAGACCCACCCTATCTGTTTGGTAATGTGGATTAGATTTTTCTATGTATCCTTTTTCCCCTCTCTTTTCGTCTAACCTCTTGCACATTCTTTCTCACTTTCTCTTCTCACTGTCTTACCCAGTCTTCGCGTGCCAACTTAGTGTTTAGAAGCTGCCTGTAGGCAACTCATAGCGCTTCACATACACAAGAGCAAATACATTGTTGAAATATTACATTAACTGACTTGCAGTAAGGTTCTGTGCTGGATTGTATGCTATGTTATGGGGTTAATGATTAAAAATGCAATATGGTTGTATGTTTGTATTTATTTATTTATTTGGTATTTTGTACAAGTCTCCTGTCATGCAGTCATATTGAGGCAGGTAGGCGCGTTATGACATTTCATGATGTTTGATAATGTGTGGTATTTTAATCAAACACATTATACTGTGAGATTGTACCACGTTTGAGACTGCTATTTTTTTTTTGTGTTGTATTTCTTTATTGCTTATTCAAACAATTCAAACAATTTGACAGAGAAATAAAATAGAGGTGAACATACATCATTCTAGGTTGTATATACATAATCCATACAAACGTGTGATGTGTCTCCAAAAAGTCTTGACACATTAAGCCTACGCATAAGTCCTCCACTACAATCTAAAGATGTGGGTAATAACAGGGATAGGGGATGGTATGAGGAGAAACCCATAAACGGAGACAAGAACAGAAGAAAGGGGAGGGGTATGGGTATGTGCATACCTGCAAAGGCCCGTTTGTCTGCCTCCTCCCCCACCGGGTTGGATGGGAGATGTTGTCCTCTCCAGGTTCGCGCCCTACCTCCCCTCACCCCCCAGGTTGTTTATAGAACAATGTGTCTTGCTTTGTTGGCGCCTTGTTTCTTCTAGAGGGACGTCTCAAAAGACCAGTACGGGAGTGACGTGTGGGGGGGGGAGGGTCGCTGACGGGTCCCGACGTAGTGCCTCTGACATGATATGGGTCCGGTGATGGTGTGACCATACGACAATTGGGCCCTGTGGAGCTTGGTGGCACGGTAATAGGTGTGCGGGCATTATTATGCGTGTGGGTGTGGGCGTGCCAGAGGGGGGAAAAGGTATGTGAGAGGTTGAGGGGGGGGAAAGGCGGAGAAAAGGAACTAGAGAAACAAGCATTGGCATAGCCAATAGGTCTCGCCTTTGGGACCTTGTAAGTATTTAGCTATGCAGCACATTATTCTGGGTGCTACAACATCTACTGATACTTCACTAGCCATTGGTGAAAGGGGGAGCCACAGCCGCCAGTGAAGGCAGGAGGGGCTTGTATGGGGCACAAGAGAGTGAACAAGCTGCGAGGGTCAGGCACTACACCATAGAAGGTGGGCAGAGCCCTTGTAATAGCAACGGAAGAGTGAGCTTGCAGAGTGTGAGAAAAAACTAACTAAGAGTAGAACGAGCTAAGGTCAAGAGATTTGAGCAGAAGTGAGGGTGCAAACAGTGAGAGAGAAACTTGGACAAAAGTAAAAGAAGGATTTAAGAGAAAAAGACTGAAGAGCTGAGCAACGAGGAGAGTGCAAAGATTAAGCGGAAACAAGTAGGCAGAAAGGCTAAACCAGGTCAAACCAGGCTAATTACGTTCCTAAAACGATGGAAGATTAAATTAAACAATACGCGGGGTGGGGGGGGAATAACTTCAGCGAGACCGAGCGGTCAATTCAAAAGGGTTAGATTTGACGCTTGGGATGTAGTCGCTTCTAAAACATACACCGGAAAATCGTTAATCTCTCCGCTTCTGATAAAAAGTGGAGTATTCCTCAAAACGTGACTAAAACAATTGTCCGATAACAGGCCCATACAGAGAAATCATACAAGAGCTATTATGTATCCTATGCATATTAAATTATGGGGATAGACCAGAACGCCATTAAGTCCCTCAGCCTACATGCAGGACTACATTTCTATCGCTGTGAAAAAGCTTGTCATTTATGTACATGAATTTGGAACCACAGCATAACTCACTAATACTCGTTGGGTAGAAATGGTCGGAAAATATTTGGTCCGTCCCATAGTCATTATAGCCCACTGCGACGTATTTGGAGTCGAGGATGGGGCCTGGATAACTCTGTGGTCAAGATGGCAAACTAGCGTGGCGCCATTTGTGGCGTAGCTCAATCCTAACGATGCAAGGCATCGGGTCCAAGAAAGTGACTGCGCACTAGGAACAGCAGCAGAACCAAACACTCATCGAAAACGTGCAAATGTCATAATAATTGTTTTATTATTGGTCTACTTCTGTGGCGCCCACGCAGCAAATCCGCTCATTGCCCACGTGTGCAACTGCCCTAACCAAGTTCACAAAGCGATTTAACGTCACGTCGGGGATAGTAAGTGCTATATAAATAAACATAGTTGCAATAACAAGTAATAACGCACACACCGGCTAGCTACCTCCAAAATAAAATAAAACCGTGCTTAATACTACAGTAGTCTAGTGTTTACTTATAACGAGCTTCCCCGTGAATAGCGATACAAGCAACACGAAGGGCATTAATAAGGGAAACAATGGTGCGTCGGAGGAAGCGGTGATGCATTACATAACAAGCGAAAGCGCGGCGCGTGTAACCTGAGACACCAGGAATGCAGCTGGCAGCCTGCGCGCCCCAGCTGGGCGTGCCAGAGGGGGGAAAAGGTATGTGAGAGGTTGAGGGGGGGGGAAGGCGGAGAAAAGGAACTAGAGAAACAAGCATTGGCATAGCCAATAGGTCTCGCCTTTGGGACCTTGTAAGTATTTAGCTATGCAGCACATTATTCTGGGTGCTACAACATCTACTGATACTTCACTAGCCATTGGTGAAAGGGGGAGCCACAGCCGCCAGTGAAGGCAGGAGGGGCTTGTATGGGGCACAAGAGAGTGAACAAGCTGCGAGGGTCAGGCACTACACCATAGAAGGTGGGCAGAGCCCTTGTAATAGCAACGGAAGAGTGAGCTTGCAGAGTGTGAGAAAAAACTAACTAAGAGTAGAACGAGCTAAGGTCAAGAGATTTGAGCAGAAGTGAGGGTGCAAACAGTGAGAGAGAAACTTGGACAAAAGTAAAAGAAGGATTTAAGAGAAAAAGACAGAAGAGCTGAGCAACGAGGAGAGTGCAAAGATTAAGCGGAAACAAGTAGGCAGAAAGGCTAAACAAGGTCAAACCAGGCTAATTACGTTCCTAAAACGATGGAAGATTAAATTAAACAATACGCGGGGTGGGGGGGGGGCGGGAATAACTTCAGCGAGACCGAGCGGTCAATTCAAAAGGGTTAGATTTGACGCTTGGGATGTAGTCGCTTCTAAAACATACACCGGAAAATCGTTAATCTCTCCGCTTCTGATAAAAAGTGGAGTATTCCTCAAAACGTGACTAAAACAATTGTCCGATAACAGGCCCATCCAGAGAAATCATACAAGAGCTATTATGTATCCTATGCATATTAAATTATGGGGATAGACCAGAACGCCATTAAGTCCCTCAGCCTACATGCAGGACTACATTTCTATCGCTGTGAAAAAGCTTGTCATTTATGTACATGAATTTGGAACCACAGCATAACTCACTAATACTCGTTGGGTAGAAATGGTCGGAAAATATTTGGTCCGTCCCATAGTCATTATAGCCCACTGCGACGTATTTGGAGTCGAGGATGGGGCCTGGATAACTCTGTGGTCAAGATGGCAAACTAGCGTGGCGCCATTTGTGGCGTAGCTCAATCCTAACGATGCAAGGCATCGGGTCCAAGAAAGTGACTGCGCACTAGGAACAGCAGCAGAACCAAACACTCATCGAAAACGTGCAAATGTCATAATAATTGTTTTATTATTGGTCTACTTCTGTGGCGCCCACGCAGCAAATCCGCTCATTGCCCACGTGTGCAACTGCCCTAACCAAGTTCACAAAGTGATTTAAAGTCACGTCGGGGATAGTAAGTGCTATATAAATAAACATAGTTGCAATAACAAGTAATAACGCACACACCGGCTAGCTACCTCCAAAATAAAATAAAACCGTGCTTAATACTACAGTAGTCTAGTGTTTACTTATAACGAGCTTCCCCGTGAATAGCGATACAAGCAACACGAAGGGCATTAATAAGGGAAACAATGGTGCGTCGGAGGAAGCGGTGATGCATTACATAACAAGCGAAAGCGCGGCGCGTGTAACCTGAGACACCAGGAATGCAGCTGGCAGCCTGCGCGCCCCTGCTCGCTCCCGAGACACATAGGCCATGGGAGTGAACGTTCACAAAAAAGGCGGGACATACCCCCGCCTTTGGCCATTTGCGTGCTTTCAATTATTGAAAGCCACACGCAAAGGCCAATGGGATTTGTGGGAGGAGGCAGACCCACACGGAGAAGGCCCTTGGAAGTCTGAAGTGATTCCAAGAGCCCTCTCCTAGAGCAGCGCATGCGCGCTGCGCTAGGCGAGACCTAAAAAGGGGACACCCCCCTGTGGAGGTATTAGTAATAGTGGTAGTGAATATGACAATAGTAACAGTAAGAATATTAATAATAAGAAGAACAATAACCTGGGTGGTACGAGCTATAACGTTGCTGAGTAGGTGGCAGAGAGCGCCAGTAGTATTGAAGGGGAAGAAACATTGAGAAGAGTCAACATATCAAGTAAGGAAAATGGAAAAGGAAAAAGAGAAGGAGCGAGAGTGTGCCGAAGGGTGGAGGTGAGGGTTGGGGGGGATATGACGGTTTGTAGGACGGCTGCAACGCGCTATTCATTTAATCACCAGGGTCCGCTGCCGACGCGTCTCCATCCACATCCGATGCCTCTATGTGCAGAACCGGTGTCCATGTCTCCAGAAAAATCTCCGACCGGTCTTTTAGGTTATATATGATCCTTTCATGGGAAGCCGCTTGAATCATGGCCGTCAGCCAGGACTCGTGTCGGGGGGGGGCCGCAGCCCTCCATTGGCTCAGTATGCAAAGCTTGGCCGTGGCCACAGCTGTATGAAAGAGGCGGCGTTGTGGTCTGGATAGATCCGGAAACTGCTGCAGATCGTGCAGAAGTACTTCAGGGGGCATAAGCGGTAAATAAAGGGTCCGTCCCACGTACTCCCAAAAAGCCTGCACTGAGGGGCATTCACAGATGATATGTGTTATGTCGCACCGGGAGTTGGGACATCTCCAACAGTTGGCATGGGGGAGGAGGCCCGCCCTGTGCAGTTTTGTGGGCGTCCAATACCAATCCTGTAAGACTTTGAAGAGGCAGAATTTCATCCGTGCCTCCCTTGCACCCTTATTCAGAGCTTCTAGTATGTCCGCCCATTCGTCATCTTCATATGTGATCACCAGCCGTTCCTGCCACCTGGCACGTAGCGTCTGTGCCAACGGGGTCGAGAAGCGGTGCGACGCTAGCACCCCATACAGGCCAGACATCACCCCCTTATACCATCCCCTGACAAGAAATGCAGCTACCTGAGATGGGGGCAAGTTCCAGGGGGGAGCCCCCAGGCTTTGCCGCAGACAGTGCTGTAGCTGGGTGTATCTCCAGGACTGTCTCGTGGGGAGGCCATACTCCTCTCCGAGTTGTGCCAGCGGTTTCAGGGAACCGTTGCAGATAATCTGATCAATGGAACGTATACCCGCTGCCTGCCACACCCACCATCTCAAACCCTTCCCTCCGATCCGAATGGCTTCATTTCCCCATAATGGGACCTTCTCGTGCAGACGTGGATGTACCCCCAATAACTTGTGGGCCCGATGCCAGGCCTTGCACGCGGCGGACACATACGGATGCATTGTACCGCTGCTCCCGGACTTGGCCATGTATAAAACAGAGAGTCCCTCCTCGGCCGAAAGTAAGTGTCTTTCCAGCGGAACCCATTGCGACGGGTCCGGGAAACCTGGTAGGAAGTACGCCAGTTGGGAGAGCTGTAATGCCAATGCATAGAGTTCTACTGATGGGAGGCCAAGTCCCCCGTGAGTGCGGCGGGCCTGTAGCTTGGACGCGGCAATGCGCGGCTTTGCGGAGCCCCACACAAACGACCGTATCTTGAAATCTATCTGCCGCAAAAATGTGAGAGGCACCAGCATCGGCAGCATCCCCAAGGTATAGTTGAAACACGGTAGCGTTACCATGCGGACTGCCTGCACTCTACCACACAACGAGAGCCCCAAGGTCTTCCATTTTTCGAAGTCTCGCTGCATCTGGGTTAAAAGCGGGTTAAGATTGTCCTGGACCATGTTTGCTAGGCCTTTATTGGCAAGAACTCCCAGATACTTAAGGCGCAAGTGTTGCTATCGGAAGGGGAACCCATGTATCGCCGCTTTCGTGGTTCCGGCCGAGAGGGGTAGTGCTTCGCTTTTGCCCCAGTTGATCTTATACCCGGAGAGGGAGGAGAAGTCGTTGATAATCTGGAGCAGGGACGGAAGGGAGCGGGGTAAGTCCGTGAGGGTTAACAAGATGTCATCCGCATATAGATACAATTTGGATTCGCCTATTGGGAGTGGAACTCCCGCGATGGCCGCCGAATTGCGCATGGTTGCGGCTAGTGGTTCCATAGCCAATAGGAAGAGGAGTGGCGATAGGGGGCATCCTTGACGCGTCCCCCTACATATGGGAAAGGGGTCGGATACAAATCTGCCACAGTTTACTTGTGCCGTGGGGTTCCCGTAGAGGAGGCGTACTTTTTTTTTTTAACAGACTTTATTGATGACTTCACTACTTTGTACAATGCAAGGAGTATTCTACAGAGGCAGTCTTTTGTATTTGTAGTAGTTACAGCATATATGTTACATACAGATTCCGCGTATTTCACTCTGTGTGATGTATAAAAACCCAGGACAATGATCTCCAATGACATCGTTGGTACTAAAACGTTAGAGTTTCAATATAGAAATTGTCAGTATAAAGCCTTCATATTTTCAATTAACAAAACGAACCTGTTCAATCGCGTCCCCCTCCCTCCCTAGCCCGCCCACCCCGACTCCTGGTCAGTCTTATTTCAGCTTCCGTGGTATTCAAGATAGGTCATTATAGGTGGACTGCAGTGTCCTTGGGTTATAATGTGTGGGTCTGGGTCTCGGAACCTACAGATGAGCGACATTGTGTGTTATGGGTTTGGGGTATCCTGTGGGGGTAATAAGTAGAGTGATTCTAGTTCAATCAGCATAGCCTCCCAGTCCATCGAAATGGGTTGCTTTCTCAGCCCCCTCTCTTCTTCTCTACGAAGAGCTGCACCCTCTGCTCTCCCCCACTGAAGCATGTCCGCCTGCCAAGTGGATACCGCGGGACATCTGGGGGACTTCCACCTCATGGTGAGGGCTCTTACTGCTAAAATGAGGGCCAAGTCTAGAAACTTTAACCGCACCTTCTGCACCCCTGAGCGCCTGCGGAGGCCTATGAGGCAATTCAGGGCGTCGTCCGGAACCGGGAGTTGTGTGACTACGTTCAGAGCGTGGCGGACTCCCACCCAGAAGTCCCGAAGGCAAGGGCAAGACCATAGCATATGAAGGAAGTCCGCTTCATCTCCCTTGCAGCGGGGGCAGCAATGGGAGTAGTCTGGGAACATGCGATGAATCCTCTTAGGGGTAAGGTATGATCTATGAAGGACCATCGTCTGGATAAACTTCAGTTACGCGATACTTTTTTGGGGTGTTCTAGCATACCTTTCCAGGCCTTGTCAGTAATTTCAACACTAGAGTCCTCGGACCAGTGCGCTCTAAGGGACGTGAGTGCGATTGCTGCATGTGTCCGGATGCCTGTGTATAGCCAACGTACCAGGTGCCCCCCAGTTCCCATGTAGTATAAGAGATGTACCAGGTTATGTTGTGGGGGTTCACTCCGCTGTGGGGCCCAGGCGCTCCTAATATAATGTGACAATGTAGCGTGTAGTAAGTATAAGCGTGGTGATGCGCCCGTGGCCTGCAGAAAAGAGTCACGATCGAGTATGGTACCATCCCCGAAGAATGCACCGATGTCCCCAACCCCTGCGTCTACCCAGTCCTGTATCCTGGTTTTTGTGAGTCTGCCTTGTGGTGTGGGAATACCCAGGAGGGGGATGTTCATGGCGTAAGGGGTCGCTGGGGAGGTGTATGATAGTGCCTTCCTCCAGCATTGTAGGGCAGTCTTCAGTAGGGGAGGGCTATCTGCAGGAATCTTGGCTCTAGGCAATAATGAGTGTAACTCGCCCCGGTCTAGTCTATGTGTCGTAAACGCAATCTCCTGCAGATTCCTTCCCGCAGTCCAGTACGATGGCCACTGGAGCTGACTGGCGTAGTAGTAGGCCCTGAAATCAGGAACCCCCAGGCCGCCACTTCGGGTCTCCAATTGGAGCTTCCGCAGGCTTATTCGTCTGCGGCCTGTGCCCCAGATAAGATTTATCAGTATAGCATTCAGTGTGTTAAAAATGGACTGTGGAATAACCACGGGCAAGTTTACGAAATAATATAATAGACGAGGCAGCATCACCATCTTCGAGATGGCGACTCTCCCCATCACTGATAATGGCAGAGATGACCAGAAGACCACACTGGCACGAAGGGCCGTTATAGCTCGCACTATGTTGCCCTCAATTTGATCCGCCTGCGTTCTATAGACTTGAATGCCTAAATATTTAAAGGTGGTGGAGGCCACCGGTAGGGTGTAGTCGCCAAACTGCAGGTTAATTGGGTATGGCGTTTCCTGAAAGAAGTAGGCTGCAGATTTCCCCGGGTTTATAGCCAGACCCGACAGGCGCTCAAAATTGGCAAATACATCGGGAAGAGGGGTATTGTCAGCTTTCAGATCCCGTAAATACAAGAGTATATCATCTGCATAGATGGATATTAGGTGATCTACACCATCAATGTAGATCTTGTAGAAACTCCGCTATAGAGGGGCCCTCCACAGGAGCCGGTGGTGCGTAAAGCGCTCCAAGGTGGTCATAAAAGGCTGTGTTTATTTCTCTTTGTGTATGGACTATGTGTCCCGTAGGTGTACGGATTCTAGTTATGATTGGCGGATCTGGTCTATCCCTAACTATGCGGGCGAGCAGTGCACCGGACCGGTCAGCCTCCGTGTGTTTCCGTTGTAGGAATGCTCTATGGTCTATTGTCCGCAGTGTCTCTAGCGTTTCCGCATGGTCTATATGGGCAGACTGCAATGCCTCTCGTTTGTCTGGGTGTGTCACTGCCTCTTGCTCAAGTGTATCCAATCGTTGTTCGATGCTCTGCAAACGCTGGTGTGTCTCCTGTCTGGCCCCTACCAACTGCCCTATCGACGCCCCCCGTACCACCACTTTCAGGGCGTCCCATTCAATTAAATTAGAGGAGGCTGTGTTCCAGTTTTCAGCTAAATAGTTAGTAATAGTGTTGGAGAGAGTTGTGCGAAATGGAGCGTCTTCCAGCAATTGTGGATGTAACTTCCAGGTGGGCACTGGGGTGGGCACAGTACCCCAGTTAAGTGTGAGCTCTAGAGGGTTATGGTCGGAGAAGGTTTTAGCTAGATATGTGGACTGGCGGGCCTGAGTAATAATGGATCTAGAGCAGAGGAATCTATCAATTGTGGTATGGAGGCTGTGTACTGAAGAATAAAATGAATATTCTTTGTGGGTAGGGTGGAGGCATCGCCATGCGTCAGAGAGTGTCCATCCCTCAGCCCATGTCGTGATCTGGTCGGCCAATTTGCTAGCGGTCGTACCATGTAGGGGCGGATGTGACCTGTCAAGGGCAGTGTCCAATACAGCATTCCAATAATCTCCTAGTATCCAGGGGATACCATCCCAGTCTACTAGTGCTGCCCCTAGTCTATGCAGGAAGCGGTCCTGATCAAAGTTAGGGGCATAAACGCTGCCGAGGACCACCAGGGAACCATCAAGCATGCCTTTCAACAGGATGCATCTCCCTTGGTCATCAACTCGGCGTTCCAGCTCAAGAAATGGGACCCCGTGGCGTATCCAAATGGTCGCGCCTCTGGCAAAAGCCGAATAATTAGTAGAGTAAATCTGCCCTCTCCATTTTTTGCGCGTTTTTTGTGTTTCAGACTCAGTTAAATGGGATTCTTGGAGGAACGCTACATGTGCCTTACGCCTGAGGAGATATGCATGAATACGGTGCCTTTTCTGAATTGCCCCCAACCCACGTACGTTCCATGTGATTAGGTTGTAAGACCCTAGAGTGTTAGCAGTCCTGGGCATGTCCCCGTGTGTAGTGTGGAGCTCCAGCGCATGTGGAGCCGGTAGGCCAAACCCGACCAGGAGTCCCCTTTCCCCGAAACATTAACAAAACTTGGCGCAACGCCTGAACTACGCTGGGCCCAACAATAGTGCACAAGCAGTACATAACAGATAACGGTGCATACGCTAGTAGGGAGGTAGCTGGCCCCTGCCATGATCATGGTCATAGGAAGGTCTGCAACTCGGCGGCTCTACGGAACCCTGCCCCGGGGGGGTGCTATAAATAGATTTGTCAGGGACAGTATTCCCGTCTTAAGTAATCATTTGTAAGAGAATTCCGGAGCCCCCACAAGAACATAACTCAATTCGCATTTACAGAGGTGCTCAATCTATATCGCTGTATCAAACAATTCGAGCCCTCTACATTACTAAACAGATTATAGCAGAGTGATAGTGTTTACATGGACCATTGCGAAAAAAGGATATGACAGTCCTCTGAGGTGTGGAGTCCATGCTATCTGTAGGAGCAAATACCACAGCGCATTTCTCGGGGCAATGTAGATTCGTTGTCTGTGTTCAGTTATCGATTATGTCATCCGCTGCCCGGGGTGTAATCGTGGGGAAGAGAGTTATACTGTGTTCAGAGTCTGAATGCAGAGTACTGTCCTCCGAATCCGTGGGGATTTTGTTTGAATCTTCACGGAATGCACCAGCAATCGCAAGGGCCCCCTCCTGGTCGCGCCGTTGTTCTTCGGGTGATGGGCCGGTGCTTCCTTTACTTCGGTTGGAGTTCTGGGATCGATGGGAGCCCCGTTTAGGGAGTTTGTCTGAGTCCTGCGTAGAGAAGTCTGAGCGGCTGAGCTGGCTAGAGCCAATGCACATAACTTCCATCCATTCCTCGGCATCTGTTGGGCTTTCGAAGAAGTGAGTTTTTTTGTCGTGAATAACTTTCAGCCTGGCAGGATACAGAAGTGCGTATTTGAGTTGTGCTTTCTGGAGTTTTTTCTTTACAGCTTGATAGGATGATCTCTGCCTCTGCACCAAGATGGTATAGGCGGGGTACAACAATATACAGTGGTTTTCGAATTGGATTAGCGCTTTTTCTCTCGCTTTCTGTAGTAGGACATCGCGGTCCCTATAATTTAGGATTTTTACTATCCGAGGGCGGGGCGGTGCGCCAGGTCTGGGCGGTCCGGTCGGAATTCTGTGAGCCCGTTCGACGCAAAAGTATGGAGAAAGTCCCTCAGGCGCCACGTGGTCTCTGAACCATGCTTCCATAAATTCTGCTGCCTTAACCCCTTCACTCCGTTCCGGTAGGCCAATAACGCGTATATTATTACGCCTGTTCCTGCCCTCCGCATCGTCCACCCTATCTAAAAGGGTTGTCATCTGTTGTTGTAGCTGTTGTAAGGTGGACGAGTTTTCGGCAACTCTGGGGGGTCAGGTCTGTGATGGATTGTCCGTGGTCTTTGACCGTGTCAGCCAGCTAACCATGGTCCGCCCTGAGTAGCGTCAATCCTGTGGTGAGTGTACCCATCTGTAACTCGAGCGCTGCTCTAGAGTCTCGAATCTTCTTAAGAATGAGGTCCAGTTTATCGGGTGGGCCATCAGTAGGCTCAGTAGACGTTGCCCCAGGAGAGGAGGGCCGGCTAGTGTGTTCAGTCATATTGGAGGGGGGGCCAGTTCCTTGTTGTCCCTCTAGCGTCTCCGCCCGAACTCTGCCCATGATGTGAAGTCTCAGCTATGCGCAGTGCAAGCCTGTCCCCGTGGGTGATCAAGCGGGGGGTCGGCAATGTTCTGGGCAACAGTAGAAGTACGTCCCTTCTTTTCCTCAGTGGACGTTGGATGTGTGTTGACGTCGCAACCCCGTGGTCCGAAAGGGAGGTCCAGTAACCGGGGGATTCACCCTGCACGGTAAAGTCAGTAGGATAACCCTTCTCACACAGTATCTAGCAGGGTTAGCAGCTCGCTGGGTTGGGTTATGTGAAGCCGCGTTGAGTAGGCCAATGCAGGTTCGAGGGCCTGGTAGTACTGGCTAGTGGTGCATTAAAGATTGTCAGGCGAGATCTCTGGTCAATTCCAGCTGGCGCGATACCGTACTCTTTTCTCCCCAGTCAGTGCAATGTCTCAATGCTAGTGGTGTAGGCCCTACTTCAGGGGTACACTCACCACATCGCTGCAGCCCCGTGAGGGGTCAGCACAACAAAGTACTAGGCGTCTTACGTGACGGCGCTCTCTGCTGTAGGGGGGGGGGGGGAAGCCCCTATATTAGCCAGGCAGAATCCACAGGAGTCCGTTGTTACACCCCCGGGGCCCTCAGCATGCGTCTGTATTGTCCAAGCCCCGCTGACCCCCGAGCACCAAAGGACACACCCAGCCGCGCACTCCGGCCTGCCAGACTCAGGGGCAAGTTGTGTGAGCTAGTGCGGGACAATGCAGCGTCTTCACTCACCGCACCTCGATGGGCCCCCTAAGCTCGTCGCCGTCTTCCACTCGTCTGGTGCCCCCGGGGCGGTACCGCCGCCAGGCCGTGCGGCCGCCCGCAGCCACCACGCGGGGGTGATCTCGTGGCGTGCCTGCCCTCGGCGGTGTGCAGAGATCAAGTAGGGTGTTACTTTGAAGGGGCAAGGGGATCCCGATGTCTCCGGGCTGAAAGCGGGCCCCGCACAGTAGCGCGCGCGGCCGTCCGCGCCGTGCACGGGCCCATGCCTCACTTCAGGTCCCGGCCTCCGTCCGAGTTCAGCGGCGAGTAGGCCCGGTCCAGAACTCCGGCGTATCGCGGTCCACCAGGATCGTCCGAGGCACTCCTCAATGCTGGGGACTCCGGCGCCTCGATTCCAACGTCCCCGGTCGGGTAGTGGCCGGGGTGACGGGACAGGAGGAGTTAATCCCCCCAAGGGTCCGGAGCTCTACCGAGTTACGAGCGCCATCTTAGGCAGCCAGCCACGCCCCGAGGAGGCGTACTTTAGCTATAAATTGAGCCCCAAGATTATAATGTTGCATCACATGGAAGAGGTATTCCCACTCGATACGGTCAAATGCCTTCTCCGCATCAAGGGAGAGGGCAATGGCGTCCGCAGGGAGGTCCTTGTACGCCCACAGGGCATGGGCGAGAGTACGCAGATGGTTCCTTGAGGATTGGCCCGGGACAAAGCCCACTTGCAAGGCGTGTACCAGGGATGGCAGAACTTTGCGGAGTCGTGCGGCTAGTATACTTGCCAGTATCTTTATATCGCAATTTAATAGCGAAATAGGCCGGTAGCTCCCGCACTCCAGGGGGTCATTCCTGGGTTTGGGTATAACGGCTATGACAGCATTATTGGAAATTAGGCCCAGGGAGACTGACTGTTCTGCTTCACAAAACGCCGCCTGCAGCGCAGTGATCACCTCTTCCCCCGCCCAGCGGTAAAACTCCGCCGGGTATCCATCTTCACCAGGAGCTTTATGATAGGGAAGTTTCGCTATTGCTGAGGAAATTTCCTCTTTGCTGATCTCCCCCCTCCAACAGCTCCGTTCCTTTATCCGAGAGGCAAGGGAGTTTGCCTCCCACAGAAATGAAGTCAGTCTGTCCGCCTCTATTGGCGGGCCTGGAGTGTACAGGGTCTTGTAAAAAGAAGCAAATTTGTTTGTTATATTTTGAGGTCGGATTAAAGTATCGCCCGCCGCGGACCTAATAGCCGGAATAGCCATGGACGCCTCACGTTGGCGAAGTTGAGCTGCCAGGAGTCTCCCCGCTTTTTCCCGTGTTCATAGTGCCTCCCCTTCATTCTCTGTAAAGCATATTCCGCTTTGGTAGTGAAGAGGCTATTCAAAGCCATCTTTGCCTGCTCCAGAGCTTTGCGGTGCTGTGGCGTGGGACGTGTCGAATATAGGCGAGCATACTTCCTTATGTCGGCTTCCAGCGCTCTTTGTTTGTCTTGGTTCTGCTTGTTGGCTTGAGCCGAGTCCCTCATGAGTCTACCACGTATGGTGGCCTTTGCTGCCGCCCAGAGAGTTCGGCTGGAGTCAACTGATCCCTGGTTGTCCGTTAAAAACTCAGTGACGTGTGTCTGTAAGAGAGATTTACCAGTGGGGGCCCGGTAGCGCTGGATATTCAGTCGCCAGGGTTTGCACCCAGGACTGGATAGTCCTAGTTCCAGTGAGAGGTGGACGGGGGAGTGGTCCGAGAGAGCCACCTCCAAGATTTGGGACTCTCGGGTGAGCTGTACTACTCTGTGGGAGGTAAGAAAGTAATCCAAGCGGGATAGCGTACCATGCACATGAGAGGCAAAGGTGTATTCTGTATCTGTGGGGTGGCTCAAGCACCAGGGATCTATCAGTCCGTTATCTTGCATCACATCGTCCAGCAATGCCCTGTCAGCTGCATTACTCCTGTCCAGTGGTCTGGTCCTATCCAGGATCGGGTCCCTCGCTAGGTTCCAATCCCCGCCTATAAGGAGTTGGGTAGCACCTATTTCCGACAGAACTCTATTTAACGGCAAGAAGAACGTTTTTATCGCCCCTGTTGGAGCGTATACCGACCCCACGCATATGTGATGATCACCTATCTTGAGCTGTGCGAAAATGTATCGGCCATTAGTATCCGCCCAAGTCTTTTTCACTGTCGCTGGAAGGGATTTCCGGAGAAGAATCGCCACTCCGTACTTGCGGGGTGGGCCCTCATTCCCAGGAGCCTCAACCTGTACACTGCTGTGTATCACCCTCCCTATCCAGTCCCGCCGCAGCTTGTCTGATTCTACATTGTCAAGGTGCGTTTCCTGCAGTAGGGCAATATCTGCACTTTCGGATTGTAGATACGCCAAAATCTTTTTTCGCTTTATGTAGTGTGTGAGACCATGGACGTTCCAAGTGATCGCTCGTAGTGGGCGTGGAGGAGTCATAGTGTTTAATAGAGCAGGTGCGGATCCAGGAGTTCGGCGCTGTGTAGTGGGTGGCGAGCCCTGCGGGGGGCGGTTGCAATGAAAGAGTGAGGCCAAGCGAGAGGGGTGGGGGAGGGGGAAAGATTTCGGATCTGCAGAGTTACAGGCACAGGGATGTTTCAAGGCGAGAGGGAGTAGTGGCCCGATTCAGAAACCCAAAGAAAAAAGAATGAGAGCGAGAGCGGAAGAAAGGAGAAGATCTGGAAGAAGGTAGAAGATGAGAAGAAGGGGAAGAGACAGAGAAACTGCAAAGCAGCCAAACCAGACAAGACAAAAAAAACAAGAGAAACAAAAGGAACAAAACAAAAGAGAAGGGAAGGAGGGGGGGGGGGAGCGTGCAGGAACCCTCTGGCACTTCCCTGATGGTCTAGATCTATTAGGTGGCTAGGGCTGTCGTCGAGCCGTTAGGAGACCTATAGGGTAGAGTGTACTACGAGTGCGCCTCAATCGGCGGGGAGGCGCACAGAGAGGTTCTATTTTACCACAGGGGAAGTGTGCGGTTCCTGGATGGGATGCGCCATAAGGAGGAGAAAAAAGAAAAAGGGGGTGGGAGAAGAAGGGAAACTGGGAAAGGGTAAGGGGAAAAACAACAGGACACCGGGAATAGGGTACCTTCTCGGTTTCCGCTCAACGGGAGCGCCTATCTGTCTACCGTGGGTCTACACTTGGCGGAGCGCCGCTCCGATAGGGCACCATTCTCCCATAGCGGGGTGGGCCGATGCCGTGAAGGGTCTCGTCAAGATATATAAAGGTGGGGTCTAAGAGAGAAAAGGTGAACGAGCGGCGGACCCAGATGACGGGGGTAAAGAGTGTGTAAGACACCCATCGCACAAGACCCTACCGGGCCTAAATATGTAAGCTGAGGCGCGTAGCGGTGGACAATGATGTGCAATAATAATAATGTGGCTCCCTAGAGAGGGGTCTGTGCCAGGTGTGGGACCGCAGGCCCTTTTGATGTGCCTATGTGTACATGTGCGCAGGAGGAGGGTGGGAGTGGAGCGGACATAATCGGTCGGGGCAGAGGGAGGGACCAACATATGTGAATGGAAGCAGTACTACCACACAGTGCTATTATTCAAACAATGAAAGCTACATTTGTCTAGATGCAGAACCTAAACACATCTACAAACTTCCGTGACTCAAGTGTACAATATAAAAGAATAAGGTGAAACGGTTTAACCCTTCAAGGTCTAAAACACCCCTCAATATAATACAGTGCATAGGATACTCAGCTGTCCGTCGATCAGACTTCGTCCCACCGCATCGTCGGCTGCAGAACCAGCTGTAGTGGGGGCCCTCAGCCCGGGACCTCCAGTACGGGATCTCCACGCCCCTGGGTCGGCCCAAGTGTTGGTTTCAAAGTTGAACGAGATTTGTCCCTCTGTGATTCTTGGTCAAAGGCGGCCGCAGCATGGAGCACGGAGGCTCTGTCCTCTTGCGTACGTGCCGATCTGTCCTGTTCTCTACCACGTTGCCACAGTCCTCCAGAGGTCCTTCTTCTTCTCTCCAACAGAGCTGGGTCCGACATTGGGGAGGGTTCTGAGACGCCCGTAGACGTCTCCATGATCTCTCCCGTTATATTGTCCAGAAACCGGCATAGGTCCTCTGGGTCATAGAAGTCCCTGGAATTACCATCTTTGTTAACACGAAATCTCGCCGGTTCAAAGAGGCCATATTTAAGGTTTAGCTGCCGGAGCCTGGGTCTGAAAGACAGGAAAGCTTTGCGGCGGTCATTTGTTTCCTTCGAAAAATCGGCAGCCATCTGGATGTTGTAGCCATCGTGGGCAAACAAACCTTGTGTACGCGCTGCTGCTATGATTTGCCTCGTCTGGTCGTGGCGCAGGAAACAGGCAATGAGCGGCCGTGGCCGTGCGTTGGAGTCCTTGCGGAGCGGTCCTATGCAGTGGGTCCTTTGTATCTCCAGGGGTGGATCGAAGGTGGCTCCAACAAGCTTCGGAAGGGTGTCCTTCAAGAACACGGCAGCATTTGGACGATCAACGGATTCCAGAAATCCCAAAAAGCGGACGTTGTCCCTGCGGCTGCGGTCCTCCAAGTCGATGAGCTTGCTGCGTAAGAAGAGTTCTCGGTCCCTGTCCGGCATTGTATTCAGTCGGCCTTCCACCGCTGTCAGCCTCTGATCCAGCGCCTCCGCACGGGAGTGGAATCCGCCAGTTTGGAAATATTAGAGTCCATCCCCTCCAATCGTCGACTGACTGAGGAGCTCTCCTGTAGGATGTGGTCCATAGTGACTCCTGCATCCGG
This sequence comes from Calotriton arnoldi, assembly GCA_963921515.1. Classification (NCBI taxonomy): domain Eukaryota; kingdom Metazoa; phylum Chordata; class Amphibia; order Caudata; family Salamandridae; genus Calotriton; species Calotriton arnoldi. The sequence goes on from CAWUFW010000724.1 coordinate 1,352,358, forward strand.
GGTCGGATTGTAATTGTCGCTGGGGTGGGAGGGGGAGCAAATATGTTGATGGCGCCCCCCGGGGTCGCCACCGAGCACCCAGAGCGGCCCCGTGCCTCCGATTTCCCGCTGGCTGCTTAGGGAGCGGGGCCGGGCCGTCACGCAAGGCCGAGGCTATGGGTACGCTTCCAGGCCCAGACGACGTGGCTCGAGCCGCCGCCCCAGCCGTGCACTCCTCAGGCTCGATATTGGCACCGGAGCGATCTACGAGGGCCCCCGCATCCAGGGCCGTCAAGTAAGTGATGGTAGACCGCCTCGGAGACGCCGCATTCCCCTCTCGGGGTCCCCCTCGGAGCGGAGCTCGTCTCCTAGGCGGCCATCTCCGTACGTGGGCAGACAACGCCCCCGAGACTGCTATTTTAATATTCTTCATTATACTCATCGTAACAGTCCTTATTGAACCTTGTTTTAGTTAGTCACGTTGTTTAGTCACTTTATTCTGTGCGAGTTGTTGAAAATGCATGTGCACACTTCAAAAACACTTGAAAACATTTGCTGTAGCTGTAATGTGGGATTAGTTTTCAATATTAAATGACGTTTGTGGATGGTGGTTATGTATAGATTTGAATGTTTTCATATTGAGTGCATATTTATTCGTACTGGTATGAACATTGTGGTCATGGTGCCCGTTTCACCATGAGTTGAAGTGTTGCATTGGCTGCCCTACGTATAGAGCTTGTTTAGCTCCTTAATGTGCAGACATTGCCTCCTGTGGCTTTGTAATATATTGGACATGCGCTGAGGTATGTGCATGCTGTATGCTTAACGTACAAATGTTTCCATTTATAACTTCTGGTTTACAGAGAGTAAAGGAAATGGTGTCCAATATTGTTCAATCGAGACCCCTCCTTTGTATCGAAGTTGTTGAAAATCAGCCTTGGTAATTCAAGTTTCAGAAGTCTTCTGAACCTCTTCTAGTTGCAACAGATCTCAGTTCAGACTTTAGGGCGTTCTACATTTTGGGGCTTTGAGCTCCCAGGGCTCTGCCTCTGTTTCCTTCCTCTTGAACAAATTTGGGTTAAGTTTCTGGTTAGTGCATAGCAGGGGGCCTATTTCTGAAATATGATAGGCCATTGCCCCAGTGAGCCTTATCTGTGCTGCAGAGAACTTTAAGTTTGATCCTCTGAGACTACATGGAACCATTGGAGACCTTCAGGGTTTGATGTGGTCACGCTTTTTGGCCTTTGGGCTGCGATTAGTAAGAAAGATTGGATTCATGAGAGACTAGTGAAAATCGGTGTGGGTTGTTTTATAAAATGCTCTCTGAAAGGGTCCTATGTAACCCACAAGCAGAATGTGATTTGTAAGAGCATACTTTAAACTGTAACCATATGCAAAATTAATTTTCCATTTAATATTTGGTGACCTTTACTCCAGGGTTTAAAGGTAAAGCACCAAAGTGCATTTTTTCTTTAATATTTAAAGTTCAGTGATTTTTAGGTCTCGCCTGGCGACGCAGCGCGAACCGCTGTCGCTAGCGAGATCTATTGTTACCGACTTGCTTCGGAAGGGAGACCGGAGATGTGCACGCGCAGGACGGACTGGAAATGTGAACGCGCCCGTGAACACGCACGTACACACACGCGATGTGCACATCTCGTGTCCCCCTTCCGTCCTCGCCAGCCGCAAAACATGAGCTGTGCACGCAATCCCCAGCTGTCCTTGCACCCCCTCCAGTGTCAGCCAGCCATGCGCCATCTGCCAACCCCCACCACTGTTGCTATAGCAAACGCCACTAACAACTAACCTCAATATTACCGCTCCAAAACCGCCCAATAAAAAAACGCTGCAAATTTATACCATTAAAAGCCTTTCCGTAATACAAACCCCACATTTGCACATTATTGTTTAGCAAACTTACAGTTTTTGTTCCATTAGGATCTCCTCCTCCAAAGCTGCTCGGCTCCCCGCAACACGCTAGCATATGCATGCGTACACGCCCACATTGTGCAAGCGTATGGCGTCATTAGCAAAACGCCATGAACAGAAATGTGCGCGAGCACGACTGCCAACGTATTAGCGCGTTTGTTGTTTTTTGCTACCACGCGTACAGCACTGTTCGTGCACCTTAAACCAGCAAACAATAATCAACGTAACTTGCTAAACGTGAAATAAATGAAAAATTAAAGGCATGCAGGAACGGAGCTTAGGCTCTTAATTACCCGATGTTTCATTAATATTGGAGTCAATGTTGCTGAAGAAGTGACAGGAAGGAAACGCGAGTAAACGTGAAAGAAATAAAAAATTAAAGGCATGCAGGAACGGAGCTCAGGCTCTTAATTAAATTACCCGACGTTTCATTAATATTGGAGTCAATGCTGCTCAAAAACAGTCAGGAAGGAAACGTGAGTAGCACAAAGAAACAAGCATTTGCAATGCAATAGGTCTCGCATTTAAGCGAGTTTAAGCTATTGGCATTGTAAATTACAATGCCTTTAATTTCTGTTTTAAAAAGCAAAAAAAAAAAAGGCATTGTCGTTTACAAGGCCAATAGCTCAAACTTGTGTAATTGCGAGACCTATTGCATTGCAAATGCTTGTTATTGTGATGGATCTGACAGCAGTCCTTCTGTTCATGCCACTATTTTCTTTTACTTTGCCTGTTCCTGACCCTTTTTGCCTTTTCCTGACCCTTTTTTGCCTTTTCCTGACCCTTTTTGCCTTTTCCTTCTTTAATTTGCCTCTCCCTCCTTCAGTTTGTTTCGGATGAACTCTTTCATCAGTTCTTTTCCCATCTTTGCCACTCAGTCCCCTTTCCCTTGCCATTTCTTTATACCTTTCCACTTCTTGGGCTAGCTGTTGCCCTTGTAGTCGGCTATATAATGGAAAATCCTCGACTTTCATGATGTCTGAACCCAGGCAGGAGTTGAAGTCTTATAAATGGCAGTCACCGGTTGTAGCTCACCCTGTCTCTAGAGGCATCACTCCTGCACTAGCCACTGTTCCTTCCAATATTTCTCTCCTTCTGCCTTCATAACACACGCACGCACGTTCACCCCCTCCCTCTCTCTCTCTCTATCTCTCTCTCTCTCTCTCTCTCTTTCTCTGGTGGGACGGTCAGTCTCCCATGTTTTCTTCTCTTACAGTTCCTAGATAAGGTGGAGGTGGAAATGCGAACTTGTGAAGACCCACGCCCACCCAATGGCCAGTCGCCTATTGCCCTAGCTGCTGGGCAGAGGTAATTAACCTCCTATTATCACCTGGAGCTCTATTGTACTGCAATTCTTGCCCTGTTCGCTTGAGAGCACTGATGACTGATCACTGTGTGCATTTTTAATTGAATACACTTGCCTGCTGTCCGTGATATTTCTTACACCACACATGGATATGTTTATGCATTACAGTTGTGAAAACTCTGCTGTCTTACATGAGTAGGGTGTGCGCGACATTTTCTATTTCACACATGCATCTGTCCTGCATAAACGGTTACCTAGGAACCTCTCAAATCAGACTTTCATGTTGAATGTGTTCTCAAGTTAAATATATCACACATACTGCCTGCAACAGTATTTTTAAAGCTTTAATGTTTCTTTCTCGCTTACACACACACACACACACACACACACACACACACACACACACACACACACACACACACACACACACACACACACACACACACACACACACACACACACACACACACACACACACACACACACACACACACACACACACACACACATATATATATATATACATATATATATATTGTCTGGATAGCCTTCTACTTATTCAAATGGTGTGTGATAATTGTTGCCTGGATAAAAGTGTCCAGAAAACTAGATGACACCATACCCTTGTTTTTGGTTGATCATGGTAATAGTTTGATTTGGAAAAGTCTGCTTTTGTACTCATCGTTTTCAAACCCTGTTTTATCTCGCCTTTTTGTAGTGAGTACGGTTTTGCAGAGAAGGTGGTCGAAGGAATGTTTGTCGTTGTCAATTCCATCACAATTAAAATCCACGCTAAGGCCTTCCATGCGTCCTTTGAATTGTGGCAGCTCCAGGGTTACAGCGTCAACCCCAAGTGGGAGCAGAGCGACCTCCGCTTCACTCGTGTGACAGACCCTCAAAGAGGAGAGGTAAATAAGCAACGAATGCCACACCCCTGTCAGTCATTTAGCAGGATTTGTAATGACAGCAAAGTGACTGTGGATATAAAGACACTAAAAAAAGACATTGTACTCTTGTCCTACTTTCCCTGTACCAAGTGGCTCCAGGATAACCCTCGTCAGAGAACAGACACTGTAGAAATGATAGCCTACGACCTCCTGGCCAACACCTCTAAGTCCCCTGTCTCTTAGTCCTGATCAGTTCTCTCAAATTATGCTTAACTCACTCTTTCACTTTGATGGCTGTTAAAGACATGTTTCACAAGAAGATGGCTTTAAGTCATATTGGGACACATTATTGAAATTACTGTCGACGCTTTGATCCCAGGTCATCAAAGAAGAACAGGTTGGAAACACAGCCACTGGTATCGCTCAGCTGGGCCAAGACTTTGGGAGTTCCACATTACACTCCCCTTTATCAACCAGAGAAAAAACTGGACAGTTATTGTATGCAGAACTTTACTTGTGCTGCAGTACTTTGGCTTTAAAGTCATTGTGCCATGTTGTTGTTTAAACACATTGCCTCTATTTCCCTTGTTTGGTGGAGGGCAGTTATCTGGTGCAAGCCTGTGCTCCATCTATGTGCATCGGTATAGAATCCCCGGAACTGCTGGCTGGCTAGTTTGCAGAGTAAGAGTGCACAGATCCTTTAGGGAATATTGGATTGCATCATTTGTGTAAAAAACAAAAGCCAGGTGAGATTAAAGCAACCATTTTAATGATGATGTAGCAAGACAACTCTCCCCTTCCGATACCTTTCCATGTGGTGGTCAACGTCACTGTCCTGTTTCTAGGTGTGAGTTTTCTTTTCCCTGGTACTGGACAACCTGTTTCAGTTGGTACAGTCCAAGGAAAGAGCATTAACCGCTCCGTGTTGGAGGGCATTTCTTGGACTAACTCTTTACCGCTGTAGAGACCCTGTTGCACTGTTTTATCGAGTGCATTTCCATAGAGGTCGCTATTGCACTGTAGAATCATGCCAGTCTCTCCTTCTAGACAAGGTGACCTGGTGCAGCAGTCCCATTGTTCTGCAAGATCGATTAAGCCACTATATTTGAGTCCATGTCAGATGGCTAAGACTCATATTTTCTCCACTGACTCACAAGACTTGCACCGAGCAGCTGAGGCCAGCTACTCCTGTGTCTGTCGCAGTCAAAACTTGATCATACAACCTCATCTCCTAACTCCTCCACCCCTTTATAGAGCAGAGTTCCTTCTCGCTGTGCAGATGACAGCCCAGTCAGTGGCGGAAAGTGTCACCATGAAAAGATATTCTGGAGGACTAATTTCCCAATGCAGCGCTCAAGCACAACACCTCGCAGGGCAACAAAAAAGGTGGAGGCATTGAGCGGCACCAGTCCCCCACTTAGCTCTCCTGTAAGGACACCTAGATGCAGCAGTATTTTTTTGAGTTCAGCATTACTCCGAAGGTACACCCAGGAGTATATGACCCCACCCAACTCAGCCAACCCTGAGCTTGGAAGAAATGGAGTTGGCACAGGTCTTCCTCAGTCCTCTTAGAAGTCACTATCCACATTGGTGGACTGTCTCCTCAGGATTTAGTTTCCCTCTCATTACATGTGGACTTCATAGCAGAAAGGTCAGACTTGCCTTATTAATCAGGTGCAGAGAAACTAGACCACTGCTGTCCTCGATCCTCAGGGAAGCAAAAGTTTAGCCCACTCTCCGCAGCTGTTCCAGCTGGCTGAGATCCTGGGAGCCTGGGTTTGTTAAACCATTAAATGTCTCCCTCCTCTCAGATGCAGACAGTTGACATCCTGAATGGGGAGGAGCCCCTACTTGGGTGATGGCCTGATTTTGGACTGGCAGGGACAGGTCATCGATGCTTTCCCTCTAACTTCTTTAATCTTGTGACAGCCCAAGATGTTCCATCCTCCAGTTGGTTCCTGCTTGGCCTCATATGGTTTGGTGCTCGGACCGGCTCCATCTTTTCCTAAGCTACCATATCTTGCTCCACCATCGAAGACCACCTGTCCTTCCAGGAAAGAAGTGTGGCATCTCTCCCTTCAATTGCTCAATATGAGCATGTGGCTTTTGAAGCGCTAGCCATTGAACTGTTCGACTTCACCTTCAACAACCTTGAATTTATGGTGGCTGCAAGAAAGTCCTCCACAAGAGCAAGTGGTGTGATTGAGATGGAGACTGTTGAAGGACATCAGCCTTTGCAATTACTCAGTGGATGGTATTCTTTTTTGCATCATCCTACTGAAATGCAGGACTTACTTTCCAGCCATGCAGTGCTGATTGACCGGGTCTGGGAAGTCCTTCTCCACAAGTAAGGAGGCCTTCAAAAGAGATCCTAGTAGTAGAATATACCTGTTCCTTCCAATCAGGTGCTTCATGGTCTTATACCAGTGGTTCCCAAACTTTTTCGACCCGCGGCTCCCTTGACCCATTGGTCATTGCCCGTGGCTCCCCACTGTTACTTTTTTTGGAGGGTGGGGTGGATGTAACCCGGGCCTCGGGAGTACTTGCAATTCTCTCCCTGAAAATAATTGGGATGAAGGTATTATAATCGTATACGCAGGATGTTTCCTATTACTAAGGTGGCGCCTCTAATAAAATATTCCTAGTTACATTTCTTAACCCATGCCTTTTTTAGAGTACCCTCTCAAACTTTTTTATCCCACTTACAGTGCTAGATAGCACCCCCTATGCATGTAGGCCCTATTGCCAAAGTGTTTCTGCGCTTGAAGAATATTTGCATGTACTTCCATTTTTACCCATGTCATGCGTGCCAACACACCTGTCTCAGCAGGGTGACTCACAATTTGTTAAACCACATACACCTTTATTTTTGCTGTCTCCCCCCTAAAATTGCCTCCAAATCAATGCAAGTAAAATAAATTCCTCTGATTTTTTTATTTTTTTTATTTTAAACGTCCCTCCTTCTTGCTTCCAAATGTTGGCATTATGCTGTATATGGTGTTTTACTTCCCTGTGCTCAAGGAGAGAGCAGGCCTGTCTGGAAATGTGTGTGTACTGAAAGAAATGTGTACTGGAAGTACCTATGATTCAAGTACAAATGTCAATACTTAATACTTTATGTATTTAATAGACAGGACAACTGTACTTTCCTGATAACTTGCATTGGTGTAAAATGCATTTGGAAGAAAACAAAACTATTAACGAGTCTAACAAAATAAATCAGGTGTCTTCCGCTTACTTTGTGAGTGTTGGAAGGTGGGGATCCAATAAAATATGGAGGTCATCTCCCTCGACATGCCATCAATTAAGCACTACGTTTACAGCTTTAGGCATGTCACTTTCAAATCATCAACATCATGCGTTTAAGTCTAATTAGCTTAACTGAAGCCAACAGACCCTTCAACATTAAATGCATTAAAGTGCTTGGTGCGCGGGTCCCCTGGCTAGGTTTGACGGCTCCCCACGGAGCCACGGCGCACAGTTTGGGAACCACTGTCTTGTACTGTTTTTGACCCAGCAAATGCATAAACACTTTGAGCAGCTGGCCTCCTGTTTCATGAATCTTCTTTCTTTTATTCCTGGAGGCTAAAAAATTTGAAGGCCCTTTCTGCCTTATAGCCAGTAATTGTAATATGCAGGCATAAGGTGGTGTTGTTTACGACTTTGCCGACCGTTGTGCTGGCTGAGGGGCTAGTAAGGCCACCATAGCGAGATGGATAACATTTATTATTGCGTGTTGCTACACTCTGTATAGAGCTCAGTTTACATCCAGTGACTAGACACGTCACCAGGGCTGCAGCGCCATGGTTTGCAATCTCCAGGTAAGTGATATACAGACAATGAACGGGATGCTGCTTGGACTACCCCACACACATTCAGCATGCACTGTACTGTATAGGTAATTTGCGGGGGAAATACCAAATTTGGGCAGGTAGTTCTGCACAACCTGTGCCCTAATGTTCCTGATAATGCATTATCCATCTCTTATTATCAGCAGTTGTGAAATGCACTTACAAACCTAAGAATGGGAAGGACGTTAGAGTAGAATAAATTTACCTTTATGTTTACTTCATTATTTTTAGTCTGTAGCTTGCATCCCATTATACGCATTTACCAGCCGACCCCTCGGACATCGTCCAAAAAACAACACTGATTGGCTCCTTTTCAGGTTTCAATAGGAAAACTAACACAGGGACACATGCAACTAGGAAATTGGGACGTGTTGCGTATGCCTTATGGGTGCATGCCCGCTGATGAGCTCAAACCTCTGAATTACCAACTTTTGAAGTGGTTTTTGGTTGAGCCTTTTGATGGCACGATACCCCCACAAAGGTGATAATGGAAGAAAAGCCTACAAAGGTGGATTTATCTTTATCTAGAATATGTCTCCATAATGCCACATTCACCACTACCTACCTTCATTTATGGAGGAATATAAAGGAAAATCCTATTTGTGTTGAAAAAGAAAACTAAAACTGTGTCAGTCCTGTAGGGATTTTCGTATATCTTTTTTAAAATAGGCAATTTCACATCCTGCCATAAATTCCTCAGCAATGTACAGTAGCTAAAAGTGCCTAACCAGGTTTATGCCAGTAATTTACCATTCAGTGGGATGTTATTTTCAGCGTGTGACATTACAGAAGTTTCCATACTGGAAAACGAAGTAAATGATTCCTTTTTGCAATCTTTTGATTTACCATTCTGTATTGTTTCTCCTCTCTTCTCTTCCCATGAGTCTTCCTTATTCTTACCCACTTTTGCTTGTTTCCCCCCTCTGCTATTGCAGTTATTTCTGCCCTTTGGCAATGTAAGACTAAGGAGTTCTTCCTTTCTTCTGTGTGAAGGTGTTAACATTTAAGGAACTGACCTGGCAGACCCTTCGTATTGAGGCTGATGCTACTGACAGTGGTGATCCGGATGCTGTGAGCACTCCACTGAGGTTAATCACCAACCAGGGAAGGATCCAGATTGCCCTAAAGAGGAAGGTGAGTCCCTTGATCCAGCTGAAACATGCTTTATACTGTCATTGGGAGGGGAGGATCTACCATTACCATTGCCACAGTAGCTTGCAGATCACTCAAACACAGTTTGCAATATTAAATGGAAACTAGGGGCCAGACTGCACTCTTTGGTCACCCCTTGGTGCAGGCACCCCTAAATAAAGGCGTCCCTATCTTGAGAATTTTGTGGACCCGGACAACCCTATGTTTAAAGTTCAAGCTTATGATCAGGAGAGAGATGTCAGAGCATTTTCCCATGGCATGGGTATGTGTGTTTAAGAGTTGAGTTCTTGCATTTATTTTTGCTCATGATTATAGACAAAAGACTGCAACGTGGTGGCTTCAAAGTTGATGTTCCTCCTGGACGATTTGCTGTGGGTGTTAACAGAATCACAGCTCAAAGCCATGATGAAGTATGCCAAGTCCCTTAGTGAAGCAATGGAAAAGTCAGCTCAACAGAGGAAAAGTATGGCTCCTGAGCCTGCACAGGTATGGAGAGCCTTGTGTCAGACATTATAGGGAGGACAGTGTGAATGGTGTTGCGAACTAGGTTATTTTATTATTTTGTAATCATCATCTATAGGTGACTCCACCACCACCTAGTGCCCAGCAGACTTGGTCCCAGGCATTCTCTGGCAGTCGGAGCACCAGCACCGTAGGTCAATACTTTGATCAATTTGACATGAAAGAGTCGTCCTATCACCTGCTCATCTCCCGCCTAGACCTACATATTTGTGATGACAGCCAAGCACAAGAGACAGGTAAGGGAGGAGAGGTACACCGTGAAGAATTTGGGATTGCTCTGATAAAGGAATAGACTAGTGGATTAAAAAACACAGTCTCCACCAGGAACTTTGGAAGCCAATCACTAAAATCAGGATAGATGACAGGATATCTAGAGTGGATTGACACCCACAGTGGAGTACACAGTGCAGAGGAAGAAGTTACTGAATAACCTTGATTTGCCTTTATTTGTATTCTGGTAATTCTGCTGGCATTGAAATATAGGTAGTCTTAAGCTTGGGTTTAGTAACAAACAATTGCTTTTTATTGGGTTAAAGTGTGTATACTCCGGTGGAGGAAATATGTATAGGCTTGAATTGGAGAAAGCTGAGGGTGAGATGCTGTTAATCCTAATGAAATAACTTTGTTGGTTGTGATGTTTTGACTGAGACTACTTGTAACGTTACAGATAAATAATAATGCTATATAAATACTTTATATGTCATTTCTCACCATTTTTGAATGAAGAGTTATGCATTTGAATTCTTGGTAGCTCTTATGCCACTTAGAACGTTTTGTGAGCTAAATGGTTAAACTACACAACATTCATTCATACAATTCTACTCACAGTTGAACTTCTATTTTTGTCAAAGACCCACAAACGAATGCAGATAAAAACACAGCTAAACAAAAAACTTTAGAAAGATGGAATTTGCTACATACAATTAGCATATAAACCTGTAGGGAAACAATTCCATGTAATGCTAAGGGCACACTGTCGGAGCAAACAGCTCTTCCCAGTAATGTGCCTCTTTAAAACCTTGCAGAGTATCAACTTCTTGTCAAACGTTATTAAGAAATTACAATATTACAAACCCTCCACCTACACACATTAGTCTAACTGACTAGCGCTATCAAAGAAATCAAATACTTATATTTGTTTAGTTATATATTCACTTGTGACCCTCCTAGCATTTGACTTAAAGAAGTGGAGCTTTCTAACCTAACCACTAGATGGCTGGAAATACAAATAATGTAAATCTATAACTATTCAACTTGAAAAATTGTTGTCACTGGTAAGGGCTTTCTTACTCCTGATTGGCAGCATAGTCAGTGCGATTTTATTGTCATAGGAGCAACTGATTCAATTATTTTATAGTGCATCTTTTCCCTCATGTTTTAGAGGCACTTTAATATTTGTAAAACAATAAACAAGGTTAAATTCCAATAATTGAAAAAATAAAATGCAACGTAAGATTGACAAAAGTCCAGAAGGAATGATTTTTCTAACAAATTTGTATAAACTGGCACAGTGATAATGCTGTAGGAAGTACACTTCACAAAAATGCCACCCAGTTTGTGTTAATGAAATCTAGGTATGGTCCCAAAACCTGCCAATCAATCTTGTTTTGAAGGGTATCAAAAAAGATCTTCGATCTAGTGTCAAAAATTATACTTGTTAGATCCTAAAGCTTGCTTGTTTTCCTGTATCAGTCAACATTTAATTCATTTCTAAGGAATTATGCAATAAATATATTTTTTCACTAAATATTTTGAAAGTCAAAATAATAATTTCAGGAGGCTTTAGGTACACCTATCATATCCTTACATAAAAAATAAAAAAGAAAGACACCTAGAGAGGAGTTGACTGTCATATGACATAGTTTTGATACCTTAGATGGAGGTACCAAAGAAAGATGATGACTCACAGCATGAAATAAACACCCCACCCCGCATTCAACATACACCTCCAGTGCAACAAAATAAGCACATGGAAGACAGTGAGTATGTTGCGGGGGAGATTAAAAAGAAATGTGGAATTATTATTTGACCAATTCTCTAGCAGCAGATATTTATTTGTACACATTTAGGACATCACCACCAGACAAGATTAACTCGTAATAGAAAAACTTGCAATTTAGATGACAGCTAGAGGAAGCTCTCTTGACTCCTGGTTCAGACGTCTACATCTCTACAGGTGAAAAAGCTATTCCTGCTTTTGTTGACCTTGAATTGGTAATGGATAAATATAACTTTACTAAACTAAATCATAGCTAAATCGATAATGCCATGAATAGAATCTAAATACAAATCTGATCCACCAGATCCCACATTACGTGATCCAGAACCTATTGTTAAAAAGAAAGCTCAAAGCTATAGAATGACATGACAGTTATCTCACAGAGTAAAAATGCAGTGGACAAAGTCGTATAATCTGTGGGGAAGCCATTTCCTGGGACTTTGCAAATTCTATGGTTGTCGTGGCTAGACATGACCACAACAGGGGGAATATATTTATAATATTTAATTGAAGAGCAAAAGAAGATAATGGAATTGCCCATGATGGGGAAAATTGGTGCAAAGCACCTGCAGCAAGGCATTTCCCAAAGTGGCTGACAAAGCAAATACATACATAAATCTGTTAGTAAGATAGCATGCGAGTCCAGCTCAGCATTCACCTCCTCGGCCAAGGGATTGATGATATTTTGGAGTGCATTAATGGGCACACTTCAGACAGCCACCCTGTAGGAGAACTATTACAAGAATTGCATCCCAACAAAGGTTCATCGCGTAATTGCGGTTTAAGGCCAACATTAAATTCACCTCCCCATCCTAACCTGTAGGCACGTCTTGTAGTGAACCAACAAAACGGTTTATAACTTTATCTCATGGCAATTGTGTTACCTAACTCCCTCTGAACAACGTTGTGTCTTACCACCAATGAGATGAAGAGAATGTAAGAAAATATACAAAGTGTGTTCTGAGCTTCAACTTTGTTCATGACCCTATTACAACCTTTATATAAAACAAACACAGTAACAACCCTGGTCCTATATCAAAATATAACTCCGCCCATAATTGTCAGCGAATATTGCCCTGCCATTGAACATATTTTAACATGTATGTCAATCTTCATTAATTAAACATAATGTCAAAACCGAGAAGTCCAGAGTTTCATGCTAATGGAGAGGTTGAGATAGCTATCAAGGACAGCAATTATGACCACCATGTCTGCTCGGAGCAAAGTGTATGTGTGAACCTAAAATAACATATGGATGGATCGAACGAAAATTGTAGTGAACAATGTTTAAGAAAGTGCTTTTTGTGTTGATTATGTAAACAAAGCATACCTTTCACTTAGGAGACCATTCAGAGCGGTCTGCTGAGTGTCTCTTATAAAGGATATAGATAGCTCCATCGATGTAGTCGCAGAGTGTACTCTCAACTTGGCACGATATAGCATGGAGTCTTGAAACTCCTTTTACCATGAATCTTTATTAACTTCTGCAAACCTTTTAGGGGCCAGCTGATCACCTGCACTGAAACCTTGGGTTAAAATCCAAGTAAATGGAAACATTGTGTTGCTGATTGTCCTCCTCCCTAACTATTGTCAGGCTAAGGTCACTTTAGCTCCCAACAAGACAGTCTGTCCTGCATCAGGTCAGTCATTGGTGAGTAGTGGTCTCTGTCCACTATAAACTTGCTGGACATTGGTAAATTGTCAGGTACTTCTCAGAGGAACGTCGTAAGGAATATGTCTGGTTTGAGTTGATTCGTGGAACCTCACCACCCTTATTTTATTGCACCACAGATGGCACTCCAAATCTTCATTTTTCTCTCCGTTATGCTTAGGGTTGCCTTCCACTCACTTGTGCATGCTTTATAGCTGTGTATCCTCATTGTACATAAACTAGTCTTCTGATCAACTTCATTTCATTGACCATAAAGCTGTCTGATTTTAAGTAGCGAGTTTTCCAACTTCAGTCCCACAATCAAAGCTTGTTTATTATTCTCTAGATATATGTAGAAGTAGCTGTTAACTCCTACATCGCCCCCAACTGATGCCCTTCTTCTATCCTCCTGCATATTTTCTTTAACTATTTTGGATTGTGTGACTACAGCCTGGAATTTCTTCCAATTTAGACTATTTCTGGACATTATTGCACATTGCATCTTCATACAGTTGAAAGATGAGGCCAGGTTCCCACCCAAAAGGTAACAAGCTGGCCTTAGCAAGCTAATACGTTAATTAGCTATTTTTATTGCAAGCATATTCAAAGGAAAAAAAAAAAAAACAATGCCGCTGCCTGAATGAGTTTGTAATAAAATGTTTATATAATAATAAAACACAATTAACCTTTTTATGTAACTTTAATAGAATAGTATGGGTGCTTCCTAGCAGGCAGATGTAGTATCTAGACCAGGAACCGAAAAGGTTTTTAATTTTGATGCATATCACAGGAAAATATTATTCTTATTTGCACAAAGAAAATATACTATTGGCTTTGCATTGCTGTAATCTGAAAACACACAAGGATGACTGAAAACAAAGATAACAAATGCATGGAAAAAGTAATTGGCAAAGTAAATGAATTTCTCACAGACCCTGTCACTGAAGTAGCTTCTTTTTAGGCGGATGGATGTGATCAGACAAACTGCTCATAGTGCATGAGATCCAAGGGCTGAAGTAAGCTGACCCATTGCTCTACAATGTGCGCTGTGGTGAATGGAAGCAAAGTGTGAATGACAGACCAGTGGATGAAAATGGTTGAACCAAAACCCCTCGATGTATGTATATATCTATGAAGATATTATTTAGTAATGTATTTACCCGAGGGTTGGTGATACGTAAAAAGGCTGTGAAACTGCATTTTGAGAAAATCAAGTGTTACGCTTAGAGTTGCCTATATTCACAAAGATTTTCAGTATATCAGCAGCACTTTAGTATTTTTATTTTATTTTTTTAATTGTTATAGTTTTAAATAACATGACAATCCACAACAAAGTAAGGCTCTTCATTTAAGCATATCACAGGACATACTGTGTACTTTTTACAAGACATTGTTGATAAAAAATAGATAATGAGACCTTATTGTAATATAGTTGGCGTGCACCGTCAATATACTAAAAACATTTCCCAGCATTTGGATTTTATCAATAACATGCACATTGTACGAAGAGAAAAATTAGCTCAGTTTTTCTCCTCGCTTCACTCAATAACATTCCTATGTAGAGTGTTCACTTTTCAGATAGTCTGTGCTCTATAGCGGTCCCCAGTCATCTCACTGCTGTGGAACCTTATCATTGTCCGGATGCTGTAAAAGATAGTTCTTGACTACTAGAGAGGTCACCCATCTAGGAAAGGCATTAGTAATTTCTATTGTCTCCTTGAGTCGCCGTCTTGAGATGTTAAACCCTGGTATGCCCTTATGGGAGAAGGAATTAGGGGTCACGCTAGATGACACCTCATGGTTATATATTTAGGCGCAAGACTTGACCTCTTCCATTTGTTTCACCTATGAAGAAAGCAGTTATACAATTCTCTTGATGATCTCTCTCACCAGTCTGACTGGCGGCTATCTAAGACTCGAACCCAGAGTGATGGCATTGTAAGACCAATCGAGGCGAGATGGCCATTTGTCGTGGTTTTGCACCGGAGTTCATTCGTTCTGGAAAGGGATATTACAGCAGATTAAGGCCTTTACAAATATTACTCTATACGTGGAGCCTACAACTTTACTGTTGGGCGACACGGGCGACCACTCCGATTAACCATACACAACCCTTAGAGGCCGACTTCTCATCCAGTTCCTCTTTGCCGCACAGATAACAATTGCATGCAAGTGATGAGCTCAAGTGCCCCCAATGATCCAAATGTGGTGGCCCATAGTGTGGTCACTATACTCCATGGCAGCAGTGGTAAGGGACAAGGTCCCTAAGGTTGAGAAAACATGGGCACCATTCTGTACATTCAAGAAATCCCAGGGTAGATTGGACTTGGCTGACTTCCGAAACTTATTCAAGCTTCTGGTCTTTGTGACCTGAGCTCCTCGGAAGACTCGGTCCAGAAGGAAGATTTTAAACCTGAATAACAATTTCCCCGGTATCCGCAATGGCTGAGGTTAACAAACCTATAGGTATGCTTACTCTTCAGATCTCTCACATAGATGCCGTGGGTTGGGGGTGGAGGGTAGCCAACCCTGAGCATTCAGGGATGGGAGAAGGCTTTAGAAACTAAAGTAACCCAGAGGGATCGCTACCCTTCTGTTAATCACTCACTTTGGAGGTTGCGCTGTCTACCCTTCCCCCCCCTTTTTTCCTTCTCTTTTTTCTTTTCACTCTTTTCTGTTCTCCAATATTGGATCTTTCATAGATTCATATGCTTGAATTATTCCCCGTCGTCGAAGTGGGAGTTCCACAGTACCATAGTAAAGCAGTATGTATCAGCATCATGGGATATAATGGCAATACAAAGTCAGTTTAATAGCCTATCTATGTCCTTAAAAAAAAAAAAAACACCAAACTTGTACTATAACCAATCAGGCGACAGCACCCTCTAGAACACTCCCAACAGAGGCTGATTCCCTCCAATTTTCTAATGAATGTTGTGGAAGGGAGTCTCCCTGAGCTCTGCTCAGTTTTTTCCTTTACATCTGAAGATTTATCTACAACTACTATGTCTGAGACTTCTTAGAAGGCCTCTTCAGATCCTGCAAGACCTGTGGGAAGAAAAAGCGACACGTGGATGATCCACACAGACATTGTCTTTTACTGCCTCTACCCTCAACATCAAGTAAAGGAGTGCAAAACATGTCGCACTTTCTCTTCTAAAACCCTAAAGGACCGGGAGGGAAGGCTACTTCTGTGGCTACAGAAGTCTAAATCGCAGAAATCCACCACTTCTGAGGAGGACATTGATACATCTGTGAGAACCCAAAAAAGGTCAAGATCATCTGACCAAGGGGCTTCTGAGGAGAGCAGAAATGCCTTAAAAAGGCATCATAAAGACCTTCTGAGAAAGGAGAAGCTAAATCTCCTCTCTACAGAGGTGGCCTCCTCTCAGCCTTCTACTCCATCTGTGAAGATAGGGGAGCTTAAGCATTCTTCTTTCTCTGAACCGTCAAGGTAAAACAATTCTCTCAAAACCCCCTCGGCGACGACATCACAGTCGAAGCCGGTATCAACAACGATTGTCACTACCTTCTTGTCTACGAGATCATCGTTGTCGAGAACTTCGATGACAGCCATCGACGCACCCATCTCGTCGACAAGGGTGATATCGTCCATCAAGACACCGTCGACGGCAACAATATCGACGAAGACCGTGTCACCGTCGACGACTGCACCGACGACGGAGTTCCTACCGTCGACACCTGAGTTCACATTCACATAGTTGATGGGACTGACAACGTTGATAAAAAAACACCAAAATAACAAAAACCGCTCTAATACCTGAATGGACATCCCCAGCAAGGTCTCGCCTTAGCCCCAAAGACACTTGTTAGACTTAGAAGAGCCGGACGACGATGGGCCTTTTGGGGGCAGCGCACACTCCAGGTAAAATTCCAGGAGAAAGATGAGGAAGAGCATTAATATCATAAATATTATGCCCCTCCCAAGCGGCATTACGAACATTGCCAATTCCATCCTCATCCTCAGCCCAGGTATGATGAAGTGCAAATGCCCATATTGCTAGTCCAGGATTTGCAGGCCATGCTGCAGGATTATAGAAAATTTCCTGACCCTCCACAGGAGCAGTCAGTGGCACCACCTCAGCCTGTCTTTCCTGCTATGCCAAGGCATATTTTTACACCTATAACGCTCAGGATGACACCTGCCTCGAACATAGCGGCGCCATGAAGAGAAGATCAAAAGTCTTCAGAAGAAGGAAGGAAGGAGAAATCCCTGAACCCCAACATCAACGGGATGAGTGGGATGACTACCTTGTCCCTATTCCACCACCACACCCTTAAGACTCTCCCCCAGAGGACATTGGGGGCTTTCATACCTGATGGACCGGGCTGCAACACAATTTCATCTCCCAACCTCTGTTAAGCAGTCTGTTTTCTTTATGAATTCAAGGAGCAAGTAAAGAAGTCTGTGAGGGCCATCCCCATCATTGACTATATCTGGGAGGAGGGGATTAAGATAATCAAGAACCCGGCTACAGTAGCGGCAGTACCACCTCGCACAGACCAGAAGTATAAGGCTATGGAGGATTCCCCCGCTTGCCTTACGGGTCATCCCAAACATGACCGTGATGTCACAAACAGCGCAAAGACGCTCCAAAAACCCTTCTAATTCCATCTCCATCTCCATGACACTAGACAAAGAAGGCAGACACTTGGACAACAAAGGTGTAGAAAACCCTTCTGCTTCCATCTCCATGACACCAGACAAAGAAGGCAGACACATAGGTGTAGAAAACTGGGTCTTTGTTGCTGTACCCCCCACTTTTTACCTGGTATCTGATGCAGCTATGACTGAAAGTGTGCTGGGTCCATGCTAACCAGGTCCCCAGCATCAGTGTTCTTTCCCTAAAACTGTACCATTGTTCCACAGTTGGCACCCCTTTAGGATCCCTGTAAGTCCCTAGTAAGTGGTACCCCTGGTACCTAGGGCCTTGGAACTAAAGAGGGTCCCTAAGTGCTGCAGCATGAATTGTGCTACATCTAAAGGACTCCTCACTAAGCTCATGCAAACTGCCATTGCAACCTGCGTGTCTTGGTGCAGCGAAAAATGAAGAATCAACATGATACATATCCCTGTGTGCCATGCCTACCCAGCACTGCATGTGGTATAGGTAAGTCACCCCTACAGCAGGCCAAACAGTCCTAAAGCAGGGTGCACTATACCCATGTGTGGGCATATCTGCATGAGTGGATGTGTCCTGTGATATTGAAGTTCACCCTTGGATACCAGAAGTGCACAGGGAAGCTATACCAAGTCCATGGGCTGGACACCCGTGATTACGAGTTTCCCAGCTACATGATTGCTTCACTATACCCCAAGGTGTTTGGTACCAAACACCTCGTCTTGAGAAACCAACACTGATGCCAGTGCTGGATTTATTAATAAATGCACCCAGAGGGCACCTTAGAGGTGCCCCCTGAAAACCTTCCGATCCCTAGTGTGTTCACTGACGGGTCTGAATCAGCCAACCACCCTAGACCAGTGTCTGACCCCCTGAGGTGAGAGCCTTAGCTCTCAGAGGTCAGGAACAAAGTCTGCTCTGGGTAAAGGAGCCCAAACCTCCTCCAAGCAGGAACTGCATTCCATGGCAGGAAGCTTCAAAGGACCTGCTGCTTTTGTTATGCGGCCAAGGTCTCTCCATTTAGTGGAGATGCCCACACCCATGTCCTGACCCCACTTTTTGGGGGCAAGACAGGCCGGACAAAATATGAAGATTAGGAGGTGTGCCCACATCCAGTCAGCACCACCCCTAAGGTGGTCTAGCGGAAGTGGACCTCACTTTTCAGATTCCTCCATCTTGGTTTGGATGGAATTAGCATTCTAAGGTTAGGGTTATGCCCACTTCCCACATAAAGTGGTCATATCGAGGGTGTAGACACCCTAAAGGTAGGCAGCCCATTGGCTACTACCGGTCACTCCCTTTAACACCCCTAAATTGAGTATTTAGATGGCACCCCTGAACCCAAGAACTCAGATTCGACGGATCAAGAGAAGAAGGATGAAGAGTCACTGCTTCGCGAGAACAGCAGAAGAGCTGATAACCTTTGGTGTGAAACCCTGCCTACTGGAGAACTACCAAAGCCTTGGGTAGTCTGCCAGCACGTCGAACATCACCTACAGTCTCCCTTGGAGTATAGGAGCTACTCCCATGCAGTCCACAGGCACCGACAAGCAGTGTTTAGTCCACCGTCTTGCTGCTCCCCAGCCTGACCGACGCCGCAGTCGACCGGTAGATGGTACTCGTGCTTTGGAAGGTCAGATTTGTATCGCCAGAGTATGAAGACACCAGAACCAACTGGAGCTGCGCAGCACCAACCCCCGGGGTACCGGACACTCTGACCAAACACCAACAGTGAGTCCAATCTGGATTCCCACTGCACCACGCCCGAGCAGCCTCTGAGGGATGTCAGCATCACTAAGACCCACTTCGTGAGTGGCCCAGCTGTCCTGATTTTGCCCCTGCCAGCTGTTTGCTTTGAACCTCAAGGAGCATCTTTGGGCACCTGTCCTGCTCCCCTAACCACTGTGCACCCGAGCAGCCCGGTCCAGTCCCGAAGAACCGGCTGTGCCCCCTTGCTCCTAAACCCCTTTCGACCCAAGCCCGCGTTTGGTAGCTCTCTCTGACTTGTCCCGAACTCCCCCTGTGCAGCCTATTTCCAGGTGGCCACCCCTTCACTGTAGCACGCCCAGCTACACCCTCGCCAGCACCTGGCTCCCGGTGAAACCCGGGGTGCTCCCAAAGTACTACTTGCTGGTAGTACTTTGGACCTTGGCCCCCTACGACTCCGAATTCCGAAGGTGAACCCCAGCAACAGACTGTACCTACCTTTATACATTTCTGACTTTTCCTCCCATAGGATTGCATTGTGCGTAAAAGCGCACAGGTTTGAACGTTTTACTTACCTGTGAATGTTTCTAACCAAAACAGTACTTACCTTTGAACAAAGTTCTTGGTTTTGAAACGCATATAAAAAGAAGTGTTAGTTTTCTAATTTGGTCTCGGATTTATTCTTTGAGTGTGTGTCTCATTTCTTGCCTCTGTGATTACAACAAATTCGTAGCACTACCCTCTGATAAGCCTAACTGCTTGTCCACACTACCACAAAAGAGAGTGTTCGTATTATCTACTTTAGCCTCTGTAAGCCAATTGGCGACCCACTGGACTCTCTACACAGTGTACTTCTTTTTAGTGCACTATATAGAGAGCCAGCTTTTCCTACAGTTGGGAAGAGATTCTCCCTCATGTCTGCCTTCACTGTTCGAGCTGCCAATTCGCTAGCGATCCTGGGTTGCTGTGACCGACAAATGTGGTGCGATGTCGGCAGTCTAGTCTACTTGGTACCTGAAGACAAAAATGCAGCAACAAGAAAGGTCCTCCAGGATGGTGAGTTCACCTCCTTGGAGACTATAGATTGCGCGATGGACATCGCTTCCACAGGCTTGAGATGCCAGGGATGTCTTAAAACTACGTCCTTTAGGCATGAGATCCAATCAAAGATCTTGGACATGGCCTACGACGGAGAAACTTTGTTCGGAAAACATATAGATTACACATTACTGGCGATAAAGACAGACACTGACACCGCTAGGTCTCTAGGCATCCTTCAGTTTAAGAAGTTGCCCTTTTGGGGGGCTAGAGGAAGAAGTTTTTCTCCCTACAAAGAAGGTTATCAGCGATCTCAACCAATGTTACCTCTAATTTTTTTCTTTCAACTGTGTGCGGCAGTGCAAGATCTTTGTGCGCTGCAGTCAAGGCTATGTGCACCAAGGAACTGGATATGCTTGCGAGCGCTACGCTCGGCATTATACATCTGTGGCAATGACTACTCCAAACGTTTGTTTACAACAAGAGCAAAAACAAGTGCATTTCACACATGGAGTTGTTTACTCTTGTGGCACCTAAATCCCAGATTTAAAAAAGAACATGACTCAGAAGGTTGTACAATTATAAACTTTTATTGGGCAGCAAAGTTGATCTAAGCAGTCAGAAGAACGAGACAGCTATTATTCTGCCAGAACTGGGATCCTGGCTGGACCCAGTGAAATATGCTTAAATGTTTCCCTATGTAATTTGCAGACACTGGGACACAATGAGCAGTACCCGCAGGTTGTCTGCTTTCTTTTCCGAGCAGGAATCTGGGGATGGTGAAGGGGCTTTCTCATTTGTAATTCAAGTTAGGCCCAAAACAAATGCCTCATTTAAAGGGCCATCAGCCCTCCTTTTGTTCAAGAATGATCCTGTCTGGGAGCCACCTGCAGCCTAATACCTAGATGCTGATTCAGTGGAGGGGAAACTAAGGCACACAGCTCATCGCTTTACAAGTCAAATACTTAAGAAAAACATTTGAGACAGGTTTTTGACTTTGTTTACCCTGTGTATATAAGCTATATGCATATACTGTAAGAAGGGAGACATTGGGTATTAAGAATGCATAGCTGAGAGAAAAAGAAAGTCAGGATTTAAAATGTAACACAGTGCTTCAGGTTGTCTGTAGTTATGCAAAGAAACTATTTTTAGCACTCTTATATGAAAAATTGAGAAAGAAAACAATAAGGTTCTAAACCCTTGACCTGCAGTTTGCAAGCAGCTTTTTGATGCTGGTTCATAGCTCACTGTGCTATATTAGAAAGGTTGCAATATGTGAACTACAAATAATAAAAGCATCTTCGTCTAAAGCAAAAACCAAAATACCGATCTACATAAAATAAAAATCTGTGATTGAAATGTTACACAATGTGTTTTGCAGGCAACATTCTAATGATCTACGCAGCATTATGAGCCAAATATTTAGCTACTGCATTAACCCCCAGAGTCATCTTACTGTTAATATTATGCATGGGATTTGCTGGGCACGTAAATATCTCTGAAGAAGTAGCCTGTACCCATAAGATATTTTATAATGCAGCCTTTGTGACCAATTAAGCTCAACAAATTTACTGTCATGTTTGTTCTTGTTGCCAATTTCTTTACAGCGGAGTTTAAAAAAGTAAATGTATAAGTTGACAATAAGACTCTGGTTTTCATGACTCCGTTCCTTTTGACTGCACCCCCTTTCTGTTGACATGCCTTGGCTACCAATTTATGTGTTTTCTGCATAAATGTTTTCTAATTCCGGCACTGAATGTCACACATCAATTATGTTTTTGTACTGGTTTCATGGAGAAAACATAAAAAGTGCATGATGTTCTAAGATGAGCATCTACAGGATAACAGCCTAACAGAGCCATTCCTTCCCGTAACTTCCCCTAGTTCTAACAGCACCATATGTAAACAGTAGAACTTGGAAAGGGTTGCACTTTTATTTGTGTTTTCTGCCCAGCTTTCAATTTCCACACATTTATATATGAATATAGCAACTGTAAAGTAATAGTAATTTTTTTATTTGCATAGTTAATAAAAACCTTTGCAATACAAAACAACATTTAAAAGCAATTCTGCGTACAATGTTAAAAACATTATTCCATAATATACATGTTTTATCTTTTTAAAATCATTTCTAAAATGTATACTTTTAGATGTCCATAAATAGAAGTGCTGTTTGTGTTACGATACTATCTTATAATAAATTATGAATCTGGTTTTGGCATTTTCTTTTCCACCACCCTCATGAACTTCACCAGACTACAGTTCAGCTGTGGGTCATTAGGTGCAAAGCAGGCGAGAACTGCTTGTCTTCGTGAGCGTATCCCACGCTGATTGAAATGACATTTTAACAGACGCTTTCGTTCTTTCAAAAGTTCATTACAGGAACATAACAAATGCAGCAGATCCTCTGGCGCTGAGCCGCATAGGCGGCAGGAGGAGCCCGCCTTATCCTTTAGCCAATGCGGAAAATGCTGAATACAGGGTAACAAGCCCAATCTGTACTTTAAAAACTTCATTTTAGTAGTTTTAGCATAGCCCAAATCAAGGTAGTTCTGTGGTGCTGGAATGGAATACGAGTTCAGGGTCATCCAGCCATGTGACCTTTTCGTGAGGGATGCCTTGTCCTCGACCCACGAGAGATGTTTAATTGTCTTCCTAACCAGTTTTTTAAGCGTTGAGTGATTTGTAGGAGTGTCCCAGAGTTGGTTTAAGCCAGTATTCGCCAAACTGCTTTTGAGGTGCTTGGCAGCTGGTGAGGCTGAGTGTTGCTCTAACTCCTTCCATAGATATTCGTTTAAAGTTCCTTGATTGCATTTCCGCACTTTGTCCCAGGTAGTTATGTACGCCCCTGTCTTGCCAAGAACTGTTTCTGAACGCCAAACTCTAGCCTGATTTGAGCTGGTGAAGTATGTTTGGGCAGACCAAGAATAATCCTGTATGCAGCTATGACTGTATTGTCAAGAGTTTTTGCATCTCTGCCTCTCTGTACTTCACTACCATAAGCAATTGTTGGCAGGAGTTTGGCTCCTATCACTTGAGCCAGAGGTAGGAGCGACGGACCGGTTAGCTTACTGTTTAGTGTTTTTAAAGAGATTGCTAAGGCGAGGCCTTTGCCTCTAATGCTGGTTTTCTGTACAGTGAAGTGGCCGCGTTTATCAATTTTTACTCCTAGATATTTATATACTGACGTGTCCTCAATACGAGTATTGTCCCAAAACCAGGTAGACGATTTTTTCCTATTTTTGCTGATCGTCATTGTCTGCGTTTTCCCAAGATTAATGGTCAGTTCATTTGCTTCAGAATAGCCCTGTGTAGCGTTCACAAGATGTTGCAGGCCTACTTGCGTATGGCTGATGAGGACTACTTCGTCCGCATAGAGGAGACACGGTAGTGATAGCCCACCTAACCTGGGAGCGTGAGAGTTGCAGCTATTTAATATCGGGACGAGGTCCGCTAAAAACAAGTTGAATAATGTGGGGGCTAAGACACAACCCTGTTTGAGCCCTTTGTTGGTTAGTATGCATCTTGACCGTAGCGACCCATCACCCAGCTTTATCTGGACCCATGTGTCTGTGTGAAGGCTGATCAGCAAGTCTAACAGAGACCTTGGTATCCCCCAGCTGCTCAATTTAGACCATAAGATGTTCCGATTTATATGGTCAAAGGCAGCCTTGTAATCTATAAAGCAGAAATGAATGGGCATTTTAGTTGATTCTGCCTTATCTATTAGCATTCCCATGGTTAGGATATTTGTGGTTGTTCCAACTGATTTAGCGAAACCAGTCTGATTAGCTGGGATTAAAGAATTCTCTGTGGCCCAGGTCTGCAGCTCCTCCAAGAGTGTACCTGCAAAATACTTTGCCTCGTTGTCCATAAGGGCCACTAATCGGTAGTTCTGTGGGAGTGACTTGTCCCCTGACTTGAAAATTGGAGAAATAATTGATCCCTTCCAGGAGCCAGGCAATCTGTTAAAATATCTTATTTCGAAAAACAGTGGTTCAAGTGCTGCTGCCCATTCTTTCTCGTCTTGTTTGAAAAGGATGGGCGGAATTCCGTTCGGGCCTGGCGCGCCCCCTCTCTCCTTCCTTTTCTAATTTGGCGCTTAATGATGTTTCGTGTGCTCGTCAGACCATCATTTATTAATAATGTATGACCCTCAGGTTTGCCAGTGCTCATGTGGAATGTCTGTACTTTATTTGTAATAATGCTTTTTGTCGCATTATCAGTTTTTGTCTCCAAATTAATAGAATCCATATCTTGATTGAAGTGGTTCCTGAGGTAGCTTGCCCATACTTCTTCTGTAATATTAGAGGAAACTCCGTCATGCGAAGGTCTTGTAAATTGGTTTATGGTTTTCCAAAATCTTGCACTATTGCTCTGTTTGGTGTCAGCGTGTAGTTTTGCCCAAAGATTGTCCTCCGCAGATCTATTGGCTTCCCATTTTTGTTTTTTCAGCATTGCCTGTAGCTTCCGTAATAGATCAAGTTTCACTGTATCTGTTGGATTAAGACGAAGTTGTCTCATCGTTTGATAAATTGATTTTTTTGTGCGCCTGATCTTCTCTTTATATTCTCGTGAGACATGCTTCATGCAACTATGGCCCGGTTGGGCCCGTGGGTTAGTTCTTGTAGCGTAAGCTGCCATAGATGTTGTAAATTGCTCCCATTTCTCGACTTCACTGGATCCGGTTCTTGCATTAAAGTGCTGTTTTACATTTTCCAGCATAGTAACGTCGGTCGCTGCTGCGAACTTAATCCTTTTAAAATTGATAGTATAAAGTGATTCCTGAGGAGACAAAGAACGCTCAAATTTGGGCTTGCTTACTTTAAGCACAATTTCTTGGGGACGGTGATCACTGTCGGCTTTATCACCCATCTGAAATGAAATCATGTGTTGAAATAGAGGCAGTGAGATGAAAGTATAATCTAATATTGTATTAATTTTTGTTGAATAATGTGTTGTAGCTGGGGGGGTTATCTCCGGCAAATCTTCCATTTATTGCTCTGATATTAAAATGTTCGAAATCCTCTAATATCCGTTTCCCTGTTTTGGTTTGTGTGAATATTAGCGGCTTCCCTTGTAATGGGATATCCCAATTTGAATTTTGCAGTAGAATCTCTTCATCTGATGAAGTTCCCATAAGATTAAGGTTAAAGTCCCCAGTAAGCATAACATCTGTAGTAGATTTTTCCCTTATGAACACCTCCAGAAAATTGCATAGTTCCTTTGCTGCCTTTGTTTTCCTTTTTGGGTGGATGTAAGCATTGATCAAAGTAAGATCAATGCCCCCTTTACCCGGTGTTAGTTGCGAGGTGAGAAGGTTTACTGCCATTGTCGCCGAAGCAGTTGGTCTAACTTCCTTAGCTATGTGTACACTTGTGACTGAAACGTAGGTTACTAGTCCACCTTGGAGGTGACCATATTTTGCCCTCCTAAGTGCACAAGTAAAGAAACGCAAAAATCCCTGAAGGTGCGGAGGGTCTATTTGCCATGTTGCTTGTAATGCCACGATGTCGAAAGATCTTATGTAGCTAACAAAATCTAGGTCAGTCATTTTGTTTGCTAGACCGTTTACATTCCATGAACATATTCGTAAATGGTCATGCTTACTTGATCTTGGTTGTGAACTGATGTTTTGTCAATTTGTTTGATTATTTATTGTTCTAGCAATCCATCTTAGATCTGTTAACCAACTTGATGACATCGTGACGTCTTGGTCGCTTCTGATGTTACTAGGATATTGCTCATTACTCGCTCTGCAGTTCACCACCGCTCCTCTCAGCACCGATATTCCAGGTCTATTTACAGAAGCCTGAGTTCCTACCATTGTTCCCGGAATTAGGAAGTCAGGATATCCTGGCTTTATAGAAGGAGTAATTGTTATCCCCCAGTTTTTAAATGTATGAGCCTCTGCTAGTATTTTTTGTACAATTGATGACGTTGTCCATGTTGTTTTCGTTTTTTCACTGTCCGTTTCATCCTTGTCTTTGATGAATTCAATTGAAACCAAATCCAAAGTTGTCACTTCTTTCAGAGAGGGAATATGAGATAACAACCGTAGAATATTACCTCTGTTCAGGATATCGTGCCTACCTTTAGAGATATAGTCAGGCCTGAACCATATTGCACTTGTTTCCTTCCTTGATTCCTCTGAGCTAATGGTCCCTTTGTTATCTCGACATAGTGGTGTAGGCTCATGTCTTCGTGTTTCTGATGATGCCTGACGATTGGAAGATTCTACTTTCTCTCCCTCACTTTGATGTATTATTTGTTGTCTTGGTTTAGACAATTGGCCTCCAACTCCCTGCCAGGGGAGATCTAGCGTGGTTCCCGGTTTTCTGCAGGTGCCTCGGTTCCTTGTCTCTGTTGGGCCCTTGTATGTATAATTGGTGTTGCTTCAATAGTGGAGGCCGGTTGATTGTCATTTGTCTCTTTATAGATACTCCTTTTTGTTTCAACTGGCTTCCTAATCTGTGAGCATTGGTCGTTGTAATTCTTTAGGTTTATTACCGATGTGTTGTCACCATTTGTTGTTCGATTGGCGATGAAATGAGTTGTGGTATTGTTCTTTTGTGATAGCTTCTGATCGGTTTCAAGAGATCCATTTTCCTCTTTGATCATTTGAGGGATCATGCTTTGGTGGGGGACTTTTAGTTCTTCATTCATAGCGTTCCCGAGTTCTTGCATTTTCTCAGTTACTTGCATCGCTCTGTTGACGGTATGATTCGTTCCTTTTGCAGCTTCTGCATTCTGTTCAGGGACCCCTATTGAATTGATGTCATTTTCGGGCGTAAGTTCGCTTTGTGCTAATGATGACCCAAAAAGGCGCATGAATCCATCCTGATTTGAGTTTGTTTTTTGATTTCGGCCTTTCCATCTTTTTGCTCTCCTTTGCTTTGCGTTCATTTTTTTGTCTAAATTATCTCCCGATATGGCATCAGACATTTGACCTAGTGTTTTAGTTTTGCTACCCTCTGTTCCTATAACTGTTTGTACTGGGTTTTCCTTTGTTGTGGAATTCCCTTTTTTGTAGATTATGGTTGAGTGTGTTTTTGTCGGTTCATGAATTTCTATTTCCGGGTGACCCTCAGAAGATTGGTTATCTGGGCACCGTGGAGCCCTTTTGAGTTGTTTACACAGATCACTCAGCATTACTGGGAGGGAGGCTAATTTGTCAATAATTGGGCCACATCCGCAATTAAAATTGATATCTTGCGATCGGTCATGCATGTTTTGTAAAAACGTGTTTAATGTGCCCAACTTTCCGTCGATAGCAACCACAAAGACAGCCAGAGTGTCTAGTAGCGTTAGTTGTGTGTCCATCTTATCAGACTGGTATTGGAGGGCCTCTACCAGGAGTTGCACTGTTTTTAATAGATTTGGCCAAGCACTTCCATAATTTGTATGTTTTGGAGATACCTCTTGACTTCCTAAGTTTATTGTAGCATTTTGCTCTCCATTAGTCACCTCCGCCGCCTGTTCTTCTTGGTTGCCTTCAGTTGTCATATTAGAAGTATTTACGGGAAGCCCGCTCCTACACTTATCTTGAGAATAGGCGGCCATAAGGTCCTCCCACTCTTCCTTCCCCAAGTACGAAGAGGCTTCTGTGTCTTCCAAGGAGTGGATTTCTGGCCTATCTTCTTTTCCTTGCTTTAATGCCGATCCTAATGGCATTTTATAATCTGTCGCTTGATCATTCGGTGTTGATACTGGAGATGCCAGAGAAAGTTCTTTTTCGCTCCACTCCTCCCTTTCCCTCATATATTTGTACTTTATGTTCCTAGGCTGCTTTGTTACCTCTGGGCTTCTCTGTTCACAGATCGTTGGTACGTCAGTTGTAGCGCAATTGCCTATTACATTTTTACTGCGAAGTGATCCTCTGACCATAGGCATTTCATGTATACCTATTTGTCCTTCTCCTGGATCTTCTACAGAGATTTTGCGTGCTTCATTGGACCTATGTACTTGGATTAGTTCAGTGTCAATTGCAGCTTTCTTGACTGGGGTTTTAGTGTCCTGAGCCACTAGTGTCTTATGACATTGTGGGGTCGATGTTACTTGCAGTGTTCTTCCAACTAACGTACTTAAACTTTCCTTTTTATAAGTGCTTCTCAGCGAGCCAGTAAATTGTTATGGCTGAAGAGGTGTCTGAAGGCCCGGCATTTCTCTGACATTTGAAAGGAGAGTGTCCCCTGCATTTTTTAAAAAGCAAAATTTCGTATAAATCTTTGGTTGAAAAAGAGTTTGGCAGTTTTTTGAATTTTTGATTTTTTCCGGTTTTGCTAGATACTCACTCGCTTGTTCGCTTGGAGAGTTTATATCTGTAGTTATTTCAATTAAGGAGCAGTCACGCTGTACTGCTGGCCTGGTTTTAGTTGGCGGTTCTTCCCTGGAGCCCTCTAGCGTTTTAGCGGTCCGCTTACGCTTTTTTGTAATTCCTTTGACCGTCGGTCCTCCTCGTACACGGCTTGACCTCATACTGTTCTTTACCGGGCCTATTTATATTTTTTAATTAGATAGGCCCTGCCTTCCCTCCTGTCCTTGCTTGTTAGCAGGGGTGCCTTTGGGCTGTTGGGGAGCGGGGGAGCGGAGATGCAGGAATATAGGAAGTATGGGAAGTAGGGGGAGAAACCCTCCTCTCTGCACAACCCGGCTCAACCCTGCCCAACGTAAGTCTGCAACAGTTCAAAATTGAAAGCGGGTGCACCGGACTCACCAGTAACTGTCTCTCGCTTGTAACTGTCTCTCGCTTGTACTTGAGGGAGTCCAGGCTTTGTAGGCTTTGTAGGCTGTAGCTGTAGCTGCTGTAGCTGTAGCTGCTCACCATCCGCCTGACAACCTGCGTTTCCTGACAGCCCCTCCCCGCCCCTCACTGCGCAGCAACGGTGGTGGTAGTGGAAGCAAGCTGTGGGAGCAGGCGGTGGAAGCAGGCGGTAGTGAACAGACGGCTTGACCACCTGGTGGCTTGACCTCCTTTCATCTCTCAGCTCACAGTTCAGCTTCAGGCAGAGCAAGGCAAAAACACGGTCCTGAATCCTTGATCTCCTTGACCTCCCGCGGCTCTCGCGGTGCCCCCGCGGCTCCCGCAGAGCTTCAGCGGATCCAGCGGGTTTGGATTCGGCTCTCGTGGCTCTCTCGGCCGCACTGCACTCTCTCAACCCGGAACAGGAAACAGCGGAGGAGTGATTTGCTTCTTATAAACACACTGAATCGGCAACTGAGCAGAAGGAGCACCTGGGAAAAGAAGTGGGTGTGCCACATGTGCTCATGTAAAGCGCTCTGATACCCGATGTCTCTGGTCTAGTTTGCGCTATATAAAACTCCCCAATTTTTTTTTTTTTTAAATTAACAGAGACAAGTCAAGTTCACTCTGACTCTAATAGCCAGTGCACAAGCTTTGAACATATTTAGAATGTAAATCATTCAGCAAACATCATGCTAAAATGTAAGCTTGCCATCAAAGTTCAAGAAAGTGTGTTTCTTTAACATGCAGTTAATTTCCCCTTAGTTCATCAGATTATATGGAAAGTATTTAAGTTAGTGTTTTTTTAAGTAAAGTGAGAAACAGTCAATCACGTGGGTGGAGAAGCTACTCATACTGTGGCTGAAATGCAGGCCACTTCCACTACAATAAATAAATGCTATGGACAATACATTGATGCCTACGTTGTGCCTGCCCCCAAATGCTGCTGCTACTGAATCATTTTTCTTCTGTTTTATATAGCGCAAACTTGGCCCAAAGGCATTGGAGCACTTTAAATGAGCACCACAAGGACTCATTGAGTAATCACCGGCACTCAGAGATTACGTGATTTGGCCAAAGTGACAGGATGTTGAAAATGCACAGCTTCCCAACATTTTTCTTCAACTTTTTATGTGGGTTAACGCTGCCTCCCTCCATCTCGGTGTCACTGGGAAAGGAAGGACAGTTGCACCTACACAGTGCAGTTTAGTTTCCCTGTTCGTAATCCCCCACTGCCCCTGGGTTTACTGTTCTGCCTACAATCAAATTACAGCGGGATCGCTGTGCCTCTCCTAGAGCCATCAGATTAAATACAGACTCTCGCTGTACTTGCTATCCGAATGTTGGGACATAGTCACAGACTAGAAGTTGCTCAATTACAAAATGCAAACGTGACTATTATGAAGCCTTTCTGAATTTTTTATGGGGACCGCACACAAAATGTAAACTGTCTGGAATTCAAACCTGAGTCCATGGCTCCATAGTCGCAGCTCTGACCATAATGCTAAACGCTCCCTGCACAATTCTGGCTGGCCCTCAAAACTGCCCGAGCAAGCGGCAGATGTAGAGGCGGCAAGCTCTCGGATGTTCTAAATGCAATGTGCCTGTAGCTGAAACTCCTGCTCTTCCGACCGGCTTAGCAAAAATTCCATTGCTGCTTCTCGCACTTTGTCAACAAAGGGACCGTTTTTTGAGCCGCTCCTGTGATCTTTAAATATATGGCTGCAAGTTATCTCTTATTGACATGCGCGCTTTGGGATAGTGTGCGCGCTGGAGAAAGGACATGTGTGCGCAAGTGTGCATGTTAGAGGGAACTATGATCTCAACAGTACCAAACCTTTCAATCACAATATAGACCTGCCTACCAACATCTGGCATCCCATAACAAACAAGGCCTGCGCCAGAACCAACCCTCCCAGGGTCGAGATGCAGGTCGTAAACGGTGACCTAGACCAGGTACTGGCTACATCTCTCTTTCCCTTCATGTGGGTGCAAATATTTCCAACTACCTGCCTCAATGGAAAGAGATAACGTCGTACAAAGGGGCATTAGATTTACTAAACTATGGACATACCCTAGAGATTGTGCAGAGACCACCAAACAACCCTCCAAAGGGGGCGCACCCACCTAGTCTTCACTTATTGAGGAAAGAAGCCCTAATAGTGCTGGCCAAGGGTACAATAGAAAAAGTCCCTTGTTCTCAGAAGGGCATGGGATTCTACTCCCGTTTTTCCTTGTACGAAATTAAACAAGTGAATGGAGACATATCCTAGACCTCAGGAAACTAAACAAATTCCTATGCAAACAATCTTTCCATATGATTACTCTCTCCAAAATCCTGCACTTGATAAACAGCTGAGATTACGTCACCTCTTTAAATTTGCAAGATTCATATTTCCACATTCCCATACATCCCAAGCATCGCAAATATCTCCGCTTCACTGTAGCCGGTACCCATTACCAGTTCAGAGTCTGCCCATTCGGCCTCAAGTCAGCTTCTCGGATATTCACTAAATGTCTTGCCCCTGTAGCAGCGTCACTCAGAAAACAAGATCGTCAGGTATTCCCCTACCTAGACGACTGGCGGCTAAAAGCCTCGACACCACAGCAAGCTGCCAAAGCTCCCATGCTTTGCCACTCACTGTTTCACAGACTTGGCCTTACAGTGAATTACCCAAAATCTTCAACTATCCCAAGTCAAACTATAATGTTTTTGGGTGCCAACCTGGATACAATGAAAAACAGGGCCTATCTATCGCAAGACAGGCAGCAAAGGTTGACAAACTAAGCTCTAAAGATTTCCCAAAAAAAGTCTGTTTCAGTGCGGCTGTACAAGTGGCTACTCGGCATGATCTCTTCCGTAATAAACCTGATCTCGCTGGCACGTCTGAAGATTAGGACACTGCAAAAGGAGATCCAAATGCATTGGATCCAATTGGAAGACTCCTTCGAAGACTTAATTAGCATTACCCCAAGGATGCTTGAAATGCTAGCATGGTGGTCTCAAATATCTCATCTGTCACGAGGCCTCACATTCTTGACTTCAATACCAGACTTCATCATCATGACCATTGCCTTCTTGGAG
Source organism: Calotriton arnoldi (assembly GCA_963921515.1). NCBI lineage: Eukaryota > Metazoa > Chordata > Amphibia > Caudata > Salamandridae > Calotriton > Calotriton arnoldi. Next base: position 1,384,850 of record CAWUFW010000724.1, read on the forward strand.
GACTAAGGTGTCCACCTGCAGATCTAAGGAAAGTGGTCAAAGTTTTTCTACCACGAATAGCAGGAGCCTCCGTGCTGGTCTGTACTTCTGTAATATTCATAGCCTCATATGCAGCCCTCTTTGTTCCTTTTTATGTGCCCCACCCTCTGGTCTGTACTCTTAACATGTTTGTGAAGTGAACTCTTAGCAATGGTGGTCATTGGAGGACGTAAAGTGCTGAACACATTGTCCTCAATGACTAAAGTTTAGTCCGGTTACAGTGAGGTGAATGTGCTATTAAATAAACACTGTTGTTCACATTGTGGCATGTTGATACTGTTTACTGCTGTACCTAAAATTACTGGGGACTTCCAATATGAGATGGCTGGGAATCATTCAGACTTGTGACTCTTCGAGCAATTTCAATGCTGGAGAACTGTAGTTACAAGCAAGTAACTTATTTATCTCTTTAAGACCCTCAAAACTCTTGCAAAAGAGAGTTCGATCTGTTTACAGCTACTTTGAGTAGCCTTCATTCTTTCGGGTCTGTGACAGTAGTCCAAAGAGAGGCTAACTAAATCAGTTTGTTTCATTGGATCATGTTATTCTGTTATGGATCCATTGTAAGCAAGTATGTTTACATTCAGAGACATGTAGTATGTTGTATTTGTATCCCCTGGCTATACTCTGATCACCAGAACCTCACACTATGCTTAAAGCCTTGCTCAGTGATGTTGCATTGCTTACTTAAGAAGACGTGGTAGGAAGGCTCAGAATTAATATATCAGTGATACTATGAGCAAAGGTAGGACTGTCCCAGGTTGCAGTGGGCTTCTGTCGTCATTGTGGCTTGATTAAAGAGTCTGATTTTGGCATACTATTTATTCCAGGTGCTGCAAAACAACGAGTGACAAACGGAGCTATCCAGCTCACCTTCAGGAAGATGGGCTTCGATTACTACCCGTTTCACCTGGCAGGTTCGGCGGTTCCAGTCTTTCTTTTGTGTTTTGGGTGGGAGAGGGCAGGGGTTTTGTGTGCTTTTACCAGGATCTTTTGTTAAGCTTTCAGTGACGTAAAGTAATAGGAGTATAGTGAATACTGATAGATGGATTCTATCATTTTTGATCAGTTAATCTTTGTGCTCTGTTAGGCAGTAGGCCTTGTATAAGACGGGGCTAGGTGGTGTAACAAAGCGTTCAGCTGCCTGTTGCCCTGCAGAGTGTGATGTAGACCCTGGCTGTGCTCTCTTTGCAAGCTGTGGTGGAGTCTACATCCCTCTGCAGCAATTGTTGGTAAAGAAATAAATGGGTTTAGCTTGTCCTGGAATAGATGGAAGCTCCACCCTGGGGATATGCATGTGGGGCCGGGAGTTTCAGAGAGGTCTCCTGAGGAGTGACTAGCTGATGTGAGGGTGCTTGATTCTGTTTAAGGAAAACGTGTCTTCATTGGCATTGAATGTTACATGAAAATGCTCGCTCTAGGGTTGGATTTTAGTCTCTTGGAATCCCTTGAAAGTAAAGTGTGTCTTCTGGGGACACAATAACTTTGTTGAATGTGTGCAGGTCTGTGAACTTGAATCTCATGTGTAAGGGAAAGCCAGCTCCTCTTCAGGTTTCTCTTGTATGAGGATGTGTGAGGATTGAGGAATTAAACCAGGCCCTATTTTGAAATTCTAGATCTGCAGGTGTACGTTCAGTGTAATTGGGCAGTGGGTGAGTGTGGGGTGGGATGTGATCCAATGCTGTTGGTATTCTGAAAGTGCATTGCCTTGGTGTGGATTTCTTCGTGTCTGTATGTTGTATTTGTGACTATGGGTTATGGGAGCCTAGTGGTTGGAAGTTCACTTCTATATGGCCGTTAAAGGGTTTTGTATTCTGGTGGTGAGGCTGGAAATGTGTTTGGAAAGTTGAGAATGAAGGCCATACTTTTTGTGGTGAATGTAAGAGCAGTGCACAGGACTAGAGTGAGTGCCTTATGTGATGTTGCAGTTGTTTAGAGGACATATGGTTTACTTAACAACCTTTGTAACCCATTCTGTCTTCAATTGTCAGGAGACAGCTGTGCCCATTGGACCCAGCACTGTCCAGCAATGGAGACCCGAGCTGAGTGGGCCGCAGCTCTTGAAAGTCAATTCCAGAAGAATGCTGATGCATTGTTTGATGATTTGGATTCTGAGAGACAGCAAGCAAACGAATCTCCCTTGAAAAGGAGGCCAGGTAACGCAAGCTTGACTTGTAGCTTTTCCAGCTGCATTTCTGTTAATGAAATTAAGATTTGTCTAGCAGCACGTTTAAGTACAGTCTACTAAATAATTCTTAACTGCATGAAATATGAGTGGGAACAGTGTGAAGGAACAGGACTGAGTAAAAAGCAAGAGGATCTATAAAAGGATCCTAAGATACTTCTGAAGCTTTTGCGTGGAATCAAAAAAGTTAATTAATATTAATTTCTCCAGTGAGATTTTGAATATTCGCAGCACCTGTGGGGGAAACAGCGTTTATAACGCTGTCAACACCACGCGGGTAGGTAACAACGCGGAGTAGGAATAGTAATTTATACTATTCCTAAGTCCAGCGCGCCATCTAGTGCAAGTCGTAGAAACGACTTGCGATGTAAAACCATGCGTGGTAACAACGCGGACGATGTAACATCCGCGTTGTAACCTTCTGCGTGGGATTGTATGTCGTAGTAACGTCATACATTCCTGTGGGGGAAACAGCGTTTATAACGCTGTCAACACCACGCGGGTAGGTAACAACGCGGACGTTACATCGTCCGCGTTGTTACCACGCATGGCATTACATCGCAAGTCGTTTCTACGACTTGCGCTAGATGGCGCGCAACACCAAGGAATGTGTTGGATTTTAAATCCAACACATTCCCTACTGTTGCGCTAACTGGAGTAGGAATAGTAATTTATACTATTCCTAAGTCCAGCGCGCCATCTAGTGCAAGTCGTAGAAACGACTTGCGATGTAAAACCATGCGTGGTAACAACGCGGACGATGTAACATCCGCGTTGTAACCTTCTGCGTGGGATTGTATGTCGTAGTAACGTCATACATTCCAGTTTTGTGCAGCTCATTGTACATGGGTTCCTTTCCCCTTTGTTTTTGCCCCCATTATCTTTGCTCCCATAATCGTTGAAAATAAACCATTGTAATGGTGGGTTTGTAGAACTCATCCACTGCAGTGTTTCACATACTTAAAGGGTGATGCTAAATACAGTTAAGAATGTATCAAATGGAAAGATAAGGGTTCATATCTTCTTTAAATGATTAGCAGGTAATCTATTAAGAAATGAATGAGGTAGAAATGTGTTGGATTATCTCCCTCCTCTACCTGAGAGCATTTCCATACAACTGATGCATTACTGATTGCGCAATCAAGATTTCAGGCTTGCAGCTGTGCTCGCTTTTTGTACAGTCATTACTCTGCTCCTGTACATATGGTTTACCAATCCCTACCCCTGCCTGCTATGCGAATTACATCTGGGGGGTAGGGATGGAGGGGGATGAGAAAAAAATAAAATTACTCAGGCGTGGTGGTAACCGGGAAAGGTTAATAAGGCAACTTGAGAGCAAGTATATCCTCAAATTCAACACCAAGGCGCCAGCTGGCCTTAACACCAGTGAGGATTTGCACCACTTCCTGTAAGATTAGACCAGAGAAAGTCACAGTTACCTTTTGGTAATATGCGCTGTTACCACCCTTATCAGTATCTGCCATTTTTGCTTACTGTTTCGTAAGTTTGAGTTTGTGTTTACAGTCTATTCACTGATTTCATTGCCTATCATGCCTTAGTCGTACCTCTAGGGCATGGGTGCCCTGCATTTATGCTTTTATTTTAGTTGTGACACACTGTTGAACCTCTGCATATTGCACAACTGTTAGAACCACTATCTGTTATTACCTAGGTCTTAATGATTGTGAGGATTATGTCGTATTATGCCCAGCGTCTATGCCTGCACTGCACGCATCGCATCTATGTACCACCTGTGTGGTAGATGACATTCAGATAGTAATGGCTACCTATTCAATCAGTTACCCACGTATCTGTTCAACATATTTCACAACAGGGATTTAACCCACACACCACTTTGTCTCTGGCATTTACTATTGCCTTGATAAGCTGTAGGTTTTTTGACCATATTATCTGGCACTATTCCTTTTTCATTTTCACTATTCTTTCTATTTTTTTCTTAAACCTGCTGCATTTCATTATACCCTTAGGCTGCATCACACTGTACACTAAGCGTCACTGTAAATTTGTGCACTAAACTCACGCACAGCAGCCTATGGGATAAAGACACCACTCTGTTCCTCACCCTCGCTCACTTTCATGTTTTAAATCAACTGTGACATTTTGACTTCGCGTTTTTGAATATCATGCTTATCCATTTTTTGGCATCAGCATTTTGCTGGCAGCACGGACGCGCACCTATTACACAGCCGTCTAAACCCTCACCTTTTTAAAATCGGAGCTTCACAGTAACGCTAGTGAGGCACTCGCACACGGCTCATCAGCCGGTGTTTCTTGTCATGTGCGCCCCCGGCCTTTCCCGAGATCCACTCAGTGCACTCGCACGATTGGGGAAATCCCACTTGTGTATTCTTGCGGGCACCACGGTTCAAGGTAATATTGAACACGATTAGGTAGTTTATGCCAGGTCATACTTTGTGGTTCTATCATATCACGCGCATGTCACATTTTTTGCTTTTTTTTTTTGCTTTGTGAAGTTCGATACCTATACAGACATTTCCAAATGTGTTGTTCTGGCTACTGCTGTAGATCGAGTCTGTTTGCCATGCCATTGAATTTTCAAGCGAGTATGAGGTCACACTGCTCGTCATCCAAACAGAATATCAATGGCCTATTAGCTGCCAGCTTTGCCTTTAATGCCTAGTCATTGTAAGTTAAAGTGAAAAAATACTGTCACTGTTGGTATTGTATAAATTGCACCATTTTTAGTAACGCTTCATGTGAACAAGGCCGCATGTCTGGCGGCCGAAACGCGTCATCTGGACAATTGATGTGTGAATAAACCATCACTTTGCTTTGACACATTGCTTACGGAGTCTGTTTCCTGATGTTGCGCCATTCCCTTGGAGTGTACAGCGTTAGGAGGTCGTTGTGAAGATATATATATATATATATATATATATATATATATATATATATATATATATATATATATATATATATATATATATATATATATCTATATATATATATAGATATATATATATATCGAGATATCTCTGCCCCTCAGATTGTAAAGCTGGTCTGCTGAGGGAGAAGGAAGGGCATTGGCACAGCAAGGATGTTGTGGGCCCTTATGCAAGCAAAAATAGGTCCCTCAGGTTATTAAAATAACTTTGACTGGGCTGCAGTGGGCTCCTTGAACCTCTGGGCACTTGTGTCACTTTACCTGTCACACTAATGATAGCTACGCCACTGCTTATGAGTCTGAGTTCTTCTTGCTATCAGTTTTTTCCCTTTCATGATCTCTCTCTCCTTATCTTTAACTGTCCTCCAGATCCTTGCTTCTCCATATTTCCATGATCAGGGGGATCCTCTCCTCTCCACTCCTTCAGACTGATCACTTTTTCTCCTCCATATCCCTTCCCTCTCTTCACCCCAACTCTCACTCATGCTTATCCTGCCTCTCTTTCCCACTTTTTTGTCTCTCCTTGCTCCCCTTCAATTAATCAATCGGGGTTCTTATAGAACGCGACTACAGACCTGTGAGCTGTCACAAGGTGCTGAGGGAGAGGGTTCCGCAGTTTAGTCGAAGCGACAGGTCTTGAGGTCCTTCCTGAATTGAGGCAGTGATAGTGATTGCCTGAGATGCAGAGGTAGGCAGTTCCAGGTCTTCGCAGCGAGGTAGCAGAAGGATCTTCCTCCAGCCGAAGTCTTGCGAATCCATGGGATCGTGACCAGGGCTAGATGGCTGGAGATGTCTGGTCGATGTGTAGAAGGAGAGGCGGTGGTTGAGGTATTCAGGTCCGTTGTTGTGGAGGGCTTTGTAGGCGTGCTTGAGGAGCTTGAAGGTGATTCTTTTGTTGATCGGGAGCCAGTGGAGGTCTCTCAGGTGACCGGAGATGTGGCTTCGGCAGGGGATGTCCAGAATAAGTCTGGCGGAGGCATTCTGGATTCGCTGCAATTTCTTTTGGAGTTTTTGCGTCGTGCCGGCGTACAGTGAGTTGCCGTAGTCGAGCTTGCTGCTGATTAGCACCTGGGTGACTGTTCTCCTGGACTAGGTGGGGATCTATTTGAAGATCTTTCCGATCAGGCAGAGTGTGTGGAAGCAGGAGGACGATACGGCATTGATTTGGTGGTTCATAGAAAGTGAGGATGATGCTGAGGGTTGCGTGTGTGGTCGGTGGGAGTAGGGGGAGGGAGGTCCGAGTGCTGCTGGCCACCAGGAGTTGTCCCAAGTGGAGGGAGTGGAAGCCAGAATGAGGACTTCGGTTTTGTCGGAGTTGAGTTTGAGGCAGCTTTCCTTCATCCAGGCGGCTGTTGCCTTCATCTCGTCATGGAAGTTGCTCTTAGTGGCTGTAGGTTCATTGGTGAGGGACGATGTCGAGGTAGGGGATGATGTTGAGTCCGTGGATTTCTCGCACTCTGACATAACTGTATACTTTGTATTAATATGAGCAAGGGTGCTCTAATGTATTCTTTGGTGGCCTAATTGTTGCAATTTGTTCGGCCACAGCTTTTGTAATGCCAGAGTTCCTTTTTTGTTCTAATGATATATATGTCCCCACTTGTATGTTTTCTTTCACTTTTTATTAAATGATTATGTCCAGTTGGACAGCCAAAAATAGATACCATTGCATTTCTATTCACAAGTTTTGTCTCAAAAGCTTCTCCGTTAGGGACCATTGTTCCTTAAAACAGTTCGTACCCAAGGTCCCCGACCACCATTTGGGTTCCCTTGTCTTTGTAAAATATACTGGGCGATGAGGAGCAGACAGAGAGTTTAAAAACAGTCCCCCAGTGATGAGGAGCCTGAAAAGCCGTCTCTGGCGATGAGGAGCAGAGTGTTGAAAAGCGGTCCCCTGCAGAAAAGCACCTACTGTGTGCAACAGGAGCAAGTCATTTAAAAAAAACAGTGCTAAGAGACTGTAAATAAAACACACAGAGTAACAATGCAGTAAAAAGTCCAGTCTTAATAGGAGGTTGCAAATGCAGACAAGGCGTTACTAAGAAGGGACTATAAGCCTATTCACGAATCGAAAGCAACCATTTAGAAAGGACAGTAACAGGAGCCAATTGAAAAGATGGGCGGGAAATGGGTGGAGCTTCTATTCCATACCTCAATACAGCATGTCTCGAAGAGACCGCGCAAGCGCTGCCTAGGCGAGACCTAAAAAAGATAAACCAATGAAATATACTGTAACTACTGGATAGCACGCTGAGGTCCCTTACACTCCAGGGCCTCATTGCACCTACACTGGCTACACCACTGATAGTTCCGCCCCTGATGGTGAGCCATCTTATATTTGGGCATATGAGGATTAGCAAGGACTCATATGGTAGCACCCTCCGACTTCAGCAGTAGGATAGTGTAAAGGCACAGTTAATCAGTAGCTTGATTCAGGTTTCCAATGAAACTCTTATTATTCTTAAACATGTATTCGCTATTTAGGACATCTGTTAATTATCGTGTTTGTTTACCAATCGTTTGCATGTAATCAAAAGCCTGAAGTGAATCACTCTGCTTGTTCTCGGTATTGCTGTGTCAAAATGGGCAATCCAATGACCAGATACCGTTAACGAACCGGAGGGATGCTGTGGGCAGACTCACCCTAAGAAGAGTGTGAAACTTGTGGCAAACACTTTCTATTCTGTTCTTTGTAATACCCTAGTCCTAGTAGTGTTTCTTCTTCTATGACGTACCTGCCACCTCATTTTATAGAACAATCTAGTGTAATTTATCATACATTTATTCAAAGAACCTACTGTGGCATTTATTATTGTATACAAACAAAAAAAAAATTATAGCTGAAATATTTTGCAATATATTGGAAGCACAACATTTTCAATACAGAAGTATGTCTTGGATCATCTGTGTGTTGTAAAGAACAGTGACAATAGCTATCCAGAGGCATGTTGTTATCGGGAGAAGTATAGTGGCAACCCCTCCTGCCTACTATTTCTTGGACTGGATACAAGACTGAAACATGAAAGAAGAGGGCATAGGATCAGGAAATTGGAATCCAAATATATAAACAATGTGGACCAAATTTAATTTATGCCATAATAAGCACGAGGAGCTCAGCATACATCTTGAATGATAAGCGGATGAGGTGCACTTAAAAGTGTATGAGTATATATTGTATAATAGTGAGTGCTAGGATAGCATTGGGTCCGAAGTCCTTTGCTTTTCTATTTTTTTCTATTCTTTCAGACTCACCAAAAGAGTTGTATTATAGATCAGCCTGTTACTAGAGCTCCACAAGTCCTTGTCAGATTTTTCCATTATGTCATATTAATTTACCAGCTGGAGACTGGTGTGCTTTTAAATGAATCCTTTTATGATTAGAGCACTATAAAATAATAATCTGAAAGAAACAGTTAGTTATAGATTCCTTACCTTAGAATTACCCCCAGGCGTCAGACTGGATCCGGAAAGTTTTTCGCCAGCAGTACCTCTGCGCGTTGAAAGGTGGCGTCGGTCGGCTCCGCGTCCGTCGTTGGCGTCGTGGTCGCCGGGATGACATCGCGGTAGCTACTTAGACGCCGCCCTCGCGCGCTGACGTCAGTTCTTTCTTTTTTCGCGCCAGCCAGCGCAGATCTGGAGAGAGCCGTACCTCCAGTCATTTTTTGACTGAACATTTTAAGCGACTTTTGTCTATGTCTTTTTGAGTCTTACCGACTCCTGGTGCACGTAGGGATACCCGGCTTCAAGGCCTGTGGTTCCTGTTCCCGCATGATGTTGGTAACTGATCTGCACAGCGTGTGCCTCTTTTGCCTGGAGCGCGACCACGACCCCAAGTCGTGCTACGACTGCCGGACCATGGCTCCGAAGTCTTTGCTGGAGCGGTCCCGAAAGCTTCTTGAGCGCCGGCAGTCGGCTCCGCGCCGTTCGAGGTCCCGGTCGCGAGGGAGGTCGAGGGACCGGTTGCGGAGCCATCACCACTCGTCATCCAAGTCTTCGCACTCGGGGTCAGGTAAGTCGAAGCACAAGAAGAAGTCGAAGAAGCATCGTCGCTCTTCGACTTCTCCCCGTCCGTCGGCCGACGCGACGAGGGATGCGGGTGGTGCCACTCCCGCGGCTCCGCGTGCGGAGCCTGAAGGGTCTACTCCGAGCTTCCCTCCCTTCCCGGGACCCAGAGCGACACCTGCCCAGCTTAGTCAGTTTTACGAAGCCATGCATGCCATCTTTGGGCAGCCCGAATCCGCCGGCGCGCCTTCGGGCCCTGCAGACTCGGTTGGGGGCCCTAGGCCTTCCCTGCCGGCGGCTCCGGCCCCTGTCGACCTTGTGACACCGGCGCCGACTCCACCGGCACTGCGTCCGCTGCCGACGCCGCCTGGGCCTCCAGCCGGCATCGACCCCGGCTCCCACCTCCAGGTGGATTCGGAGTCGGACCGGCGTCTGCCGACGCCGGACCCAACGCAGATGGGTACTTTTGTGCCTGCATTTCACCCTGGCCATTTTCAGCCAGTTTGGCATCCAGAGGAGGATGAGGAAAACTGGGAGGGGTCTGAGGATCCTCTCACTGCTCAGTTGGAGTACGACCAGGACTGGAGAGAGGACCTGGGGGATGCCAGTAGTCTGGACACCTCACCAGACCTTGGCATGTTGTCTCCTCCTACCGTGGCTACGGAGGAGGGAGCGTCTTACGCAGTGGTGTTGCGTAGGGCAGCCGAGGCCCTAAACCTCGAGCTACCTACTGTGGCAGGCAGGACTAACCTCCTGACAGAGGTGCTTCAACCGGCAGCGAGCTCTTCGGAGCCCCTGCTGCCGTTTATGAGGCCCTTACAGACATCCTTTTGGGCACCTGGTCCAGGCCCACCACAGGGGCTCCTGTAGATATGATGGTTGCCCGACGCCACCGCCCGGCTCCGGGCGACCCCACTTTCCTCTCCCAACACCCTTCCCCCGAGAGCTTGGTGGGCCAAGCCTCAGCGTCCCAAAGCGCATTCCCTACCGCACCACCGGACAGGGAATCCAAGAAGCTGGATCGGCTTTGGAAGAAGTTTTCTTCCTCCAGCTTAGGGCTGCGGTCGGTGAACACCGCATGCCTCTTGGGCTGTTATTCCCACTCTGTGTGGGATACGGTGGCGCAAGTGCTGCCTCAGTGTCCGGAGGAGTCCCGGACCGTGCTCTCCCGTGCTGTTGCCGAGGGGAGAGACGCAGCAAAGTTCGCCATTCGTTGTGGACTGGACACTGCCGACTCACTGGGTAGGACCATTTCAAGGTCGGTGGCGCTTCGCCGTCACGCCTGGTTGAGGATGACTGGCTTTTCTGGGGATGTCCAGAACACCTTGATGGACATGCCTTTTGATGGCCGTCGCCTGTTCGGCGACAAGGCAGACAGTGCGCTAGAGCACTTCAAGGACTCTCGTGCTACGGCCAAGTCCTTGGGCCTCTCCACCATGCGCCCTGCACGGTCTGCTTTTTGCCCCTTTTGTGGCCACAGAAGGGGTGCCCCCAACACGTTCCTTTCAGAGCCACAGGCCAGCGCAAGCTGTTCCACTTCAGCGCGGCCAGGGACGTGGGAACCACCGCCGTGGTTCTGGGGGCCAGCGAGTGGGCCAGTCCACCACCGCCCCCTCTGCAGCAGCCTCCAAACCCTCCTAGTCTGACCTTTCAAGGCCACCACACGCCAGTGGGCGGCATGATCCGCCATCACCTCCCCCACTGGCGCACCATCACGTCGGACAGGTGAGTTTTGCAAATAGTCTGAAGGGGCTACTCCCTCCCCTTCGAGACTACCCCTCCCTCCATGCCACCCAAGTACCATCGCATGTCGGTGGATCATCTGACCCTTCTCCAACAGGAAGTTACGGCTCTCTTGGCCAAGGGAGCCATCGAGCGCTTTCCTGCCCCAGAAGTAGGTTGTGGTTATTATTCCCACTACTTTCTGGTGCCCAAGAAGGACAAGGGCCTGCGTCCTATCTTGGATCTCGGGGACGTCAACCGCTTCCTCCGGAACGAGAAGTTCAAAATGTTGACCCTGGCTCAGGTCTTGTCTGCCCTCGACCTGGAGACTGGATGGTGGCGTTGGACTTGCAGGACGCTTATTTCCACATCCCCGTCCTGCTGGCCCACCGGCGTTAACTGCGGTTCACGGTAGGCCATGAGCACTTTCAGTTTACCATGCTCCCCTTTGACCTTACCAGCGCCCCTCGGGTGTTCACGAAAGTGATGGCGGTGGACGCAGCTCATCTGCGCAGATCAGGGGTTCCAGTCTTCCCCTATCTCGACGACTGGTTGTTGAAGGCGGGCTCGCCCCAGGCAGTCGTTTCCCACCTCCAGACTACGGCCGACCTCCTGCGTTCACTGGGGTTTTCCATCAATGTGCCGAAGTCACACCTGACCCCCTCTCAGAAGCTCCTCTTCATCGGAGCGGTTCTGGACATGGTGCAGTTTTGGGTTTATCCTCCCGAACAGCGAGTCCGGGATATTAGGGCTATGATTCCGATCTTTCGGCCTCTATCCCGGGTTTCGATCAGGATGACCCTGAGGCTGCTGGGCCTCATGGCCTCCTGCATCCTGCTGGTCGATCATTCCAGGTGGCATATGCGGGCTCTGCAGTGGGACCTAAAGTTCCAGTGGGCGCAGCATCAGGGGAATCTGTCCGATTGTGTCTAGATCTCGGAGGGCACTGCACGACAATTGCAGTGGTGGCTCATGAACCAGGATTGGGTCAACGGCAGATCCCTCTCCCTTCCCCAACTAGAACACACAGTGGTGACAGACGCGTCCCTTATGGGAGAAGCGGAGTTCAGAGGCCTTTGGTCCCCGGCGGAGTCCGGGCTCCACATCAACCTTCTGGAGCTGCGGGCGATCCAGCTTGCACTGAAAGCATTCCTTCCCTCTGTCCGGGGAAGAGTTGTGAGGTGTTCATGGACAACACCACCGCCATGTGGTACTGTAACAAACAAGGCGGGGTGGGGTCGTGGACCCTATGTCAAGAGGCCCTCCGCCTCTGGACATGGCTGGAACATCAGGGCATATCCCTGGTGGTTCAACACCTGGCAGGTTCCCTGAATGCCAGGGCGGACGAACTCAGCCGCAGGTGCATGATGGATCACGAATGGCGTCTTCACTCGGAGGTGGTGCAAGGTCTCTTTCAACAGTGGGGAGAGCCTTGGTTAGATCTATTCGCCACCGAAGAGAACGCGCAATGTCAGCAATTCTGCGCGTTGGAATTTCCAAAGCGGCACTCGCTAGGCGACGCTCTTCGTCGCGGGTGGAGTTGCGGTCTGTTGTACGCCTTTCCGCCTGTACCACTTCTGCCCAGAGTGCTGAAGAAGATCAAGCGCGACCGGGCCCAAGTCATTCTTGTGGCTCCTGATTGGGCACGAAGAGTCTGGTATCCCGAGCTGCTCAACATGACCATCGATCCTCCGATCCGCCTGCCTCTTCGGGAGGATCTTCTGTCGCAGCAGCAGGGGACGGTCCTCCACCCGAACCTGTCCAGCCTCCACCTCCCTGCGTGGAGATTGAGCGGTGGCAGTTGACGTCATTCGACTTGCATCCCGAAGTTTGTGATGTAATCTTGGCAGCCAGGAGTCCCTCCACTAAGACGGTATACGCCTGCCGATGGAACAAATTTGTGGCACGGTGCTCAGCAAAGGCTGTGGATCCCCTTTCTGAGGTCCTCTTGTTCCTCCTTTCTGAGGTCCTCTTGTTCCTCCTTTCTTTGGCCCAGCAGGGCTCTGCTCTGGGCACTATCAAGGGCTATCTTTCGGCCATTTCTGCCTTTATTTGGCTTCCTGATCAGCCTTCTCTCTTTAAGTCCCCGGTTGTTAATCGTTTCTTAAAAGGCATAACTCATCTTTTTCCTCCTATCCCCTTCGTTATGCCTCAGTGGGACTTGAATCTGGTCTTGACCTATTTGATGTGCGCTCCCTTTGAGCCGCTTCACAACTGTCCTTTACGACTTTTAACTCTTAAGACTGCATTCCTGGTGGCCATCACATCTGCCAGAAGAGTGAGTGAGCTCCAGGCTCTTTCATCCAAACCTCCTTTTCTGGCTGTACATCCGGACAAGGTTGTCCTAAGAACTCGTCCATCCTTCCTTCCCAAGGTGGTCACCTCCTTTCATATTGGGCAGACCATCACTTTGCCCACCTTCTTTCCGCCTCCTTATCCTTCGAAAGAGGAAGAGAGGCTCCACTGTCTGGACCCAAAACGTGCGCTTTCCTTTTATCTGGATCGCACCAAACAGTTCCAGGTGGACGACCAGCTCTTTGTTGGCTACGTGGGCGCCAAGAAAGGTCGGGCCGTACACAAGCGGACCATTTCTAGATGGGTCGTTTTGTGTATTAAAGCCTGCTATTCTCTAGCTAAAAAGGAGCCTGCAGTGGGGCTACGTGCCCCTTCCACCAGGGCGATGGCAGTCACTGCTGCTTTGGGACGAGGAGTTCCTCTGCATGACATTTGCCAGGCAGCGATGTGGGCAACCTTGCACACGTTCACTAAACGCTATTGCCTGGACAGCCAACTCCGGAGAGACGGCTTCTTTGGCCGTTCTGTTCTCCAGGACTTTCTGGTGTGAACTTGGTTCGCAGACCCACGTCCGGGGTTGGTATTGCTGGGGTATCTATTCTAAGGTAAGGAATCTATAACTAACTGTTTCTTTCAGATGAACAAGTTACTTACCTTCGGTAACGATATATCTGTAAGAAACATAGGTTAGTTATAGATTCCTTACCGCCCCACCCATCCTCCCCATTTTGCGAACTGACTTCTAGGGTTAAGGACATCCGTTCAGGGCCCTAGTTTTGTGCACCAGTGGTCAGTGTCTTGCATGGCTCTGCGTTTCTGGCGCGGAAAGTCATGTACAGAACTGACGTCAGCGCGCGAAGTCGGCGTCTAAGTAGCTACCTCGACGTCATCCCGGCGACCACGACGCCAATGTCGGACGCGGAGCCGACCGACGCCACCTGTCGACGCGCAGAGGTACTGCTGACGAAAAACTTTCCGGATCCAGTCTGATGCCTGGGGGTAATTCTAAGGTAAGGAATCTATAACTAACCTATGTTTCTTACAGATATATCGTTACCGAAGGTAAGTAACTTGTTCACCACCAAGAATTCCCCCCGCGCCAGTATGGAATCTTAACACTTAGAATTGTCCTTACAAGGCTTATGGGTCCACCTTTTGAACCATTGCACAATGGTCCTTTGCAGTTTCTTTCATGGAAAGTTTAATTCCTCATTGCAATCACTTAATTAAGGAGAGTTGGTGAGCTACAGGCATTAACCTTGGAAGAACCCTAAATTCCTTCCCAAAGTGGTTTCTGCTTTTCATATAAACCAATCAGTTGAGTTACCTGTGTTTTTTCCTCAACCTGATTCTGTAGCAGAACGAGCTCTTCACACGCTTGATGTCAAAAGAGCTTTATTGTAGTACATAGATAGAACCGAAGATTTTCGCAAAACAAAACAACTGTTTGTTGCATTTTCTCCACCTCACAAAGGCAATCCCATCTCTAAATCTGGCATTTCAAGATGGATTGTTAAATGCACTCAAACATGCTATGCAAAAGCTAAAAGAACTTTATCCATACCTCCTAGAGCGCATTCCACTCGCAAAATAGGGGCTACTATGGCCTTTTTAGGTAACATTCCTCTAGCTGACATATGTAAGGCAGCTACATGGTCAACACCACACACATTTACCAAACACTATTGTGTAGATATGTTAGCACGCCAACAAGCTAATGTAAGCCAAGCAGTACTTAAAACACTGTTTCAAACAACTGCAACATCTCCAGCTTAGCCACCACTTTGGGAGTGCACCGCTTTATAGTCTATGCAAAGCATGTGTATCTACAGCACACATGCCTCGAACGGATTATGTTACTTACCTAGTAAGCATCTGTTCTTGGCATGTAGAGCTGTAGATTCACATGCGCTCACCCGCCTCCCAGGGCACCTATAGTTGTTGCAGTTCTTCATTATATATTCATACGCATGGACATCTCTATTCTACACTTACTTACTCACTCCATTCTCACCCTCTTGCGGGAATACAATCTAACAATGGAGTCGATGCCCATGCGCACTATCACCGAAAGGAGGAGTCACTTTACCTTGTGACTAGGAAAGACTTCTTGGAAGAAAAACAACTTGCAAACATCTGGACCCAACACTAGATGGCAGGAGTATGCAAAGCATGTGAATCGACAGCTCTACATGCCAAGAACAGATGCTTACTGGATAAGTAACATAATCATTTCCTTTTACAAAGTTTACTCGGTGGAGAAAAGAAAGATACACTGAACATAAGTAGGATCTGGTCATCCACAGTGACCATATATATCGCTCTTCTACTCCTATAGCAGCTTAAGTGATGTCTCGTTTATGTCAATGGTAATGTGATAAGTGCACCAGTAATGCCACTGATGTTATTTTTGATTTTGTGTGGGATCATGAGCAGTGCATGGTAGGGTTGGGAATTGAGGCTGTATAGTTACCCTAAGTGGGTATTAAAATTTGGTAAAAACTGCTTTCAACTCAAGCAGAACTGATTTTTACTGAAGGTTTTTTTAAATATATCTGTACAAAGAGGAGCAGCACTTTTACCTAGTCATTGTTTTATGCATAGGAAGTGGCTTTCTTTCTGTGAAAAGTATTTTGATATCCAACACATATTCAGTGTTTATGAATTTAATGAAGACACTTATGTTGCCGAACTAGTATTAACTACCCATCGTTAAGGGCTTGCCGGCATTAGTTGAATATGTGGTTGTGTCTTCTTTCTGAAACGTTAGCTAGTCTAGTCTAGTAATGTAATACATTTATGAAAATCTAGGGTTCTGGTCCCTTTATGCAAAATGTTCCAGCTCTGGCATAAGGTGCCGCACATGGCATACGGCCACTTGGCAGCGGGGGGGGGTACTTTCTTTTAAATTCTGCACAGTAGCATTATAGACGTTATTTTTTGCGTTACATGTAGCTGTGCTGCAAATATTCTTAGTTTTCCTTGCTTCAGTTCTCTTTTTGAACTCTTCACATCCTAAATCTCATCACCGTTCCTTCTTCTGCAGCATAAATAACGGCATTGTATAAATTGTTTTCCATGAGCCTCCGATCAGAAAGGCAGCTCCATCCCATTTCTGCTGATGTGCCTGTACCGCTGTATCCTGTCCATTTGACTCCTTCACTGCCTCTCACCCTACCCTGTCCCTGTAGTGGAAGAAAGCATCCTGTTTGATTGTTATGAAATCCTGCCCGCGGTCGAGACTCGATAACTCAAGACTCCCTTCTCATTTCAGACACTCTTTCCACGTCTCGGAGCAGTGAACCGGAGATGGGCTTCCCAAAGATCGCGAGGCCCTCCCGCCCCGTGTGGAGCCGGCTCCGCTCCAGCTGCGTGGTGGTGAGGGTGGATGGGCTCGACCTCCATCAGGTGGGTCAGTGGGTGGATGAAGAAATGAGGAACTGCCTCTGGCACAGCTGAGTAATGATACAAAAAAGTGATGGATGGAAATGAGTGAATCGGTCTCAACTAGTGGGAAAGATTTGGGTCAGGATTCCATTCCATGTTTTTTTAGTCGTCTGTCCTTTTACAAAGTCCAGCCATTTGAAAATCTCCCCCACCCCCCTCAAGAGAGACAGACAAGCCCAAAGTCTAAACGGGGGGGATATGAGTAACCCCAGAAGCATTTGTGACAACAGGCTATACAATGTTGAATTAGAATGCATGATTCGGGCATTTACAGCCATGGCTTGTTTCTTGCTTGAAAGAGATCAGTAAGAAATAGATCCAGCCCAAGAGATTTCATCGGAATTGCTCTTACTTTAGTAGGTTTCTGCTGCTCTGCTTTTCTGCAGGGTGTGAAAGCCGGTTCTACATCTGGCCTAGACCTTTTCATTGAGCTGTTCTCTTTCTCCTTTTCACTTCCTTACTCTGTTTTCATCCCCTGTTTTTTAGGTCTCGCCTACGCAGATAGGAGACCTTTAGCCGTCGTGTAGCTCTTTTTCAAAGCACATACTCGTGCTTGTGGCGGCATACGCCTTGCGGGAGTGCGCAGCGGCGCGCCACAAGCACGAGTATGTGCTTCCAAAAAGAGCCGACTGCGCACGCACGCACCACTCCCGGGCCAGCAAACACACGATTGCAGTGCCAGCAGTCCCTTCATTCACACTCTCTCCTCTCGCTTTCTCTCTCTCTCAATTCAGAAGCACATTGCATGGCTTATCACGTCTTTTCATTTTTGAAGACTCAGGCTGTTTTTATTATCTTTGCGGAGGTCAATGGTTGCTTGCAGTAGACGTTTCCGTCTCATGTGTTTGACATTCGCGCGCGCACCAGTCGCGGGTGCACCCCTCCGCCTCGCTCTCCCGCTGCAGCCTGCACGCCTTTTTTTTTTTTTTAAACTTTCAGCGCGAGGCGCGCGCGCTTGTTTTCTTTGGTAGTAAGCACTCCATTAGTGCCACCTCCCTTGTGTATATTTTACCCCTGCGCCCATTGTTGCCCTCTGTAGCCAGATTGCTTCGCCCCGCCCTCCTACCTCTTTCGCTCACTCGTGTGCTTCTCACCATTGCTTCTAGCCATGCCACGATTCCCAGGTCCATGCACGATGTGCTGTCACAGTCCAGGTTATATCCTTGAATTCTGGGACTTGTGCTCTTCTTTATTCTATTATAAAATAGGACTACAAGTCCCAGGATGCATAGGGGGAAAAAACCTGGACTGGAGCAGCACATCAAGGATGGTCATTGTAAACTTGGCAGTTGTGCTTCCCCCCTGCCACGCCCTTGATGTTGCTTCCCCCCAAACGTCCGTGTTGCTTTCACTCTTCCACTCCAGCCCTCCCTGCCTGTTGCTTTTGCAATCCCACTAGTGTTGATTTACCTGCAACCCTCCCCCGTGTTGCTTCGCAGTCAACCTTACCCCCCCTGTTACTTCCACTCCCAGCGTCCGCTTTAAAAAAAAAGAAATGCTTTTGCTCTCATGTCATTTTGTAGGCATGCATGGTATGTGCACTTACAAAATGATGCGGGCGGCCGCATCATAGAATTTTTGTATTTTTTTGTAACTTTTTCCATGCTGCACAGCATTGCGTGGCTAAAAAACATTGGCAAAGACAAAAGGTCACAAAGGTGAACCCTATTGGCTTTGCCAAGGGTTGTTTGCTTTAGAGACTGCAGGCAAATCATCTTATACTGTCACGATGAATGAACAGCATAACATTGAAAGCAAAAAACACAAAGGTTGTGATACCTTTCATTTAAATAGATAAAAGGGTCAGCTTAACATAATACAACAATAAGCATATGTTTACAAAGTATAAAAGAGTCTTGGTCAGAACCAAGTCACGTTAAAAAGCGACTTGGCTAAAAGAAAACAACATTAGCAAAGCCAATAGGTCTTGCCTTTGGGACCTTTTGACTTTGTCAATGGTTTTTAGCAATGCTATGCGGAATGGCTAAAGAGTAAACAAACAAGCATTGGCATACTGATTGGAAACAGGCGCTGCTTGTTCCTCTTATTAAAAAAACCCACTCTCGACCCCCATCTCCCTTCCAGCTATCGCCCTATTTCTCTGCTCCCTGCGATTGCTAAAGTCTGTGAAAAAATGGTTAACAAGCAGCTCACATTTTTTATTGAACATCATGGCCTTTTCCACCCTGCACAATCAGGTTTTAGGGCCACCTACAGTACTGAGTCCGCTCTCGTGGAAGTAACAGAGGCTATACGTGAGACTTTGGATGCTGGGGGCAGGGCTGTTTTGGTCCTGCTGGACCTCTCGGCCGCTTTTGATACTGTCCCCCATTCACTTCTCCTTGCCCGTTTACACAAGCTTGGCAACATCGGTACTGCTTGGGAGTGGTCGAAATCCTTCCTGGAAAAAAGAACTCAACAAGTTTGGATTCCCCCTTTTGTGTCATCATCTCAAGATTTGCTGACAGGAGTGCCTCAGGGGTCTATTCTTAGTCCCTTGTTATTTAATCTTTACATGACTCCTCTTATTCAGCTGGCTGAGGATCTGGGTGCCAAAGTAGTTGCCTATGCAGATGATACGCAACTCTTGTTTACCTGGAAGAAACACGAGGCTGACACATCTCATGTCAAGACCTGCCTCTCTGCGGTGTTTAGCTGGCTTGCGTCGGCTCAGTTAAAATGTAACGCAGACAAAACTGAGATTCTCTTCTTTGGGGAGTTTCCCCCCTCTGTTTTGGCATTACTTTTGGCCGACTGAGTCCCCCTGTCCCTCCCCTTCTGGTCATCCTGTGAAAAATCTTGGCATCTGGTTTGATGAGAAATTAAGTTTTGGTAACCAGATTGGCAAACTTACTGGTATTTGCTTTGGTATTTTAAAACTTCTCCTTAGATTTCTGCCGCTATTGCCTCTCGCCGCTAAAGAAACGGTCATCCGTGCTTTGGTCACTTCTCGCATAGATTATGCGAATGCACTCTATGCCGGTTTGCCATGTTACCTTCTGGACAGACTTCAGGTGGTTCAGAATGCCGCCGCTCATCTCCTACTGGATCTTCCTAAGCACTCCTGTGTTAGGCATCACTTACGTAATCTACACTGGTTGCCAGTAAAATCTAGGATAAAGTTTAAGGCTATTACCCTTGCTCACGCTGCACTTTGAGTATGGCCCTGCCTATTTTAGGAAACGTTTTCAGTTTTACACCCCTGGAAGTTGTCTGCGCTCCTCGAATATGCTCCTTGCGTCTGTCCCTAGGTTTCGTCTGAAACGTAAAGGCGGCAGTTCCTTGTCTTATCTTGCAGCAACTTACTGGAATTCCCTTCCCCTGGATCTACGCAATCTGAAGAATCCCTCTCAGTTTAGGAAAAAGCTAAAAACCTTCCTGTTCAACTGAACTGTCCCTCTCTTACTCTGCTTTGGTTCCCTCTGATGCTTTGGCTTCGCGCCGGGACACTCTATTGAGTAGCTGTGCGCGCTATAAATCCCATAAAATAAATAAATTAAATAAATAAATAGCCAATAGGTCTCGCTTTTGGGACCTTATAAGTATTTAGTTATGCAGCACAATATCCTTGGTGCAACAACATCAACTGTTGCATGGCTAAGCACTTATAAGGTCCCAAAGGCGAGACCTATTGGCTATGCCAATGCTTGTTTTATTTTGTCTCCACAGCATACTTTTTTTCTCTTTTCTCACTGTTTAGGTCTCGCCTGAGCCAGCGCATGCGCTGCTCTGGCGAGACATTTAGTGAGTGGGCTTTAAAAAGCCGACCACAGCTTTTTGTGTGGCAGAGAGCGTGCGGTTACGCGCACAGTTACGAGCAGAGGCGCCATCTGGCTTTCCTCTCGCTCTCCCAAGGGCGCGCGCCTCGCTCCGCCTCTCTGTCTTGCTCGCGCTTCAACTCCCTCCCCCACCACAGAGCGCGTCTCGCGGCCGCGTGTCTTGTTTCATGTATACAGGTAATTGCCTTTGATTTCACGTCAAAAGCTTGTTTTTCAAAGGCATCGTACTTTTCTTTTGTATGTATTTATTTACACTGGAAATTGACTGGTAATCTTGTTGCTTTCAGCATTCCACAGAGTGTTTTCATTTTCACTCCCCCCGTCGCCTCTTCCCCCTCCCAATAAACCCCAGCCAGATCGCCCTCACATCCAAACATGCTTTATTTAAACACTACAGAGTCCATCTTTTTGCTCCCCCCACCTCACGAACCTGCAAGCACTTCTCCTTTCAATCCTTGTATTTTTATATAATTGAAACAAAGGTTTCAAAGCGCTTTACATGAGCACTAGTTCCTTTACAGAAATTTGCCCAGAATCACAGGATGTAGAGCCTCCGCCGATACTCAAACCCGATTCCCCAGCTTTAAAGTCCGGGCACTAGTCATTACTCCACACCCTGTCCCCTGTCTTTTGTTTTTGCCATTCTGTCAGTCACTCTTTTTTGCCTGTGACTCCGAGAGGAAAGAACAGTTGATTCAGGGCAGAGACCTTCATTCGTGCTATATAAAAATGCAAAACAAAGGATGAATAATCTGGTGAACGTACATCGCGCTGCCTAAAGTATCTACAGCCTAAAAGCTGCCATCTGGGCGCATTTTACGCCAAAGATGGTCACAGAAGCTGCATCAGAACTCCTCCCCCTCAGAAGATATCAGGCACACATTTACACACTCCTGAAGGCTTCAGGAAGATGACAAGTGTTGCAGAAAATACATATTTGGGAGCATTGGGATTACATGACCAAGCGCCTTCATTTGAGCAAACTTTTTAACCAGCAACAGTCAAAGGAAACCAAAGCGCTACCCCAACAGCTTTTAGCCACCATTAGCACATTTCTGGTAAATGATGTTTTTAGAGAAATGCAGATCAAAAACAGAAGCCTGTCACCTCATTCCCCCTTCCACCCCAGCCAGATCGCCCTCACATCCAAACATGCTTTATTTATTTCAGCTTTATTTGCGCTTCAACGCCCCTCCCCCACCACAGAGCGCGTCTCGCGGCCGCGCGTCTTTTTAATGTATGTTGGTCCCTTCGACTCTTTTTTTCCAACAATTGTCACTGCATCATTGCGAGTGTAGGGTCTATTCTTTATTTTCATTTAAGCACACACAGCTACCGAGCAGCTCTAGGCTCCAGATCCCACAGCTTAGTCTATACTGCCATCATGTGGCGGGAAACACGCTTACAAAAGCTACCGGCTTTTCATTAAACAGATGTCATTGCACCAAAGGAGACGCACGCTCCGTCACTCCAGCAGGCCCAGGGAAAATCATACATCGGATTTCTTGCAACAATTAAGGTATGTCTATCCCCCGTAGCAAAGGCATTTTACACTTAGCATTGCAATTTTTCCAATGCTATATGCCAATTATTCTTGTCACTATCTCTAGATTGCCAAAAACTAAAGATTAAAAAGAGGGCCTGCAGTATTGCTGAGGAATTCCCGGTCTTGAGTTCAGGTCTTGTCTACCACACTCCTTCCTCACATTGGGTAAGTGCGGTTTTGAAAGGCTACGGTGTGGTACATACTAGCAGCCCTGCCTTCCTGTTACTAGTGACTCAAGCTAACCCGTAGTTGTCATTCTTTCACAGCACCCGGACGGGTTCCCTGTGAGTAGCCTTTTCCTTCTCTCCCCCTTCTCCCCTATCACATGGTGGCACTGTTCTTCATGTTAGGCAGGATCTACCGCCCTTCAGGTACATAAACATTTAGAATGAACGTTTCGATACCATACGGATAGTGCTCGCTGGCAATACGCTGACGTTATCCCTCGCTTGTTTTTAGGTGTCCCACATTTCCAGGTCCTGAAGAGACCCTACAATTCAAAACAGGGTCGAAACGCCGTCGACTGTTAAACAGGGCGAACCTTGATCCAACATTGATGATTGTATTTAGTGTTGTTTATATTGTAAAAACTACAAATGGTCGCCCTATTGTTTTAAAACCTTGTACATAAGTCACGCATTACGTCACTATCTGTCTAGGTTTATTATGTTTTTTTTCACTGGGACACGCATTCACTACCTGGTAAACTATTGTTTTCCTAACATAAACATTTTTGTATTTTTAGTTTATATACTTTGTATTTTACATACCAAAAATTTATAAAAGCAGTTATACACCTACACTTCTGTGTCTGTGGTTAGCTTCTCTCGCTGACATCAACGTGACTCTGTACATTGCCATTGTGTGCATCTTTATTATTACTATTTTTACTAGTTCACAGGAGCCACTGTTACGCTTCCAATTTATTCACCCAGGCTCCCAGTGAGTAGGGTTCCCTTGTTGTTCTTTTAACACTTTATGTTTTAGACATATTGATATCAGGGCAGCCTTCACTTTCTCTTTTGTTCGCTGCCTGTTTGTTTGTGGCTTTCACCCTCCCTCCCAGCACTCGGAGCCCTCCCCCACCCTCCAAGCACACATACAGCTGCGGGTTTCTCACGGCAGAGAGACCTCACACTATGAACCCTCCCACAACCCATCGTGCACTTTTAAGTCATTACGGTCGCTGTGTTAGTTCAGTTGCACCAAGTAATCTGAACCTGGACTTCAGCTCCCAGAATGCATCAGGTGGTTAAATTAAAATAAGCAGAACTGGGCTGCGATATTGGTTACACCGAGTCACCCAGCACCTTACTCCTGTGTCTGTGCCGCTTGCCAGGAAGTGGACCAGTCTATACGTCTTTGTCCAAAATATTCAGATGTTTTTTGTAAAGGCATAAATATGGAAATGTTGTCTTTTTCTGACATTTTTCTATTCCAAAGTGCAGCCTCAGGGACTGAGAGGAAAAAAAAGGTTAAAAATACGAAAAATAAATAAATTACATAATGCAAGACAGGGTGGTTGCAAAGTGGCCAGATTTTATTGGCAACCACACACATTTGCGCCACTTTACAGAGCTTGCAAGTGAAGCGCTAATTTCATTTTCTCTTTATTTAATACGTTGTTCAGTTATACATAATATCATCAGCTTTTATTTTGCGTCTGGTTTAAAATATTTTAATTAACTATTTATATGGCTTGCGGGCACCCTTACAGCGCGCGCACCAAAACAGCATTAGTTATTTACTCCTGCACGGCTTTTTTTTTTGTGTGTGCTTTAAAATATTATTAGCTACCTATTCTCACACATTATATGTTACATGGATGCATCACTGAGCACTACCACAGCATCACTGAGCACCACCACAGCATCACTCAGGAACACCACAGCATCACTCAGGAACACCACAGCATCACTCAGGAACACCACAGCATCACTCAGGAACACCACAGCATCACTCAGGAACACCACAGCATCACTCAGGAACACCACAGCATCACTCAGGAACACCACAGCATCACTCAGGAACACCACAGCATCACTCAGGAACACCACAGCATCACTGTGCGCTACCACAGCATCACTATGCGCTAGCACAGCATCACTATGCGCTAGCACAGCATCACTATGCGCTAGCACAGCATCACTATGCGCTAGCACAGCATCACTATGCGCTACCACAGCATCACTATGCGCTACCACAGCATCACTATGCGCTACCACAGCATCACTCCGCGCCACCACAGCATCACTCCGCGCCACCACAGCATCACTCCGCGCCACCACAGCATCACTCGGCATCACTCAGCACCACCACAGCATCACTCAGGAACACCACAGCATCACTCAGGAACACCACAGCATCACTATGCGCAACCACAGCATCACTATGCGCAACCACAGCATCACTCCGCACCACCACAACATCAAACATTGGCAAAGTCAATAGCTCTACCTAAACACTTATAAGGCCCCCCAATGCATAGCCGATAGGTCTCGCCTTTGGGACATTATAAGTGTTTAGTTATCCAGCACAATATCCTTGATTAAACAACATCAATTGTTGCATGGCTAAACACTTATAAGGTCCCAAAAGCGAGACCTATTGGCTATGCCAATGCTTGTTTTTCTTTTCTTCTTAATCATCATCTCGTCTTTTGTTTGACTTTGAAACCCGTGATGTCACTTAGGGTGCTTCTAGTCTCGCTATTACGTATTAATTGCTCTTCAATTGGTTTTCTGTCTTTTGATTGCGAATATATAACTAGAGAAGAATGAGTCTCCATGACTGTCTAGTCCACCTTTCTGTGCTTGTGACCTTCACCTTTCTTTGTCTGGTGGTCAAATAGACTTCTTTTAGTTTACCTTTCTTGTTGGAACATACTTGTAGAAGTGTGCACTGTATGGCAGAGGGTCTGGATTCCAACATGTGATGTATATGTGTGTGGTAGTAATCAGACGTACTCAAACACAAAAAGCATGAAGCGTTAGACTGTTCCTATCTTTCCCTTGCATATCTGCTCACCAGTTAAACTCCGTTTCTTATTGTACTAAAGGATTATGTGATCAGCAATTCAAAAACCTCTTTTTTAAATCAAAGAAGCACTACATTTATGTATTAGGGCCTTTATCAAAAGAGAAAAAAACGCAAATTTAAGACAGTCAGAAAAGCACGCCCTTAAAAAACATGTGGATTTAAATTGCAAAACAGGATGAGGGAAAGGCTCATGGCTGTCTTTTATTCGAGTTAATGGAGGAAAAGCATTGAAATGTAGTTGCTAGTTAGTCAGGTTTGTCTCCTTCTATAACGCTGCATTCCAGAGGGATCCCAATTGATCCCCCCCCCACCCCGCATGGCATCCGTTTTGGGCATCCATAGCAATGGTCTTGACTTCAAACGTGGGGGGCCTGAATTAATCTCAGGGGGCACCAAGCACTGACCAAATGGACCATCATGCTGAAAACAGTACTGTATGGTCGGAGAAAAAAAGCATGTATACAGGCTCCAAATTACCTTCAAAGTCCCCACCCCAGTAACTGTCAAGTTTTCAGACTGTTAATGTGCGACATTTTCATGGTTTCAGTGTACTTATGAGTTGCACTCAACTACCAAATGTGTGACACTTAGTGTGACATTATCTTGCGAGTGAATCCTAGCAGCGAAGTACATGGAAAGAGATAAATATTGGAAATTTCACCTTTTTGATCACTAAGACCTAAACTATTTTGAAACTGCTTCAAAACCCCTGAAATGGAACATTTGTGTGTCCAGAAGAAATGAAAGTAAATTAATCATCCTTAAACGTCTCATACCCCCATGCTATTGCACTTTATTGCCCCCTATTACAGTTAAGCACATGCTGCTGAGATCAAATGAACTCGGGGCAGATATTTTGATGTTGCGGGCAGTACAAAAATAAGTAAAATCAATGAAAGCTGGTATTTTTACATTTGATCTGTACACATTTCAAAGATAAATATAAATAGAAAGCACTTTTAAAGCTGTTCTATAGGTGATCCATGACTAATACTAAAAGTAGACATATATAGAAATGGAACGTTACAAATAAATACAATTTTGTCTCCAGTCCTGTTTAGTATCAGGTCCAGGCCTTTGCAGACTCTTTGAACAACAACTAATGGCAGTCCTTTTTCTCTTGAAAAGGTATCCGCCTTAAGGTGACTCACCTGACAGCTGCATTCCACCAGTGCCTCCGGGAGTGTGTCTCCAAGCTGAGAGCTTTGCCCTAGCTTTGTTTGCACTGTCTTGAGCTGCGACATGTCTTGCTGCATCAGCCGGGGAGGAGGGTGTTAGGGCTACAGCCACAATTTAAAGATATGTCAGAGCACATGGGGAGCCACAGGCATTTCTCTACACAAGTGTCTCGTTCTGGCTCACAGCAGTTTTTGCTTCTTACAAACCCCCCTGCATGCTGTTTTCCAGGGGGGCAGCCCCGCCCGATTAGCAGCAATGCCTTCTTGGGGGCAGCCGGGCAGCAAAGCTGGTAAAATTAAAAACATCCTGCATGGTGCCAGTCACGCATGCTGACAACACAGTGAAGGCTGGTCCACACTCTCTGTGACTGTGGCCCGCACCGCAATAAGAAAAGGAATGTTTAATTTGTCCACCACTCAGTTCATAGTTGTAGTTCAGTTCCTGCTGTGGAGCACGTTATGAAGCAGTTCTGTCAAGTGCGGATTTATTCGGCACAAATGTAACGTTTGCTGCTAAAAGACACACGTGAAGGTAACAATGTACAGTAACAGAAATGAAATGCTCGCACACTGGAAGATGTACTGAACACATGCTTCCGCAACCTGCTTTTGCAGCGTGAATCTTTCTGGATTCACTATGCTGTGCATTATTCCGCCATCTCGTGGTTGGGTCCGGATTCGTAGTCTTTTCTTTCTTTTTTTTTTTTTTGTGGTTGGCCCAGGTGGGCGGCGACGCCCCCACCATTTGGTGTCCTTGGTGACGTCGTCGTGCTTCCTGCGGAAGCTCCCACCTTTGGTCGCCGTCTTCAGATTCTTTTTTCCGCCGTGGGGTCTGGATCGTCGACGAGAAGTTCCAGAAAGTTTGGACGAAGAATCTCAAATATTCAATTATCACCACAGAGGATCGTTTCCTGAGACACCGGACGAG
This sequence comes from Calotriton arnoldi, assembly GCA_963921515.1. NCBI lineage: Eukaryota > Metazoa > Chordata > Amphibia > Caudata > Salamandridae > Calotriton > Calotriton arnoldi. Next base: position 1,411,936 of record CAWUFW010000724.1, read on the forward strand.
GAGACGAGTACCGGAGGCGACGAGAAGGGCGACGAGGTAGAAGGTCCACGACCAAAATCTCGACGCCTACAGAGAATGCGCTCACAGGGGGCCCCCTGAGCGCGGGTATGGACAAGACACCGTTTAAGTTTTGCCAAAACTGTCACCACAAGTACGCCCAGAAGGACCAGCACCCAGTCTGCAACCTCTGCTTGCCGCTCGACCACATCAGCGAAAACTGCAACTCGTGTTCGCTGTTCACCCCGAAAACCCTCCGGGTGAGAGAGAGGCAAAGAAGGGCTAACTACAACATGCAGGGCCAGGGACCAGCTCCATCGCTCCGAGACCTGGGCCTCTCGAGTGGAGAGGAAGACAACATCGCAGAGGGACCGGAGGACTGCTCAGTCGTCGAGGTCCACAAGAAAACGTCGAAGGAGGCAAGGGAGACGTCGACCCCGAAGCACCCAAGCGACGCTTGAAAGAGTGAAGCCAAGGCCCCGAGCGACACTCTCAGAAGTGAAGCCAAGTCCTCGAAGGGAGCGTTGCCGCCAAAACACTCGACGAAAGCAACAGCAACCAAGGACAAACCGCCGAGCGGATCCTTCGGGAAGGACTCCCAATCGGCGAAAGCCTCCGAAAAACCAAGGGCGTCGAAGGTAACCTCCGAAAAGGAAGCCTCGACTCCCAGAAAAGAAGGCCCGGCGCCATCCTCGACGTCCGAGACCGCGAAAAGGGGCGCTTCAGCCATCGATGCCGAAAAGGTCCACGAGATGGAGAAGAAAAAGAGAAGGCTCAAAGCAGAGATGGCGAGCATCCTGCAACGGAACGAAGCCATCACGCGAAGCACTCGGGGAGGGCGACACCGAAGACATCGAACCCCCGAAAACACCCGAACCGCTCGACGAACAGGGCGAAGAGGACTACTACTTCGAAGCCGAAGGCGAAGAAGAGTTCCAGTCTTACCGGGACTCGGCGCCCTCGGAAGCACAAGACTTAGACTGGCAAGACCTCGACGCAGATTCACCAGAAGAAGGGGTAGACTCTTATCCCTCGAGGCCTTCGCCGCCAGACGACATTGGAGTCTACAATGTGGTCGTCCAAAAGGCTGCAGCAACGTATGGCGTCGAAATGCAAGAGGAGAAGGCGAAGGCATGTTTCCTTTTGGAAACCCTACTTCCTCAACAAACCAGGTCCCAGTTCCTACCCATGCTTCCTAGCGTCCTGGACCAGGTAGGGAGGCCTTCAAAGAACCGGCAGTCTGCAAGGCTGTTACACCAAGGAGCGAAAAAAGTACAAACACTCCTCAAAAGACCCTGCGTATATCCAAGGGTCAGTGCCAGCAGACTCAATTATCACAGCAACGGCCAGGAAAAGGGCCAATGTGCCCACTAACACAGGTCCACCTCCAGACAAGGAGAGCAAACGAATAGACCTCACAGGACGAAAGGTGGAGAGGAACGCAGCCATACACTGGCGCATCGCCAACTCAAACGCCCTCATCAGCAGGCATGCATACCAGCATTGGGATGAAATGAGCCAGCTCGTAACACACCTGCCACAACAACACCAACAAAGGGCTAATTACCTAGTGGAAGAGGGCAAGGCTATCGCAAATACTTGCCTAAAATCAGCCTTGGACGCTGCAGAGAACTCCAGCAGGCAGATGATGATATGGGTGACTGAAAGGAGACACGCATGGCTCAGGATCTCGGGTTTCAAACCTGAGGTACAAAGCAATATCCTGAACACGCCATTCGACGGACAGAAACTGTTTGGAGCCCCAGTCGACGAAAAGTTGACGCAGCTTAAAAAAGACAACGAAACTGCGAGGTCCATGGGAGCACTGCAGTTCAGGGGGATGAGGAGAGGAACCCCCTCAAGGCGGCCCAATGGTAGAGGGGGCAATGCGCCCACCAATCTCCCCAACAAGGATACCAGGGGAACAACCAGGGCCAAAGCCAACAGGGACAACAACAGCAAAATTGGCAGTATCAACCCAGAGGACGGTCCTTTCGAGGATGCGGGTACGGACGGGGACAGTCTCGAAGAGGGGGTCAGCAGCCCACCTCAAAGTGACTCCGCAAAGAAACCAAACCCTCCCCTATCAACACCAAGGGAGAGGTGAAGTCAACAGAAGGAAAAAATAAGAAACACACACAGCAAACAAATAACCACCGAGCATACAACCCCGGTGGGGGGCTGAATAGGAAACTTCCTCACACAATGGAGAGAGATTACCACGGACAAGTGGATACTGAACATCATACAGCACGGATACTGCATAGAACTCCAAAAACACCCCCCGGGCAGAAAACCAAGACACCGGCCACTCCCCGCAAGGGACGCTCGCCCTCCTACGTCTAGAAGCAGAGGAGCTGCTAAAAAAAGAGCAATAGAACCAGTTCCAATCAACGAAAGGAACAAGGGAGTCTACTCAACGTACTTCCTAGTGCCAAAGGTAGACGAAACACTAAGGCCAATACTGGACCTCAGATTCCTGAACAAGTTCGTAAGAACTCAAAAATTCAAAATTACGTCACTTCAGGAAGTAATACCCCAAATCCAACAAGGGGACTACATGGCGACCATAGACATGAAAGACGCATATCTGCACATACCCGTCAACCACAAACACAAACGTCTACTAAGATTCGTGATAGGCCAGAATCACTACCAGTTCACAGTGCTAGCCTTCAGGCTCAAGCCCGCACCAAGGGTGTTCACAAAATGCCTAGCAGCAGTGGCAGCGCACCTACGGAGAAAGGGCATACATGTATACCCCTACCTCGACGACTGGCTTGTGAAAGCAGGATCATACAGGCCTGCAAAGATCACATCAAACAAGTCATACAAACACTGTCCAGACTAGGTTTCTCAATACGTTGGGAGAAATCGTCAACAGAACCGCAGCAGATCAAAATATTCTTAGGGGCACAAATCGACAGCACACAGTCCAAAGTGTTCCCCAGCGACAAGAGAACTACAGCGCTCCTGAGGGAAACACGTCATTACCGCAAGGGGCAAGTTCTGACAGTGAGGACGGTGAGCAGACTAATGGGGATGATGGCATCATGCATCCACCTAGTCCCAAATATCAAGCTGCACATGAGACCGTTCCAAGAATGGATACAGCAACAGTGGTCACAAGCAACAGGGAGTTGGGAAGATCTAGTGGTTGTCACACACGCAGTGCAGCGAGAAATAGCGTGGTGGAAGGAAGAGAACATATTGCAGGGGAAGCCATTCACACAGCCAACTCCAACAGTGACCATCACAACAGACTCCTCACAGCAGGGTTGGGGCGCGCAAATGGACAGACTCCGCGTCAGGGGGTTGTGGTCACAACAAGATGCAGTGAGACACATCAACTACCTAGAACTAAAAACTGTGTTCCTAGCCTTAAGAGCCTTTCAGAAGCAGCTTTACGGCCAGAGTGTGCTGATACAAACAGACAACACAACCACCATGTTCTACATCAACAAACAAGGTGGAACACAGTCAGCACCGCTATCAAGCCTGGCACAAGAGATTTGGAGATGGGCCATCCCTCTAAGGATAGACCTACTGGCAATACACCTTCCAGGAATAGACAATGTAGAAGCAGACCGACTCAGCAGGCAGACGTCGGCATCCCACGAATGGGAGCTCAACCAACAGGAAGTGCAGCGGCTGTTCCAAAAATGGGGTACACCACGGATAGACCTGTTTGCAACACTCCAGAATGCAAAATGCCAACATTACGAATCCAGACAACCGGACCAAAGGTCCCTAGGGAATGCGCTATGGATAAGTTGGTCGAACAAATTTGCATACGCTTTTCCCCCGATACCACTGTTACACAAGGTACTCAGCAAATGCAGGAGCAGCAGCATGACACTCATACTGGTGGCACCTCAGTGGGCCAGACAAACATGGTTCTCACAGATAATGGAAATGACGCAGGAACCAGCGCACAGGTTCAGCAGAAGGAAAGACCTCCTGACAATGCAAGACGGAAAAGTGCTCCACCCAGAACCAGAGAGCCTCAGCCTAGCAGCATGGCTCCTGAGGACCTAGAATTCGCACACCTCAAGCTACCACCAAGCACTATGGCAGTACTCAGAGAAGCAAGGAGACCCACTACAAGGAAGTGCTACATTGCAAAGTGGAAAAGGTTCTCGCAATGGTGCCTTAAAGAGGGACTGCAACGAAAGGTCACAAAAGAATCAACGGTACTACAATACTTAACGCACCTACTACACAGCGGGCTGAGCTACTCGTCACTAAGGGTTCACTTAGCAGCCATAGTGGCCTACACCAGGGGAGAACCGGGGAAAAGTTTCTTCACCTCCCAGGTGGTCAAAAGATTCCTGGAGGGGGCTAAAAGAATAGCCCCCCCCAAAAAGGATGCCAGCCCCAAGCTGGAACCTCAACACTGTGCTAACACAGTTGATGAAATCACCATTTGAGCCCAAACACAAGACTACACTGCACATGCTCACACTAAAGACGGCATTCTTGGTGGCTATCACGTCACTGCGAAGGGTCAGTGAACTGCAGGCTCTTACACTACAAGAGCCCTACTTGCAAATACACAAGGACAGAATTGTCATGAGACCGGACCCACACTTCCTGCCAAAGGTGGTGTCGCGGCTCCATATTAACCAGACAATACAGATACCAAGTTTCTTCCAGAAACCATCAACGCCCACAGAAAAGGCGCTACACCCGGTGGACGCCAGAAGGGCAGTGATGCACTACATAGAAAGGACAAAGGAATGCAGGAAAACAAAACAACTCTTCGTTTCCTTCGCAAGCAGTTTCTTGGGACGACCAGTAACAAAAAATACCATAGCACGATGGATTGCACAGGCAATACAACTCTGCCACAAGCAGGCAGGACAAGAATTAGAGGGAGCTGCCCAAGCTCACTCAACAAGGAAGAAAGGAGCAACGGTTGCGTTCCTAGCGAACACACCTATCCAAGACATTTGCCAAACGGCAACATGGTCTTCCGTGCACACGTTCACCAAACACTACTGTGTGGATATCCAGATGAACAAAGAGGCAAAGTAGGACAGAAGGTCTTACAGCACATTTTCAGCAACCAATGTTCATCTTCCACCCAACCACCGCAATAACAAAACCGCTACAAAGTCTATGCACAGCATAGTGAATCCAGAAAGATTCACGCTGCAAAACGAATAGTTTCTTACCTGTCGGTGTAGTTTTGCAGCTTGAAGACTTTCTGGATTCACTAGCGATCCCACCCGCCTCCGCCAGGAAGATAACATAGGAGGTTAAGGGTAAAACTAGACTACATAAAAGGTTTAGAGGGATCAAAAGAAAAATAGAAGGATAAAAGAAAAAGACATAGACTACAAACCAATAAGAGGAAAAGAAAAAAGAATCCGAAGATGGCGACCAAAGGTGGGAGCTTCCGCAGGAAGCGCGACGACGTCACCGAGGACACCAAATGGTGGGGCGTCACCGCCCACCTGGGCCAACAACAAAAAAAAAAAAAAAAGAAAGAAAAGACTACGAATCCGGACCCAACCACGAGATGGCGGAATAATGCACAGCATAGTGAATCCAGAAAGTCTTCAAGCTGCAAAACTACACCGACAGGTAAGAAACTATTCGTTTAGAGAACAAGCACAAGTGTCTGTCAACATTTACCACCTGAGCCACGAATTCTGGAAACAAAAATCTAAAGTAAGCCGTAACCACAAAATGACAATTTCATTGTCAAAAATGTCAGTAAAGAAATAATGTCAGCACTCCTACAATCTCGGCTTGTGTCACGCAGTGCCAGTGGGGTGTCGGGAGGCGCTATAAATGCTTGACTTATGAATTTTAGTGCGGACCTCCACACTAATTTGCGTTAGTCTAACCCCTGATATGTGGTACTTGGTAGGGCTACTCCCCCTCCCCCCATTTCCCATAAAGGTTCACTCTGCGGTTACTTGTATTCTTCGGGAAGACCAGGCTGCCCATAGAATATTAGCAATCGCAATTGATAGCATTTTTAATGGGGATAACTGAACATATGTTGTTATACACAAATGAGGCCGCTCCCGGTATTTTGACCTAAAAGGTGCTCAAGGTTGTTTTCTGCGTGTGAGTGTAGACATCTCACGAAAAGTTTAGGACTGGCCTCACACACCACCTGGTGTCATGCTTCATCATCGGCCGTCCTCGCCCTCTAAAAACTTGGTTTGATAGAGGGCGGGCATTCACCTGACGACAGGGATGCACTTCTAAACTAAGTGGGGGCCCAAAGTGAGTGAGTGAGATTTAAAAACCATTACAGTTGCCTAACTGAATTTTAATGGAACAGGTAGCTGTATGGTGTTAAAAACAAGTGAACGGTGATATGGGGAAAGTTATTAACCCCTCGCCGTATAGATTTGGGTCGACATGTTTCTGCCTAGTGTCATACAGTGGTACATGGCATTCATCAGGACCTATGTTATAAAGGGCTCCGCTCTTACCAACTCTGTGGTGAGAAAACCACTAGGTGGGGTGACCTATGTCACTCTCCACTTCCTGGGGGTTCTTTGTAACCCCACAGGCTTCACCCTACGTACTCCATGGGAGGAGGAATAAAGGGAAAGCCCCTGTAGTCAAACCTTCATCAAGGTGCGCTCTCCGCGGCATCACCTAGTAGTAGTCAGCTCTCCTCCCCGGCGATCACTGAACATAACCAGTGGCGGGAGCGTCGCCCCACTGCTAATTCATCAGTGCACAAAAGAAAAGTAAAATATTAATAACATTACGTTATCATTATTTTATATTTCTATGCGGAGCTTGGAGCCAGGTGGGGGCGGGGCTGGGCTCCGTGATGCCAAGCAGAGTGAGGAGTGGTTTGCACTCCTCTAACTGAGCATGCCGTCATGCACACTTGGCATGTTCTCCATGGGGCTGTGTTGCACAGCCCCATGGAGAACATGCCCAGCCTCTCCCGGCACTGCCTGAGCGTCCAAACAGGACGCTCAGCCAATCATGACGCTGCTTCTGCAGCGTCGTGATTGGCTGCGAGAGTCCGGAACTCTGAGTGCTTCCGGTGCTTCTTGCAGATCATGAGGAAGAGGACGGAGGTGAGACATGCGGCGGCGAAAGAAAAGGTAAGTTAATTTTTTTAATATTATTTGTTTTGTAATCCATTCCCACCGCCCCACCACCCCAGTTCTGAGGCAGCTGCCACTGAACATAACGTAAATGTTTGAATTGTTAAATATGTTTAGAGCTCCTAAATTTATAGAATAATTGAGAAAAAACAGTTTGTCATTCTGGGAGACCTTGTTGAGATTTTTTTTTTTTTACACTAGGTAGGCATAGTTTGAAGATCACTGATCTATAGACTCTCATTTTGTTCCTTTTATGAAAAGTGTCCTTCGTCTCTGCGTCGCTACTTGCGACAAAGGAAGGTGTGGCCTGGCTCTCCGGATAGCTGTAATTTCATGTACTTTACTCAGTCAGCACTTCTGGGACAGAAACCTTTATCTTCAGTTATGTAGTCACATGCAGTATCTGTTGATTTATCCTGTCCCAAGTGTGCCACCAGTTATTGTAAAAAGAAAATTCAGATTGTCAGTATTACGCCACTCTAACACATCTCCTGCTTCACATTCATTGCTAACGATTCCGAAAACATCATACCTTTCCTATCAGTTAATTGTAGCTTTCCAACTTTTCCCTGCAAGCTTAAGAACAGTTTTTTGATTTTCAGCATTTCATGCTTTTTCTTATCTTATCTGTATCTGTAGTGATCATTAGTACGATTCATTTAAAGTGGAACACATTTACAAAAAATGTGTAACTTCAAAAGAGTAGATGGTAGAAGTAAACAAGCACTTTATTTCATATTAATCCTTGTTCAGAGTGAAATTTCACCAGATCCCTTCCCAAAACGCCGTGTGGAGAATAGGGGTATGCTACTCTCAGACTGACTTATTTGAGGTGAAAAAGATGGTGCCTGAATATTTTCTCTAGCTGGATTTCACTTGAACCACTTAAAATACATGAAAACTGCAAAAAGACTCTTACCTAAACCGAAATTCTGGATTGTTTTTGGTTTTTTTACATTTTTCCTTAAGCCAGGTATTGCAAGCGCTGAGAATTGCCGTTGTCTTTATTTGTATTTTATATAGGGACAGAGACCAGGAGAGTATTTACTGTGACATCCTGATCTCTTTCCTTCCCAACAGTCAGGGATTTTCCTGCATCAGCAGGCATGATTGGAAAACTCCTCTAGAGTAGAGAATTAGTGTTACAGTTCGTATGAGCATTCGTCTGGGTGCCCAGGCCTGCCCCACCTGTGCATGACCAGCCATTGCGTTTGGCCAGGAGACTTTACTACATGAGCCCACTCTCTTCCTATCTCTTTGTTGGCCGATGTGGTATTTAGTTCGCATTTGTAACTCTCGATTCCAGTTGACCAAAAAAGGAAAATATATCTTTGCCTGTACATTTGCTGTACATGCTGTTCTTGGATACAGTGCTTAGGGTGACCAGCAGGTCCATATCACTTTCTGAGAAGAAGCCTGTATATCATGCATGGGAACTTTACATCTAGGTAGTTCTTGCTCTTTTTTTTTTCTTTTCTGGAATTCCACAAAAGGCTATAAGATACTATCTCCGGTCTATGTTTAAGGACTAGTACTGAGGCGGATGCTGGACTTCGCTGTGGGACACAAGCTTTGCATGTAGGTAAGAGAAACTAGACACTGTCAAAGCATCGGCAACACCTGTTTGTAGTAGTGAGTGGTCACCACTGATCTTCCGCGCCATCTGTTTTCTTTGGGAGGGTGTTTCTCTTGATTCATGTAGTTTTTAGTGATTCTTGGAGGGAAAGCACCAAGTCAAAAGACCCTGGGTTCTGTGTTACCACTCACCCTTTTCAAACTAGGCGAAGGATTTAAAAGTATCACTGAAGTGTATTTTTGCCTGAGAGCTCCTCTAAACAAGATTGGAGCTTCTTGGGGTTGATCAGGCTCATTATTCCCAAGAAGGTGGCGAGGGAGTATATTGGTAGCATTGTTAATAATAACAAAAGCAACACCATCAACGGCTGACCACAGGTTCAGCACATCAAAACCCAAGTTTCCATAAGCATTCAGAGTCATGTGCATCCACTTCCAGAGCTTGCCGCAGTTAAGCTCTACTGGAGACCAGAAACGTAATCTTTATCCGAAGGGGAAGGTGCACCAAGAAACAAAGTAAATGTCCTCCAAACTTTATCCGAAAAGTATACGATATCGTAAGGGAAAGATTACAGGCAGAGGACGTATCGTATCAAGGATACTGGTTTACAATTTGCCATTGGGATTTTGGAGCTTAAGCGCTGAGAACAATACAGATTGATCATATTCACTATTGTTACCTAAGTGTCAGATTTTTGGACCATTAGGACTTTAATTTGAAATATTTTAACATAGAGCACTGACACACTACACCTCGTCTTGATATATGAGCCCTGATGAAGTTCCCTCAGTGGAGACGAAACGCGTTGGCTGACACCTATCTTTTAATATCAAGAATAATAAAAGGATACTTTTCGGATAAAGTTTGGAGGTCATTTACTTTGTTTCTTGGTGCACCTTCCCCTTCGGATAAAGATTGGTAGCATTGTTGCCTGGGACCGATGTTCCCTGTGAACCTACCTCTGGCCTACAAAACAGTAGTGAACTAAATAAAAAATAAAAAATAAGTGTCCAGGCTGGAACCATAACATGCACTGGGTGTGGGTTTGCCTGCACATTCACATCACAGGATAGATACAAAAGAGAAAGTAACACAAGCCAGTATTGAATCCAATATGAATCACTTTTAATTTGGAAGTGATTATTTACTGACGATTTCTGCTGTCCTAACTTGGTTACTGGAGATTTTCTCTCAATTTTGTGTGCCTTTTCTTTCCAAATCTATTACCATTTCTGTTTAGAAGTGAAGTTTATTTCTTTTCATTTGATCATTTCACTGACCACCTAATGAATTGTTTGGTTTGCCACTAGCGATTAACGTTCAGGATCATAGGTGGGTCAGACTCAAAATACTTGAATCAGATTTCTCACCCTCCACTGCCCAACATCAGTCAGTTTCAGTAGTCTTCCATATAGCTATCAGGTGCGCAGACACGTTTTATGATGCATTTGATTGCTGATAGAAACTTTTAACCGCAGATTCCTCACCTTAGAATATTCCCCAGGGGTCAGACTGGATGGAAAATCTTGAGCAGTACCTCTGCATGCCAGTAGGTGGTGTCGATCGGCTCCATGTCAGCGGTGTCCGCGTTGGAAGTTACGCAGCCGGTGTCTATTTAGGCGTCACCCCAGCGGCTGACATCAGTTCCTTTCTTTCCACACCAACAACGCAGATTCGGAGAGATTCCTCTGTCCCTTTTTGACCACTTTTTTCTCAAATTATTGTCGACCATTTTTGAGCAATTTGCTTCTAGTGTGCTAGGGATATGTCCCCTATCAAATCTATGCACCCCAAGGCAATCCACGAGTGGGTGATAAAGTTCTTGACACTACATCAGAAGAAGGCTCCGCGTCGTTCTCGCTCCCGAGGAAGATCTTGGGACCGCTCTCCGAGTTGTTCCCGCTGACAGTCGTCTTCCCACTCCAAAGCATCTTCCTCAAAGTCCAAGAAGAAGAAGTTGAAGTGTTCTTTGGCTTCTGCATCCAAACGACGTGCTTTGAGGCCCTGCTCCTGCACTCCACCTGCGGAGCCGGCGGTCGTCTGCGAATTCCCACTACCCTGAGTTCCCTAGAGCCAGAGCGACCCACTCCCAAATTATTTAACAGAATTTCCCGATTTCATGCATGCCATTTTTGAGCCACCGACTCCCTCTTGAGCGTCTTTGTGGCGGTTTCGACCCCAACGTTAGCCAGGTCCTCTGGATCTGCCCCCGGATCTGGTCCAATTCCGCCACTGCTGCCTCCACCCACCCCACTCCAACCCTGGTCCTCCTAACGCCACTCGCTGATGAGCCTATTGCTATCTCTGACTCGGACACGCTCCACCCCTTCAGACTCTGTGGAGGAAGGCATATCATATGCAAGTGTGATGCATAGAGCAGCGTAGGTCCTTGACCTACAACTGCCAGCAGTCAAGACCAACATCTTGCCGTAGGTGCTTCACCCGCAGCCGAGATCTGCTGAGCCATTGCTCCCCTTTAATGACAACCTCACAGACATTCTTCTGTGGGCCTGGGCTAAACCTTGCACAGGGGCTCTTGTGCACCGCATGATTGCTCGTAGCCATCGTCCCGCCCCAGGAGACCCAGCCTTCCTCTCTCACCAACCCTTCCCTGAGAGCCTGGTAATGCAGGCCTCAACAGTTAAGGTCAACCCAAATTCTTTCCCTTCCACTCCACTGGATAGGGAATTCAAGAGGCTGGACACTTTTGGGAAGATAATCTTCTCTTCCACCAGCTTGCCCTTGCAGTTGATGAACATCGCATAACTCTTTGACCAGTATTTCCATGCTCTAAGGCAGTGGTTCTTAACCTTTTGACTTCTGTGGACTCCCACTTAATAATTACTGGAACCCAGGGACCCCCACTGAATCATTATTGGAATCCGGTGACCCTCACTGAGTCTTTACTGACCCCCCGGCATTCATCAAACATGAATTCATCAAACATGAATTCATCAAACAAGTAAACAAATAATGAAATGTTTCATTTAATTCATAAACAAGTTTAAAAAATCAAAATTTTAATTTTAATGCGAAGGTTGGTGCTTGTCTAAAGTCAATTGAGGCCTGTCATTGTCCTTACTAATATGTTGTTTGATGCACATGTACTGCTCCCACAAATCTATCTGAGGATACAAACTTACATTTTAATTTACAAAACATCTCTATATTGTCAATTTTCCGTTTTGCTTTTTTATTTTTATACACTTTATTAATCTGTTAATATTGTGTCATTTTCGGACCTCCTGAGTAGGATTTGTGGACTCCGAGGGGTTCCCGGACCACTGGTTAAGAACCACTGCTCTATGGAACTCGGTTGCATAGCTGCTGCCCATGCTTTCTGAAGAGGGCCGAGCGATCTTGAACCACGCATTGGTGGACGGTCGGAACACAGCTAAGTTTGCCATCAGGTGTGGACTGGACACCACCGACTCCTAGGCAGGGACAAAATCTCGATGGTGGCACTTCACCGCCATGCCTGGTTGTGGTTCTCTGGGGATGTCCAAGCATCCTTGATTGACATGCTCTTCGATGGCTCTCGACTATTTGGTGACTAAACTGACACGACACTCAATGGTTTTGTGAAAGCCGTGTCGGTGCCAGATCCCTGGGCCTTTCATTGACTTCCCGACCACAGCAGCAGTCCTTTCATCCCTTCCATGTTCATGGCCAAGGCTCCTATGCACGTCCACATTACCAGCCTTGCCCACCCAACCAGCAGGCTTTCCAGCCTTTTCGTGGCTAGGGGTCAAGCATCCCATTGAGGGCGTGGGAGCCAGTACCGCATTCTGTCGAGTACCCGGCCCCTCCGGCTGCCACAGCCTCCAAGCCGTTTTAGTGAGCCCCCACCCAGCACGACCATCCCATTGGCAGGAGGATCAGACCCCACCTGTTCCAATGGACCAAAATCATGTCCGAAATGTGGGTGGTACAAATTGTGGAGAAGGGTTATGCCCTTCTTTCGTGAAAACCCTTCTACGTGTGACACCATCCCCAGAACGGCTGACAGAGGACCATCTCTCCTTGCTCCATCAGGAAGTGCAGGTTCAGTTGGTCAAAGGAGCCATTGAGAGGGTGCCAACATCAGAAGTAGGGTGTGGTTGTTATTCCTGCTACTTTCTGGTGCTGATAAAGGAACATAGACCTCCTTTCCATACCAGGTCTGCACCCTCAGCACCTTCCTGAAAAAAGAGAAAATCAAGATGATCACTTTGGCTCAGGTTCTGTTTGCCCTGGACCATGGAGACTAGATGGTAGCGTTGGACTTGCTGGACGCTTATTTTCACATCCCCATCCTGCAAGCTCACAGGCGTAAATTTTGGTTCACAGTAGGCCATGAACATTTCCAACTCGCTGTGCTCCCCTTCGGCCTCACCAGTGCCCCCTAGGCGTTCACGAAAGTGATGGTGGTGGTTGCAGTACACCTTTGGAGGTTGGGGTCCCAGTCTTCCCCTACTTTGATGACTGGCTCCTGAAGGCGGGTTCACCCCAGGTAGATATCTCTCACCTCCAGACTAGGACGAACCTCCTTTATACCCTGGGGTTAACTATCAACATGCCAAAGTCACACCTGACTCATTTTCAGACACTCCCTTTCATCTGAGCTATTCCGGACATGGTGCAGCTCCACTCTTACCCTCCAGAGTGGAGAGTTCAGGACATTCGGGCTATGATCCTGATATTTCAACCTCTGTGCTGGATTTTGGTGAGACTTATTCTGATGCTGCTGGGTCTGAAGGCCTCTTGCATCCTGCTGGTGAAGCACACCGATGGCATATGTTGACTCTGCAGTGGGCCCTGAAGTCTCAGTGGGCACAGCATCAGGAGAGTCTCTCACACCTGGTCCAGATTTCAAAGGAGAATGCAAAAAATCTGTTGTGGTTGCTAACAAACTGCGATTGGACCTGTGGCAGGCCCCTCTCCCTTCTTGTCTCAGAACAATGGTGACCGACACACCGCTTCTGGATTGGGGCGTCCAAATGGGAGGAATGGAGATCAGGGGACTCTGGTCTCTGGCAGAGTCCCTGCCCCACATTAAGCTTCTGGAGCTGAGCGTGAGTCGCTTGGCATTGAAAGTCTTCCTCCCATCCATCAAAGGAAGGTTCGTTCAGGTGTTCACAGACAACACCACCACTATGTGGTATTGCAACAAACTGGGTGGAGTAGGGTCACGGACTCTGTGCCAGAAGGCCCTGCCCCTCTAGATCTGGCTGGAGAGACAGGACATCTTCCTGGTCGTGCTGCACCTGGTGGAATCTCTGAACACCTGGGCAGACAAACTCCGCCACCAATGCTGTGCGTATCAGGAATGGTGTCTATACCCGAACTGGTGCAAGGTCTGTTCTGAGACTAGGGAGAACCTATGCTTGATCTGTTCGCCACCAACAAAAGCACGTTATGTCAGCTCTTCTGTGTTGAATTTCCAAAGCAGCACTCGCTCTCAAACTCTTTCTGCTTAAACTGAAACCCGGGACTCCTGCACGCCTTTCTCCGATACCGCCCCTGCCCCGAGTTCTCAAGAAGATCAGGACCGACTGGGCCCAAGTCATCTTAGGGGCTCTGGACCGGACAAGGAGAGTTTGGTATCCCGGACTCCAGAGCATTAGCATCTGTCCTCTGATCAGCTGCCTGTTCGGGAGGCCCTCCTGTTGTTGTAGCAGCAGGGCAGGATCCTGCACCAGGACCTACACACATTTACAGTCATGCTTGGAGATTGAACAGCAACAGTTGAATGCCTTTGATCTTCCTCCCAAGATTTGTGATGTCATCTTGGCAACTAGGCGTCCCTCAAAAAAGACTGTGTATGCCTGCTTTTGGGACAAATTTGTGGCATGGTGCTCTTCCCGACATGTTGACCCACTTCTGGCCCCTTTGTCGGAGGTGTTATTGTTTGTGCCTTGCCTTGGGCGCCATTAAAGGTTTATCTTTTGGTTATATTGGCTTTCTTGCGGTTGCCACATCAGTCCTGATTATTTAAGTCACCTGTTGTGACACCCCTTTCATCGTGCCCCAGTGGGACTTTAATTTGGTCCTAACTTTTCTCATGGGCTCCCCATTTGAGCCCCTGCATAGCTGTCCGCTCAGACACCTAACTCTTAAGACGACCTTCTTACTGCCCCTTACATCGGTCAGAAGGGTCAGTGAGTTTCAAGCTCTTTCAGTTAACCCTCCGTATTTCAGCTTTTATCCAGACAAACTGGTTCTTTGGACTGTTGCCTCCTTCCTTCTGAAGGTGCTGACCTCTTTCCACGTCGGCAAAAACATCACGTTACTGACATTCTTCGACCACCTCATCCTTCTAAGGAAGGGGAGAGACTCCACCTTTTGGTTCCAAAAAGAGCTCTCTCCTTTTACGTTGTTGGCAGCACAGGCCACCAGGTGGAATATGAACTCTTGATTGAATTCACAGGAGCGAGAAAAGGCAAAGCAGTGCAGAAGAGAACCATCTCTCGATGAATTGTACTTTGAATTAAAATCTGCTATGCACAAGCTAAGAAGCAGCCGCCTGAGGGTTTGAGTGCCCATTCAACCAGGGCCAGGGCTGTTAATACTGCGTTAGCCCATGGGGATACCATTCCTGGGCATCTGCTTAGCTGCTACATGAACGTCCCTCCACGAAGCACTACTGCTTGCGGTCAGGTCCGTCAAGACGGACATTTTGCCCATTTGTTCCTCTAGGATTTCCTGGTTTGACCCAATTCGCAGACCCACCTCCGAGGTGGTATTGCTTGGGTATCTATGCTAAGGTGAGGAATCTGAAGTTAGCAGTCTCTATCAGAATAACAAATTACTTTACTTCCGTAATGCCTTTTCAGCTACAGACTCTTTTCTACCCGCAGATTACTCACCAACCCTCCCATCCCTCCCTGTTCTGCAAACCGGGCTCTTCACCCTAACATCCTGTTAGATTCTGCACACTCGTTGAATAATCATTCTAATGTGGCTCTGTGTTTTTAGGGTGGAAATAGTCACAAAAGTAACTGATGTCATTACACTGTGGTGGCGCTTATATAAGCACAGTGCAGATTACTTCAGATTCAGCCGCCGCCGATGTGGAGCAGATCAACTCCACCTACGGGTGCACAGAGGTAACTGCTCAAGATATTCCTGATCCAGTCTGACGCCATGGGAATATACAAGGGTGAGGAATCTGCGGTTTGATGGAGTCTGTACCAGAAAAAGCGTCACCAAAGGTAAGTAACTTGTTCATCGCCTCAAAAAGAGGTTCTTCAGTACGTTCTTTTTTCAACGGAATCCGCCTTTATCCGACGAATGTCCTTTGGTGATTGAGGTTTTGAGGCATTGACATGGATAGATTATTCCTCATGGTCAAGCTGGCAATCCTCTGTGCCACAGAGTTCAACTCCTTCCCGCAGCAGCTTATCTGCTAAGCTTTTCAACATATACAGTGTGAGGAAGTCATTTGGAGCTCTGCTTTCAAGCCTTTCAGATTAACATTTTTATTCATGACTTTATTTTCTCCTAGGCTAGTTAAGACTCATTAACAAAGAGGGAGGTGTGTTCCACTCATATTTTGTTTTTTGACTGTGAGAATTGTGACCAGAGTGTATTCATCATATCTGAATCGTCTTCAAAGACCGCTCTATCAAAGCCTGTGATCCAAGTGGTAGAAAGATTTTCATTAATGATCCCACACCTTGTCCCTCTGTTGTCTCCTTTTTAGCCAAGTCCCGGAAGGCCCATGAAAGGCTTACTGTGCTGGACGAGATTTCTCCCACTGCTTCCATTTCTTCATCCAAGAAGCAAAAATTATGGTTGCAAAGCCCAAACATGAATTCTACAGCAGACTTCAATGAAAGCTAAGGGTCCCTCTGGGCCTGCCCCTTAAGTTCATACTTCAAATTAGCTGCATGTTTCAGGCAACAAATGTCTGACTTTGTACCCTGCCTTTGTTGTGGGTCCTGAGCCTCAAAAGCACACTGTGAAGTCTGATTAAAAAAAACTTTGTCACCAGCTTCACCTAGAAATCATGCCAAAAAGCATAAGCCAACAATGCTGACTGCCTCTTTGGCAGCCAAGTTGACTTGTAAGTCGTCAATTGCTATGTCATTGGTAGTCCATCACTTTCCTACCCCAAAGTCGACTATGCCACCGCCCTTGATGTAGCCGACAGTGCTGTTTGAGGTGCTGTCCACTGTGAGTTTGAAAACTAGTGTAATTTGCTTTACCATATGCTGTTAAGTATCAACAGCTGCAATGATCCATAAGAAGAACAAGTTACTTACCTTTGGTAGGGATCTTCCTGATGGATACTTATCTACCTGCAAATTTCTTTCTGATCCCACCCTCTCACCGTCCTGAGAACAGTCTTAGGTCCATTAATAAAGTTCCATTAATAAGGTTCAACAGTAGTTTTGGTGAATTGCCTGATTTGTAAATCTGCTTGGCCTTGTTCCTGTCTCTTTTGGTGTGGAAAAAACAGATGAGGAACTGATGTTAGTACACCAGGTTTGTGCTTACTCAGCTCCAGTGATGTGGCCAGCATCGAAATGGAGTCCAGCCCCACCTCCCAGCGCAGGCGAGCTGTTTAAAACATTTCTGGATCCAGTCTGGTGCCTAGGGAGATTCAAGAGGTGAGGAATCTGCAGGTAGATAGAGTATCTGTTATATACTATAATAGGTATGACATCCTGGGATACCATTGATGAGGTAATGGATTCCATGGTGGATACCGAGAGGACTGAGCTGTGGTGTGGAGATGAAAGGGACTGCTCCTTCAGGTACAGAATAAATACTTAATCTGCACTCTGTGTGTGGTGGATTATTTATTTGAGAAAACAAAATCCATATATAGTAAAATACATAACAAGAGAAAACGAGATGCGCAAAAAAAAATACAGTCAGAGTTACATTACCCAAATTTACAGTAATCTAGTGTGATAGGGCTAGGTCCCCTAACAAATCTATGCACCCCAAGGCAATCCACGAGTGGGTGATAAAGCTCTTGACAGTGCATCAGAGGAAGGCTCCGTGTCGTTCAATCTCCTGAGGGAGATCTTGGGACCGCTCTCCGAGTTGTTCCCACGGACAGTCGTCTTCCCACTCCAAAACATCTTCCTCAAAGTTCAAGAAGAAGAAGTTGAAGTGTTCTTTGGCTTCCGCATCCAAATTACGTGCTTTGAGGCCCTGCTCCTGCACTCCACCTGCGGAACCGGCGGCCGACTATGCTCCCCACTTCCCTGAGTTCCTTGGAGCCGGAGCGACCCACTCCTAAATTATTTAACAGAATTTCCTGATATCATGCATGCCATCTTGCTCCTCCTGTGTTGTGCTACTCCTAAAGGTTAAATCCATGCAAAAGCCTCAACCTGTTCGATTCGATCTGCAGTGATCAAATTCTGAAGTTCATTAGTTGCATCTCAATGAAATCAGAATGCTTTTAACTTTGTGTAATTTGAGAACACCTCTCTCCTTAAAATTGATTGTATGTCCAAAATCAATTAATTTACCAATTTATTTACTAAAACATTGGGAAACATCTGTAGCATCTTCTCACCAACCTTGATACCCTCATCAACCACTATTTTGCCATTGGAGTACAAAACTCTCTGTAAATCCTTTTGATCACGCCACCCTAACACAGGAGAACTTTGTAAAAGGCAAAATACACCCCTAAGCCTAACCAGAGTGTGCTTAAGAGACTGCTTAATCTGATTTGTTGTTTAAATTGCGTTTGGAAAGTGTATGTAGCAGGTGTTTTTGGTTAGAAAAAGTGATTTATTTAAGCACAAGAAAAGCAGTATATCTGATAGACTTCTAGCCGCAGATTCCTTACCTTGGAATTATCCCCAGGCGTCAGACTGGATCCAGAAATATTTCCTGAGCAGTACCCCTTCGTGCTAGTAGGTGGCATCGTTCGGCTCTGCGTGGTGTTGGTGTCGTCGCCGTTGTCCACGCCACAAGTGAGGTGCGTGGAGGCTATATAGGTGCCACCCCAGCACACTGACATCAGTTCTTTTCTTTCCGTGTCAGTCAGCCGTACATCCGGGTAGAGCTACCCCTAGTCAATTTTCAACTAACTTTTTTCGACGTTTTGCCAAAGGTTTTTGCCAACATGGACTGGTGTGAGGATTTGCCAGACTCCAGTGGACTGGATACCTCTTCAGATACTGGCATGCTCTCCCCCCCCCCTCTCCCCCCTCCGCCCCTCCCCCCTGAGAGGGAGCTTCATTCGCAATAGTGGTGCAGAGGGCTGCCGAGGTCCTGGGCCTTAGCTTTCCCACGCTGGCAGTCAAGACTAATGTCTTGACAGGAGTGTCTCCTTCAGAACCACCTCTCCCATTTAACAAAGCACTTACTGATGTCCTGCTTTGGACTTGGTCCAAGCCCAACACAAGGGCTCCTGTGAACAGGGCAATCACCCGCCACCTTTGCCCCACTCCAGGAAGCCCAAATTCCTCACAGAACACTCTACCCCAGAGAGCTTGGTGGTCTAGGCCTCCACTTCCAACCGCACTGCCGGATCGGGAATCCAAGAGACTGGACAACTTAGGCAAGAAAATGTTTTCTTCCACCACCCTGGCGTTGTGGTCAGTGAACACTGCGTGTCTTTTGGGCTGCTAGTTCAATGCTGTGTGGGATACGGTTGCGCAGGTGCTACCAACGGTCCCGGAGGAGGCCCAGGCCGTGCTCTCCTAGGCTGTTGCCGACTGGAGGGATGCAGCAAAGTTCACCGTTAGATGTGGACTGAACACCACCGACTCACTAGGCATAGCGGTATTGTCAACGCTGGCCCTGAGGCGCCACGCCTGGTTGAGGATTACTGGCTTTTCTGGGGATGTCCAAACATCACTTATGGACATGCCCTTTGATGGCTCCCATCTCTTCGGAGACGAGGCAGATTCAGCGCTGGAGGGCCTAAAGGACAGCAGGGCCACAGCCAGGTCTTTGGGCCTTTCCATGGCCCCTCTTTGCCCTCGATCTGCCTTTTGTGGCCACGGAAGGGGCTTCCAGTGGCGTCCTTACCCACCCAACCACAGCGGTACGCAAGCTTCTAGGTCTCTGCGTGGCCGTGGATGCAATACCTACCTGCTCTGTGTGTCAGGTAGCCAGTAGTCAGGTCAGTCCAATACCCCTCCAGCAGCTGCAGCCTCCAAACCCTCCTAGTCTGCCCGTTTACCATCATGGGCACCCAGTGGGCGGCAGGAATCGCCATCACCTGCCCCACTGGCAGTCCATAACATCAGACAGGTGGGTTTTGCAGATTGTCCGAAAGGACTACTTTCTCCCCTTCGAAAGTACCCCTCCCTCCATGGCACCTACTTACAACAGGCTGACGGAGGACCACCTATCCCTTCTCCGCCAGGAAGAGACAGCTCTTTTGGGCAAAGGAGTCATAGAGAAAGTGCCGATGCCAGAAGTGAATCGTGGTTGCTATTCCCGCTATTTTCTGGTGCCCAAGAAGGATGGAGGCCTTCGTCCTGCTCTCAACCTGCGCTCCCAGTTTCTTCCTCAAAAAAACATTCAGAATACTCACTCTTGCTCAGGTCCTGTCTGCCATGGACCCAGGAGACTGGATGGTAGTGTTGAACTTGCAGGACACATTTCCACATTCCCGTTCTGCCTGCCCAGAGGCATCACCTGCACAGTGGGCCACGAGCACTTCCAGTTTGTTGTGCTCCCCTTTGGTTTCACCAGCGCCCCTCAGATGTTCACCAAGGTGATGGCAGATGTTGCAGCTCATCTGCCGAGATCAGGGGTGCCAGTACTCTCCTATCTTGATGACTGTCTGTTGAAGGCGGAATCACCCTCGGGCTGTCGTCTCCCACCTCCAGACTATGGTAGTCCTCCTGCATTCGTTGGGGTTTGCTATCAACATGCCGAAGTCACACCTGACTCCCACTCAGATGCTCCCTTACATGAGAGCTGTTCTGAACACGGTGCAGTTTCGGGCCTAACCTCCCGAATGGCGAGTCCAGGATATTTAGGCTATGATACAGATGTTTCAGCCTCTATCCTGGAATACAGTGATAATAACTCTGAGGTTGCTGGGGCTTATGGCCTCCTGCATCTTGCAAGTGACGCATGCCTGCTGGCATATGCGGGCTCTGCATTGGCAGTTGAAGTTCCAGTGAGCACAGCATCAGGGGGAATCTCTTCGACATGGTCCAGATCTCTGAGGGAAGTGCGACAGGTCTGCAGTGGTGATTAACTGAACGCGATTGGGTCAGTGGCAGACCCCTCTCCCTTCCCCAACCAGATCTGAAAGTGGTGACAGATGTGTCACTCCTAGGATGGGGTGGCCATCTGGTAGAGGTGGAGATCAGAGGCCTTTGGTTTCCGGCAGAATTTGGACTCCACATCAGCCTGTTGGAACTCCGGGTGATATGGCTGGCATTAAAAATCTTTCTACCCTTCATCAAGGGAAGGCTGGTGCAGGTGTTCATGGACAACACCACCACCGTGTGGTACAGCAGCAAACAGGGCGGGGTGGGGTTGTGGACCCTTTATCAAGAGGCCCTATGTCTCTGGACATGGCTGGAACATCGAGGCATTTTCCTGGT
This sequence comes from Calotriton arnoldi, assembly GCA_963921515.1. Lineage (NCBI taxonomy): Eukaryota > Metazoa > Chordata > Amphibia > Caudata > Salamandridae > Calotriton > Calotriton arnoldi. Next base: position 1,433,124 of record CAWUFW010000724.1, read on the forward strand.
GGTTCAACATCTGGCGTGCTCTCTGAACGCCAGAGTGGACGAACTCAGCCGCAGATCACGAGCGGCGTCTCCATTCGGAGGTGGTGCAAGGTCTCTTTCAGCAGTGTGGAGAGCCTTGGTTCGATCTGTTCGCCACCAACAAAAACGCGCAATGTCCTGTTCTGGGTGCTGGAGTCTCCAAGGTGGCTCTCTCTTGGAGACGCTTTTTGTCTCGAGTGGAGCTCAGCCCTCCGGTACGCCTTTCCGCCCATACCACTCCTGCCCAGAGTCCTCAAGAAGCTCAGGAACGACCGAGCCCAAGTAATTCTTGTGACTCCGGACTGGGCACGGAGAGTCTGATATCCCGAGCTGTTGAGCATGGCCATCAGTCCTCCGATCAGGCTGCTCCTTCGGGAGGATCTTCTATTGCAGCAGCAGGGCAGGGTTCATCACCTGAACCTGTCAACGCTCTGTCTTCTTGCTTGGAGATTGAGTGGCGACAGTTGACAGCTTTCGACCTCCCTCCCAAAGTCTGTAACATTATCTTTGCAGCCAGGCATCCCTCCAGCAAGACGCTTTACGCCTGCTGTTGGGCAGAATTTGTGGCATGGTATACAGAAAGACAAATCGATCCCCTTTCTGCCCCCCTTTCTCAAGTTCTTTTCATCCCTTCCCTTGATCAGCGAGGCTCTCCTGTGGACACTCTGAAGGGTCATCTCTCCGCTATTTCAGCCTTTGTGCCGTTGCCTGATCGGCCCTCTGATTCCCACAATCCCTCTTCTAATCCCCTGTTGTTAATAGGTTTCTGAAAGGTTTCCAACGTTTTTTTTTTTTCCACCTTCCTCTTTCGTTATGCCTCAGTGGGATCTTAAGCTGGTTCTCACTTTCCTTATGTGCGCTCCCTTCGAGCCCCTGCACAATTGTCCACTCAGGCTCCTTACAATCAAGACAGACTTTCTTTGTGGCTAGAACATCTGCCTGGAAGGTCAGTGAGCTTCAGGCCTGAACATCCAAGCCTCCTTATCTGTACTTCTACCCAGACAAACTGGTGCTTCATACAAGAGCTTCCTTTCTACCGAATGTGGCCACTCCCTTTCACGTAGGCCAATCCATCACTCTTCCTACTTTTACTCTCTGCCTCATCCCTCCTAGGAAGAGGAGCGACTTCACTGTCTGGACCCAAAAAGAGCATTGTCTTTCTACCTTGACTGTACACGAGAGTTCCGGATGGACGACCAACTCTACGTGGGGTACGTCATAGCGTAGAAAGGATGGACTGTACAGATGAGGACCATCTCACGATGGATTGTGCTCTGTATCAAAATTGGCTACTCATTGGCTAAGAAGCGCAACCCCCCTGAAGGTTTGCGCACTCATTCTACAAGAGCTAAAGCTGCAACCACTGTGTTAACTTGCGGAGTCCTAGTCCTGGACATCTGCCAGGTTGCAATTTGGGCTTCCCTGCACATGATTACCAAACTCTACGGCCTGGACAGTCAGGTCTGTAGGGAAGGCCATTTTGCCCGTTCAATCCTGTAGGACTTTGTGTGAAATTGGTCCGCAGACCCACCTCTGGGGAGGTAAGGCTTGGGTATCTGTTCTAAGGTGAGGAATCTGCGACTAGAAATTTCTATCAGATGATTAAGTTACTTGCCTTCAGTATCGCCTCATCTGGTAGAGACTCTAGCAGCAGATTCCTTACCGACCCACTCATCCTCCCCGCTCTGTAAACTGATTTCTAGGGACAAGGCTTTCCCCTTTCAGAGCCCTAGTTTTCCAAATCTGTGGTCAATATACTTCGTGGCTCTGCACTTCTGACTTGGAAAGTCGCAAAAAGTAACTGACATCAGCATGCTGGGTTGGCGCTTGTATAAGCACCACGCATTACAATTTTGGCGCCTACGACACCACGAGGAACCAAACGATCCCACCTAACAGTGCAGGGGTACTGCTCAATAAAAATTTCCGGATCCAGTCTCACGCCTGGGGATAATTCTAAGGTAAGGAATCTGCGGCCTGGTAGAGTCTCTACCAGATAAGGTATTTCCGAAGGTAAGTAACTAGTTCTTTAGTGGCTTTAGATTTGGGCCTGACCTGCAGGGATGAGCAGCAGCTACAAAGTGTGGATTGAGCATGTCTGTATTTAAGGAGATTCTGACTTCAGAAGCACCTCATTGCCCCCTGCACACCAGTTTGTGATTTAGAGATTGGCCCTCAAGCTTCTAAGCAGCCCTGACCCATCCCCGCACACCTGCACAGGCCCGTAGGTTTGTGGAGGGAAACCCAAGACAGAAACCTCCCATTTTGTAGTCCCAGCTACTCAGAGCGCTTAACTTCTCAGTGAGCAAGGATAAAGAAGGTGGTAATAACACAGACTTGGTGCTGTGTATTTTGAAACTTTAAAACTTCCCTTTACCTCTACCCATAACTGTTTAAAGTTCTCATTTAGAAAGTGGCAGGTTAAAAACCCCGCACACTCATGTCTCAACTGGCCCAGATTAATTATTTCTTGATAGTGCTCCAAGGACTGAAAGTGACCACTCAACCCTTCCAATACAAAGACAAAACATTGCCTCCAAATATTAGTCAATAGTATCCTGAGCACCAAATCTGTGTCCAAAATTCAAATGTCCGCCAGACGTTGTCGTAAATACTTCCACTTTAATTTCGATCTTCATTTATATGTAACAAAAGTTCAACATGAACTTGTAGCCAACACGTGTTTCGTCTTAAGGTATATCAACCGTTGACTTAGTCAGGGCTACAAACCTAATGATAACCGAACTAAGAGGTAACCGTACAATCCTCCTACTTATTCTCAGCACACCACCAAAGTGATTGTTAGTAACTGTGAAAACGCAAACGTTCCTTCAGATTCTTGTACGTCCAACCGGATAGTGAACCCCAGAAATGAAAAGTGAAAAAGAGAATGAAAATAACCATAAGTAATATATATTAGTCCTCAGGCAAGTGGAAATATCGTGTACCATTCGACATTATCATGGCTACTCCAAAGGAAGTGAACAAAACAAAGAGGAAAATTGGAGCTGTGAGAAACGGCAGCCTAAGTCTCACATTAAATACACATTAAATACACCAGACCACGCAAAGTGAAGCCATGCTCTCAGCTACAGTGCCATCAAGCAACACAAAAATTCCCTCTGTGAACTGTACTACTCACCCAAAAGGAAATCCAAATCTATTTTCAAGTTTATTTCGTCTTAAGTATCCTATATAGGCAAAAATATTTTTTTATATCTTATGATAATCAATTCCTACAGATCATTTATATGTTTCTAAGTTACAAGAATACAACATACCAGGTCTCTTATTATAGCCACCATCCGTTACAACCGAACAGAATCCTACTTCAAATATCCAAGGTTATCTGTGATAAATATTAAAATTGCACCATCTGTACTAAACCATACGTCCCACATCAACTCTATAATTTTAATTCAACGAGTGGCAGTATTAAGTCCAACTGCAACTCCTATAACTAGCCTACTATTTGTATCTGTTCCATATCACAAACCACTCATGCCTAATATCCAGATCACACTCCATTTCTCGAAATATGTATCCCAAAAGAAAACACCACTAATTAAAAATAATTATATTAATTTCTATGTTTAGATCAAGTCTATAGGTAGGGACAATATAAACAAAGAAGGAACAGTTCCAAATTCATACTTACTGCATTAAAGGGAAAAGATATTCTTTTTTAAAAGAACCCTCACCCACCAACCTAGTTGGTGGCATGCTTCATCATTGGGTTCCTACCTGGGACGCCGAGTGCCTCCCAGGTGTGCTTCGACACCTGAATTACAGCAGAGCGGGTTTGTTTGTTTGGACAGTGAAAAGGTGATTGGACTTAAAATTGCCTCTAGGATCTCCCTCCTTACTAGAACAACCTAGATATTTATTAATGGGGTCGTAGGGCAAAGTTTAAAAACAAGGAAAAGGAATGTTGTGTGTGATTCAATTGATCGCAAACATCTGTGAATTGGTCTAAATGTTTCAGCCTATATAGCTTAATAGCTAGGCTTTCTTCAGGACCGGTGAAAACAAGTGCACTCGCTAAGGTGCACTTATTAGTGACATGTGAACTAAAAAAACGTACGGTTCTGCTAAATGCGACAATTTCTGGAAAATAAATTGCATACAATTAGTCATGTTACAGCAAATGAGTCACTCATCCCAAAGCAGTAAAGTGTGCATTTAGCCCATCAAGTGCAATCAATCGTGATCCTCGTGCCTGGATCGGTGATGTTTCCATTACACCCATGGCTATAATGCAGATATTGGACACGTCTTGTGCCTGTATGATAAGCAGTAATTGTCAATCTGTGCATGCATTCGTTCGCACCAAGTATAAAAGTGATGTGGTGTATTGGTGGGAAAACATCGTACCTCTTGTCGATATAAACACACCATACAATCATCATGAAGGAAAGTACCCGATAAAGTGCGGGCTCTCGCTACTCATAAATGAAAGAGACAATGTGATCATGCGGCTAAATTAACTATATCTCTGCTCCAAAGCATTGATCAGTGAAAAGCAAATGAACAAGGTGAGAATTGGTATCTTACATCGGTCGCGACTATGCGACACGTCATGGATCCCAGCGGTGGGCGGTACCTGTTGTCAAACCCTGGAAAAGGAGTAATTAAAAAAGTTACCAGAGTAAATGGAAGCACGCTCGATGATACGGCGGTCCGAGGGCAAGTGCCCTACTTACTTCATCAAGGAAACCCGCCCGTGTCTGTCACCTATTCTGGTCCCAGCACGAGATCCCGGAGATACTCCGTCTCTCGTGCGGGCTTCGTTAAATGGACTCATGTCGGTGTGTCAGCGCTTCCTGTCACATGATCACGTTGGGCGTGCTGACGTCATGGCGTCCAGATAGTCTCCTAGGTGTTAACCCTCAGTCTCCCACTGTTATGATCAGTATGTAGTGGGTGTAAATGACAGTCAATGAACCTGTTGCAGGCTACGTTCTGGTGCCGGGTCGGCAGGCGGGAGGACATACCTCTTCTGGTCGTCCCCGGTCCGCCGCGGCGTCAGCCGATTGATGCGGAGGGAGGACCACAGTCTGTCACATACTTCCGGGACTCCTCCCGCTCGGTCAGCGCTCCAGGCTCCAGCTGCGCCTATTTAGGGGCGAGCTGGAGCGCACGCGCAGCGGACGCGCACAGCGGGCGCGCCTAAGGCAAGCCCGTCTGCGCCCGTCCGTGCCTGGACCGGACCCAGGGCCAGGACCCCTGGCCCAAAACATATTCTGAAGCCTAGATTACCCTATTCTAGGGAGAGCCTTCTTTCACTGGGTCAGCCAAGGGGCAAGAAATGTCACCAATTTACGTGTGAGGAGTTACTTCTACCAGACAACCCTTATTGTTTGGGATGCTCTAAGAAAATTTATAAGGTTGGCATGGAGGAACTAAAATCTGTTAGAAGTCCAACCAAGGTTAATAAGACTAAAACAGAACTCAATTTAGCATTGATCAACGCCAGGTCTTTGATCAAGCATAAATATGAGATCTCGGATTTTATTACAGACAACAAGTTGGATATTTTATTTGTTACGGAAACCTGGGGTGAGGAAACATGCGACCCAGATTTTAATATTGCGGTGCCGTGTGGGTATAAAGTTGTCAGGCACGATAGACCCATAAAAAAAGGCGGTGGACTTGCAATTATTCACAAAAGTGAACTCCTAGCACATTGCTCAACATTTCCCTCTCCAGACTGCGAGGCCTTGTACTTTAATATTAGCGCCTCTGACCAAGAAACCCTCAAAGGATTATTAATATATCGCCCACCTGGGTCCAAAATTAATTTTTGGGCAAATTTGTCGTCTTTACTAGAACTGGGTATTTCATCCAGATGCTTTACCATGCTGGGTGATTTGAACTTTCACCTGGATGCATTAGCTGATAAAGAAACTCAGGAACTTTTAGATATCACATCGGATGTAGGTCTCCAACAGTTAGTCGAAGGCTCTACACACCAAGCAGGTCATACCTTGGATGGTGTGTTCACAAACAATCCAGCCCTATCTATTACTTCTATTCTCCCTCTTACATGGACCGATCACTATGCTGTCTTATTTCATTGGGTCCTGCCTGGCTCTATAACTACTAATACAGCTAGCAATAAATTTGCTAGGAGAGCCTGGCATAATATTGACACAGGTGCTCTAGAAACCCAGCTAAATCAAAGCACCCCGATCTCCGAGTTGGAAGCAGAGGGATCGGCGAGAGGTTACACTTACTGGCTAGAATCTAACTTTGCCAAACTAGCCCCTGTGACCGAGGCAAATAGAAATAGAAAAACTCCATCGGCCCCATGGTTTTCCGAAGCCCTAAGATTAGACAAACAAGCTTGCAGGAGGCAAGAGAGAACATGGCGGAAAAACTATGATGCAGCTGAAAAAGAACAATATAAGCTCATGCTAGCAGATTATAAGAAAAAAATAATTATGGAGAAGAGTCAATTTTATGCGCAGAAAATGGAGAAAGCGGGCAACTCCAGTAAGGAACTTTTTACAGTCATAAATAATTTGACGACTGCTAAAAAGGACAGTACTGTGAATTGTACCCAAGATTTTTGCAACATATTGGCCCAGACGTTCAAAGCAAAGGTAGATCAGATCTATGACCAATTTGCCTCACATACCTCTTACAGTGCTGACATAGATCAGGAAGTTAAAGCTAAAACACCTTTTTTTAAACTTTACCTCTACTTCCCCAGAGCAGATTGCCACCCTTCTCTTAAAGACTAATTCTGGCTCTCCGGACGATCCTTGTCCTCCGAGGCTATTGCATAATATTAGTCACATTATTAGTCCTCTGCTATCTGGCATTTTTAACCAAATGTTCTCACAAGGAACCTTCCCTACATTGTGGAAACAGGCCTGTATATTACCATTACTAAAAAAGCCCAATCTTGATGTAATGGATCCGGCCAACTATAGGCCCGATCGCAAGACTACCGCTGCCTGCAAAAATATTTGAGAAAATTGTTAATATGGAACTGTCTACATACATTCTAGACAATAATGTCTTAGACCATAGCCAATTTGGCGTCCGTTCATGCCATAGTACCGAGACAGCCTTAATTAAGACCACGGAGGAGATTCGCACTGCACTAGATGGCGGCGGATCAGCAGCTCTGATCCTCCTTGATCTGTCCGCAGCATTTGATACTGTGGACCACAACTTACTGACAGATCGGCTGAAAACCATTGGACTAGGAGGAAAGGCCTTGTCGCTTTTAACATCTTTTTTAGCAGATAGGTCACAGACAGTGCAATTGGGCGATTTTAAATCCACACCTTTTACTTTGCCTTTTGGGGTGCCGCAGGGCTCTTCCTTGAGCCCTACGCTTTTTAACATATACATGTCCGAATTAGCACCCTTGATCAGAAGTTTTGATCTAATTCCGACCTCGTACGCTGACGATACTCAACTGGTCATTTCAACCATAGACAAGGATGTCGATCACTCTAACAAATTGCATGAGTGCATGGTCTCCGTGAGTACTTGGATGAGCAAGCATTGTTTGAAGCTTAACTCGAGCAAAACCGAGGTGGTGCTTTTTGGAAAGTTGGCTCCCCTTTGGTCACCAGCTTGGTGGTCTAGCACTTTGGGCCCCCTTCCTACTCCTGTAGTGAAACCTAAAAACCTGGGGGTCATAATAGAAGAGAAGCTGAATTTTAAATCACAAGTTTCTAAGGTGGTGTCCTCTGCATTTTTCACCATTAGAACAGTGCGTAAAATTCTACCATTTATTCCGAAAAACACAAGAAAGACTGTTCTAACTTCCCTAGTTTTGCCAAGCTGGACTACTGTAACGCTTTATATATGAATTTACAGTCCAATCAACTTAGAAGACTGCAGTCGGTACAGAATGCTGCTGCCAGATTGGTGCTAGATGTCCCTAAACATCAGTCCATTAGGGCCGGGATACAAAAGCTGCACTGGCTGCCAGTCGCTCAACGCGTGAAATTCAAGGCACTGTGTATAGCACACAAGGCACTGCACAGAGTGGGTCCACGATTTCTTTGGCATACCTTTAATTGGTACTCCCCCAGTAGACAACTGCGATCGGCTAATGCCTTCTTGATGCCCACTTCTAGACTCAGGACAACGAACTGGGGGGGGGAGGAGTTTCAGTCATAGCACCATTAGGCTTTGGAACTCTCTTCCGCTTGCGCTCAGGAAGATACCTTCCCTGATTTTCAGGAAAAATCTTAAAACCTGGCTTTTCAAAAACTAAGTTCCCTGTACAGTATGCTGTCTGTAAGCGCCTAGACACCTAAGGGTAGTAGTGAGCTATAGAAGTTGTGATAACATAACATACCAATATGTTACCCTGGTTAGAAACCACTATTTATAGGAAATGGCAAGGTGAAAAACAAATGGTCATGTGCCCAATACCAAGGGTCACAGAGACTGCAAGGGGCATTAGAGTCGAGTCTCCCTCAATTAAGCATTTATTTAGGACCAATCGCTACGTCGAACCTTCACTGATGTGAAGTGTCCTGTACTCTCAAGTTCAGTACTCATAAATTCAATGTCCGGTTCAAGATGTTAGCCAGACTTTTGGGGTGTGTAATAACGCTAAGTTCCTACCTGAGTGAGAGTGTGGCCATTTAGCGATATTAATGGGTTCCCCGTTCCTAAAGGGGTGTCAGGTCTAAATGTAAATCCCCATCTTCGTGTGTGTATCATCTCTGGGTGAGTGTATCCCAGGGGATGTTGTCATTGAGCCCATCTTTGTGAGTTGAACGTCTGTACACGCATCTCTGTTCTTTGTCCAGAAGAAGTTTTTGTGTGTTCCCTGCTGTCTCTACTTGTTCGATGATTACCCATTTGAGGTAATTTGTTGTGTTTACTGTTCGTAAAAAATGATCTGTCATTTTTGTCGTGTTGCGGTTACACCTGATGTTACAGCGAAGCTCGCATATTCTCAGTTTGGCTGTTCTGCTTGTCATCCCTATGTACCGTAATTCGCATGGGCATGTTATCATGTACACCACGTTGGCAGAATTACAATTGATGTGTGATCATAGAAACCAGGTCTTGTTTGGTTCCAGGTCCAGACTTTTTTTGGTGACCGTAAGGTGGCAGACACTACAATTGCCACAGGGGTAGTGTCCGGTCACGTTCGGTAGGCCCCAGGCATTTAGAACTGTCCTGGTGGGCTGTTCTCTGGCTTTTTTAGGACGAGTGGATACTAGGGTGTCTTTTAGGCTTCTCGCTTTTTTAAAAGAAAAAAGTGGTCTTTCCCACTTCATGTTTCCTGTCTGTAGGATTTTCCAATGCTTATTGATTGACTTAGTTACTTGATTAGAGACCGTACTGTAAAATGTTACACACGTCAAAGGGATTTCACTCGTAGTTGTAGGGGTGTCCTCCAGGAGTGCATCTCTTTGTTGGTTGCGAGCCCGTTTTTGTGAGGTCTTTATTATTCTGACATTGTAGCCCTGGGCCTTGAGTTTATTAGAAAGGTCTGTTGCTTGAGCTTGATAGTCACCAAGGGACACCCATAATTCCTCAATACAAATCATATAGTTTACGTGAACAAACAAACACTTGTATTAATGTCCTATCTTGGTCTGTTTCTACTAGCCATAGCCAATATGTAGCAACCACTTAGGTTAGACACCAAACTCAAAACCACAGGTAGCTATGCTCGTGAATCAACATACATCCGCATTATTGTCACGTTAATCCCTTTCCACTAGCCACAGTCAGTTCACAAAGACACGGACAGTGTATTGTATCTTATAGATCTCACATCACTCCTTATTGGCTTGCTTCGCTCGGATGAACAATGCCTGGCAATCCCAGTTATTAATTACAAGTATATCATGTCCCGCATGTGTTTCATCATTAGTCAAAATTGTGGTATATTATAGCCCATATTTAGCTTGAACCTTACATTGTAACAACTTCCAATGTTCCATATTACGTACTTCGCATAAACCATATCTCAACATCAAAGTTTCACTTTTAATTCAAACGTTACCAGTACAGAGATACCCCGACACTCTTAGTCATGGCATACTCAATCCCAGTTATTTAAACACATAGACATAATATCCCTTTTGTTTCAACATTAACCAAAAGCAGGACGTGTTACAGCCCATGTTAGTCACTATGCTTACGTCTTTAACCATTAACAGTGTTGCTCGAGTCTACATGTAACCGTATCACGTACTTCACATAAAATATCTCTCATCTACGTTTTACCTCAATTCAGACGTTGACGGTACAGAGAGTACTCAGATACTCATTATCTCGACGTGCTACATCCGCGCTATCTTGTAGTGTCTATTTATATCCTTGTAAGGAGTAATAATAGCGAAAACGGACTATCTCATTTTGCACATCCTTTTCCAGCGCCTTCTTAGCCCACTTATATTCCTTAACTTGTGTCGATACATTAAGCCCATCAAACATATGTACAAAAATTTTACACGTGATACATTTTACCTGCTCATTGCCTGGTAAAAAATAATAAATTTTACTCTGACAAATTCATAATGAAACGTAGTATATCCCAAAGATTATTCTTTTGTAAGAGCATGACATCAGGAACGGTCTACCAATTTTACATTCTCTATGACAACGCCATCCTTGTGTGTTATGACAAAATATGCTATGAGGATATGGGATAAATGCATAAGCCTCACACATCTTCCCGCACTGTGTCTCCATGAGGTATAGTTTAGTACTGATGGTGTGATTTTTAAAATGTATTACAGATAATCTTGGATATTTGAAGTAGGATAGTGGTCAGTTGTAATGGATGATGGCTATAATAGGAGACCTGGTAAGATCGCATGTTGTACTCTTGTAACTTAGAAACTTATAAATGATCTGTGGGAATTGATATAAAAACATATTTTTGCCTATATAGACTACATTCTCTTTTTCACTTTTCATTTCTGTGAACTTTTGCGTTTTCACAGTTACTAACAATCACTTTGGTGGTGTGTTGAGAATAAGTAGGAGCATTGTAAGATTACCTCCTAGTTCGGTTATCATTTGGTTTGTTGCCCTGACGAAGTCAATGGATGATATACCTTAAGACGAAACACGTGTTGGCTACACGTTCTGGTGGACATTTGAATTTTGGACACAGATTTGGTGCTCAGGATATTATTGTTTACATTTCTCTCCTGGTTTTCCCCTGAACTGTGCTAAGTCCTTGAGAAGGCAACTCCCTTTTTTTCACAAGTTAGAAAGGCAAAATACACCCCTAGAGTGTATCTAAGAGACTGCCTAATCTGTTCTGTGGTTTAAATTGTGTTTGGAAAGTGTATCTAGCAGGCTTTTTTGACTAGAAAAACAGATTTGTTTAAGTGCCTGAAAGGCAGTATTTTAGTAGTTTTAGATGTGGGCCTTGCCTGCAGGTTTGAACAGGAACTACAAAGAGGATTGAGCCTGCCTGTATCCAAGGAGATTTTAACTTCAAGAGCATCTCCTTGTCCCCCTGCACACCAGTTTGATATCAAGGTCACATGCTCTTTATATAGGTTTGTTACTGAATGTTGCGTCCATGTTCCGACTAGTTCCTAGGGCTAGGGTTTCTGTTGGACTTGGGGCTTAGGGTTTGGGTTTTGATTGGTTGCTAGGGCTGTGATTGGTTAATAGGGCCAGGTCTCCTATTGGTTCTAGGGTTAAGAGCTTGGGTTCCCAATGGCCAAAGGTCACCTGACCTAGGGATATTTAACCCTAGGGCTCATAGTGTCTCAGCTCAGGTATCGAGGCTAAGGGCATTTGCCTGTTTGGGCCGGGCCTAACAACATACTTTCAGCAAATGCACACTACTCATTTACAACAAACAAACCCTATCCTCATTTCAGTGTCTCAACAACCACAAGAAACCGCACAAACCACATCTACACCCTCTTCTACCCCCAACTGCCACACAAAACACCGCTCTGTCCCATACCACTATCCCATCCACACATCACCAACACACCACAAATCCATCTTATACATAACCTTAATCCCTTCAAACATATACTCCCTGTTCATACAAAACACCAGCTCTACCCTCTACTTACTCCTTTCTGTTACCACCAAACCTAATCTCAAGCCTCTCTCATACCCTCCTCCTCTTTTTTTTTACCCAAAAACACACAACCAAACAATCCTTACACTCTACACCGCCACACAGACTGCTTCTTCCTGCTACCAAATCCAACACAAACACTCATAACCCCTTTCCATCTCCTTTCACACACCACATACACTCTCCTCCTTCGCACATCACCACCCTCTTTACCACTCAACATTTACTCAACTACAGTACTTTACATCCAAATCCTTCACAGAAATTCACTACATCAATATCTCATCTCACTACTTCACAAAATCAAAACATAACACACTCACCAGCACATCAAAATCTCACACACAATTTCATACTACATTCTGTCATACAATAGAAACAATCACCCAATCTCACCTTCATGACTACACAAATAATACAGATCTTAAACCATCTTTACTCCCAAATTTTCTATCTTCAACAACACCTACCGCAAACACCCCAACACAACAACACTCATTCACCCGCCTCTCATCCATTGCACAATTTAGAGCCTTAAAACATGACCCACATGCTCCACCACCACTACTATCCCATACATCTTCCACTCTAAACAGAAGCAAAAAAAGAAACATGCCACTCTTCACAACTTCGCATTTCCTTGTCTGTTACACAAGAAGGCTACTCTACAAAAACAACACAGCTCACCAACTCACTCTCAACCACCATTTTCACCAACTACACACAGACCCAACAAAATACCTTCTAATCCTCCTGGGCGAGGATTACGATATAGACAAACAGCATTATGGCTATCTTCATACAGGCAATAGTAACACTAATAATACGCCTGCTACAAGTTCAAAGGATACTACTCAATCTTCTAGAAAACAAAGTCACACCACCACCAAAACATATTGTCTAGAGTACCTACTAGTTAATGCTTGATTACTCTGTAAAAACAAGCACCAAATCTACGACCTACTCACTGACACACAACCTAACTTACTCATCATAACTGAATCATGGTTGGGGGATGGCATGACTCCAGTGTTGCATGAGGCCATTCCTCCAGGCTGTCAAACTGTCTCGCTAAATCGCCTAGGCAAAAGAGGAGGCGGACTACCTGTTATATTTAAGGAAATAATAAATCCTACCAAAGCTGACGCCATTCCCATACAAGATTGTGAGGCCCTCATCACCAGGTGCAACACTACACTCACTTCCTCCTATAACTTCCTCCTTTTTTACAGATCACCTCTTAGCAGTGCAACATTACCAGAGTAGTTTCTAGACCGTTTCAAACCTTATGACTCTACATTCCAACCTATGCATCTCTGGTGACCTAAACATGTGGTTTGACAAACCCAATATGCCGCATTCAAGAACTATCATGACTTGCCTAGACACACTGAACCTTTATCAGGTCATCCACAGACCCACACACATCGCTGGACATATCCTAGTTGTAATTTTTGCACATCCAGAACTAGTTACCTTTCAAAGGATTACTTCAGTCACATGGTCAGACCACCATCTGGTAGCTTTTCAACACAAAACACCAATCAATACACCTCATGCCACCTTAAATGCATCCACCTATCGACCATGGAACAAACTCAATTTTGGTTGCTTAGAAACACAACTAACACCCAGCACAGATCTAGACACAATACATTTCATTAAAAAACTTTGAATGGCTTGTTTTGAGAATCCTAATACCACTAAGAACAACAAAACAGAGCAAAAGAAAACATGCGCCTTGGAGGAATGCCGAACTAAAGAAGATAAAACAACAAATTGCAAAGCTGCAACTCACTTGCTCAAAACAAATAGTAATCAAGACAAACTTCACCTACACAAACTTAACAAAATATACAAATCAACAATCAAAACAGCTAAAAAAGGTACCATTATACAGAATTTAAAATGCTAAATGTGCAAATAAAGAATTTGATAAAATTCTTACTGAATTTCATAAACCTAAATGCACAGACTGAACGCATCCCTCAAGAATTTACTGACAAATTGGACAATCATTACACAACCAAAGCTGAGATGTTGGACTCCTATTTACAACAAAGGAAAACCACCTGCACCATTTCTAGCAAGCACCCCAAGGGCAGGCTTACCCAGCCTCTGCATTCCTTCAAACAACTATAACAGAGTGAATTTATAAATATTGTCAAAGCAAGCAGGCCAGCTCGCTGCCCTTCTGACCCTTGTCCACCACAAATCTTTAAGAACATTCTTGTAACTTCCTCTGCTGCCACACCAGTAAGAAGAATCATTAATAATTCTTTAACAGGAATCTTTCCAGAAGACTTAAAAAAGGCATACATACGCCCATTATTAAACAAACCGCTACAGACTGATTACAAATCAACCTTTCCTAGGCAAACTGATAGAAAGAGCAGCATTCACTCAGATGTCACAATTCATTGAAGATAACTCCATACTTTCCGACTTCCAGACAGGATTCCAACCAGGAAGAGGCACAGAATCTGCCCTCATTGCCCCCTAGGATGACCTTAAAATCACACAGTAGACTGGAACGAGGTCGCTGCACTACTTCTTTTGGACCTTTCAGTTGCCTTTGAAACAGTTGACCATGACTCTCTAATCCAAAGAATCTACAAAGCCGGCATAGGGGGGACTGTTCTCGAGTGGATCACATCCTACCTTCAAATCAAATGTCATTCACACTCCCCCTTTCTCATCCAAACCATACTTCACACAAGCAGAGGACACTCAAGGCTCTATCATCGCACCCATGCTTTTCAACATCTACATGAAGTCATTACTGCCGATTTTGAATGCATTTCAGCTCACATGCTACAACTATGCACATGACACACAAATACTTCTTAAACTGGAAAGCCCCAAAGACATTGGAAACTCAAAAATATTCAGATGCCTGAGTGGTTGATCAGTGGATGATATGGAGCCATCTCAAATTGAAAGCTTCTAAAACTGAAATAGTCACGTGTGGCGATTGGAAAAATTATTATCCACTCTGCACCTGGCCTGAAGATCTGGGACCACCTACTAAAGTATCTTAGGAAGTAAGAAATTTTGGAATTACCATGGACTCTACATTATCAATAAATGCCCAACTGGACAAGTTAGAAAGATCACTCTTCATTATTATGAAAACTCCGTGAGGCATCTTTGCCCACCTAGGATTCCCACGCAAGGTCCAAGCTACTATCTCTCTTGTACTGTCTAAACTTGTTTACGCCAATGGCCTCTACCACAGATCATCTTTATCAGCTATGAGAAGACTACAAAGAATTCAGAACTCTGCTGCCAGACTACTCCTGCATGTAAAGCCACAAACCCTCATCCTTGAGGGCCGTATGTTGGTTACCGGTTGCCGGAAGATCCACCTTCAAGCTGCTTTGTATCACCCACAAAGCAATACATGTAACAGAACCACTTTCACTCTCAGTGGTAGCGTGGGTCGAGTAGCCCAATGCTTCTCGTGGGGGTGGTGGGGGTGAGGTGGGGTTGGAAGATGGACAGAGGGGGTGAACTCAGACTCGCACCTCAAAATAAGTTTGTCAGCAGCAATAAATGATTGCCCAGTCAAATACTTGCCTTACTAAAAATAAATTAAAAAAAGGAGTATTTATATACAAACACAAAGTAAAATACGACATTCACAAACAATATACACAGTCCTGTGAGGTCAGGGCCCTAGTGTTTTATAGGTGGGTCCCTGAGTCCCACACCCCTCTCGCTAGCCGCAGTTATTCCACATTCACTATAGGTGACATTCAGGTTAAGCCGCACTAGTACTCCAAGTCTCAGGAGTCCCACTCCAATTCTTTATTACAGTAAAAAATGTTCCATCGTTGAAGCGCTATATGGCAGGCAATTTCCCCCGGGCTGTAAGGCCTGTAAATCAGTCTTTCCCACTAGGTAAGATCTTAGCGATCAGAGTTTCTGAGCGTGCCCCCTTAATGGGCACTGAAGCTGCAGCGGATGTTGCCGGTAAGTTCCTCTCACGCGGCGGGGGGTCCTTGACACTCCTCCGATGCTTAGTAAGTCACTTGAGATCCTGGCGCTGGTCTCAGTCGGTGCCTAGGCCTGCTCAGGTCACAACAGCGGCCTTCATCTCACGACAACTGTCTTAGTCAAACAACGTTCCTTGCCTTGTCTGCCACCTCAGGCATACGGGGTCACAAACTCCACTATGTTCACAGGCTGCGGCCCGATAGTCACAACAGCACTCTTCACAGCAGCCCCACCTGGCATATGAGGTTGCCATCTTAGTTCTGCACAGGGGGTACGGCCTGATCAACACGACAGCACTCTTCACTGCGCCCGAACCTGGCATATGGGTTCGCCGAGTTAGCTCTGTACATGGGGTACGGCTTGATTGGCACAGCAGCACTCTTCATGGTGGCCCCACCTGGCATAAGGGGTCGCCGACTTAGCTCCGCACACTGGCTACGGCCTGATTGGCATGTCAGTACACTTTACTGTGGCACTCCTTGGCATAAGGGTATGCCGACTTTTCCCTGTACATGGGCAATGACCAGATCGGTACAGCAACTGTCTCCTCTCACCTTGCTACAGGGATCCAATCACCAGGATCCCGTACTGGACCTCGCTCCCTCCACGCTCTCCAGTGGCGGCTCGCCGAGGGAGTGCTGCGGGGCGGTGGGGCGGGGGGGGGGTAGTAAACTCCGGCATACGGCGGTACGGAGTTAAGTAAATAAATAAATAAAACAATTTACATTGCGCGCGCTGCAACGCCAACTCGGCGATGCAGCGCGCGCAATGTAAATTGTTTTATTTATTTATTTACTTAACTCCGTATGCGGAGTTTACTACCCCCCACCCTGCCCCTCCCCCGCCCCACCGCCCCGCAGCACTCCCTCGGCGAGCCGCCACTGACGCTCTCCTCTTCCTCACAGGGCACATTGGTCTTGGCAAGCACGCAGGCGCCGGTGCTCCAGGGAATGTTGGGGGATCTGCTTCCTTTTGAAATGCCCGCTTCTCTGCCCTTCCTCCAGAAAGCAGTCTGTCACAGCAGAATTGACTCCAAATCTGGTAACCCCATAACTCCGGCCATGGGATTGACTAGAGTTTCACACCTGGATGTTAGCCACAGTGATATGTGTATCAAAAGGTTACCCCAGTTCCATAGCCCTACTCTTTGATTCTTCTATAGTCCCCATCTCCTTCCTGAGATGTTCCCAGGTCCCTTCCCAGAGACCCTTCTCTGAATAAAATAGCACCCTTTGAAGTGTACTGGAGAGCCTGGCTCTTCCTTACTCCCATGTGTCCCACCAAGCTCACAGGAATGCAGCAATCCTCAAATCTGTCTATGGGGGTTCCTCTACCTCCTCATGTCCCTCCAATTAGCCCTGGGTCTCTTAAAATCGAACCCAGAATCTGCCATGGATTGTACCATTTACAAGCATACATACACATGCATATAACAAATACTTACTGCAGAATCCCTGTCCAAGACCATTCACAGGCACACATATTCCCAGCACATTTATAACACACATGCATTGTGCAGCAGTATACACCAAACTGATGTAGGCCAGGGTGAGTTAAACACACAGCAGCAGAACGTTGGATGAGTGAGCCTGTAGGCCTCGCTCTAGTGACACAGGTAAAAAGGACCTGTTCACTTCTACTAATCACTACACTGCATGCTGCCACCTCTGAGCTTGTGCTGTTTAACTCCTGGCAAAGTCTTTCACCATTATGATGGTAGCGCTTTGGGTGCCCCTCCTGGTCCAAACAGACAGCAGTCCGTGAGACAGGCCTATATCAAGGCTCACAAGCATGGTCCGTGTTCGCCCATGACAACAAAAATCAGCATCAGGGATCCAGACATCATTACAGTTGGGGCACTCAGAGCAGGAGTGCATGTTCATCACCATGCATCCCATCACCATGTCCAACAGGCTGCATTCTTCGGTGATGAGGAAGATCTGGATGGGTGCAAACAGGGAGCTATGCACCCCAGATAGCCAAGTTACAAGTTCCGCTATAACTGTTGAATAATCTTCAAACTATGAGCTCGGCATTTATTAAATGTTTCTGCTAACCCCTGCTCCTTTAGGGCAGACACCACAACATCATCATCACATCCTCTCTACTAAAGCTACCTGTAGCTTTAGCTATTCACTTGCAGACAAAACCGGCACTACCCCCTTCCTAACCTCACTTCCACCACCACCACCACCACCTCCTCTTCTTCAGCCTCCACACCAACAGATGGAGTACACAATGGTGATGATGAAATTATAATAATGAGGAAGGGTGAAGACACAGGTGACAATGCCCAAGATATTCCTGAGATTCAAGCAGGGCCCTCTGCCACCAAAGATGCTGAATGGGGAGGCAATTGTTGCTGTGCTTGATGCCTCTCCAGAACTATCACCCAAGTTTTACTCCTTCTTATGACATTGGTTGGTTTTATGATCTCCTTAGACAGCATTGCAGAGGTTTAACCTTAAAATCTTATCTTCTGCAAACTCGTGCTTCCTCTCTGATTTGTGGTTTAAATTTTTTAATTATTTCCAAAATTCAGAGCAATACAAGGCAGAACTGGGTCGTAGACCTTCGTCATCACATTTGTAAATCTGCTCAACACTCCCAACCCATAACACTCCGCCCCCTCCTTCCTCTCCCCCCAGGATTCCACCATAAACAAAGGAGAGGACATCGCCATGTCATGTATGGAAAACGTCAAAACCTCCCTCAAGCAGTATTAGTTGGAGGCTCTATTAGCCGTAAAAGGTGCAAATATTTAGGGCATGTGAGCTCATGGAACTCCGCAGTAAGTAATGATAGGAATGGATGCCATAGGTCAGGGAAGGATGTCCTGTAATTCAATAAGGAGAGAGACAGACGTTCCATTCTGTAGGTCTTCCCTCAATGCTAGACAAATCTGGCTCCCCCTACGGGATTTAAGTGGGAAGGTAAGCGCATTGGGTAGACCTAAAACGGTATGGGTTTGGAAATGGGTTAATTATGTATTTACGTGGCCATCTATATCATGCAGCACCTGTGCCCAGTAAGCTGTAAGTTTAGGGCAGTCCCATAGTAGGTGTGTTAGTGTGCCTAAGGAGCCACAGGCACTTCAACACTCAGGCCTACAGGTGGGATTCCCTTTATGTGGCCGAGGAGGGGTAAGATACCAATAGGTTACTATTTTGGTCGTCGTTTCAATGCCAGCTACATTTCGGGCTGTCTCTTGCGCGGTAGTAAATATCCTCCCATTCCCGTTGTGTGAGTGTGCAACCTAATTCAAGCTCCCATTGTATCTGACTGCTCTATGTTTTGAAAGAAAAATTGCAGCGACTTTAGGGTGATCAAAGTTCTGATTTCACTTATGGGAGGAAGGTCTGACGAAACTGAGAAATCCAGCTTCAGGATCAGTGATTCTGTCTACATTGGAAAAAAATACAAGGTTGCAGACACTTTTGCCTGTCTCTTCAATGATAAGAAAACTGACTCATTTATTTTAGCTGCAGCCAAGCGACAGTGAAGAAATCTTACATACCTATGTACTGCACGACCAGAGAAAGACAGTTGCAAATTGGTCTGTAGAAGGAAGTGTTAATGTATTGGCTTCTGTCTCAGTCAACATTACTTACCTCGGCCATTTTATCTAGGTACAAGAGGTGGTTGGGCTATGATATCAACCCTGTTATTCACAAGCTGTTGTAGGAAGATAACATTCAGGTGAAGGTAATTTTGCAGGAGGATAACTCAATATCGTCTCTACCCCTATTGACAATTTTATGGATTCTTCTTCAGGCAATTTCAGACAGAAGGGTATTGTACTATGGTTTCCTGAAGAGAACCTCCTTTAGACTTGAAAGCCAAGCAAAGACCATGAACTTGCCCATGTCCTTAAAGAGCGATATCTTCAGAAAAAAGAGTTGTGTTACAAGACATCTAGTCCAATGCAGAAAGTGATAATACTCAACATACTCTTAAAGGTGCCAGACATACTCTGTTTACCCGTGGCAAAACCAGCAAAGAGACTACTAGCATCAATATGGAATTTTCTGTCTGTACTGCCAGTATGCATGTTACAGATCACAATCATTGGAGAGTCACCTGCAAAGACAGTAAATAGGCCAATCGAGTAAGTTCGGCTTGAACAGTAGAAAGGTGTGAACACCTTATTTCCACAACTAGAACAAACAAGCATTTGCAATGCAATAGGTCTCGCATTTGTTGGAGTTGGAGCTATTGGCATTGTAAATGGCTTTTTTTTTTGTTTTGTTGCAGTGGATTGATTATTTAAAGAAAAAAAGTGCACACTATATCATATTCTAAGCTTTTATAGCAAATATACAGTAAAGCTATGGCTATATTAATGTAAAGGGTGTGAATGGATGAATAAAAATACAAAAAAAGAATCTTAAACTGCAAGGTGCAATGTGTAGCAGGTGACAGGGACTACCTATTATTCAATAAAAATACACATTTAAAAGCACACACATAGAATGTGGAACCTGCGAACTTTAGGAAAGTGGCTTTCACCAGCGTGGTGACAGACACATAGGGGTTCATTTTTCAGTATATATATATATGTGCAAATGCACCATGACATGGTGTCCCTTATGTTTTAATTTACCATTTTAAGATGGTTAGACACCCATCTTGGAGAGCAGCGAGGTAGGACCTGACTTAGCTGCGTGTAAAATAAATAAATAAATAACACATAGGAGGGGCACAGGAAGCAATAAACTTTGGAGAGTTGGGGTGCAACATGTAGAGGGTAGGGGGGTAGATCTGAAATGTGAGAAGCAGACAGGGGAGAGAGTAAGAAAAACATGCACTCCAAAGGGTGTTGGGTTTAAAATAAATTAAAAATCCGGGGTTTATTAGGACATCGCCTTAAAAAAATTACAGTGGGAGTTTGTCAAGTACTGTGTTTTTCCCTAATTTGCAGAGGTTTGCAAAGAAAGCCTTTTGTGCTGACTTTGCTAACAATCCCGATGAAAATGCCCACACAGTCCCAATTCTCTCCTTTATAGCCCCTAGATACCTGTGTATCAGTTAATTAGGGAGATGCAATATTTAAGAATTATTGCTCACGCTAGAGGAAGGAACTGCTACAAAAACAAGATTACATTCCAAGTTCAGGGGGTGAACAAAGCCGTCAGCACTAAACTGGACTGTCGCATTCCACTGAATAAATAAAACCAGCATGCCTGCAAGTGCGCTGCCTGGAAGTAAAATAGGCTTTAAATTAATGCGTTGTCCTTATCGGTGAGACAGGAACTGATGCACAAAGTTGTTGCCGGCGCTAAAGCCTGGCAATTTGAACAAGGAAAACAACTTAACCAATGAGTCGATTAAACTTGCAGCCTGACAGCTAAGGTCTTTCTAACTACACACATGCCCCGATGTTTACCAACATGTTATGGAAGGGGAACTGTGAACGTCGCGGGACGGTGGAAGCAACGAAGTGGGACCAGTAAAAGGCTGCAGAACCACAGAGAGTGGAGGGGGCGGAGCAAAGTGCCCATTGCATGCATACAATCAAGCAATGACAAACCCAGCACAGAGAATACACGCAAGTTGGAGGGAGCAGTTAAGTTTCTGTGCTAAATAAAAAACATTTAAAAAAACATGAAATCAGCTCTGCATTCGCCTTTGTCACACATAATCCCACTAAGCTGTCCAGCCATACCGGCAGTAAAAACACGAAACCATGCAGTCAAACCCTAAAGAAATGTACACAAAGCGCATTAGAAATGTACACAAAGCGCATTTACTGTTTGTGCTTGTGGTAAAGCGTGCCTCATTGTTCTGCTCGTGGAGGCTCTGGGAGAGCGCGCTGTGCATGCAAAACATTAATAAAAGAGTCGCTTAAACTTGCAGCCAAGGTCTTTCCTCTTACATACGTACCCGATGTTTACCAACATGAAGGAATCCCTATCCGTGCTGCCGTTTTTGGAGAACCAAGTGGGCCAAACGCAGCAAATCAAGATCGAAAACTCGCTAATTGATCACAAGGTGCTCAAAGCCAGCAGCAGTCTGCGAACAGAAGGCAGAGGATTTAAGGCAGCGGCTGACAGTGCACAGCGAAGACCTGCATTTATGTCGCAGCACTGAAACATCCCCCACCGCCATTGTACTAACAAAGCCCTTTCGAGTCCGCCGTGAGCAAAAGAAGAGACGCCGTGAGCGTGCACATCAGCTGTCCGGGCAAGTGCACATCAGAACGCGCCGTAAGCGTGCACATTTGCTGTCTGGAGATCGCCAGCAAAGACCAGCGTGACGGCGACCGCATTGGCTGCGAGGTACACCGATCACCCTGTGAGCTCTAGGGACACGCTGCAGGGCATCGCGTGAAGCATGGCGGAACGACGGTAAGGTGGGGGGAGGGGGTGGGGGGTGGCAGGCGCATGGCTGACTGACACTGGAGGGGGTGCAAGGACAGCTGGGGAGTGCGTGCAATGCGGCTGGAGAGGACGGAAGGGGGACAGGAGATGTGCACATCGCGTGCCTGGACGTGCGTGTTCACATTTCCAGTCCGGCCTGCGCGTGCACATCTCCTGTCTCCCTTCCGAAGCAAGTCGACGACAATAAGTCTCGCTAGCGACAGCGCTTCGCGCTGCGTCGCTAGGTCGAGACCTAAAAAGGCTGACTTTGCTGGTTTCACAACCTCCTGCTTGACCCTGCTGGTGGACTGCAGGATCCAATATGACTTACAAAACTAAGAAGACATTTCATCAGGCAGATGGGCACTTAGGATCATCCATCAGACAAGGAAAGGAAATTCTTTAGCAAGAAATGATGAAAATCCGAATCAGAGGTGCAATGGAGAAAGTACCAAAGGAGCAGCACAATAAAAGCAGTTTATTTCCTTATGCCCAAACAAGTCCTCACCGTGAGACCAATAACAGATCAAAATTGTCAGACCTCTAAAATTCAAGATGACTACTGTGCAAGAGGTTATACCGATGTTGGAAAAAATGTTGACAACAGATCTCAGACACCTACTTTCACACTCCTATGAAAAAGGAACATTGTAAATATTTCAGATTTGTACTGGGGGTATTCAGTATCAGTTCAAACGTTTTACCGTTTTTGATTAAATCAGCACAAGGGTGTGTACAAATGTCTGGCAGTGGTAGCGGTACACTTAAAATTGCCAAATGATACCAGTCTATCCCACTTAGATGCCTAGTTGGTAAAGGAAAAACTTTCCAGCGCAGACACACCAGCTTACACCAGGTCATGCAGACTGTTTTTACTGGGATTCACAGCCAGTATGAATAGGTTACTCCTCATCCATCGCAGCAGTAGGTGTTCCTAGGAGCGAAGTAGGCACAGTCAAGGCAGTGTTTTTTTCCCTACAAAAATATAGCTCTACCATTACAGGAAGAGATTCCCCTTTACCAGATGTCACAGTCTCACGGTTTAATGCCCTTGGCAAGACTACACAAGAGAACTATTCTAAAGTGGCTCTCAAGTCAATGGTCGCAGACAACAGAAGGACGATCTGGTTGTTGTCACTAGAAGTGTGCAAAATCACGTCAATTTTTAATCAAATTTCATAACAAATTGCAACTTTAGATCAAATTGTTATTTGCAGGTATCTTGCATGACTTTTTTGATGCAAGAAATCATTTTGCATTAAAACAAAAGTCGTGCGAGCTACCAGCAGGTGACAGATACGAGCAGAAAATATCTCTTAATGAGATTCTCTACATGATTGAGCCTCCCTCGTGAAAACACTTATGCAAAGTTGCATTAAAAAATAATGAATTTTTAATTACATGAAATTTCAGCAGCTTTTGCCCAGGCCTCATCCTCACGAGCAAAGTACAAAAGAACGGAAGTGGTTGTCACAGGAAAATATACTAAACGGCACACAGAGCCAAATCTAAATCCCTTTAGTAAACGTTACGATAGATGCATCACAGACTGTGTAGGTTGCACACCCAGGAAACCGAAGGTCAGGTGCCAATGGAACAAGCATTGGCATAGCCAATAGTTCTCGCTTTTGGGACCTTATAAGTACTTAGTTATGCAGCACAATATCCTTGGTGCAACAACAGCAACTGTTGCATGGCTAAACACTTATAAGGTCCCAAAGGCGAGACCTATTGGCTATGGCAATGCTTGTTATGGTCTGGCTTGAAAATGCAGCAGTCGCCAGACAATTATGTGAGCATCACTAGAGAGGGGCTTTGGCTTTGTGCATATGTTGGAAGTCAGGAGTAGATGTTTTGATTGGGCAGAAGTTGTGAGCTTTCACAAAAAGTGCCTGCCCTCCACACAGCTGTGATCATTTTGTTTATTTATCCTACTGCATGAGGCTGAACTTTCAAGGGTTCACCCACGTTATGAAAGTGTCTTAGATAACTAGATTCTTTATGGTGGTGTTCCCTGGCAGCAGCAAAGATGGGTGGAGGCAGTCAATAACCTACATGCATTTTTAGGTCTGGCTTGACAGTGCAACTGTCAAAGACCTTTTAACCTGTACCAATATTATTCTACAAAAATACATATCCATTCCCACACTATCTACTTGTAATTTTTCACAGTACTATACAATATTCTTTTAAAGTCAGACCTATTGGCATTAGCAATGGTTGTTAAAAATTGGACCACTGCAGATTTTAATCACTTTTGATCATTTCCAGAAGTAAGCAAAAAGTTGAAAAGAAATACCTGAAAAGAGAGAACATGAACGGGAGAGCAAGAAGATTTTTGGGTGTGAAGGGTGAAAGGGGTTAGATGGTGTCAAAATTGATTTGTGGCAGTGATAGTTAGTTGGCATGAGTTAGTGTTGGGGAATGTTTTGGGGTGTAAAAGGGGAGTAAAAGGATGCAGGTCGTACGGTGAGTAATGATTGTAGCAAGTGTGTTTTATAGAGCAGATTTTTTTTCTTAGTTTTGTGGTGGCGGGAGAAGGTTGTTGATAGTGCGCACAAGTTCTAGTGGGAGAGGCTCAGATGAGTTTTGACTGGTTAAGGATTTAGCATCGTTAAGGGTGCCAGACAGTGTGTTCAAAGTCTGTTTGCAGTTACTTTTGCCTAAGAATGCTCTCGTTTTGGTTTTCAGATTCTGAATGCATGCTAATATCCAGGGTCTTGACTATGATACGGATGAGGAAAGGTGCGCAGTGGATTTTGTGACTTGGACGCTGCTTTCTCGCTATTATTGAATACATCAAAAGATGTGTTTGTTGGGTGAAATCATTGTGTAGTTGCCCTAGAAAACAGATGGGTGGAGTCTGTATGTGTGTTTGTAGATGCAGAGGTGCCGCTGGTTGTGTAGGATTTCCTGGTCTGATGGGGAGGGGTTGATGGTACTTGGTGGTTATGCCATAGTCTATTATCACCAATGAGATGCAGGGGTTTCCTAGGCGATGGGTGGGTCCTGATGCTGCAGTGCGTACTGATAACACGATGAGCAGAAACCCATTGTCTGATCAATACATTCACCAGCCCACGGAAACCCATGATCACCTATTTGTGACAGTGCTGTAACATGTAAAGCGCACTGATACCTTCGGGTCTAGCTAGCGCTATAAAACTCAAAATAATATCTTACATTCTTCACTCCTCCCATGATGCCCTTGGTGATAACCGGATAAACATCTCTCTGCACCCTTTTCAGGTTTTAGTTGCTATATATGGTTCTGGTGGACTGTTGAAAACAATCCAGCCCCATCTCATTGATACTTTTAAACAATGTCGACTGCTTAGAAACAAATAATAATAATAAATAAAGTTCCACAAGTGATTTTGAAAATGTAGTCTGCAATCTGTGTCCCTGTTAACCAAACCTCACACGTAAAGGTCTGTGCGTCCAAGATGTATATATTTTTTGTCGCTTTTCGAACGCGAGTAACAGGTCTGAAAATAATTGATTTGGACTTTCCGCGAAGTGCAGTGTTGTGTTGTACCTGCACACTCGGAGTCACACCCGCATTATTTTTTAATGCCGTGTGCTCCTACCAATGCCTTAAGTCTAAACAAACCCGGTTGCTTTTTAAAGCTCTTGAGGCCCAGTTCTTGCAAAACATCCAGCCGAGGCAGGCCCAGAGGAAGCTGTTTCAAAAACGCGAGCCCGGGCGTTGCTGAAGACGAGGGCTGGTCTGCCGAAGCACGTAGTAAAACGTATTTTTAAAAATACATCTCATACAGCTTCTGCCAAAGAAGGACTTGCTTATGTTCTAAGTGGCTGCAGGAGTTTATGGGCCCTGCCGTGGAACATTGTGGCACACCCGAGTGCGTGTGAGCCTGCGGTGCATCTAAGCGCCCCAGGCGCTGTGTGACCCTGCGGTGCATCTAAGCGCCCCAGGCGTGGTGTGACCCTGCGGTGCATCTAAACAACCCAGGCGCTGTGTGATCCTGCGGTGCATCTAAACTCCCCAGGCGCTGTGTGATCCTGCAGTGCATCTAAACACCCCAGGGCGCTGTGTGACCCTGCAGTGCATCTAAACGTCGCAGGCGCTATGCGACCCTGCGGTGCATCTAAACAGCCGGCGCTATGCGACCATGCACTGCCTCTAAGCGCTGCAGGCGCTGTGAGAGCCTGCGGTGCATCTAAGCGCCGCAGGCGTTGTGTGACCCTGCACTGCATCTAAACGCCGCAGGCTCTATGCGACCCTGCGGTGCATCTAAACAGCAGGCGCTATGCGACCCTCCACTGCATCTAAGCGCCGCAGGCGCTGTGTGAACCTGCTGTGCATCTAAGCGCTGCAGGCGCGGTGTGAGCTTGCGGTTAATCTTAAGCGCCCCAGGTGCTGTGTGAGCCTGCACAGCATCTAAGCGCCCCAGGTGTCATGTGCTCCTGCGGTGCCTCTAAACACCCCAGGGGCTGTGTGAGGCTGCGGTGCATCTAAGCGCTGCAGGCGCTGTGTGAGCCTGCACTGCATCTAAGCGCCCCAGGGGTCATGTGATCCTGCGGTGCATCTAAACACGCTGGTGACTGACACGCTGGTCCCAGGCTGCTTAAGCCCAACCTCTCTGCCTCCCGGAGTATCTGTTTCTAATTAACGCGAACGAGTCTCGCGTAACCCACAGGGTGACAAGGACTAGAGCAGTTGGTGGCAGGAAAAAAACAAGCATTGGCATAGCCAATAGGTCTCGCCTTTGAGACCTTATAAGTATTTAATTATGCAGCACAATATCCTTGGTGCAACATCAACTGTTGCATACTAAACACTTATAGGCAAAAAAAGGCCAACTCCATATGGCCTTTATGGGCTTCTCTGCCGCATTCGACTGTGTGGTCCACAGCAAATTATGGCCCATTACTGAGAGCATGGGAGTGTACCCGTCTATCATCGTCTTCATATATATGCAGGCTCTACCGCATGTGTCAGATATGGACGAGAAGGGGAGTGCGCAAAGCCCTTTAATATAGAAAAAGGTGTGAGACAAGGTTGCGTCCTTGCCCCCTTCTTGTTTGCCTTTTACACTAATACATTGGAAACTGCCCTGGCAGAGAAGGCCAAGGATGTCCCACACCTCGAGGCTGCCCCTCTCCCGATACTCCTCTATGCGGACGATGCAGTGCTCTTAGCTAGAACCCCCTTGGCACTGCAGAGGCTCACAGAGGAGTGTACAAGTTTTATGGCCAGCTTGGACTTACATGTCAACGAGTCAAAAACATTTGTGTTTATCGCAGGGGCACGTCCTAAGAAACCCCCTAGATTTCAGATAGGTACATTTATCAACCACTTCTACCCTTCTATTACCTATCTGGGGGTCCTTTTCGACTGCAAATTAACTTGGGAGGACATGGTGCTAAATAGGGTTGATCTTGTAGTACAAAGCATTGCTGGAATTTATAGCTTTTCGAAAAAAACTAAGATCCAAACCTATCCCAGAGATTTTAAAGATTTTTCTAGCCAAAGCTAAAGCGATAGCGACATACGGGCAGTGATTTGGCAGCGCGCGGAGGACAAATTTTGTAAAAGATTATTATCTGCGCATACTATAGCTGCCATAATGATTTGGGTTTACCCTATCTCAGAGATCTGATCAAACTGGTTTCCTTATTATTATGGCACTTAATGTGAACCAATCAGTGATGAGGGAAAGTTTAAAAATGGACCACGCACATAGAATCCCATTGCTGAGCTATGTAGAAACAACTTTGTCAGCTTTGGGTCTTCGTGAACTATTCGATACTCCGCTGCTGTGTGCCAGTTTTCTAAAGTCCAAATTAAAAGAAACCTTTTTGGCAAAGGCCACAGCCGAAAGATGGGCCAAATATAGAAATAAAAGCGCTACCTTTTGTCAACTATGGTGCGATGTCCTATTTGTTCTTTGTACATAATCCGCAGCATTGATACATTTTGATACGATTCCATCTAAATTACATCACTCTCATGCTTGGTTTCCCTGCTAATACTCATTCGTTGAAACAGCTGTCCCCCTGCCCTTGTCCATACAGTCAAATTTGCACATTTTATTCTTTTGTTCTATATATAGACAACAAAGAAGATGGTTTATTGTTCCACTTTTACGTAAATATAAATGTTGACAATGTCTTCCAGTACTATTTTTTATACAATTGGAAGATGTTAATGTATGCCATGTTCTTGATGTTATCTCTTAGCTGCTTTAAAGTGCCGGCGCATGTATCAGTTGCTCTCTTAGCTGCTTTAAAGTGCCGGCGCATGT
Source organism: Calotriton arnoldi (assembly GCA_963921515.1). Taxonomy (NCBI): domain Eukaryota; kingdom Metazoa; phylum Chordata; class Amphibia; order Caudata; family Salamandridae; genus Calotriton; species Calotriton arnoldi. Next base: position 1,461,821 of record CAWUFW010000724.1, read on the forward strand.
ATCAGGTGCTCTCTTAGCTGCTTTAAAGTGCCAGCGCATGTATCAGGTGCTCTCTTAGCTGCTTTAAAGTGCCGGCGCATGTATAAGGTGCTCTCAGCTGCTTTAAAGGGCCGGCGCATGTATCAGGTGCTCTCTTAGCTGCTTTAAAGTGCAGGCGCATGTATCAGGTGCTCTCTTAGCTGCTTTAAAGTGCCGGCGCATGTATCGGGTGCTCTCTTAGCTGCTTTAAAGTGCCGGCGAATGTATACGGTGCTCTGTTAGCTGCTTTAAAGTGCCGGCGCATGTATCAGGTGCTTTGACTTTGGTATGGGCAGTGGTCGTACCCTCCATGGTTGGTTGAAAATGAGCAGCATAGATTAAATTCGATTTTTTTATATTTGTTTTATAGATTATGAACATATAAATTATATATCAATTGTAGATATGTATTTCGTTTGAAAAAGATTTAACCTTGTACTTTTATGCATTTTAATTAAGGTGAAATAAAGTTCTGTGACTGACTGGCTACTCAGTGCTTTATGTTTACAAAAAGAATATGCACTAAGGGTGTCACATCGCGACCAGGAGAATCAACCTTTCAATGAACACAATCTGTGATTGTTCTCAGCTGGTCCATACCTTCCTGTACTGGTGAGACAGAGCGACTGCTCCCCACAGGACACTCAAAGCCGTGAACCAAGCTGATTCTATAGCCAAGTGCATTTCAAGGCCAGACATCGACTTCTAACAAGCTGCTGCTCAAAATCTCATCAAGTTTTATTTTAGCAGTTTGGCTCCAGCTCACACTCTTTTGCTCAGGTCAGCTCAGGAGCGCAGTCCAAAATCGGTTTAGGAAACTCTACCTGAGAACAGACCAAGCCGGCCCTTGGTACATGAGGATTCAGAACAGGCAGAGCCCAAACTGCACGCAAATACAAATAAGAAATTAAACTCAGCGTTGCCTTAGCATGCTGCGATTCTGGGCAAATCACTTAATCTCCCTGCTTTTAAAAACAAGCATTGACCGCGCAACAAGCAAGACGTGCGGCCGCGAGTTGTGAGCGCGCAAAAAGAAAAAAAACCACGTGAGTGGTGCGCGTGAAAGTGATCGCGTAAGCCAGATGGCGCCTGTGCGCGTCACCGCGCGCGTAACCGCAAGCTTTAGGCCATGGTAGGATTTCTAAAGCCCACTTACTAAATGTCTCGCCAGACCAGCGGATGCGCTGGCTCAGGCGAGACCTAAAAACCACATGCTCTTGGTGTTACAATTGACAACGTAACCATTAATTCTGATATGTTCTCTATGGCTCAGAATTTTTTGAGACAGGAGCAGTAATTCAATTAATTATAAAATGCACTAGTAAGCTTAGCAGAATTCTTTTTATGGGTTGTACTTTAACCTAATGGAAGGGCTACTGGAATTATGCAGCAGGTGAGGACAGAATTATGCAGCAGGTGAGGACAAAATTATGCAGCAGGTGAGGACAAAATTATCCAGCAAGAATAGGCAAATTATGTAGGATAAGGCAGCTCTTTTTGTGTTGGTATTACTTCATTATTTTGCAACTTTTACTCATCGTAACACTGTATGGGAAAATATTTCACCTCAATAGTACCTGCTTAGTAACCAAATGGAGCAATTAGCAACTGAGAAATTACCTGTTAACTTTTGCGAAGGAACACGTTGCAACGTTTTAAGTAACTTTTGATCTGTTTGAGCTAGGAACACTTTTTTTGTTAAAACCTGCAGATTATGCATCATGTGATGGATTATGTAGTAGATGCAGCAAATCCACAGTTATGAGGAAAACGGTGCAGGCACAGAATCGCATAATTCTAATGGCACGGACTAATTGATTCTCTCTGTCACACAGGCACTCCTTCTTCCGCACTCTCTTTGCTAATAAGCGTTATATTTGTTTTAAATTATTTTTGCAAATGGTTTATAAATTAATCGAATTTATTTAATACGTATTTAATTTGATCTGTTGCATGTTATTATAGTAGTTCCATGTTAAGAATACATATTTTAAAATAAATTACATGTATATTATACATAAAAATATTTTTCTTTAAAAATAAAATAATCAGTTTTACCTATATTCTCCCACAGAGTGATCTCTGCCATGGTGAAAGAGTTCTCTACCCACGTTTGCAAAGCTGATAGTCTCAAATTCTGTTGTAGAAGGCTCCGCTTCCTAATATGAGGGAGACCTGTGAGTCTACACCTAAGTGTGAATCTAAACTCAGAAATGGTGAATACCAAAAAAGTATAAAATTACACATAGGTTCAGTACTAAATATACAAATGCGTAAATACACACGTCTTTGTAACTTTTTTTGAATTAGCCTGATGGGGTTCAATGCAAGTGATATATATGTTCTTAAAACAATTTTTAAAAAACAATACAGGAAGGCTTGATTAAAATTATAGTTTGAGAGTTTTCATGTGGATCTGGTTTGACATGTGCTTCAGAAAGGATATCACACAAATTGCGAACAACGGTAGGTAGCGATAACAGGTGATCATGAGTATGAAAGTCAATATCAATTTGTTCAATGATTCATGAAGAACGTAAAAAATATATTTTCCACAAACTATTCTGTAGTGCTTTTAACTGCGAAGTGGCTCACAACACAATATATATCATAGAAGAATAAGAAAATAAATTATGAATATCAATCATTGGAATTTGTAAATGGTCTTCCTTTTCTGTGACTACATGGTCATATTCATTGTCAGTCGCTGAGACGTTTGCAAGCAGTCCATCAATCACCTTTGTGCAACGCCGGAAGTGTGCCCTGATAGGGCCTGGTGCACGCAGCACCACAGGTCCTGAGGTTTACTTCACCTAGGAGGTCCACTGGGTTCCTTTTGTTCCGGTTTGGAAGGAACTTGGCCTGGAAGTTCAGCTGGATTGTCCCTTATTGAGCAGAAGCAAGGCTCATTTGCAGGTCTGCAGAAGAAGAGGATAGTGAACAAAAATTGATAGAATGGAATGCGTCCCAGAATGATTGCCAGCGTATTAAATGTATACAAGCATTCCACCCATCACCTCTGTGTCCTCCAGAGTACAACGGGTATGCGTAAACAAGGGATCCCATGCGGACTGTGCCACAGGCCTCAAGTTGCACATCACTTATGAGGCCCGCCTAAGTCAAAATTGATCCGGCGCTCCATGCATGTCCGTTCACAGGAACCTGGCCTGGCAGTCCAGACTGCATGGTACTATTAGAGCAGAACAAGGTGACCCCCATGAGAAGCAAAGAGGGCAAAAAACGGTGGAGTGGAGTGCAGTCCCAAGAGTTTGCCAGCGGCTGAGATTTTACCAGGTGTGCCACTCATCAGCCTTGTGTTTCCCCCCTTCAATGCCCTGACATTTTGGCCAACATCACTTCGGATTCAGGGGCTTTCAGATTCTGCTGATATTATAATACGTGAAGCAATGGGTCAAAGAAAGCACACTTAAGGTGACGTAACCTGCTGCCACCAGGCAGAATTATACACCCCCCACCTGCATTCTGGATTGCCACTTAATGAGTATTCCACATACATAGATTCTTTTTCTGCGAATTCTGACTCACACTATAACTTCTGTGATGCAGTCTGTGTGTGCATTAGGACGGGGGGGGGGGTAATCACTTTTTAAAAACAACTACTATTGGAGCATGGTATTTATAATTTGAAGTAGCCCAAGGGGAAAGCGCAGACTATAGGAGAAAGAGAAGTCTCATATCTACCAAACGACACCTGGGTGATCTTTGACACCTTCACCACTTCCTGCAATTTCATCAACAGCCCTTGCATTCTGGGACTTGTAGTTTTGCTACTAGCACAGCAAGGTTGGCTCAGACATCAATGCGCTCCGAGTACTGTTGGCTAAAAAGCTTAAAGTGTCACATGATCATTTGGCAGCTAAAGGGAGACAGTAACTTTAAAGACATGAAGTTGTCAATGCTTCTGAAATCTGAGGCTGAGCGCTGACGTAGGCCCACCACGTCATCCGAGGGGAGATCGATCAGATAACAAAACCGCCAGGACCAGGATGGCAAGGCCAGGACTCCACGAGCTGCTCCCGCCTGCCCTGTACAACTTCTCGGAGTTGGGGGGGGGGGGGGAGGGGGGAGACAATGACGTCCCCTTCTTATCAGAAGTGCCAAAAAACAACGACGCGGACCCTTTATTTTACGTCCCAAAACACGGTATTTTAAGGAGACACGGACATCCCTAACTAATTCCCTTGCCTCTTCCACCAAAGGGGGCATCGATCACTGCATCAAGGAAGAGGGCAGGAGTGAAATAAAACTCTCCCTGTGCGAATCCATTAACCACCTGTGGCAGAGGCGGTGTGTTCTGCATGACGGGGAGCCTCCTGACCTCGGCAATAGGCAAAGGCATCAAACCGAAAGTGAAAATCAGAAGCGTTTTCTAAACGCTGCCAACAAATAAATGCGAAAAAAGCAAGAACGAACGGCGAATAAATGAACTCTATAATTTATTACCTGCGCAGGACATAGCGACGCTGCACAACACCGTACCGCTGTCCTCTCGGCAATAGTAAAAGGCATTAAAGTGAAAGTCACAAGCGTTTTCTAAACGCTGCCAACACATAGAAGCAGAAAAGGCACGGACTTGATTAACAAGTGGGAGGGGTGGGGGGAGTGCGCGCGCGCCCTAAGCAGCAGCTGTTTGCTCTTTTTCAAAGCACACACTCGTGCTTGTGGCGCGCCGCTGCGCACTCTCGCAAGGCGTATGCTGCCACAAGCACGAGTATGTGCTTGGAAAAAGAGCTGCACGACGGCTAAAGGTCTCCTATGCAGTGCATGCGCACTGCGTAGGCGAGACCTAAAAAGGAGGCGAGTGGTGCGCGCGCGCGACGGCAAAAGGAAACAGGCTGGCGAGTGGTGTGCGATGTGCGCGCACCATGACGAGAGAGGAAAGCCATATGGCGCCTCTGCTCGTCATTGTGCGCGTACCCGCACGCTCTAGGCAAGCCAAAAAAGATGTGGTCGCATTTTTGAAAGCCCACTGACTAAATGTCTCGCCCAGACCAGCGCAAGCGCTGGCTCAGGGCGAGACCTAACAAGAGAGGAGCGAGGGCGAGCGAGCGCGGCAGCCTGCTGAGCTGACCAGACCCTCGTGCGTCATGGCCTTTTGCCTGCGATTACCCGCACGGCCGGCATGTGTTTCCAATTATCGCGCCCGCGTCTGGGCACGATAATTGGAAACAGATGTCGCCCGTGCGGGTAACCGCAGGGAAAAGGCCATGACGCACGAGCGTCTGGTCAGCTTTGTGAAACCCCTAACATAAAGTCTTGCTAGAGCAGCGCTTCCGCGCTACTCGAGGCTCAACCTAAAAAGTAGGAGGCAGTCATACATATCATTGCCCTATAACTAACAACTCTATTCTTAATGGTAAAGACCTGACAAGGAAAATTATTCAAATACAAATGGACAACACCCCAACAATGATCAAACAGCGAGGCATGAGATCTTTCCTACTCAAAACTAGCACATGGAAATGTAGACATGGGCCAAGCTAAGACCTATATTATTGTGCTTCATCTTGCAGGAGAACCACAAACCGAGTTAGACAGGCTAAGCAGACATGTAGGGATTTCACGTTAATGGTAGCTAGATCAAAGTGTTGTTGACATGAATTTTCAAACAGGGAGAACACCATAAATAGACCTGTTTGTGCTGTGCCGCAGAATGATCATAGTTTGTTATATATGGTGTTGATGGCAAAAGATCCAATAGGATTTAACAAATAAGACTGTTATAGTCCAATAACTTACGCATTTACAGAAGTGTAAAAGTGGCCCTACACACCAGAACCTCTCTCCAATCCTCGTAATCAAACATCTAGGTCACTTCCAACTACTTTTTTTTTTTTTTTTAACTTTATTTTCAGTTTGCAACAACAATATCAGTTACATTCAGACCGTGTGCACGTACACATTGTGCAGCGAAATGCAGCGCAAGTTCAACAATTAGTAATGGCAATTTCCCCATTCCTCCAACCATGTCACGTATGCATGCTAAAAGACCTTACAGGTCATGTCCCGACATCCAAGAAGTATAAACCACAAAGGGTATCATATGACAGAAATAACATGACAGACCTCCATCAAGGTTAAGTTAACAAGCCCTTGGTTTGCCCGAATCAACAGCTTCCCCCCATACCTATACTCCTACAGCCTTATATTCCATCCAGAGGCACCCCAGTAAATGATTGTCGTTGAGCTTCACCCCACACCCGTGCGATCCAGCTCAGCCTGGGGATCCGTAGCCCATCTTTGCTCAATAAATACATTTTATATGGGCCCCAGATGTCTTTAGGTGTGCATCGTGCAGGCATGAGTACATTATAGTTGTCAGACTGGGTGGAGCAATACGCCAAGTCTTTTTCCCAGTCGGCAATAGTGGGCAAAGGGCCCTTCATCCATCTCATGGCAACTCTTCTCTTTGCTAGCAGCAAGCTTATGGCTGCGAGTTTCCGTACTCCCTTCGGGATGTCCTTCACATACCCCAACAAAGTAACAACAGGCGCCTCAGGCAACTCAACAGACAGCATTTCTGAAAGGATCTGGCACACCCTATTCCAAAAGACACGCACACCCGGGCAATCCCACGCCAAATGTAGAAATGTAAAAACAAAAACGATTGATGGACAGAATGCAGAACAATGTCATACATTCACCCCAGTACAGAGATCTGGGCCTAAATCCATCGTTTTTTTGCTCACCATGCCATTCCAGTTTGGACCCAGCCATATGCAAATCAGTCTTGACCCTGCGCCCAATGGGAACAGTCCAGCCCGAACTGCCAGGCCAGGTCCTCCCTGGACTGGAAACAAGCATCCTAGGACCGGTTTCGGGCTTTCAGCCCTCATCAGCCAGGATAGCTTGACTCCAGTGGCATGGAGAGCACGGGACCCACGTCTGGGCATACCCGTCCCACTCGGGGTGACAAATGCAAAAACAAAAACGATTGATGGACAGAATGCAGAACAATGTCATACATTCACCCCAGTACAGAGATCTGGGCCTAAATCCATCATTTTTTTGCTCACCATGCCATTCCAGTTTGGACCCAGCCATATGCAAATCAGTCTTGACCCTGCGCCCAATGGGAACAGTCCAGCCCGAACTGCCAGGCCAGGTCCTTCCTGGACTGGAAACAAGCATCCTAGGACCGGTTTCGGGCTTTCAGCCCTCATCAGCCAGGATAGCTTGACTCCAGTGGCATGGAGAGCACGGGACCCACGTCTGGGCATACCCGTCCCACTCGGGGTGACAAATGCAAAAACAAAAACGATTGATGGACAATGTAGAAATGTAGCATGATTAGCAAAGCATCGTGGACAAGTATCATCATCCCGCAGCCCGTATCTATGCAACCTAACCAGTGTATAGTATGTCCTATGTAGATATTTAAATTGTATTAGTCGATGTCTGCCGTTTAGCGAAACAGACCTCACCGAGGCAAAACACCATGCCCACTGTTCTTCAGTTAGTATCAAGTTCAGCTCGACTTCCCAATCTATTTGGGATGGCAATTTGGGGTATTCGCCAGCTATGTGAAATGCAGCATACAGTCTGGTTATTCCCTGTTGTGCACTAGGGGTTCGTAGTAAGTATGTCAAAGAGGGCATCTCCGCCGGTTCTACCATGCCATCTGCCAGCAATTCACGCAAGGCACAGCGAAGTCTATGATACTGGAACATGTCTAGAGTCGTGACCGCCGCCGCTTGACCTGCCGCCTGTTCCCAGGTTTTGACCTGCCCATCGCAAAACAAATCACCTACACAGCGAATATTTAACTTACTAGCACACCCATCAATGCCTTATCATCCCTATGCGGGAGCCAGCTGCACCATGGGATGGGGAGTCGGGGGGAGTATATGAGAGAGAGATTGTGCTGTTTAGCGGTCTTGGAGAACTGTGAGCCGGTGCAGTTCACTGGATCTATCCTACCTCGCGTCACGCGTGCTGCCCCTGTCGCCATCCCGGGCAGCATAAAGGGGGTTACCATATTCCGCTCTAGAAGATATTGTGGCATATTCGGGGGTCCGTGGAACCAGACATGTGCATGCAACGCTTGTGCAGCCCTATAATACCGTTCCATATCGGGAGCGTTGAGCCCTCCCCTCGCATATGGACGCATTAGTACTTCCCACCTAACCCTAGGCTGCTTCCCTGCCCAAATTAAGCGGCCCAGGGAGCTACGCAATGTAGTAAAAAACGACTGCGGTAGACCGATGGGGACATTTGAAAATAGAAACAAAAAACGTGGGAGCACCACCATTTTCGCCAGCGCTAGTCTGCCCATCAGCGACAGTGGCAGTTTAATCCACTTGTCCACCGCGTCAGAGAATTTTTGTAGGGCTCGACCATAGTTTTCGGTCAAGACCAGTTCAGCATCCGTGTGAATTTTGATACCCAGATACCTTACGGAGTCCGTAGTCCATTCTAATGGGTACGTAGTGTGTACCGGTGTTGTGTTTGTGGTAAGAGGGAATATGAGGGATTTATGCCAATTGATCCGGAGCCCTGAATGTTGACTGAATCTCTCTACTTCTTGTAGCATGGGAGTCAAATTTTGCTCTGGGTTGCGGACATAAAGCAGAGTATCATCAGCATAGGCCGCAATCACCGTATTGTAATGTGGGGAACGTATGCCTCTATATGAATGGTATTCTCGCATTGCACACATTAGGGGTTCGGCCACTATGGCATATAAGAGAGGGGAAAGGGGGCACCCCTGCCTCGTCCCTCTAGTAATGGCAATCGCTCGAGAGAGTGCACCATTAATTTTAACCTGTGCTACTGGGCCTGCGTATAACACCTGTACCAGCTGTATAAAAATATCCCCAACACCCACCTTCTTAAGTACTGCATATAAAAAGCGCCACTCCACCGAATCGAAGGCTTTTTCAATATCAATAAAGAGGGCTGCTGCCTTCGTTTTAGGTTGAATACAAGCGATGGTCCCAAACAGCGTTCTGAGATTATGAGAAAGGGATCGGCCCGGGACGAATCCAGTCTGCTCCGGTCCCACCATCTTGGGCAGCAGGGGGGCTAGTCTATTGGCCAATACTTTAGCGAACAGCTTTGTATCTATGTTTAATAATGAAAGCGGCCTGTATGAAGAGCAAAGGTCTGGTGGCTTCCCAGGCTTGAGTATAGTAACTATAGTCGCGTCTCTCATAGATGGTGGCATAGTGCCCGTCTTCACCATTTTCTCAAACAAGTTAACCAAATGGGGAAGCAGCCTATCAATGTAGGCTTTATAAAACGTCACAGTTAACCCATCTGCCCCAGGGGCCTTTTCTCCAGGCATGCTCTTCAAAGCAGCTGTAATTTCAGTGGGTCTCAACGGTCCTATCAGTCGTTCTCTGTCACTGTTAGTCAGCCAGGCCATAGTTATGTATGCTAAATATTCCTCATCTGTCTCAGTGGACATGTTAGGCCGTGAGGTATAAAGCGCTGTGTAATACTCTGCAAATGCGTCCAGGATGGCCGGCGTATCATGCACTAAAGTCTGCTCTGAGCTGTGTACTTGTGGTATGTGGTTGTCGCCTCTTGGGGGCCGCACCTGAGCTGCCAACGTGGCACTTGGCCTATCCCGTTCCACATAGGATCTGGCCACAGCATATTTCCCCAGATGTCGAACCTCGTACTCCGCCAACTCCTAAAATTTGCTAAGCTGCGTTCGAATCTGAGCCAACACTTGCGGGTCCCCTGTTTCTGAGTGGACATATTCCAGTGATCTAAGAGTATCTTCTGTAGATGCTTGCTGGGCTCGAATAGCCCGGAGAACCCCAGCATGCTTAGAGATCGTTATCCCTCTGATATATAATTTAAAAGCTTCCCACACCGCCCCCATATTATCCACACTCCCCAAGTTTGTTGAAAAGTACTCATCTATGGCGGTACCCAGCTCCGCGCGAAAGACCGAGTCTAAGAGTGAATATTGTGGGAAACTCCACGATCCATATCTAGAGCCCCCTACGGGCAGCTCCAGCGTAAGGCAAATTGGGGAATGATCCGAGAAAGTTCTAGGCATATGTGTGCAATCCCTGATTGAGGTATCCAATGTCTGTGAGGAAAACCAGTAATCTATCCGGGTATGAGTGTCATGCGCTGCTGAGTAATGCGTGTAGTCCCTTCCCAGTGGATTACGTTGTCGCCACACATAACACATACCCTCAGCTCGCACAATGGAGGCTATGGCGCAGGCAGCACGGGAGAGCGGCCTGGAGGTCCCTCTAGAACGGTCCAACTCCAGGTCCTGTATGCAATTAAAGTCCCCTCCCCACAATATGGGCATATGTGCATATTTGGAAATCTTGGAATGCAGGGCATGGTAGAACTGTGGATTATCGTGATTGGGGCCATATACCCCCAGCAGCAACAATGTGTAATGCTCCTTACGACATTTCGCTATCACATATCTGCCACTAGGGTCCAGCTCAATAGCTTGTACTTGTACGTCAGAGCCCCTTCGCGCCCACACAAGCACCCCTCTAGCGTGCTATGTGAACCCAGCAGCTATACACTGCCCCTTTATTCTACGCTGTGTGAGCAGCCCTGTCTTTGGGGGGAGGTGTGTCTCCTGTAGCACAGCAACGTCAATCTGATGTCTTTGCAGGTATGCAACAACTTTACGGATTTTTCGTTGGTCGTTAAGACCGCGGACATTCCACGTGAGGAAACTTATCACTCTGGACTGGCCGCTAGTCCCGGGGAAATCCACAGTCTTCTAAAACCAAGCACACATACACCTCGTATCTGAATGCAATTAAATCATAACATCTTATCTTATAGCATAGTTGCAAGTTTTGAACATCCCCAACTCCCACCCCACCACCCCCCCACCCACACCATATAAAAAAAAAGAGATATAGCATTCCCATAGTCCACCCACCCCTGAGTAATCTTAGGCTTAACCTGCCAACAGGGCAGCAAACCCCAACACTCAACTGTGTGGAATACACTCGGTGGCGATAGCCGCCGGCTCTCTACGATGCAATAGGGTAGACCAGCACCTCCCAAGTCATATATAACTTTCAAGACAGATTTACTGTTGTAGGATCCAACAAACAAACCACATTCAGCGACATGAGAGTACTGTCAATGTTACATCGTAAGGCACAGTTCCACAGAACAGCACAGCAAACAGCAGCCACTGCAGGGAACGTTCATGATGGTGATGACGATGAGGCGGCCACTCCTGGGTCTCCGTTATTATCTGCAGATGCTCTTTCGTTCTCCACTGTCTCAAGTGATGGGGAACCACCTCTCGCCCCTCCGTCTTGAGGTCCTTCTGCAGTGCACTGGGGTCAGTATAAAGTCGGGTTTTACCATCAAAGGAGACCTTTAGGCGAGCAGGATAGAGCATCGCATAGTCTAACTGCAGTTCTCTGAGTTTACGTTTGACCGGTCCAAACTTCTTCCTAGCCTCTTGGACTGTGGGGGTAAAATCTGGAAAGAGAGACAGTTCTGACCCTTCGTATGGGAGTGATTTGAGCTCTCTCGCGCGCCTTAGAGCAGCATCCCTGTCTCTATAGTTCAGTAGGCGAATAAGTACCGGCCTTGGAGGGGCTCCCGGTGGTGGATGGGGGCCCAGCGTGCGGTGCGCCCGCTCCACAATAAACACCTCCGAGAACGTGTCGCGCCCCAGTAACTGGACTAGCAATTTTTCAATGTAATGTTCCATTGGGCCCGTGGCCGTCGATTCTGCCAATCCCAACAAGCGTACATTGTTCCTGCGCGAGCGCGCCTCTAAATCTTCGGCCTTATCCTTTAGAGTCGTTACCAGTTTTTCCATTTGACGCTGCGTGGCCCCCATTTCGGTCTGAGTGTCCTCCGCCTCTGAAATCCTGCTCTGCCATGTCGATGCGCTCTGAGTGCTTATCTACTCTCTCCGACATCCTATCCAGACGGTATGCCAAAGAGTCTATTTTAGCATCTATGCAGGTTAGGCTACGTTGCATTGCCCCAAGAATTTGGCTAATGTCCCCCTCCGGCGCACCAGCATCATCAGCACCCGTAAGGTTGCTCTGTTCCTGCTCCTCTTCCCTCAATCTTGTGGACTTACGATTTTCAAATGAGAGTTTTGGCTGTGTTTTATCATTGCGCCCCATGGCTGCTGCAGTTTGGTGGGGAGAGGACGGCTATACCGCGTTGTATCACCCACTACCGGAGAACAAGATGGCTGCCGCCCCGGACACTGGCGTAAGAGTGAGGGAGGTCCACCAGGCGAGCCCAAAGGGCGAGATGTACTATGTCGTGCAGTGAGATTAGTTACACGGCGCCCCGCCTCAGCCAGACCCCGCGCTCCACCACCGCAGATGCAGAATCCTCCGTGAGTCTCGCACCGGTCACTACAATGATAAGGAAGGCATCAGCTATCTCCGGGACTCCCAGTTGTGCCTTTTGCCGCCAAGTGCCCCCGCGTTAGCAACCTGTGTTTTCAGCCTTCACCGAGCTCTCCTCCCCGCTGCCGTTCTGTGTGCCGCCTCTCCTCTGGCCTCACCTCCGCTGTATGTATGGAGTCCCCCGGGCTCACTCCGGACTCAGCATCGCCGTCCGGGCCATCCGCTGCGCCCCGTGGAAGCACTGCACCTCTCGATCGCCGCTCCAGCCCCCGCTGGCCGTGTGGAAGGAACTCCACCCGCAGCTACGCCCACCAGAGCGAAGGACGCACACCCTCGGCCACGGACCAGCGTCTGTAGGCCCGATTCGGCCGGCGGCAGATCTCCGCGCCGCGTGTGCCTCGGTGGTTCAAACCCCCGCAGCGGGAACCGGAGGCATTCAGTCGTCGCTGACTGCTAATATTACTGCCCGTGTCGTCTCGGCAGTGCAGATTTTGAAAGGATCGTATGGGCGGCTGCCGGAGCTCTCTCAGGCTGCGGCCATATTTGAGCCAGGCAAACCACGCCCCCCACTTCCAACTACTTGTGGGAGCTCAGCGTCCTTTTGTCACAACTGACAAGGCAACCTTTTAAACTAATACGCAAAACCAGCCTAAACAACTCGCATTGAAGACCGCATTTCTAACAGCAATCACATTGTTGTGTAGAGTGAGCGAGTTACAGGCACTAACAATCCCAGAACCATATCTTCAAATAAAGACATGATAGTGATGAGGATCAACCTGCACTTTGTCCTTAAGGTGGTGTAACATTTTCATGTCAACCAATCTATTCAATTAGTTTTGTAAAGTCTCATTCAGAAAGAGTCCTCCACACGCTAAATGTCATGAATGAATTGTCTTTCCAGCCTCGCTCATCTCCTGCTACCAACAACAAATCAATGTTTCCTTTAAAAAAAAAAAAAAAAAAAGAATATATATATATATATATTTCAATTGCGATCCTTCCTCACCTCCACGAAAGAATCCAGCCGCACCAACGGGCTTATTTTCAATTTAGATTATTTGGCAAAGAAAAAAATGACGCGTTTCGACCTCCTTGGTCACATGACCACATAGTAACAGTCTCAACATTTATACAACGTCCACATGGCGTGCAGTTAACATAAAGAAAATACTGTCAGATAGGTTACCAGCACCTTTCTTCCAAAATTCAAACTAATATAACTTTATGCATGTTTGTTACACAGAGTTATAAACCACAGTAATGATAAAGATAAATGCGAAAAGGTGAAATTGTTATAATATCCACTCAGATGCTAGGTTTCACATGTTACGTATATGTATAATATAAATTTCGGATTTTGCTGTACATATTATCATATTTTTGTATGTCACTTCATTATTAATGAACAATTTTAAATATTTCTTTTCCAATTAGATTCAATTCGTTATACCACCTTAATTTAACAATTCAGCAGATGGGCTACCTGTAAAGCTTACACCAGAGTATGAAGGCTGCCAGTAGTATGATCTTCAGCACCTTTCAGACCATGGTGATTTTAAGCGAATAGTGTCTTTTTTCACAACTGTATCATAGAGTATACACTGTTGTTACTAGATAATTTTTAATACTCTGTGGTGTATTTATCAGGAGAGTTTCACTGTCTGCAAACACTGTGGTACAGAGTAAACTCTCCCCATAGAGTAAACACTGTTTACAATACCCACTTTTCTACTCATATCAACTTCATTTCTCAGTGTAGGTCAGTGACTGTCAGCGGTTTGAAACAGGTAAAGACTGTCCATGTTAGGGGATTAATTTTGGAACAGACGTTGAGCAGCTTGATGAACTTGGCTTTCTCTGAACAATTGTTTACATATTGAACAGTGTGTGCAATGAGCGTTTTCCATATATCTGTGGTTGATTGTTAATGTGAACTAGGCTACCCATGAAGAATATGGCATAGGGTCAGTGTTGCACATAATACATGCTTGCTGCACCTAAGGGAGTAGTATCTGTGTTGGCATTAATGATGCTTCATATTATTTTGAGCTATTTTGTACTTTCAGGCTTCTAATGCTATGCTAGTTTATAGAGTAATGTGTACAAAAGAAGCTTGGATTATGTCCTCAGTGATGTCATAGAACATGTCATGAGTGATGTAATATGTGAGGTTGTAAGCTGTGCATGGTGGTAGCTCAAGTCATAGTTAGTATCTGTGTTTTTTTTACTTCAAAACCTTAATTTTGTCACTGACATATTCACCTAACATTAATCTTTGTTTTTTTCACTGAATATATATATATATATCCACAAAGTCCATACAAGTGTAAGCGCTCACTCAGGCGGGTTGGTGACAAGTAACCGGAGGCGGTTGTGTTGTATAGATATAATTGCACCACAGGGTAACTGTGTAATATCGGCCTTTGTTGCATTGAGGTGTGCTAGTGACATTCATAGCCAAATGGTTTATAAATGTAATTTGAACCCTGAAATGGTATTATAGGACATATTAGACATGCTACTGGATATTTATTTTTCATACTACACAAATTATTTTCTTTTCTTTTTTAGTACTCTTTAGAAGAGCTTTTGCGCATCATCCGTTTAGCATTTGTTTTCTTGAGACTGCAGATATGTCTGTTAATGTTTTGAGAAATGTGTGTTTTTGTTGGGGATAATGTGCTAATAATTAAATGTTTTATGCAACATTATGTATTATTAGAAGTCAAAATTTAACCGCCATGCACGTTATAAGGAAAAATGTATTCTAAAATATGGTTTTCTTTTGTAGTACATTGACACTAAAAAGTAGGTTTAACAAGACCTTGCTAAAGAAATTTTTTTTTCTGTCATTTGATTCTAGAATCCAGCAACAAGATAGGGCGGTAGGTTTTTTGGATCGGATCTGTTGCCCTTCTTAAAAATTGGTAATACAATTGAAATGGCCAGGAGGGTTGTATCCCACTTATAATAGCGGCATTAAACACTCTGGTCAGTATGGGTCCCCATAAATCCTTAAAAGTTTTAAAAGCATCTACTGGTACCCTAACAGGTCCAGGGCCCTCCCCCCGGTGCTATCGTGCAAAGCTAGCATCACCTCATCATTAGTTATATTTAGAGGGAGGGGGGTTATGCGTAGGCCTCGTCCTGCGTGTCTCAGTACCATGTTCCTCATGCTGACAATGAAAAATATTATTAATGAGTAATGATTCACCCATACTTCACATGGTACATGAGAAGTAATCTCTGGGGTATTTTCATTCGTTAGAAAAGGGGCTTTAACTGTGTCCCAAAAAAGTTTACTATCATTAGATTCTGAGGCTAGAATTAGCCTGGACCATGCCTCTTCCTGGAGGGTCTTTTTTCTAGCAATGATAGTCTGCTTTATTTCGAGTCGAAGGGTTTTAATTAAAATGTTATCCCTTGGGGAGCTATGCAGGGCAACCTTTAAGCGCTGGGATGCCAGAGTAAATGAGTGATCAAACCAACCCTTATTTTTAATGCGGGCAGGGTTCACTGTATGCGTCAGGAGTGTGTTAATTGTACCACCAACGCAGGTAAAGTTATCCAATAACCTGAAAAGGGTTCACCTCATCGCTTAAACAATAATTCAACTCCATGAAATTCCTAGTTAAAATGTCATAAATAAAGCTATTGGGGTCAATTCCTGCTCATTTAATCCTGATCCCATTAGACCTGGTGGGACTAATACCACCGGCTTTAGGAGTACCATTTTTCTTGCCCCAGAATAAAAATGGCAACATCACCGGATCATGGTCACTTAGTATGGACTGGACAATGCTGGGAGTACCACACTTACTACATACTGGAGCAGACATCAATATATGGTCAATGATAGTAGCAGCATTTCTTCCGCTAAAAGTAGGGATTTGTACCCTGGTGTATCCTTGTTTACAGGTCAGAAGCTACAGATCATGTTTAGCAATAATTAAATTAAGTGCGTAATTGTGCGATTGCCTTATTTGTTTTCATTGACTGAACCTCGTCTTACCAGATGTCTCTTTACTTTATGCTGTTCTCCAAACATGTCGCACAGCAACACTCTTTTCCAGTGTGCATTGTGCATATCACAAAGCTCTTTGCCTGTGTCCATCGCTTCCTCTTGGATTATGCTTTACACAACCCCATGCTGTCATTACCAAAGGCTATCCCAATCTGAATGCCTTCAAGTGTGGATGAGGTCCTGCTGGAAGGTTTTGGGTTGATATTTGCCTCGCCCCTCACAGGTCTTGTGCACTCATCACCTCTCACATTATTGCAGGGTTGAACCCTCTTTAAAACTGTGTGTTCTTTCCACAGGAAGCATCACCCTTTATTTTCCCTTGAGGCTAGCATAGCTTTCCAGCCCGTAGGCCAATACCACTCCTAACCCTCTACAGTAAATTCTTCTGACATAGCTGTTGTGTGTTACAGCGCCTTACTCTCCTCCATATTGCGTTCTGTTGATTTAATTGCACTGAAGTTCTGAGTAGGATAATATTTGCATATCGTTGCAGAGAAGAATGCTGCTCTCGCATCTCTGTTGACCTGCACACTTCACCCGCTTCCTTTCATTTGAGCTATATTCCCTCAAATTCCTTTCTATTACATCAGTGATAGAAAGGCCTGTAAATAAAGCATTCTGTTTTTCTGTAGAAGGTACAAAGTGTTTCCCACTAATTGTATCTTCAGAATTCATTCCCAAAGTTCTTGCCCATCTCCCCAACTTAGTTCACAGTGCTTTCAAGAGAGCATAGACACAAACCTGTCTGTGTGAGTGTTATGACATTTAAAAAAAAAAAAACATACCAGGACCTACTTGCATCAGTGCAGTTTTGCGATCAGGCATGTACATCTTCTGTTCATGTTTTGCTTTCAGGTTTCCTCAGCAGCACAGCGTACCAAGAAGCCTGTCCCCCTACTGTCCTGTAACAGGAAGCATCAGAAGCTACCAGAGCGGGTCTATGCCATACATCTGCAATTCACGGAGTATTACTTCCCTGACAACCATGGTTTCCCAGGTAATGGTGCTGCTAGACTGACTCAGAATCTTTGTGTCCACCAGGCCTCAATATAATATAGGAAAAATTTAATCTTACACTGTTACTTAGTTTTTTGTCTCTTTCTTCCTCTTTCTGACCCTTCTTTCCTTTTTCTCCTTGCAACTTTAGTACTTTACTCCCCTTTTCTCAGAACTGCTTCATCTCTTACTCTTCTGCTTTTTTAACCAATTCTCTTGTTTCGTCTCAGATTTTTTATTTTATTAATATACTACTAATTCATTTTAGGCTTCTAGGGTAACATGCTCGTTGCATGTGTTGCTGTAGATACACATGCTGTGCATATTCCTACCTTTTAGTGTTGCACTCGGACATATGCAAGTTGTTTTTCTTTGAAGAAATCTTTCGAGTCACGAAGTATATAATGACTCCTCCCTTAGCTGGCAATACACATGGGCACCGATTCTGTGTTCGTTATTTTCCACCATTTGTTTCAGACGTGAATGGCCAAAGCTTTGAGTTTAATGTGTTTCTTTTAATAGAGACTACCAGCCGCAGATTTCTCACCTTTCGGGATCCCCCAAAAATGTTCATAGTACCTTTGCGTGCCGGAAGGTGGCACCGTGCAGCTCCGCATTGATGCCATTCAGCTACGGAAGTGACGTTTGGGACCGACAAAGGTGCCACTTCCGCGCTCTCATGTCAGTTTCTTTCTTTCTGTGCATCAGGACACAAATTTGCAGCTTCTCCCATCTCTCAGTCTGCATTTCGCAATTTTTCTCCAAATTTTTTAAAACTGTGCAAGGGATGTCACCCCCTAAGATGACCGCTTTTAAGCCCTGTAGGGACTGTCGCAAACAAATGTCTGTGAAACCTGTGGTGTCTGGGGTCAAACTACGGCTTCAAGACGTACGGAGACTCCATGTAGATGAAACCGAAGGCCATCATGGAACGCGAGGACGCAATAAGATGCAGCACCAAGACTCAGTGGTTAATTTGTAAAAAAAAATAAGTGCCAGAGCCCTCGTCAGGAGGCAGCTTGTACCAGCCCATTTCTCCTGTTGGCATTGCCTAAAACAGAACACACTACTAACCCTGAAAGTAGGGAGAGGATGTGGGGTAATGGCCATAGCTGCCGACTTTGGTGTTAGCTCAACATGTTGTGATTCTGGGCAAATCACTTAATCTCCCTGTGCCTACCATAAATGAATATGTCCTTAACTGGTGCTCATGAAAAGCGCCGGTGTTGCTGATTAAGTGTCGGTGCTGAGCACCGGAAACCACCGGCTCAAATTAAACAGTGCCAGGACTGCTCCAAGTCTGAAGATCATTCCCGGTCCCACTCCCGAATTTGATGGAAACGCTCTCGAAGCCAGTCTTCATCACGCTCCAGATCTTCAGGTAAGCACAAGAAACATAAGTTGATGTGGAGTTCCGCTCCTTCAAGCCATTCTCACTCCTCTGATGAAGCACATGGATGCACCAATGGTCCTCATACCATTCCCTCTCCTGAAGTCAGACGACTTCGGAGATAATTCCACAGTTGGTTCCGACACAACCCAAGTTTCCAGGGCCATTAGCCACACTTGCTCTGGTGCTCGTTCTGGCCCTACAGAATTGAGAGGCATACCCACTTGGGTTACCGCCAGCGGGTTCTCCCTCTGCGCCAGCTAAACCTTCTGAGTCACTTCTGCCCTCTGCTTCAGTACCGCCTCAGCACCTATACACACTCCTTACCGGGGTAAATCAACGCTGAGGCTGACTGCGCCGCCCAAAGAGGCTGCCCAGATTGTCCTTTCCGACGCCGTCTCTTTGCCAGTCTGAATTCAACTGATGTCACAACTGAATCCAACCAAGTTTTCTGCCCTCGCCCTGCCACCAGGCAGACAAAACTCTTTACATTCTCTTTTTGGAAAAGACTCTGATAACAATCATGACCAGGGAGTTGAGTTTGCTCACCCTATATCGATGACAATTGGTATGAGGAATTGCAAGATGCTAGAGGCTGGATACTTCCCCAGAGTCAGCCCCTGTCTCCCCTTCAAGCCTGGCCATGGAAGATTCTGCATCTTTGACCTCCACCTTTTCCCTATGGAGGTAAAAACAAATTCCTGACGGAAGTCCTGCAGCCTGGCCAGACTGCTTCTGCGCCTCTCCTACCTTTTAAAGAGCCCTTGACAAGTTCCATACTAGGGGCTTAGGCTAAGCCTTGTACCAGCCCTCCTGTAAACCAGTAAATTGGCAGCCCAGCCTTTTTATTGCAGCACCCTACTCCTGAGAGCCTCATGGTGCAGGCCTCCACCAGGCCGGACCAACCCCAATAATTTTCTTAACCCCCCTGACAGAGATTCAAAGCAGGTGGAGACATTCGGAAAACTCCTTTTCTTATTGGCTAGTTTGGCCTTAAAGTCCTCCTATTTGCTGGTTTTCTACACTCATGCCATCTGGGACTCGATAGCACAAGTCCTCCCAGGTGTTCCTGAAGTCTTTTGCCCTGTTTTGTCACAGGCCGTTCAGGATGGTCATGATGCAGCCAAGTTCACAATTCGTTGTGGCTTGGAAACCACTGACTGTCGGATGGGCTGTCAGCAGCAGTGTTGCCATTCGTTGCCATGTGTGGCTACGATCAACTGGGTTCTTGGGCGATGTCCAGTCTTTCCTTATGGACATGCCACTCAATGGAAATCGCTTGTTCGGGGATTAGGCAGAATCTGCCCTTGAACATTTTAAGTAGAGTAGGGCTACTGCTTGCTCTTCATGCCTTTCTACACAGCCTCACCAGCACTTTCAGCATTCCTTTTGTGGCTTTGGACAAAGCATTTCTTACTGCCAGTTTGTCCCTCCCAGCAGGAAACACAGCAGTTTTGCGGGAGAAGCCCTGGTGTCCGCGGCCAAGTTCCACGTGCTGCTGAGTCCGCGACTTTAGCCCCACCTGCCACACCTCTTTAGTGTGCCCTTACAGAGTCACAGCCACACAGTGAGAGGCAGAATCCACTGTTTCTATCTGCGTTGGGAACAAATCACATCGGACAGGTGGGTACTTCCGATTGTATGCTAAAGTTATGCCATATCCTTCCTTTCTTCCCCATCGCACCTCCCACTGTCACCTCAGCAAATGACGGAAGACCATCTCTACATTTTGCATCAGAAAGTGCAAGCCCTTTTGGCCAAAGGAGCTGTTGATTGAGTACCAGTGCCAGAAGTAAAGCGTGGTCGTTATTCCCACTACTTTCTGGTGTCTTAATGCCTTCCTCCGGAAGGAGAAGCTCAAAATGCTCACCCTCGTCTGCCCTCGACCTAGGAGACTGGTTGATGACGTTTGATCTGCAGGACGCCTATTTCCATATTCCCTTCCTGCCGGCTCATCACTACCTGCAATTCGTGTTGGGAGAGGAGTATTTTGAGTTTGCTGTGCTCCTCTTTGGTCTCACCATTGCCCCTTGGTTGTTCACGAAAGTGATGGCGGTGGTGTCACCACACCTTTGGAGGTCAGGGGTCAGGCTCGACTACTGGTTGTTGAGGACAGGCTTGCCCCAGGCAGTCATCAACTAATTCCAGACTACGGCAAACCTCCTGCCTTCTTTGGGGTTCAATATAATCATGCTGAAGTCGCGCCTGACAACTCCTCAGATGGGCCATTCTGGACACAGTTTAGTTTCGTGTCTTTACACCGGTAAAGAGAGTGCAGGACATTCAGGCTCTGATCTCGATCTTTCATCCTGTCTTGGATTTTAGTGAGGTCGACTCTGAGGTTGTTGGGGCTGATGGCCTCCTGCATCCACCTTATCGAGCACACCATGTGGCATATGCGGGCTTTGCAGTAGGATCTAAAGTCCCAGTGGGCCCAACATCAATGGGACCTCTCTGACCATGTTCAGATTATGTAGGAGACTGCAAATGATCTACAGTGGTGGTTACTTTGCTGCAACTGGACCAGCAGCAGACCCTTTTCCTGTCCTTAACCAGAGCTTATGGTGGTGACCGATTTAGCAGCTTCTGGGCTGGACCACCTGGGAGAGGAGGAGATCAGAGGCCTCTGGTTTTACATCAGTCTTCTGGGACTGAGGGCCATCTGCATGGTTTCTTTCCATTAAGGGGAGGCTGGTACAGGTGCTCACGGATAACACCACTGCCATGTGGAACTACAACAGAAAGGGTGGGGTGGGATCACGGGTCATATGCCAGGAGGCCGTGCGCCCCTGGAAATGGCTGGGCCGCCACTGTATTTTCCTGTTGGCGAATCACCTGGCAGGCTCCCTGAACGCCAGGACGGACAAACTTAGGCAATGGCTTCTAGCAGGTCACAAGTGGCAGTTACACCCAGAAGTAGCGCAAGGCCATGAATGGAGAGAACCGTGGCTAGATCCATTCGCCACTGCAGAAAATGCGCAATGTCAGCTCTTCTGTGTGTGGAGTTTCCAAGGTGTGTCACGCTCGGAGGAGCGTTTCACCTCGAGTTGAACTCTGGACTCCTGTTTGCTTTCCACTGATACCACTCCTGCCTGAGTCTTCAAGAAGATCAGGACAGGCCAGGCCCAAGTCATCCTAGTGACTCTGGATTGGGCATGGAGAGTTTGGTATCCAGAACTCCTATTCCTGGCTTTGAGCATATTTCCTCCAATTAGGCTGCCCCTCCAGGAGGACATACTGTCGTAGCAATAGGGCAGTGTTCTGCACCTGGGACTTCACAACCTCCACCTTCATGTGTGGAGATTTAGCGGCGACAGCAGAACACCTATGACCTTCTCCCGGAAGTGGTTGATGTCATCTTGGCAGGTAGGTGTCCCTTGACGATAACTCTCTATGCCTGTCATTGGGATAAATTTGTGGTGTGGTGCCTCACCAGGATGACCACCACCATGCCAAACTGTCTTGATGTTGTATTATTTGTTTTGTCTCTCGCCAGACAAGGCCTTGCTCTGGGCACAGTTAAGGGTTATCTTTTATGCCTCTCGGCTTTCTTATGGTTGCCTAATCAGCCCTCCTTGTTTAAATCGCCAGTTGTTTCCCTCTTCTCCATTTTTGATGCCCCAATGGGCTCTCAGTTTTGTCCATACTTATTTAATGTATACTCCATGCAAGCTGCTCCACTGATGTCCTTTGCAGCTTCTCAACATTAAAACTTTGTTCCTGATTGCCATCACCTCTGTACAGCGTGTAAATGAGCTTCAGGTTCTGTTTGATCATCCACCACCTTCCCCAATAAGCTTGTTCTGCGAACTAAAGCCTCCTTTCTACAGAAAGTTGTGATGGTTCCACGTCAGTCAAACCATCACTCTTGTGAGGTTCAGTGCTCTGCCTCACCCATCTAAGGAGGAGGCTAGACCCCATCCTGGGGACCGCAAAAGAGCACTCAGTTTCTACATTGATCGTACCAAAGACCACGGGGTGGATAATCGTCTCTTTGTGGGGTTTCCTGGAGTGAATAAAGGGAAAGCTGTGCATAAGCATACCATCTCGCTCTGGATCGTTCTCTGCGTTAAGATCTGCTACGCATTGGCAAAGAAGCAGCCTCCAGAAGTAAGGCTTGCACACCCACTCCACCTGGGCCAAAGCTGCTACCACTGCATTAGCATGCGAAGTCCCTGTCGGAGACATCTGCCAGGCAGCTATGTGGGCATCCCTCCATATTTTAAAGTAGAACTATTGTCTGGGCAGTTAGGTTTGCCAAGAGGGAATTTTGCCCACATGGTGCTGCAGAACGTTTCTGGTTTGAGTCCATTCACAGGCCCACCTCCAAATAGGTGCTGCTTTGGTATCTGTAAATTGGTACTGCTTTGGTATCTATTCAAAAGGTGAGGAACCTGCGGCTAAAAGTACTTATCAGATGAACAGGTTCTCTCTCAGGGGATCTTCATTGATAATCATAAGCACTGAATAGTCCTGCCCACGTGCGGGGATCCCAAAGCTGTTCTATCAAAGCCACATCTACTTTGCCCAAGTTCAGGAAACATATGTGACAGACATTTTTATACGTTAAATTTTTGCAGCCTTAACAACAGGCTATATTGCCAATGTTTATGGAATTATTTTAAACTTTAGGAAGAAAAAGTTTCATACCCTTAAAAATCTCTTAAACAAGAGTAAAGGTGATCTTTAAAAAACATCCTTCACAAGAGCTTTTTCTTCTTTTTAAAGTAAGCTAAGGAATAATACAGAGAAATGTAGCCTGTATAGTCTGCAGCATTGAAACAATGTAAATAGGGCACTTTAAGGGCCTCCTGACCTTCAGTGTCCCATCATGCCCTGTAATGGCAGTTTACTCACTTCTTTTTTCCAGCTCCTGCTGATAGGATCCTGGAGCAGAGCTCTGCCTTTCTAAGGGTTTTTCCCACACAAATCTCATTCTCAGATTTTCTAAACTGATTCACTCAACGTCCTTTAGGGTGTAAGCATTTTGAGATAATTTCCTGACAGGAAATGTATCTAATGTTTTGCAAAATGCCATCCCTTTTTGTGATCTACCCAGACTATAGCAGAAAAATGGCAAAAACAGACCCTTACAGGATCTGTATCTTATGTTTGCTAGACTCTCATGACCCCAAGATGTGTCGCCACTACAAGACCCTTTCCAGGCGCACTTTGAGGGAGTGAGAGAAGATTCGCCTCCATGGCCAACTGAAGCACTGCAAACGGCAAGATCCCGGATGCTGAAAGCCGAGGAGAGACTGCACCCTCTACCAGTGCTCCTAAATCGCGCTCTGTGGACTCACGCAGTGTGAGACTCAAAAAGAGAATATCTGGAGGAAGACCTCTTTCTCGTTCGACCTCGAGATGACTTACTACACCTAATTGCTCGTCATCAAGAGCTGGTTCGACGTCGAGAACTTTTACGATGACGAGGAGGTTACCATCGACGTCGAGGGGGACTTTGACACCGAGACACAATGCAACGTCGAGAACTTAGATACCGAGACATCATGCAACTGCCTTGACCAAGACAATGGAGTGGCTTTTACATATGAAAGCATACATTCTTCCTTTAGAGTCTAATTCCGAGTACTCTGGGCTTATTGACCATCAAGGCCCACCACTCCAATGACCATTCCGGATTTGCCAACATCACCTCGTGTTCCAGCCAAATGTACTCTAACTCAGCCTTCTCCACATCCTCCTCCTCCTCCTCCTCCTTCTCAATCAGCGATTCCAGCGGTACCTCCATTGTCCGTTTCGCTAGTCTCTCTGCCACCACAACCTGCTGAGCAGGTGACACATACACCAAGGCGTCCTAGATCTCGCACACATCACTCCAGACCTCACTCCTATAAGTCAAGGTTGAGATTACATAGTCAACATTTTTCAATATCTCGCAGGCACTCTCATTCAAGATGTAGAAGATACTCTACACGCAAATCAGGATCTTCCCAATCTCACCATACATCATCTTCAAGATTGTCTTCGCCTGCCTTAACGGATTCTCCTTCACAGAGAATATCACCAATAAATGATATTAACACCTTCCACGAAGTTCTTATCAGGGGATTTAACAAACTGAATATAGATTTACCGACTACTATAACATCCACATCAGTAATCTTTGAGACACTTCATCAGCGGTCTGCATCTAGACCACTACTCCCTTTGGTTTCAGGACTTCTAAAACCAGCTATGATGCTTTTCGTCAGTCCAGCTGATGTAAAGGCTGCTCCATCACTCCTCCAAAAGAAATACAGACCACCAGACCAAGATCCTTCCTTTCTTCGCACAGAACCAATTCCAGACTCAGTCATTGGTTCAGCAGCTCGGAAACTTCATGCCACAGCACCATCTTTTACCGTACCTCTGTATAAGGAGAGCAAGAAACTAGATTCAGTGGACCGAAAGGTCTGTAAAACCTCTGCAGTTTCCATGAAAGCTGCTAATGCTACTGCTCTCCCAGGATGCTATGGCAGTTCTTTTTGGGAACAATTCATGGATAATCTTCCCAGAGATAAGTGTCAGGATTTCCAAGAGATTGTTAATGAAGGCATGATGGTGTTAAACCAGGTTATCAGTGCTGCAGCAGATTCCTCCACTCTAGCAGCGTATGGCTGTCATGGCCTGGTTCTTCAGCATTCTTCTTGGCTGAGGTTAATGGGTTTGAAACCTCAAGCCCAACATCGTATTCTCAACCTGCCGTTTGCTGGTAACACCTTGTTTGGCTCTCGTGCTGACAATCAGATATCTAGGATGGCCGCCGAGTAGGAGCCTCCCGAGGAGCTCCCGGTTTGGGGATTACCAATTTGGTAGTTATCCCTGTAAAAACCACGTCACCGGCCCTCCACCCGCCTGCCCCCGGACTGGACTGCGCACCCTTCCGAACCATACCACTGAAGCGGATATCAACAGCCAACTTACCCGGATTGACTGCCGTTGCTGCTCCGGTCTGTGCCTGCACTGCCCGGACCCTGGCACTGCTCGGCTGATCTCCTGCTCCGTGGCTGGTCTGCTGCTGGAGGGCGGATGCCCACGGCGGCAAGCCCTTGGTTGACGGTGTCGGCTCTCCCGATTCCCGTGCCTGCCTCCTGGAGATCGAGGTCTCCTGGCGCTGGGGGTGTTGCCCGGTGTGCAGACGCCCGTTGGCCTCCCGTTGGCCTGAGGAGTTCTGCGACGAGTCCCTGCCTACTACCGTCATCCTTCGTCCTGGAGGACCTGCTACCGTCATCCCTCGTCCCGGAGGACCTGACCGGAGCCCTGCGGCCAGCACCTGGTCGTTGGATCCTTTTTCCTCTAACCCTCCGGAGTATCGTCGTGCTCGCCCTTTTCCTGCAGGGGGGGCGACGATCAACGGCGCCATTTGGTCTCCGCACCATTTTGGCTGCCCTTCTATCGGGCCCGGAGCTCGGCTGCCCGGCAATGGTTGCCGGCACGGTTTGATCCCGGATGCTGCAGCCGCCACTTCGCTGCTACGAGTCTGGATGCCCTGGGGTCGTCATGACCGGAGCCCGCTCCTTGAATTTGATTTGCGGCGCCATTTTGCAGTCCTGCTTTGCTGCCCTTTTGTCCGGCCCGGAGCTCGGCTGCCCCGCAGTGGCTGCCGGCACTGACTGCTCCCGCGATCCCTGAGACAGCAACGTCCACTCGCCGCTACGAGTCCGGGTGCCCTTGGGTCGTCCTGGCTGGGGCATGCTCTCTGTTCCGGGATTGCGGTCACTGGCGCCATTTGGTCTACGGCGCCATTTTGCAGCCTTGCCTCGCTGCCCTTCTGTCCGGCCCGGAGCTCAGATGCCCGGCAGTGATTGCCGGCACTGATTGATCCTGTGAACCCGGAACCTGCAACCTCTACTCGCTGCCTTCGCCGTGGATTTTAATTTACAGCCTCTTCTATCCAGCCGCAGTCCTCTACCTCCGAAAGATCGACGCTTTGTCCAGGACCAGCAGGGAGCTGCGTTCTCTTATTTTCCTAGTTGTTACACTGGCTGACACAGGTTTCTTGCCTAGGGGACGACTGCAACTCCTCGCCTTGACCGGCCCAGGCCCCTGGCAACTTGTTTCTGGAGAGTCTGTCCCCCCTCTCCCCCCACCTAATCTGGACTCTGGAAAATCTTGGCCTGATGGCTCTTGGTGGGTCCCCTGGAATAACTGCTGATCTACCAGGGTATGGGGCCTCGACGCCCGGACTTGTGAGCGCCTCTTCCTATGTTGCTCCCTGCCTTCCTGTCCCATACAAGGAGCTTAGGCGCTGAGGCCTGCCCCGGCGTGACTTGGTCTGTCCCGCCGCAGCCTCGCCCCTGCGGTCCCCAAAGACCTCAATAAATTCGTGGACCTCTTCACCCTCCTTAAAAAATATGTGCACGACCCACCTCCGTCCATGCTCCTCCCACACCATCCCTTGCCCAATCCGCCAAGGGTGCCTAACCCGTCACAAACCACCCTTCCTAGGGCTCACGACACAGGTCGACCTAGCCCCACCACCATGCCACCAACACATGCCAACCGATGCGTGCCTAAACCTCTGACCTC
Organism: Calotriton arnoldi; assembly: GCA_963921515.1. Classification (NCBI taxonomy): domain Eukaryota; kingdom Metazoa; phylum Chordata; class Amphibia; order Caudata; family Salamandridae; genus Calotriton; species Calotriton arnoldi. Next base: position 1,489,131 of record CAWUFW010000724.1, read on the forward strand.
CTGCCTGCAAGCTCTTCCCTCTCTCATGGTTTCTGAGACTCCACCTAGGACTCTCGACTCTAGCCTGCAAGTTCTTCCCTCTCTCATGGTTTCTGAAACTCCACCCAGGACTCTCGACTCTAGCCGACCCAGCCCCTCTACCATGCTACCAGCTCCTGCCAACAGATGCGTTCCCAAACCTCTAACCTCCTGCCCGCAAAATCTTCCCTCTCATAGGGATATTGAAACTCCGGCAAGGGTTCATGACACTGGTCGACTCAGCCTCACTACTAGGCTAGCAGCACATCCCATCAGAATCGCTCCCACTCCTCCTCCCACTCCTCTGGCCCCCTGCCCGCAAGAGCATCCCTCCTTTAGGGATATGGATACTCTCCACCGCAGAGCTACCAAACTAACCCTTAGCATCCACAACTCCATTCTGGATCTAAAGAACCTCCTGCGCCTCACAGAACTCTCCTTCCCGAACTTCAAGCTCTTGCAGAACTCTACTCCCCCCCTTCCTCTGAGCCCCCTTTCACCCTTTACCGCTATCCCTGAGACACCTGCGCCCACGCAAGCAGCCTTGCCACCTCTCAGAGGAGGAAACTCTGTCCCTCCTCCGTACCTACAAACCGGCCCCCGTAACCCCTAGCCCTCTAGACCTCACGGAGGAAGAAGTTGTAGACCTCCTCATTAGCTACGATTCGGCCCTGACTAGCCCATACCCCCCAGATCTGAGTGACGAACACCCTATCCGCACGGTTGCAACCAACCCCAACAGATCAGCTACCCTCCGCGACAGAGGAGTGATCAACAGCAACCTAGCGCTAGTACCCATCTCTGCCCCTACTCACGACACACACTCCGACCCCCCACTATCCGGCCTCCTAATTAACTGCCGCTCAGCAGTAAAGCATGCCTCTGATGTCGCCGATCTCATCCTGAGCCAAAAATCGGACTTAGCGGTCTTGACTGAATCTTGGCTCAATGAATTCTCATCGCCCTGCCTAGACCTCTTAGTCCCGCCCAATTACAACATCGTAAGGCTGGACAGGCAATTCCATAAAAAAGGGGGAGGCATTGCCTGCATCTACCGCTCTAACCTCCATGTTACTGAACTTCTGGCTGATCCTACAGACTCCTGCGAATACCTTGCACTTTCCATATGCAACACCACCACCCAACTGTGCAGACTGCACATCTTTTACCACTCCCCAGGCACGAATGACACCTTCACTGACCTCCTCATGGAAATCATCACAGCCAAGGCCTCCCCTAACACTAATGACATTTTCCTTGGCGACTTCAACTTGCACTGGAACGACCCCAAGGACCCTCAGGTCAATGCCATCAGAGACTTCTTGGCCGACCAAGCCCTTACCCAAGCCTGCTCACTCCCAACTCACTCGAAAGGCGCCACTCTAGACTGGATCATCGCCAAGGATTCAGCGGTCAAACTTATCTCTATAGACCCATGTGATTGGTCTGACCACCACGCTATCACCTTCCTTCTGCCTGGCACCCACAAGACTTGGACACCACAACCCGTGATTCCCAAACGTTGGGTTAGAGACACCAAGAACCTTGACCACGGGAAACTGGCTGCCCGCTGTGAGTCTGACCCCCCCCCCCCATCCTCCCCCCATCTCACTACGGTCAACAACCTCACTGATCATTATTCCACAACTATATCCAATATTCTCGATGACCTTGCTCCGCTAAAACTAAAAAGAACCCAGATCAAAGACAGGAACCCCTGGTTCAACGGTTCCCTCAACAGGGAGAGGAGATCCCTCCGGCAGTCAGAACGTAACTGGAAACAGCACCCATCAGCAGGCCATCTAAAACTTCTCCGTCAGTCCAGAAACGCCTACAATAGGAAAATCCTCAACGCAAAAAAAGAATTCTTCAGAACAGAACTGGAGAACGCCAAGAACAGACCTCGCAAGCTATTCGACCTGGTCAAACATCAATCTAACAGACTGGCTAAAACCTCCAAAGAAACCCCTAAATCTCTAATATCATGCGAACTGCAATAATCAACGCATCCCTCCTACAGGGATCGATACCTGACTCTCTTAAAGCCGGACAAGTCGTCCCCATCTTAAAAAAACCTACGCTGGATCCTGCTTCCCCCGACAACTATAGACTGATATCGAACATCCCACTCCTAGCGAAAGTTCTGGAGAAATGTGTGCAACAGCAGTTGAGCCAACACATTACCAACTTCCACCTACTTGATGACTTCCAATCCGGGTTTAGACCTGGACACAGCACAGAAACCACCCTCCTCCACATCGTGGATGATGCCCTCCAAGACCTTGACCAAGGCAAAACCTGTCTCCTAATCCTCCTAGACCTATCCTCGGCGTTCGATACGGTCAACCACGAAACTCTCCTGGAACGCCTCAAACTCCGGATGGGATTGGATGGCACCGTTCTTGAATGGTTTAGGTCCTTCCTCCAGAATCGCTCACAGAGAATCCTAATCAACGGTAACTTATCCGCTCCCTCTCCGATCACGGTTGGAGTCCCCCAAGGATCAACCCTGTCCCCTACCCTCTTCAATCTTTACCTTGAACCGCTCACAGAGGTGCTACGCACCGCCAACATCGCCTACCACATGTATGCCGACGAGACACAGATCTACATTAAAATCTCTTCTCCTGAGGACATTCACTCCCTGAATGAGGCCTTGAAGCTGATGCTGCATTGGCTCACCTCTAACCAGCTCAAACTTAACGCAAAAAAAACGGAATTTCTCCTGATCTCCCCACCTAAAACCAATTCAGACATTCAGGAATGGATCAAGGCTATCACAGCGTTAAACTGCCCTCCTACCATTGTGGACTCTGCTAAATCCCTGGGAATAGCCCTAGACTGCAACTTGAATATGCGTGGCCATATGAACTCGATGGCCAAAACTGCCAGATTTCACCTGAGCTACCTAAGACACCTGAAACCTTTCCTCGACACCCCGACCTAAAAATGGCAACCCAGGCACTAGTCCTCTCCAGACTAGAATATGGATGCTCTACCCTCGCAGGTCTACCCAAGAACTCTTTGGCCCCATTGAAAGCCTGCCTCAACGCCGCCGCCAGACTCCTAACAGGTTCAAAGAAATTCGACCATATCTCTCCCCACCTTAAAGCTCTAAACTGGCTTCCTCTCGAGGCCAGAATCCAACTTAAGCTGGCTTGCATCACTCACAAGGCTCTATACTCCAATTCCCCAGCTTTTCTCGCCCAGAAACTCGTGCTATCCGGAGGAGCCAGAAACTCACGATCCTTTTGCTCCAACCAGCACACTTGCGGAAAGAAAAAACGTACAATCGGGCTTTCTCTGGGGCCGCCCCAAGAATATGGAACTCACTCCCGCCCACCATCAGAAGACTTCCATCTTTGGCACATTTTAAAAAGGAGGCCAAAACTTTCCTTATGGGCAAATTCCTCTCCTAACGCTTGCATTTCAATCACCTCAGCGATTTTGTCTCTCCTTCTATTACGGCATTACCCATGGTTCTTCCGGATGATACCTACCCGGCACTTCTGGGCATCCCACCCGGGAATTGAGACAGCTTGTTTTCTCGTATAATGTATCTACCTGTTTTTATCCCAACTGTATCCGGGATATGCTACTGCCTATTATTTCTTCCTTGTATAATGCATCTACCTGTTCTTATCCCAATTGTATACACCCATCCTAAGACTGTTTTTACCACCTGTCAATCCTGTAAAGCGCTCTGATACCCTCACGGGTCTGGTTCGCGCTCTATAAAACTCATAAATAAATAAATGACGTTCGAACTTGACATTCTCAAGGCGGGCTTTTTGGAAAAGAGGAGAGAATATAGGAGACATTTCTATGAGCCCCATCACTGCCACTATTTCCACCAGAGGGTTCAGACCCCTCATTGGTCTACGGGACAACAGCAGCAACAAACATTTCAGCCACACAGGCATCAACGACCGCGCTGCCAGTCAAGAGACAGAGGACAGCAATCATCTGTCCAATCATCTGTCCAAGCCACTAAAACATCGGGTGGCAAACATTGATCCATCTCTTCCCCCTTTTTCATTGCCTTCTCTGGTAGGGTGAAGCATAACATCTTTCCAGCAAGAGTGATAAAAGATAACCACTGACAAATGAGTTCTGAATATTGTAGAGCATGGATCCTGTCTGATTCCACCACCATCTATTCCACCTAGGAAACCTTCTGTTTTCCAACGGAATGAACTGTAATAAGAAGTATCCATCCTTTTGCAGAAATGGTCCCTTCTCATCTGAAAGGAATGGAAACGTAATCCTGTTATTTTCTGGTGAAGAAGAAGGGACCCAAAAACGAATACAGACCCATTTTGGACCTCAAAAAAGCAACAACAAAAAATGGGTTCGCAAAGAAAAATTAAGGATGTTGGCTCTTTATCATATCTGGCCTCAACTCCATCAAGGGGACTGGCTATGCTCGATAGACCTGCAAGACACCTATTTTCACATCCCAATAGCCAAAAAACATACAAAATTACTGAGGTTCATTGTATGAAAAGACCACTTTCAATACAAGGTTCTTCCCTTCAGCCTCGTCTGAACAGCGAACTTTCTCCACATGCATGGCAGTTGTAGCAGCCCACCTCAGGAAAATGAGGGTCTTCGTCTATCCATATCTGGATGATTGTCCCATCAAGGCATCTTCTTATTGGCAAGCAAGCCAACATTATCACTAACAGTCATGATTCTCTCGACTAGGTCTGCATATGAATCACTACAAGTCCATCTCATCACTTATTCAATCCCTGCATTACTTGGGTGCAACTATAGACACGGTTTTCAGAGGAGAGACTATTATCTATCCTTCAGAAATGCTGCAATCTGAAGAAAGCATCCCATCCAACACTGAGACAAGTCTCTTCTCTCCTGGATTCAATAGCCTTGTGCATCTTCCTAGTCCAGCATGTACGTATTTTCATGTGACTTCTCCCTCAATGCCTGGAAGATCAATGGGATTAGATCTCAGGAAAATGGGACGACAGAGTGTTTCGGACCACTCATGCACAACAATCGCTCAATGGTGATGCCGCTCAGAGAATCTCCTCAAAGGGATGAATGTCCACCAAGGCATTCCGGATGAACCTATAATGACTGATGCCTTTTTGACAGGTTGGGTGCTCATATGGATCATCTTCACATTCAAGGTCTGTGGTCTCTGAGGGCACAGTCTTACCACATCAACCTCCTGGAACTGAGGGCAGTACACTAGCCCTGAAGGCTTTCCTCCCGTCGTTCACAACATTGTTCAGACGGGCAATACAATAACCATGCATTATCTGAACATGGAGGGAGGGACGAGATCCAGACCGCTGTCTGTAGAAGCTCAAACCATCTGGAAGTGGCTCATCTCCAGGGATTTCAAGATTACAGCTGTCCATCTTCAGGGAACCCAGAATGCTCAGGTGGATACTCTCAGCAGTTTTTCAAGAAAATCACAAGTGGGTTCTAAACAACACCATACTTCATAACATCTTCTCAGATTGTGGTTTTCCCCAAATAGATCTTTTTGCAGACAGAGGAAACAAAAAATACCCAGGCTTCGCATCGAGGTTCTACCAACCGGGCACACTGGGGAATGCCCTATGGATCGATTGGTCAGACAAATTTCTTTCCACCTTTCCGCCAATTCCCCTCCTGCCTACAGTGATCATCAAGTTCTCACACTCAAAAGCAAAGATGATTTTCATTGCTCCGGAGTGACCTTGACAGTGGTCGTACATGGATCTCGTTCGCGTCTCAGAGTGTCCACACAAGAAGCTGCCATGCAGACCGAATCTTCTGGAGAAGTTCGGAGGCCAGATTCAACATCCGAAACTTCCCTCTCTGAACTTGACTGCATGGCTCCTGAACTCTTACAATATGGCCACCTAAATCTTCCTCGGGAATGCATGGATGTGAGAAGAGAAGCTAAGAGACCATCTACTAGGACTTCTTATTCTTTCATTTGGAAGAGTTTCTGCATCTGGTGTTCTCGGAACAATGTCAATCCTCTTACTTTTCAGTAAAAGGCTATTCTTCCATATGTTCTCCATCTCGCTAAAGCGAATTTCTCCTCAATTAGAATGCATCTCTCAGCTTATCGAAAATGTCCTTCAAGAATGTCCTTTTTCCTTGCTGTTAAAAATGTTCTGGAAGGTATTAAGAAGATATATCCTCCCTTCTAGAGACCTTCTCCTACATGGGAGGTGATCATTGTCCAGGAGCGGCTGGTGACTTTTCAAAGTGGTGGGGTGAGCGAGGTGCCCTACCACCTCCAAAAGAACAAAAACTAATTTTCCTTCCCTACAAAAGCGGATACAAAAAAAAAACGCCCTCAGAACCCAAATAAAAACAACCCCTTCCTCCAAACAAACTAAAGTACATGCATGACACATTTTATATTAACTAAAATAAAATTGTACTAACCCGCGGGCTCCGCATCCATCTCACTGTCCTTCCGAAGACTGTGGAACGAAGAACCCCGCTAACCAATCCAAACCAATGCATGAGAGCAGCGCCAGGATTGGAAGGAGCGGATTAGCCTAATGCAGCTTCAGGCTCTAGAGGCCTGTGCTTGGTCTCCGCCCAACTGTCAAAGACTCCTGGGTGGAGAGCTTCAAAGTGCGCATGTCATTTTGAAGTGTGTGGCAATGACTACTCCAGTCCTCCTGCTGCCAATCGGCAGCAGAAGACACACGCTCCTGGTTCAGAGGCAGGCTGGCGGCGGCAGCGCACCTTGGTTAAAAATAAAATGGTAACGAAATAATGTAATTGCCATTTTATTTTTAACACTTCGCGTGGCTGGCCGCGGGCGGGGGGGCAATGCTCCCCCGCCCTCATAAAGAAACCGCCACTGCCTCTCTCAGCTAATGGGTCCTCCCTTCAAACCCATTCACAAGGCTTCTCTCCAACACCTTCCTTCTTGGTAGCCAATACTTCAGCTCGCAGAGTTAGAGAGATACAGGCTCTCTGTTCACATGAACCCGACACAGTATTCCATAGCAACAGGGTAGTGATAAGGACCCATCCTAAATTTCTCCTCAAGGTAGTCTCACATTCAATGATAATAAAATGGACTCTGTAACAGTGAATTTGCAAAGTTTTTAAATAATTGTTTTTTGTAAAATGCTTTATATACATGCAAGTAGATTTTATGTAAATCTATGCTCTGATAATAAGTTTAGAGCTAGATACTTGGAATTGCTTGTCTAGATAACTTATTTGATCGTATTTTTTAACAAATGTTAAATGTATAATTGTCATAAAAAATTTTTTTTACGTGAATTGAATGTAATAAATTTGTTTCAGAACATTATAATTGTCAGATATTAATCATTTGCTTGAGTAGACTTGGTTCTGTGTATACTGCTTATGGTAATTATTAATACACGTTACTCAAACTATTCCATCATGGGCTCACATCCAGGGATGGAGATGTTACCTTCATGGTTGAGGCACACGAAGCATTTAGGTCAGAGGTGTTCTATTCTTGGGTTACATTCCCGGCTGCAGACAATTTTGCACAATTATTTCACACCTACAGTGAGGATGAAATACCAGATAACTATTCCATATGAGGAGATAGAAATACCTTTAACCTGCCAAGAACACATAAATTGGTTTAAAGGCGCTGTAATAGGGTCACCCTGCTGGGAGGTTCCCTGCCCCGTTCCTCCGGGATAAAGCAGTGACGCTACACCTGTTTATGAGGGGATCTTTTCTGTTTTATTATCAATTGTCAGAATCCCCTGTCGTCCCAATAAAGTTATTTTCAATCAAAAGGCAATAAAGAAAACAAAGAAACAAAAGTCCTCTTCTTCTGTAGTCCGGTCGCCTCAGTAGCTACTCCGTCGTCGTGGGGCTGTCTGGCCTTGACAGAAGGACTCCGAGGGAAGGTCAGGGTAGCGCAAAACAAAAGAAGAAAGAAAGAGGGTCTTTAGACACCTGTTCTATTGTACACGGGGGAGGTGAGAGTAGGGATGTGAGCACCACCACCAGTGTCCCTAACTGTGCAGTGCCTGGGGTGAGGGATGTTCAATGTGCTCTGTTTGTTGTGGTCCTTCGTCCCGCCCACCACTCTCTACAAGAAAACGGGCGTGTAGACGTCACTTGCCTGTATCCACGACCCTCCGGGGCCGTGGTATGGGGAGAACCCGCCTCCTGGTCCCTTCCTGGAGAGCCGGCCTCGTTCGCGTTTAACAGGGGGGAGTCTTCTGTGTCCGTAGGTCTGCCCGTCTGGCTGCCTCCTTCCGTTGCGTCCCGCGGGTATTCTCGCCTCTGGAACTCGCGTCGGTCCTTTCCTCAGCTTGCTCCGTCTGCTTGCTATACTCCTTGTTTGACGCCTTCCCGAGAGACTGCCGGCTTCTTCCTTTATCCCAGCCCATGGTTCCGGCACCAGGAGGCGTAACGTCTAGACCGTCACCACTGTTTCCGGTTAAGGGTGAATCGGCGGCCATATTGGAATCCTCGGCATTTACCACATCGAGTCGGGATGGAATCTCGGTGTTTCCATCACATTGCCTTCCCCCTAGGAATGTACGTATGGGCCATTCGGACATGGGGTATCTCGAGAGGAAGTCCACATTACCTTGCAGTTTCCCTGGAACGTGGAGGGTGTCGAAAGAGAAGGGCTGCAGGGGAAGAAACCATCGAAGAACCTTGGAGTTAGTATCTTTATGAAGGGACAGCCAGGTAAGGGGAGCATGGTCGGTAAGTAAAATGAAATGACGGCCCAGAAGGTAATACTGAAGGGACTCCACCGCCCACTTTATGGCCAGGCACTCTTTTTAGATGGTAGCGTAGCCCACCTCCCTGGGAAACAGTTTACAGCTAAGAAATAAGACAGGGTGGAGATCACCCAGGGCATCGGGTTGGGAAAGGACGGCCACTAGACCCCTACCAGAAGCATCGGTTTGTAAAACAAAGGTGGAATTAAAGTTTGGGCAGGCAAGCACCGGATAGTGACAAAGGGATTGTTTTAGTGAGAGAAAGCTTTGTTCGTGCTTCTCGGTCCATTGAAATGTGCAACTGGACTGGACCTTAGTAAGGAGATCTGTGAGGGGACTGGCTACTTCGGAGAAGCCCTGGATGAATCGTGTGTAGTACCCGACGAGACTAAGAAAGGATCGTATTTCCTTCCGAGAAGTGGGTCGAGGAACTTGGGTGATGGCTTCTATCTTGCTAACTTGGGGTCTTATCTGTCCTGTCCTGATGTCATACCCCAGGTACTCAATATGATCTGCCCCAAAGGTTGTCTTCTTGGGATTGATCGTGAGACCTGCGGTTTGTAATGCCTGTAGGATATTTTCAAGATGAACTAGATGTGTATCCCAGTCCGGACTGTGTATCACAATGTCATCTAAATAGGCCATGGCGTAGGTGTGGTGGGAAGTGAGTACTGTGTCCATGAGCCTTTGAAAAGTGGCTGGGGCCCCATGGAGACCAAAGGGAAGTACTTTAAATTGAAACAAGCCAAAGGGTGTGGCGAAGGCGGTCTTATCTCTGATGTTTGGTTTCAGCGGTATTTGCCAATACCTTTTTGTGAGGTCTATGGTGGACATTATCTTGGCATCTCCGAGTTTTTCAATAAGTTCATCCACCCGTGGCATAGGATAGGCGTCGAACTTTGATACTGCGTTAAGTTTTCGGAAGTCGATACAGAAACGTATGCTTCCATCGGGTTTAGGGACCAAAACAATCGGTGATGACCAGGCGCTATGTGAGGGCTCAATTATGTCTGCCTCTAGCATGGCTTTTACCTCCTGTTCTACAGCCCTTCTTCGGGCTGCGGGGATACGATAGGGTCGTTGTTTGATCGGTTGTGCGGTGGTGATGATAATATCATGTTCGACTAAAGAGGTCCTTCCCGGAATACCGGATAGGACGGATGGATAAGAAGCACACAGGGTTTTCAATTGTTTTTTTTGTTTCTCTGTGGTTTGGGACCCCCAGTTAGGCTGAGGCGGGTCAGAGGTTTCCTGGGGCATTAGGGTTACTTCCAAAGGTTTATTCGTAGTAACATGGTATACACTAGTACTCGTAAATGGAGACCCCGGGATCGGTCCTTCCCAAGCCTTCAATAGGTTAACATGGTATATTTGGCTTGTTTTATTTTGTGTGGGACGGCCACCTGGTAGGTAACCGGGGTAACCTTACGTAGGACAGGAAAGGGGCCCTGCCAGGTGGCCAACAACTTCTTTTCGGTGGTGGGTAGGAGTACTAGAACCTGGTCCCCGGCTACAAATTCCCTCAGTTTGGTGTTCCTGTTATACCATCGCTTCTGCTGGCTTTGGGATCTTTCCATGTTTGTATGTACTTCTTCCCATAAGGAAGACAAGGTGTCCCTAAGGGACGCGCTATACTGCAACAGAGGCTTCGCCTCATCCTCCTCTTCGGTCCATTGCTCTACGGCCATATCCAGGAGTGTACGGGGTCTCCTTCCAAACAACAACTCAAACGGTGAGAACCCCGTAGACTTCTGTTCATGGGTTCGGATAGCAAAAAGGACCAGAGGTAATTGTCGGTCCCAATACCTCCCAGCTCGATCGATGCTCTTTCTCAACATCGTTTTGATGGTCTTATTGTATCTTTCCACAAGGCCATCCGTTTGTGGATGATATACTGCCGTCCTTATTTGTTTAATCTTTAGTACCTCACACACTTGTTTCATCAACCGGGACACGAAAGGTGTTCCCTGATCTGTTAGCAGTTCGTGTGGAAACCCGACACGTGAAAATAAGGTGATCATAGCTTGGGCTACTGCCTTTGTGGTGGTAGATGTCAAGGGAAACTCTTCCGGATACCGGGTGGCGTAGTCCACAAAGACAAGTATGTATCGGTGTCCTCTGGCAGAAGGCACCAACGGACCTACCAAGTCCATCCCAACCCTCCTAAAGGGGACATCGATGATCGGAAGGTGTTGGAGTGGAGCCCGGGGTAGGACGGGGTTGTTAACTAGCTGGCATCTTGCACAGGAGGCACAGAATCTGGCCACTTCTTGGTATACCCCTGGCCAATAGAATTTCTCTAGTAAATATTTGAGAGTATTCTCCTTCCCATAATGTCCTCCCCCAGTTTGACTATGAGCTAGAGACAACACCTGTTCACGAAATGTTTTGGGGGCCAACAACTGTTCTTTCCCACGGTTATTCTCTTGTGTACCCCTATATAGAAGGCCCTTTTTAACAAAGAAATAGGGACCTAACTTTCCTGGTTGCTCATCTTGGGCTTGTCCCCAGGCATGTTGTAAGGTGGAGTCGTCCCTCTGGGCCTAACGAAAATTTTGAGGAGGGTGTTGCGGAGTCTCTGAGGAGGAAAGGATAGGTATAGGCAGGACACTTTTAGATAGACTGTACAATGCCCTTTCCTTTCTTTTTTCCCTACGAGTCAGCGCCCTTTTATTGGTAGTAGGAGCCTTTATGTCACTGTTGGAAAAGGGAGCGCCTTCTAACCATTCCACTAGGGGGGCAGGGGGACTCAGTGAATGTAGATACTCATGGAACCGAGGCAGATCTGTTCCTAAGAGGGCTAACTCTGGTAAATCGGGAACTACTCCCACCTTCCTCAATTGGGGTTCCCCATTGATCTCCAAAACTACTTCGGCCAAAGGATATAGCTTCTTCTCCCCATGAACACAGGTGACCTGAACGAATTCCCCTGTCACCATTTGTGCTTCAGGGATAAGCTCTTTGGCGATGACAGTGTAATGGCAACCGGTGTCCAGGAAGGCTGTTACTGCCTTTCCGTTTATATGGATCTTTATTCTATATGGAAGGGGACTGCCGCCTGTAACAAATACCCGCCCGCCTGTATATCCTACCTCCATGGGTTCTGGGGCGGGGTTGCGTGTCGGACAATGCCGGGCTATATGCCCCCACTCCACACAGTGGAAGCATTGAGGTCCCTGTGTTGGTGTTGTGATGGAGGAAGGTTTTAGTGAGGTTTTCGGGAAAAGGGGTCCCATGGACTCTAACTGGTGTGTGGGGTTTCTATTCAGGGGTTTCGGGGGAGAAACAGAGGGTTGATGGGTTGGGTTTTTTAAATCAGGGGAGCGGTGGTAGGCACAGGCCAGGTCTACTGCTAGAGTCACGGACAGGTTGGGATGCTGCTTGATCCATGCTCAAGTATTGTAGGGGAGAGCATCGAGATATTGCTCCAGATAAATCTTTTCTGTTATCTCGTCCGGGATTGCTACTGAGGGTTGTAGCCAGCGGTTCCCAAGATCCCTGATGCGGAAGTATAGAGCCCGGGGGTTGTCCCCTACAGTCCACTTCTCTTTCCTGAACCGGCTACGATAGTATTCTTGATCACACCCTAACCGTTCCAGTATGGTTTTTTTGACGTCGGGGTAGGTGGTTGTTCCGTCCGGATTAGCGGCCTGATAGGCTGCTTGTAATTCACCGGAGAGTAGGGGGGCTATATACTGACCCCATCTCTCCGGGGGCCAGGAGGCAGTGGTTGCAGCACGCTCAAAATTAACAAAAAAATAGTCGATCGTCCCCGTTCTGAAACTTCTGTAGAACTGACCCGGGCACGTTGGTATGTATCCTAGAGCTGGCAATAGCATCCGTAAGTCTCAAGATAGCGGTATCTTGAACCTGCTGATTATTGGACAAGAGGGTGGCTGGTCTTTGAGAGTTGCCTGAAACTCCTCCCGGTCCTTTCTTGCCTGTTTGGTCTGCTGTTCCATAACTAATTGTAGATGGCGCTGACCCTCAGCTAACTGTGTGATGATGGCCTCCATGGTTACGGGTTGGGTCATTGTTTCAGGATATCCCACTTCTGACACCACTTGTAATGGGGTCACCCTGCTGGGAGGTTCCCTGCCCCTTTCCTCCGGGATAAAGCAGTGACGCTACACCTGTTTATGAGGGGATATTTTCTGTTTTATTATCAATTGTCAGAATCCCCTGTCGTCCCAATAAAGTTATTTTCAATCAAAAGGCAATAAAGAAAACAAAGAAACAAAAGTCCTCTTCTTCTATAGTCCGGTCGCCTCAGTAGCTACTCCGTCGTCGTGGGGCTGTCTGGCCTTGGCAGAAGGACTCCGAGGGAAGGTCAGGGTAGCGAAAAACAAAAGAAGAAAGAAAGAGGGTCTTTAGACACCTGTTCTATTGTACACGGGGGAGGGGAGAGTAGGGATGTGAGCACCACCACCAGTGTCCCTAACTGTGCAGTGCCTGGGGTGAGGGACGTTCAATGTGCTCAGTTTGTTGTGGCCCTTCGTCCCGCCCACCACTCTCTAAAAGAAAACAGGCGTGTAGATCGTCACTTGCCTGTATCCACGACCCTCCGGGGCCGTGGTATGGGGAGAACCCACCTCCTGGTCCCTTCCTGGAGAGCCGGCCTCGTTCGCGTTTATCAGGGAGTCTTCTTCTGTGTCCGTAGGTCTGCCCGTCTGGCTGCCTCCTTCCGTTGCGTCCTGCGGGGTATTCTCGCCTCTGGAACTCGCGTCGGTCCTTTCCTCAGCTTGCTCCGTCTGCTCGCTATACTCCTTGTTTGACGCCTTCCCGAGAGTCTGCCGGCTTCTTCCTTTATCCCAGCCCATGGTTCCGGCACCAGGAGGCGTAACGTCTAGACCGTCACCACTGTTTCCGGTTAAGGGTGAATCGGCAGCCATATTGGAATCCTCTGCATTTACCACATCGAGTCGGGATGGAATCTCGGTGTTTCCATCATAGGCGCCCTCCCACACACAACAGCAAATGTTAGATTCTGTCCTCTCAGCAATGAGGGTACAACATGGCCAGTCTTAGCCGGCTACACACTGCATCCTAATCTTGATAATTTACCAACAGCAGAGGTGCGAACACTATGCAAAGATTTAGTAATGATATATAGATGTCTCACACATTTATGCGACCATTAACACTTAACACTGCGCGGAGTGCTCAAGTTGCACAACCACAATTTTCTGCCGAGGGCATTAGCTCACAAACGCTAAATGCAGTCATGGGGAAAGTTCCCGTCAGACGGGCGGCGATTCTGTTCTGGATTGCACAAAAAACAAGCCAGCTTGAAGAAAGGTTTCGCCATACCGGCCCGCAGGAAAATCACTGAATATTAACTATTTGCTGCCAATGGGGAAGGCTCCCGCTTTGGAAGACTACACAACTTGGGGTACAGTGTCTTTGCTGCAGCATAAAGCAGAATTCATGGTACCCCTTTACTGGCTGTTTTGCCTGGCATGCTGAAACAGCTACAGAATGAGTATGGGGCCGCACCTGCCATGGACTTGGGGATGAAACCGATGGGCAGTTTTACCGCAGTATCCACCATTATGTTAAACAACATAAAGAGGGAAGCAGCAGCATTGGCTTTATGCCAGCGCATATGGGATTTGACTCCTGCACAGCAGGAGTTCAAGTTACCTAAAATTATCGAAGAAACCTATGCTAAGCTAGGTAGAGATAATTTGGGAGCCAGACCTGGTAAACCACAATTAAAGAGTAATTTTGAAAAGGATGACTCTAAGCAAGCACCTGACTCTTCAAAGAAGTGGGACTATAACAAACAAAATAAAGACCAGATGAAATCACAAGGTGGGTATACTCAACAGGAAGCCCCTGAAAAACGATATAATCTTCTAAACCATGATATTAGACCGCCTGACCGTTATCAGGCTACTGATACATGTTCATCTCGTTCCTTTCAGGAGCCATCCGATAAACGTTCAGAGAGATGTGGACTGTCAGAGCGCAGATCGGAAGAGCATGTGAAACCGAAGAAGGATACATAACGCTCATCTGACTACATAATTAAACGGGAAGATAAACCGAAACCTTCTAAGCCTCAATTCAAAAAGAAGAAGGTAGCCAAACTGAAGGTCAGGCATGCCCCGGATATTGGGACTCTGCTTCTGAGCAGGAAATGGGCAGGGACGGTGCTAGACAGTGTGGCAGAAGTCGCAATAGTTTGCCAGAACCTGATGGATTGTCTGGAGGGAGTAGCGCTGAGTGAGTATATCACAGTGGTAACACTGGATACTAGGGTAAGTGTCCCACATCATATATACGAGATACAACTCCGGCTGGAGGGGGACATATGCAGGTTCATTAATGTTCTCTTTGAGAGGACTTCTCACGGTTATGACATTCTTTAGGCTGAAAACGATTGGCCACCTGATTTTGTAATGGATTGCCCAAATGGGGAAACCGAAATTTTGCTTGCTTTCGCCAACCTCGTTCCAGAATCAGTTAAACATTAATTCGCCAAGGAATGGGCAATAGCACGAGCTCCTGCGCTATACCGCATTCATGTGGCGTGGGATGACGGTTGCCCTTATCCTGAGATCCCATTGAGGACGACCCAATAACCTCAGCGACAATACCCAATTAAAAACGAAGCTAAAAAACAAGTTAGGGAAATCCTAGAACAACTTGGATACCAACGTGTAATAGAAAGTTGCACCTCATCTATGAATAATCCTTTGTTTCCAGTAATGGACCCAGACCATTCATATTGTCTAGTATTAGACTACAGACACTTAAACACAGCTACTCGTATATTTGCAGTACAGAATGCACACAGTGCCACACTAATGAACAACATTGTGCGGAAGAAATACAAATCAACACTTGATATTTCAAATGAATTTTTCTGCCAGAATATAGTGCCTGGAAGCAGACATCTGACCGCATTTTTAGCACTAGTCTCTCAGAGGCAATTCTGTTGATTGCCCTCACGAGTATAAGAATAGGTACAGGCTGCTTTTCAGCCAAAGAGTAACAGAGCTACTACAAAACTTTGATGACCGGGCATTGTCCTATGTCGCTGACCTATATCTGTTGGATGATGACTTCATGGAACACTTGACAAGAGTAGATTGCATAATTCTAGGATTTACTCACGTGGGCTACAAATTCAATTTAAAAAAATAAAAAATTGCCCACCTCAATGTCCTTTTTCTGGGATATTAGCTGTCAAGTGAAGGCAAAAGCCTTGCAACACACTTACTAGAGAAATGTGTGCTGCTTCAAACTCCAACAGCATTGAAATGACTACAATCCATATTGGGATTCATAGATTTTGACAGAACATACATTCCAGATTAAGCAGAATGGGTAAAAACATTCTACGATTTGATACGTCCAGACTTCTCAATCACACAGTGGACACAGGAGAACACACACATTTTACGTTCCAAACAAGCTGACATGATAACTTCCAAACATTTACACACGTGTGAACACAATGAACCTGGTGATTCGCTTCATCGCGGGGGCATCAGGATACACTTATATCACATTCAATGAAGGTGACAAAGTACCAATTGCATATAATTTGCATTTATACATTAATGCTGAAATGCGTTTTACACCTACTGAAAAACTCCTGACAGCAATGCAGACTGCTGTGGTGATAGAGCGAGCCCTGGCTCAGGGTAAGCGCATAATTGTTGTGACCCCGGTGCTGACCTTAGAGGCCATCACCAAAGCAAGCGTTCCAAATGACAAAGCTTTACATCCACGATGGATACAATGGGCTAACTCACTCACCGCAATAGATGCAGACTACAGATTTGATTTTACTTAAACATTTAGGTGCAGGAGGACCGAAGAGGTGGAGGGTGGAGAGTTCCATTCGTGTCCGAAAGGTAAGGGGATACAAATTCCCTACTAAATATACAACAGCCAGAGGAGTATCCTCCTCCTAAGGGTGGCAGTAATGGTAGGAAAGGAACATTAGTTACACCTCAGCTCCTCCACAATCAGTGGCGGGTAAAAGGAAAAACCTTTTTATCATACAACCCTCACCCACTCTAGTAGTGGCATGCTTCATCATCAGGTTCACCCTGACTCCTAAAGGTCAGGGTGGGCTCAACCGTGTTCCAGGGAGCTCTTTGAAGAATTTTGTTTTTGTGGGGTTATATACTATTAAATAAAATTCCCGATCCACCCCAAGGTATCCCTTGACCAGTCAAGGAGAGCGGTGCGCCAAATAGATTTCGCTGAGGGCAGGGACCCTTGATGATAGTTTGACTGCAGATCCTACTCCTTGATGAGTATAATTGACCTATTTTGAGGGATCTATCAAAACAGCAAGTACACCACTTTTTACTGTATGCAGAGGTATACCTTTGCATGCCTCGCATGATCTGTATATCATCACAGTAGTGTGTCACTGGGGGAACCACCCTGAGGAATGCCCAGGACCTCTTTGAGGCCAGTAGTGTAGGGCAGAAACATGTCCGCGTTTTAACACTAGGGTCATAGGACCACAATATCCTGTTTCCCTGTGTAAATATAGTATTTATTATGGGGTGGATGAGGAATGTTATTTGCAACATGAGGGTCTGACCTCTGCACATGTGGGGTGACTGCTACAATTTTATTATTGCAGCAGCGCTATTGATGGCCAGGTCTTTACAAACAGAGCAAGGACTTTGTCCTTAAATGCGACATCTGTCAGCTGATGAAGGGTTCCACCATAGCACATCCACCCCAAACACCTCTACTGATTTCAAACAAGCCTCTGGCTTGTGTTTACCTAGAGCACTGCAGCCCTCTTTCAACATATGGGGCTTACAAGTACATCTTGGTAACAGTTGATTCCTGCTCTCGATTCCTGTGGTCAAACTGTTATAAAGGATCTGCAAGTCTTTATTGGGACTTACCAAGTTGGTACATTACGTTCCGGCCAGGGTCTGGCGTTCATCTCTAGGGCTTACAAAGGGGCCATGGGAAGTTTGGGTGTGACCCTTCGTTTGTTATCTCCATAACATCCTAGGGAAATGTGGTTGTGGAGAGGAAAAACCATGACTTAAAGCAGTCTTTAACGGTGAGGGTACTAGGCTCAGTTCGCAGTTGGGTCCATCACCTATATGGGGTCCAGAGAGCACTCAATAACATGTCGAGAAAATCCCTGGGTGGTCGGGCTCCCTATGAAATCCTGTTTGGGATAAAGATGTGGGCCCCAGACCTCGACAATCCCATCACAGTGGCGGCGGAAACACCATTTGACATCAATGGCTGTTTTACTGGAATTGAACAACTTCCGTGACTTACACCGCCACTGTAGAAGTGAAGGTCGTCCCGGCGAGGCCTGGCTGGATCCCGAAGGTTGGGTATCTGGTTAGGGAAAAGATTAAGGACAAGAAAGAGTTTAAGCCATCCTACAGAGCGCCTGTACCTGTCCAGACTGTTGAAGGTACCAGAACCGTACTTCTTCCACCCCTTGCCGGTCGCAAAGACAAGCAGTTTGTCTCCATTGAACTGATCAAACCACACTGTGTGGCTGATTCTCAACAGTAAGCCACATGGGCTCCTAGGTAGCTACCTGCCTCCTTTTGCTGCTGTTTATGCAGCTCAGGTGGAAGCCTTGATATTTCAAGATGCACCCACTCTCGCACGACAGACACCAGCAAACAACAATGAAGTTTATCTTCTACCTGTTGCAACTACAATAACTGTACAATCAACTAGTACAGAAACACACATTTTGATCTGGAAACCAGACAAGAATAAAGTCTACATAAAGGTACCACAGATCAAGTCATTGCCCAGATCTACAAACCCTGCTGAGCTGCCAAAAATAGATCGGACGGCCTCTGGTTATTTCATCGACTTTGATGACTTCTCATCGGATTCAACTGATCCACCACCACTTCTCCCTTATAGGCTGAAAGTGCCTGTTTTCTATCTTTGGCTGAAAAAGACAAATTTTGTTTCTCCGTGGATACATCTTTGGATTACAATTGCGTTACTTTTCCTAGTCCTTCTGATTAGTTTTGTGACCGTCTTTTTCCTGCTTCTGAATGGACATTTCCTCCCAGAATGCACTGCAGTACAACTGATGAACTTAGTTCTTAAACCATATTCGTCGTCACACCGAGAACAAAGAGACCTTTCCCTGGTGAACATTTCAGCTGTTCCAGTTCCCGATGGGATTGTTTGATATAGGGCCTGTAGGAAAGTAGGATCTGCTTTTATGGTTACCCCACTTTTTGCCTGGTGCTAAGCTGTTTTTGGCTAGTCTGACTGGGATTCTGCTAATCAGGACCCCAGTCTATCTGCTTTCTCCCTTAAATTGATATGTTCAGTACTTGGGTACATCCCAGATTGTATACTAGGGTACCCTTATCAGTCCCTAGTATATGGTACTAAGGTACCTAGGGCATAGGTACCCCAGAGGTCCCCCATGGGCTGATGCACGCATTATGCGACCCATGGGAGACCATTCAAAATGGAACTACAGGCCTGCCATTGCAGCCTGTGTAAGCTGGTGCTAGACCACTTACTGAAGACATAGGTTCCCTATATCTAGGGTCACTGCACTTAAAACCTATAAGTCACCCCTATAGCAGGCCTTTGCAGTCCTGAAGACGGGGTGCTTGGTTCTAAGTGTGAGGGTGCCTCTGCTTGAGCAGGACACCCCTACAGCCTGCGGAGTCCATTCTCCCGGGTTGTAAGTGAAGCAGCCATATACTATATAGAGAGGCACTGCGTAATTACGCGTTAACCATCTCGAAATCGGCTGCAATGAATCCTATCATGTTTGGTATCAAACATGTTGGAATCATACCCCGACACCGTAATCGGTGTGGGAGGGATGATTGCAAGCACTGGAAGAGCCGGACAGCACAAAATGGTTGCTGCCGACCAGAGACACGATTCTGCCCTCCTGCTGCTGAGCCAAGCTCAAGCAAGGGAAGGCAGAACAGTAGGCATCCTGTCACAGTGAGGTGTGACCACCTCCCAGACAGCATTTAGTGTATTGGGGCAGGGTGGGTGCACTTGCCAGCACCACTCAGTCTGCATGAGGGGCACATTTGGTGTCCCCATGCATAGTCCAGTTCAAACCAGCTCTGGGAGTGGTTGGCTCCCGCTCTGGTGCAAAACTGGACAAAGGACATGGGAGTAACCTCCCCCCTGTCCAGACCCTCCCCTGGGAGGGTCCCCTGAATTGTCCCAACCCTTTCCTTAGGGTATTTAAGGCCTTACCTGTGGGTGGGTCCCTAGATTCGTTGTGGGGCAAGATTCAGATCACACACCACTTCTTCTTCTACTGTCTGGGCACTCTGGACTTCGTTTGGGCTTGACTTTGTCTCCCTTCCAGCCTGCTGCATCGTCTGTGCCTGTGCACCATACAGGAACCTTCCAAGGCCTGTGGGCATCAAAGACATCTGAAGGAATTTCCCTTGAAGTGAAGGAGTCACTTCCCTGCATTCGCAGGCACTGCAACTAAGTCGACCGGTCTGCTGATCCTGAGCTCCTCCGGACTCCGAAAGGTTCTGCAACACAGGTGGAGGTTCTCCACAGCTTCCGAGGCTTGCCCTGCCCTCTCACCAAGTTTGAGGCCAGTATCCCTCGTGGAGGCTGCAATAACCGAACCCCTGTGCACCGCGTCAACTTGCAGTTGTAAAGGCATGTTGGCTTCCTTCCAAGAAGATCTTCGGGCTCCAAGTAGCCCCAACCTCGAGCACCTCCATTGACCAGAATGCTCGGCCTCACCGCATCGTTGTGCATCGTGGCCTGCATCTTTTGGGGAGCTGCTTGAGGTCCTCTCGTGACTCCAGTGCCTCCGGCTTGAGGCTCCATTTGAGGGTCACCTTTGTTTCTTTTGGGCTCCCCTGATTGCTCGGGGCCTGCCCTGACTCCCCTGCTTGTGGTGAGTCCCCTGGACCTTGCTGGTCCCGACATTGCACCTTCTTTGACTTCTGAGTGGGTTGCATTTGCCAAGGCTTGTTGGTGCTCCCGCCAGACACCCAACCCTCAGCAATTGACATCCGATGTGGGACAGCTCGTGCACGGCTCCTGGTCTTTCACAGCGTCGCCTGGTCCTCACAGGTGCAGAGCCAAGGTCCTCGTCAACTCTCCTGCAACTCCCGACATTGGTGGGTATTCGTCTTCCATATCTCCTGGTCACTCCTGAGTGGTACAGACTCTGTCCCCTCTGCTTGCAGGTACCTCTCAACTAGAATCCACCTTCAGACTTCACTGGACACTTTCTCCTTCTTCAACAGCGGCACTTTCCTGAAGTCCTCCATTGGGTTCGACGGCGGTTTCAGACACCGCTTCACACCTATGCACCCTGCTTCCCTGGTGTAGGTAACGTGGGTACTAGGGTATCCACGGGTGGGGTTTCTCTCCAACCTTCTGTCTTCACCGGGGCTTCTTCAGGGTCCACTGGGAAGGGTCCTTAATCTTTTTAAAAATCCAACCACGACTTACACATTGAGTTGTACAGAGCACGCGGTTGTGTTCCCACACTGCACACGCTCTCCTTGGGGTCCCTCTCTACTCACCTTGGGTGGTTCCTTGGGTCCCCAGCAATTGTACGTCCTCTCGACCTTGCCTTGACCCGAGTCGTGGTTCTTATACCACTTTCTTAGTATATGGTTTGGTCCCCCCTTGGGGTCCACTGTGTATTCTGTGCTATTTACTGTGTTTCTTTGCAAAGTATTGTGTGCATTGTGTTTATCTCCGGGTAGGAAATATCTAAACGTGTTAGAGAGTATTATATAATAAGTACATATTTTTATAAATACCTTGTGTGGTTCTTTTTCATTTAATCTATACTATAAGATTGCATTCTGGTAAAACGAGCTGCTTTACACTCTTTCTGGACTAAGCCTGAAAGCTGCTCTCCACAGCTACCACTTGGAGAGCTTTCTAAGGTTGTCTAAGACCTCTTAACTCACCATAAGGGTTGTCTGGACTGGTGCAGGATGCCCACTTACACAAGTGGACATCATAGACCAGGCCAGCTTCTCACAGGGCCCCACTGAGCTTTTACAAATTCCATATTTGTTCAAACTTTCTTGAATGATTTCGTTACCCCAGTACTGATCCTGACGATTGGGACTTTGATATGGTGTATGAACTGCTAGAAGATCTAGAGCATTCAACTGTGTTTTCTTTTGATGAATTGTATGATGGTATATCAAATTATGACAACATGTTTTGTTTTCAACATTACGGTCATCGTTTTCTGCATAAAGCAAGTATTCCACATGCTGTTTACAATTGTACCCAATGGGAACATTGCCCTACACCACCACAGGGTAGTTCAAAAACATTTGCACAGACGTTTGCTTATTTTTCTGCTTACAATACATCTGACCCTGCCTCCATCCACAAGGGCTACCCCATTCAGCCCAAAGCACTTCAGAGGCCAAAGAGCCTCTCTGCGGCGAAACCAGCCTCTGCTTCAAAGCTGACATTGGTGTCAAAAAATATTGTCAGCGCTCAAGCTGGACTGATCACTACTGCATCTATTTTGTTATCTCACAACCCCCCCAACACCCTGCCTCCACTCCCAGCGAAATATGGTAAAGCTGATTAAAGGTATCAGAACAACAATGAACAGCTCACTCCACTCCCACCTACCCACCACCACTGAAGACACGCAACAAGCGGCGGAAAACTTTGCGAACTGGATCACAGCAAGCGTTTACAAAGTCACACCAACAAAACCCAGATACCCCAAGAAGTGAACACAACACCCCAACTGGTTCACGGCAGAACTGAAAACCCAGAAATGCAACTGCAGACACAAGGGAAGAAGATGGCTCACCAGTAAGACCCTTGAGGACTGAAAACGATTCGAAGACGCCCTTAACCGATACCACCACCTCCTGAAAACCACCAAGAAGGCCGCCCTAGTCACCCTCATCAATGACGGCTCCAACAACAGCATGGAACTGTTCAACATAATCAAGGAGTTCAAAAACCGCTCGGCAACCGAAAACATCATTACACCCTCGCAAGCTCTCTGCGACACCCTCTCGTACTTTTTTCACAACAAAATCAACATTGTCTACCAAGACTTTGCACCCCAACCCACCATCGAGGACGACATCAACCTCCTCACGCCAACCAACACCCACCCACACCAGCTCACCTCGTAGAGCACCCTCACCGAGAAGGGAATGGCTTTCATCATGAGATCCATCCACTCTGGAGTCCCAGCAGACCCCTGCCCCCACCATACCTTCAACATCTGCAATTAACCCATCAGCTAAGAACTCACCAACTCAACTTCTCGGTCGTTATGGCCCACTTCACCCAGAAATGGAAACATGCTGGCGTAAAGCTGTTACTGAAGAAACCAACCGTGGACCCAGAAGAACTTAAGAACTACTGACCTATCTCCCTGCTCCCTTTTGCTGGCCAAGAGCATTGAGAAAGCTATCAGCATTCAGCTAACCAGACATCTGGAGAACCACATCCTTCTGGACCCCTCCCAAGCCGGCTTCAGAGCAAACCACAGTACCGAGACAGCTCTAGTTGCAGCCACGGACGACATCAGAAATCTGCTAGACCACGGAGAAACTGCAGCCCTCATCCTCATCAACTCAGCAGCCTTGGACACCGTATCCCACCACACACTGATCAACAGACTCCACCAGATTGGAATCCAAGGAGCAGCCCTCAAGTGCATCTCATTCTACCTCACAGGAAGAACGCAGAAAATAATCATACCTCCCTACTCCTTGCTCCCTAAGAGTATCACCTTCGGTGTACCTCAAGGCTCATTCCTCAGTCCAACCCTCTGCAACGTTTACATGACACCCCTGGCAAGCATCGTCAGGAGCCACGGACTCAACATCATCTCCTACGCCGACGACACGCAACTCATCCTCTCCTTGAATGATGACACAACGATCATCAAAGACAGCTTTCAAAGATGCATGAAGTATGAGGTCGTCTGGATGTACAACAACGGTCTTAAACTCAACACAGACAAGACAGAAGCACTCATCTTCGGGCAAGGCAAGGACACCCTATGGAACAAAAATGGTGGCCCTACCCCCAAAGCCACGAACACGCCCGCAACCTCTCTATCATACTCGACAGCCAGCTATCCATGAAGAAGCAGGTCAGTGCCGTCTCCTCCGCTTGCTTCCTCACCCTCCGAATGCTCAGGAAGGTCTTCAGATGGCTCCCACCCAACACCAGGCGAAATGTCACGCAAGCTCTCATCACCAGCAGACTCGACTTCGGTAACTCCCTCTACGTAGGAATCACCGCCCAACTCATGAGCAAACTCCAGCCCATCCAGAACACAGCAGCCAAACTCCTCCTCGACCTCCCCAGGCAGACACACATTACCCCTCACCTCACGAAACTCCGTTGGCTACCAGTCGCGAAGAGATGGCAGTTCAAGCTGCTCACCCATGTTTACAAGGCACCACACAACAAAGGACCGGCTTACCTTAACAAACGAGTTTCCACCAATCTACCAGGGAACTCCGTTACAGATCCATCTCCCCTAGCAGCTACGCAGTGCATCTGCTGGGCTAACAGCGGAGGCCGCTCCTTCTCCCACCTGGCGGCTAAGACCTGGAACACCCTCCCCCTGCACGTCAGAGCCTCGGCATCACCCCAAAAGTTCAGGAAGCACCTCAAGACCTACAATACACATCAGCATTTGTAAAGGGCTACAGCTACCTCAAACAGAGGTGTCCCGGCGCTAGCGTGATCCAGCAGCATAAGGGTATTGGATCTCCAAACTGAACAAATTCAGCTAGTCCCGGCTAAAAAGCCATGTTTTTAGAGCTTTCCTGAACTCCCCTTCTTCCGGTATACGCCGAAGTCTTACCGGAAGTGAGTTCCATAATCTGGTTGCTCCAACTGAGAAAGCCCTTCCTCCAATACGAGCCTTTGCGAATTGGGGAACACACAGCAGATTCTGTGAATTAGAACATAACAACCGCCTTTGCTGATAAGGGCGGATACGTTTTTTGATGTAGTTGGGACCGCTGCCATTTTGGGCCTTGAAAGCAATTGTCAAGGCCTTAAATTCTATACGCTGTACAACTGGCAGCCAATGAAGTTGTTTGACATGTGGAGAAATATGTTGTCTGAATGGCACTCTTCTAATCAGTCTCACTGCTGCGTTTTGCACCATCTGCAATCTTTTTATCAAATATGCCGGGAGACCAAGGAACAGACTGTTGGCATAGTCAAGCCTTGAAGTCACCGTGGCATGAACGACTAGTTTACGACAGCTCTCCGGCAGAAGAAAAAGAAATTTCCTCAAACCCTTCAAAATTCCAAAACAAGTGGATGTAATGGAACGTATTTGGGAAGCAAATGTCATCTCAGCAACCCATTTTACACCCACATTTTTTACCGTAGAGGACGGAGAGGATGGAGAACCCATTTCCTCCGGCCACCACAGACCCGATGGTGGAGGGGAATTCTTACCAAAGAACAGCACCTCAGTTTTCTCTGTGTTCAGTTTTAGTTTGTTATTATTCATCCACCTAGAGACGTCGCACAGGCAGCCCCTGAACCTCTCAAAGGTGTTTGCCGACAGGTCCTTGAAGGAGAACACCAACTGTGTGTCATCTGCATAGGAGACGGTTTTAATTCCCCATTTAGAAATGAGTGCACACAAAGGGGCCAAATAGATGTTAAAAAGTAGCGGGCTCAACGCTGATCCCTGCGGCACCCCACACCAGAGAGGCTTAGCTTCTGATTTGTAAGGGTGTAATGTCACTCTTTGTGTGCGATCGCTAAGATAGGACTTAATCCAAGCGAGTGCCTTCCCTTTCACTCCCGCCTTCCTCAATCTAGCCAGTAATATTGGATGGTCCACCGTATCAAAGGCGGCAGACAAGTCCAACAGCACCAGCATAGCTGAGGCTCCGCCATCCACTTCCATTCTTATTGATTCGGCCACCTCCAGCAGAGCCGTCTCAGTACTAAAGCCTGCCCGAAAGCCGGACTGTGTTTCATGCAATATATCGTTGTTAACCATGAAATTACTGAGTTGATGTTGTACCAGTTTTTCCAACATCTTTGCCGGCGCTGGGAGAAGAGAAATAGGGCGATAGTTTTTTAATCCATCAGGTCAGCATTAGTTTTTTTAGAAGAGGTTGGAGCATCGCATGTTTCCAAGACTCTGGAAAACTGCCGGTGCTTAGTGAATTATTCCATAAAAGGTTGAGGGTTGGGTTGAGAATATAGGCAAGTGCTTCCCACAGTTTTGGGGGACAGGGGTCTGCTGGGGATCCTGATTTGCACTTCAGGATTCCATCCAAGGATGCCACAAGTGAGATTGGAAGAAATGCAGACAGGGAGGCATCCCCCGACTGGTTCTCTCCCACATCAGACTCACCGGTGTCCTGTACAGGCGAGAAGACCTCATAGACCTTGTGAATTTTTTCCTCAAAAAAGATTGACAGCTTTTCACAAAGTACAGGGGATGAAGGTATCCTGCACTCGAGAGCTGAGGGTTTGGTGAAGGAGCGGACTATGTTAAAGATTTCTCTGCTGGAATTATCTGACGAATTAATGCGCTTCACAAAGTGGTCCCTTCTGACTGTTTTCATGACTTTGTGAAGCTCTTTTATGGCATCCCTATACGTTTTTTTTGCCAGGGGACAGTATGCTTTTCTCCAGACACGCTCTAGGCGCTTACAATTGCTCTTTGCCACTCTCAGCTCCTCTGTAAACCATGGCGCCGAAGGAGCCCTTCGAGGGGAACTGACTAATCTTGCTGGCGCGAGCTTATCCAGAGCGCCCATCATCCACGCATCCAAGGACACAGCATCCTTATCTGGGTCATTGGACCATTGGGGTAGGCTGTCCAACAATACCGGTCCTAAGGAGGCTGGCGTCAATCTTTTCCAATTCCTCTTGAGTGCTCGTAGAGGTTTCCCTTTACCTTGGGGTATTGTTCTGCTGCAAGAGAATGGGATCAAGAAGTGATCAGACCAAATCTGCTCTTGCGGAGATTCAACAACCAAGGAAGGGATATTAGAGAACACCAAATCAAGTATATTACCGGCACTATGGGTTGGAGATTTTACGTGCTGCATAAGGTTGGCGCCCTCAAGTGACAGCAGCAGTTGTGAAGACTGCGTACACTTCGTGTCTAAAATATGGAGGTTAAAATCTCCTAGTGCCAAATAATTTTTATATTGTAAGGACTTTTGCGCTATAAGATTGCAGAGGTCAGACGTGAGACAAGGGGAGAGCTAGGAGGTCTATAAATAAGAAGTCCAGCTAGGGATGCCGTCGGGCTGGTCTTAACACAGAAATTTAGTCCCTCAATGTCTCCAAGATTGGACACCTCCGACGTTGTAATCTCACAGGAGTCTCTCACAATGAGCGCAACCCCACCGCCCCTTTTATCTCCAGGCCTGTTTGCACAACAAATCTTAAAGCCAGGTGGAATTGCTAGCGCTAAAACAGGATTAGAATCATCTTTTAGCCAGGTTTCGGTAAGAAACATCAAGTCCCAGTCATTATTCGCGAGGGACATCCAGATGTCCCCCGAATGTTTGACCAGAGACCTACAGTTAATAAGGCATGCTCTAAGCCGGTCTTCCGAACACTGTGCCTCTACGTGTATAAACGATGCTCGAGTGGTATTTTCAGTCCCCTCGGAGGACCCGATAGCCCAGTTGCATTGCGTACAGATATATGGCAAAGCTGTATGTCCCATAACAACAGTACAACAGTTGAGGTGTTTCTCCCTCCTTAGGTTCAACAATTCTTCGCGGGTCAGATAGGCAGACTTACTTTTATTCCCACGAACAGCATGGAAGTTCAACCAAGAAGAACAGACAGGGTGATCCGCAGGATGACCCCACAGCACCTTGAGACCCTCATGGGTGATACATCTGCGCTATACAAATCCTGATTGATTGATTGAAGCACCTTCGGATCCAAAAACACCCATGTGCCTAAGCCATGAGCGTCGAAGACCCCATCGGATCCGAGACCGCATTGGCACCCAAGCCATCGAAGCGGAAGACTCCCTCAGTGCAGGGCTTTGACGACTCCGAGCAGCCTATCCTCCAACGCTTTCCGGAGGAATTGGACGTGAGACACAAGTGTCTCTTTATTCATCCCCACACTTGCAAGATTTCCAGAAGACTTCTACCAACACCGAAAGAGACTTTACCTCGCAAGCAATAGCCCATCTTTGAGGAGGAACTTGCCTTTGAGCCTCAACCGGTGCCCAAACTCATGAAGTGCAAGGACCGGGGCAGTAGTCCTATACCATTTGGGCCTCATCTTCCTCCTCTACTACTACCCCCTCCTCCACTCCCGACACTTCACCACTTCTGTAATCACTGGAGAGTTTGTACAAAAAGCGCCAGCCCAGGGGCGGCGTCCCCCGAATGCACAGCGTGATATCCAATAAATGGAATGGTCCAAAATTAGTCAAGGATAAAACATGTTGATCTGTTCTCAAAAGTTGAATTAAGTCTTCATAAATTCTTATTCATGAATGATAAAGTATGTTTAGTTAACATCTTGCCAGCGAGAAAAATTTGATGAGGCAAATTACTGCTCCCAGATTATTTATCCCAATGCATTTCGGGCTCAATGGGGCCCTTCATCAGGGGAAAATTAAACGCCTAAAGAGAATAAAGCGAGAGAAACGCGGGTCAAAGCACGGTAATCAGGTAATCTATTAGTATCATGCGTTGCATTCGAAAACCGAGTGAAAGAAGTCTGTAGGTTATAGTAAAATGCCGGTGGCAATCATGCAATCGGCGACAAAACCAAGTGAGAGAGGTTGAGACTGTGGGTGAGGTCACCGTAAGTTAATTGTGAGCTAACACGTAATTGTGTTAAATCATTACCGGTGCATCGCTAGGTTAAATCAAAAGTCAAAACTTGTGAAGCCAAAATGTGATCTCGTACGGCTGGGTCAACAAAGTCATGTGGGTAGTGAAACAGAATAAATAATGATGTGAAGTGATACGTAGTGATTCTTACCAGCGTCAGTAAACGTGATGACGGCTGACGCGTTATTGGGTTTAATCATCATCGGTACATCACTAATTTAAATCAAATGTCAATACTTGTGAAACCAAAGTGTGATCTCATACGGCTAAGTGACAAGAGTCTTGTGGGTAGTGAGACAAAATAAAATCAATAATGTAGAGTGATGCGGGGTGATTCTTACCAGCGTCGATGGGTTGAAAAGATTTCAACCGCAGAGTCGAAAAAGGTGTGTCCGAACAAAGAGGATAGCCCAACTATAGCTTAAGGAAAGTTTAGAGGACGGACTAATTCAAAGAAAAATAAAAGGACAGACCAATTAGTGTGCCCGAATGGAGCAGCTGGCTCGAAGATGACGCAAGGGGAGTTAGAGGACAGACTAGTTCAAAGAAGATGAAAGAACAGATCGTGGCTGCCATCTTGTGATGGTAATTCACGTATGGAAAGTAAGCACTAGTACATCAATTGCAAAAAAGAAAGAAGAAATGTGACAAAGATTGACAAGTCGATAGAGATTGATGGAAGATGCAAAGGTAGATATGAGCACCATCTTAGAGTGGCAAACTGCTTGTTGAAATCATTGATGAGAAAGTGAGGGTTGAGTTAGCACGGAGTGGTACAAAGACAGTTATGAGATACCAGACAGTGAAAGTGAAAATAAGTAAACGGTGAGAGACAAACATGAAATACAATCAATAAGAATCATCAATGGGAATACCATCAATACAAAACAATGCGTTTAACTAAAAAGTGTCTGAATAAGGTGGAGGTTCTGGTCAATTCAGTTCGGTAGCAGAGATGTGTTGTGTTGAAGGGTCACATCAGTTTATAGGAAATAACTGTATTCTATCCGGTCATTGAGTGTATCCAGTAGTTTGATCCAGTGTAGTTCTCTCTGAAGAAGAAATTTGTTGTTGTTTATGCCCTCACGTGGTAGCACAGTCTCAAGTACCAAGAAGCGCAGTTGACTGATGTTGTGCTTGGATGACAGAAAATGTGAAGCTATGCTGGATTTCAGGTTATGGGTACATGGTAACAGGTAAATAACATTTTTGCTGTCACAGTTGGCGGTGGTGCGTAACTTGATTTTGTTACCTTTGCGTGGATGGGTTATGTAGTTCCCCTTGATGATGTTGTTGCAGTTGTTGCAATTGAAACATGGA
The DNA here is from genome assembly GCA_963921515.1 of Calotriton arnoldi. NCBI lineage: Eukaryota > Metazoa > Chordata > Amphibia > Caudata > Salamandridae > Calotriton > Calotriton arnoldi. Next base: position 1,518,991 of record CAWUFW010000724.1, read on the forward strand.
ATTGTTCCTTTGTAAGACTGTTGGATGGATTAGAGTTCAGGTGTGGATAGAATTTCTTTGATGTTTTTGCTGCGTTCATATGCGAACGTTTGGGGGGCCGGGGGGTAGAAAAAATGCCTTTAAAGTCTGGTTCCGTTTGTACCATCGGCCAGTATTTCAAGATTCGTTTTTTGAAGCCCAAACTCTGTGTGGAAAATTTTGACACTAGAACGATGCGGTTCTCTTTGTTTGGTTTTATGGTAGATGGCAAGAGTTGGTCACGTGATGTAGATGCAGCACGTTGTAGGGCGTTTTCCAATATTCTAGGTGGATATTCTCTTTCCCTGAACCTTTGAAGCATGTCGTTAGTGTTTGTGGATAATTTGCCGGGGTCAGAAACTATTCTTTTGACACAACAGCTGGGAATACGGCAAGTGTTGTTTCAAAGTAAATTGATGAAAACTGTTGAAATGCAACAGGTTGTTACAGTCCGTATCTTTCCTGTATATATCAGTCTCCAAATTCTTGCCAGATCTGGAAATATTGACGTCTACAAAACTGATTATGGTGTCACTGGAATTGTGTGTGAATTCAATGCGATCATTAATAGAATTCAGATGCTCAATCGCCAATGCTAGTTCATTTTTTTTAGATCCTTTCCACAACAAAAATATATCGTCAATGTATCTCACGAACATCAGCAAGTTGTCAGTCCACATGTCGATGTTTAGGATGTGTTCCATCTCAAACTTATGCATGAATAAATTGGTGTAGCTGGGTGCTGCGAAGTTGCCCGTAGATGTCCCTGTGAGCTGCAGAAAATATTCATTCTCCCAGCGGAAATAGCTGTGGTACAAGGTATAATGCAAAAGTTCTAATAGGAAAATGTTCAAGTCTTCATCCCAATGCGTTCTAGTCAAGAAGTATTCAACCACCTCCATACCTAGATCATGAGGGATAGAAGTGTAGAGTGACTTGACATCTATAGTGCATAACAATATGCTGGAATCGTCTTCAAGGTGGATGGTTTGAATTTTATTCAAGAAGTCTGTGGTGTCTTCAACGTAGGTTGACATTTGTTGTACCAAAGGTTGCAGATGTCGATCTAAATATTTACCAATGGGTTCATGTAGAGAATCACATGTGGACACGATGGTTCTGAAGGGGGGTTTGTACAAATTCTTATGAATTTTGGGCAACATGTTGATGGTTGGAAATCTTGGGTCTTCTTTAAATAAATAGCGTCTATCGTTATCAGTGATGGTTCCTTTTGAGACGGCTGAGTCTAGGATGGTTTTCAAGATTTGTACGAATTCATTTTCGAGTTTCATGTAGGTTGAAGAATCAAATACATGTTCGTTAACACTCTGAAGGTAGAATGATGAGTCCATAATTACCATTGCTCCTCCCTTGTCTGCCATGGTACATCTGATTTTTGTGTTATTGGCGATGTTGGTGAGAATCCCGTGTTCTTTGGTTGTAAGGTTTGAGTTTCTTTTGCATTTATGTAGATTTTGCATATTTTGTTTAATGATGGTTTCAAAAGAATCCAAGATTTTATGGCTGGCAGGAGCCATAAAAGTACTTTTGGTTTTTAATCCTTTCAGTGTGCCTTTGTCTTCGGGTGGTTGATAATCCACTAAGTTAGAAAAGAAGTGTCTGAGGCGAAGAGTATGCATGAACTTGAAGAAGGTTTCACTCAGGGTTCGAATGCAATTCATGATACTAATATAGTACCTGATTACTGTGCTGTGACCTGCGTTTCTCTCACTTCATTCTCTTTAGGCGTTTAATTTTCCCCTGATGAAGGGCCTCATTCAGCCCGAAATGCTTTGGGTCAAATCATCTGGGAGCAGTAATTTGCCTCATCAAATTTTTCACGCTGGCAAGATGTGAACTAAACATACTTTTTCAACTTTTGAGAACAGATCAGCATGTTTTATCCTTGACTAATTTTGGCCCATGCCATTTTTTGGATATCACGCTGTGCATTCGGGGGACGCCGCCCCTGGGGTGGCGCTTTTTGTACATTTTCATTGACGCTCGTAGATCAGTGAGCGATACCCCGTTGGCACGCATTACCCTATTGAGCTTTCAAAGGAATTTTTGAACTTTTGGATAACTTTTTGGAGTGCGTGAACCGCTGTCTCTGTATTACTGGAGAGTTGCCATCACTTCGGTTACGAACAGGGCAAGCGCCTTCATCCAACATTTGAACCGCACCAATCAATCAATCAGTACTTGTATAGCGCGGCTTATCACCCATGAGGGTATCCAGGCGCTGGGCTGCGGGATTCAGTCGAAAAGTCAGGTCTTGAGTTTCTTCCTGAAGTCTGTCAGCAAGGTTGATGTTCGGAGGGGGAGGGCATTCCAGGACTTGGTGGCAAGGTGGGAGAAGAAGCGTCCTCTGGAGCGGCAGCGGCGGATGCATGGAGTCAGGGCGAGGTGGGCAGAGCGGCGGTTTCTGGATGGTTGGTGGAAGGTCAGGCGGTGGTTCATGTATGCAGGTACCTGGTCGTGGAGGGCTTTGTAGGTGTAAGTCAGTAGCTTGAACTGGCATTTATGATGGATTGTGAGCCAGTGGAGGTCTCTCAGGTGCTGTGTGATGTGGGTCCTTTTGGGCAGGTTGAGGATCAGTCTGTCTGCTTCTTTCTGTATTGTCTGGAATCTTTTCATGAGTTCACGGGTGGTGCCTGAATAGAGTGCGTTACCGTAGTTAAGACGGCTGGTGATGAGGGCCTACATCACTGTTTTTCTGGTGCTGATGGGGAGCCATTTGAAGGTTCTGCGGAGCATGTGGAGAGTGTGGAAGGAGGCTGAGGAGACAGCATTGACCTGTCGTTTTATGGAGAGTTTGCTCCCCAGGATGATGCAGAGGTTCCGGGCACTGTCTTTCGGTGTGGGTGGTGCGGGTGGGGGTCTGAGTTCCAATGGCCACCAGGTGTCATTCTAGGGGGGAGGTGTGGCTGCTGAAAATCAGCACATCGTTCTGTCCCTGTTGAGCTTCAGGCAATTGTCCTTTATCAAGGCGGAGAAGTTTTTCATGCAGTTGTGAAAGTTTGACTTTGTGGTGGTGGGGTCCTCTGAGAGCGAGAGGATAAGCTGGGTGTCGTCAGCAAAGGAAATTATGTTGATGTGGGTTCTGGCGATGTCTGCTAGTGCGTCATGTAGATGCTGAAGAGGGTAGGACTGAGGGATGCAGCAGAGGGTGCATTTGGGTTGTGAGGTGAAGGGAGGAAGACAGATTCTCTAAGTGCACCCCGTGAGAAAGATGTCATCCATTTAAGGGTGTAGTCTTTGATTCCGATCTGGTGTAGTCGTTTTATGAGTGTGTGGTGGGAGACAGTGTCGAAAGCTGCGGAGAGGTCGAGGAGGACCAGGGCGGCAGATTCTCCTCTGTCGAGTAGGGTGTGGATGTTGTCTGTTGCAGCGATCAGGGCCGTCTCGGTACTGTGGTTGGTTCTGAATCCTGATTCGGAGAGGTCTAGTCGGTTGTTTCTCTCCAGGTGTTCAGTAAGTTGGAGTTTGATGACTTTCTACAGGACTTTAGCAGGAAACGGGAGCAGTGAGATGGGGCGGTAGTTCTGTAGATCGCTAGGTTCTGACCTCTGAGTGTTTCCAGGCATGGAGAAAGGTGGCTGTGGTGATGGAGCAAGATTGCGTCATGCGCCGATGACACCCAGTTACTCTTCATCTTTAAGAAGGATGATCCAATCAATCAAGACCCCATTAAACCCTGTTTATCTGCAGTCTTTCAGTGGCTAGGTCTTAACCAACTTAAGTGTAACACTGATAAGACTGAGATTCTTAGCTTCAGACACACTTTCGACCTACAAATTCATTGCCCAAGTGAGGTGCCCTCTCCTTATACCCAAACCAGTATGTAAGAATCTGGGTGTCAAGATTGACAAACAACTGACTTTACAATCCCAAACTAATTCGGTAGTCGGTTGATGTTTTGGTCTGCTGCGCACGGCCAAAAAATGTGTGCAATTTCTCTCTTTGCCTGTTAGGATGACTGTTCTTCTGGTGGTGTCTCGACTGGATTATGCTAATGCCCTTTATGTAGGACTCCCACAATACTTTTTGCAGAGGTTTCAAACTGTTCAGAATGCTGCTGCTGCCCGCCTGGCCTTGCATCTTCCCAAGCGAGCCTCTATCACCTCTCATCTGAAGAACTTGCACTGGCTTCCTGTTAGAAATAGGATCTTGTTTAAGACTTTGACCCTTATGCACAGGACACTGCACCATTCTGGCCCAGACTATCTGTCTTCTAGAATTCAATTCTACTCTCCCTCGAGATCTTTGAGCTCTTCACATGGCCTTCTGGCCAAAGTTCCTAGGGTAAAATGGGATGGATCTGGAGGCAGATCCTTTTCCTTTCTGGGCCCTCAAGCTTGGAACAAACTGCCTGTGGAACTCCGCCAAGTGAATAATAAAAAATCATTTAGAAAGCATCTGAAGACCTGGCTTTTCATGCGCCAAATAGATTTCTGTAATTATCGTTTCTGACTTGTATTTCCCTGTGATACCAAAGGGGATGATGGACGGAGCGTTAGAGCAAATCAAACACTCACCCCCAGTCAACTGATCTGGGTTTAATCCATCATCATTCTTTAGCTCACTCCACCACCCCAGTTCAGACATGGCCATATGCAAATCAGTCTGACCCTGTGCCTCATGGGAACAGTCCAGCCCGAACTGCCAAGCCATGTCTTCCCTGGACCGGAAACAAACATCCTGGGACCGGTTTCGGGTTCAAAACCCTCATCAGCCAGGCTATCTTGAATCCAGTGGCAAAGTGAGCAAGGGACCCACATCTGGGCATACCCTGCCAACTTAGGGCGAACAAAGCGATACTAAAGGGGATGATGGACAGAGCGTTAGAGCAAATCAAACACTCACCCCCAGTCAACTGATCTGGTTTAATCCATCATCATTCTTTAGCTCACTCCACCACCCCAGTTCAGACATGGCCATATGCAAATCAGTCTGACCCTGTGCCTCATGGGAACAGTCCAGCCCGAACTGCCAAGCCATGTCTTCCCTGGACCGGAAACAAGCATCCTGGGACCGGTTTCGGGTTCAAAACCCTCATCAGCCAGGCTATCTTGAATCCAGTGGCAAAGTGAGCAAGGGACCCACGTCTGGGCATACCCTGCCAACTTAGGGCGAACAAAGCGATACCAAAGGGGATGATGGACGGAGCGTTAGAGCAAATCAAACACTCACCCCCAGTCAACTGATCTGGGTTTAACCCATCATCATTCTTTAGCTCACTCCACCACCCCAGTTCAGACATGGCCATATGCCTGAACTGGGGTGGTGGAGTGAGCTAAAGAATGATGATGGATTAAACCCAGATCAGTTGACTGGGGGTGAGTGTTTGATTGGCTCAAACGTTCCGTCCATCATCCCCTTTGTATCGCTTTGGTCGCCCTAAGTTGGCGGGGGTATGCCCAGACGTGGGTCCCTTGCTCATTTTGCCACTGGATTCAAGCAAGCCTGGCTGATGACGGCTGAAATGCCAGAAACCGGTCCTAGGATGCTTGTTACCGGTCCAGGGAAGACATGGCTTGGCAGTAAGGGCTGGACTGTTCCCATGAGGCACAGGGTCAGACTGATTTGCATATGGCCATGTCTGAACTGGGGTGGTGGAGTGAGCTAAAGAATGATGATGGATTAAACCCAGATCAGTTGACTGGGGGTGAGTGTTTGATTGGCTCAAACGTTCCGTCCATCATCCCCTTTTGTATCGCTTTGTATTTCCCTGTAGCGCCGGGACACTCCTCGTAGTAACCGTGCGCTTTAGAAATCCCTCCATTCATTTATTCATGGAGGCATTGAGGATGGTGGTGAGCTGGTGGCTGATCTCGTCGATTCCGAGGTTGAACAGTCGGTGGGGGCATGGGTCAGAGGGTGCTCCCGAATGGATGGAGTTCATTAGGGCAGTATTGTTCGGTATGCTGAGCTGTTCCCATGCGGTGAGTCGGTGGTTGCTGTCGGTCTTCGTGGTGGTGGGTAGGCTGAGGAAGTCAGTTGGTTGGGGATCGAAGTTTCTGTATATGGTGGCTATCTTGTTGTGGAAGTGGTCTGCTAGAGCGTCGCAGAGTTCCTATGAGGCGGGCATCGAGTTCTCGGTGGCTGATGGGCAGGTGAACTCTCTGATCATGGTGAAGAGTTCCTCCCATAGATGACCAGTGGGACAATTATGATGTTGATCCCCCTGGTTATCCAGACTTGATCACAATCCAGCTGGGTCATCACCCCCATATGGTACAACCACTTACCTTGAGGTAATCCAAAGGCTCTTGCTTTCCATAAGGTTGATATGGACATCCTCCTAGGAAATTACAATTTCCCTGTGGGGACCTCATCCAAATTGTAGCAGACAGTTCAATTTCTGCCCATAGTCAAGAGGATGCTGAAGTCGTCCACAGACGCATTCAAGCAACCAGTCAAGGTGAGAGTGGTAACACCTAGTGTGGATAAAAAATATAAACCCTCCGTTCATCAGAGGCCACGTCATCCAAGACTCTCTGATGGTCTATAGGGCACGTAAGTGTGCTAAGTCTCAGGGCACGTGCGATGCTCCTCTGTCTTACAAAGAGAGCAAAAAACTTGATGCAGCAGGAAAGAGATTTGCAGTCAGAGCCACCACCCATCGGGGAATCGTAACTCTGTTGGCCTACTCCCCAGGCACTTTAGTGTACACTGGGATGAGATGAATTATCTCATAAAACACCTGCCTGATGAGTTTAGTCAGAGGGGGAGGAGTTAGTGGCAGAGGGTAGAGCCATTTCAAATGCCACCATCCGCTGTGCCCGGACGCTGCGGATACCACTGCTCCAGGTGTCCATATTAGCATTTTGGCTTTTACGTCCAAAGTACAGAAGCATTTCCTCAATCTGCCCTTTGACAGGATCATCTTTTCAGGCCTCAAGTTGACCAAATGGTAGAGAAGATTTTTTTTAAAAAGACACTGACACTGCAAAGACATAGGTGCCTTTCAGACTCCACCCCTAGATGGTAGTTTCGGAGGCAGCACTACAGGGCCGGTTTGAAGATCACCTCTCACAAGCCTACCTCTTCCTGTCAGAGACAGCAGCAGGCCTACCGAAACCGGTCCTAGGATGCTTGTTTCCGGTCCAGGGAGGACCTGGCTTGGCAGTTCGGGCTGGACTGTTCCCATGAGGCACAGGGTCAAGATTGATTTGCATATGGCCAGGTCTAAACTGGGGTGGCATGGTGAGCAAAAGAATGATGGATTTAACCCAGATCTCTTGACTGGGGATGAATGTTTTGATTTGTTCTGCATTCCGTCCATCAATTGTGTATCTTTTGCTTCCTCGCCCTAAGTGCTCTGGGTATGCCCAGACGTGGGTCCCGGGCTTGCTGTGCCACTGGAATCAAGCTATCCTGGCTGATGAGGGGTGACACCCCGAAACCGGTCCTAGGATGCTTGTTTCCGGTCCAGGGAGGACCTGGCTTGGCAGTTCGGGCTGGACTGTTCCCATGAGGCACAGGGTCAAGACTGATTTGCATATGGCCAGGTCTAAACTGGGGTGGCATGGTGGGCAAAAGAATGATGGATTTAACCCAGATCTCTTGACTGGGGGTGAATGTTTTGATTTGTTCTGCATTCCGTCCATCAATTGTGTATCTACCAGCAGTACACGTCACAAGTCTACATCAGGGGTGCCTATAGGGACAATAACATCAGAGGTAGAGACAAAGGGCCTTCGGCAAAGGGGCCTCCACTACCAAGACTCCAGTACTTTCTCCCACATTGGCAGGAAATCGCATCCAACAATTGAGTCTTAGCTGTGGTCTCCACGGCTACTGCCTAGACCTTTTCACATATCCCTCCCAACATCCCAACTCTCATGCACAGCCTCAGCAGAGAGCATCTCCACCTCTTGGAGGAAGAGGTCCAAGTGTTCCTTTCTAAAATGGGCTAGAAAAACAGCCCCCACCCCCCTCAAATCACCAGGGCAAAGGGGTTTACTCTACTTTCTCATCCCCAAGAAAGACAGTTCCCCAGACCCATCCTGGACCTCATCCTGTCTGGGCACTCTCACATGGTAACCTTACAGGATGTCAGCCCTCTGCTGCACTAATGGGACTGCATGATGGAGTTAGACCTCAAGGACATGTTATTCCACATTCTCATCCATCCCGCTTACTGATGCTACCTGAGTGTTGGGGTAAGTAGCCACCTTGATCAGTTCAAAGTGTTACCACTGCATGACCACCGCCCCAAGGGTCTTCACCAAATGCCTGCCAGTGGTCGCCTCACAGTTAAGGAGTGGAAGCACCACATCTTCCCCTACCTGGACGATTGTCTGATCAAAAGTGAAAGCAAGCCCCTGTGCTTATGGCACACCCTGGCTACTATCTCCCTCCTCCACAGCCTCTTGTTGATTATCAACACCACCAAGTCCCATTTGTTATCCATGCAGATACACCCCTTTTTGGGGTCAATATTAAATTGAGTTGCAGGCACGGCTATCCCAGCTACCAAAGGGTCTTGGCTTGTTAACAGCTAGTGCCTCTTTTTCAGCCAAAACGTTACCTTACAGTCAGAGCTGTAGTGTACCTTCTTGGCATGATCGCCTCATGAATTGCCACATGTCTCCACGCCTGGCTACACATGAACCCATTGCAACAGTGCCTCTCTGCACAATGGTCACAAGCAGGCAGTCTATCTATCTTGCTTTCCTTTCACTCATTCCGGGCAAAGTGGTTCTACTCAAGACAAACAACATGGCTGCCATGTACTACCTACAAAAGCACGGCGTCACTCATTCTCGATCCCTCTCCTTCCTCGTTCAGACCATCTGACATTCGGCACTCCCCCACCGCATTCACCTCATGGAGGAGTACCTTCTGGGGTGGACAACTACCTTACAGACTTGCTCAGCACAGTGCACCAACAAGTTCAAGAGTGGGAACTCATCCACAAGTCCTCCACTGCTACTTCATCCATTGGAGCACCCCACAAATAAATCTGTTTGCCACTCACGAATAGGCAAAATGTCCAACTTTCGCCTCCAGGTACCCAGACCCGCAGTCCCTGGGCAACAAACTATGGGTGTACTAGTCAAGGATATTTGCTTACAATTTTCTGCATCTCCCACCCCTTCCATTTGTGCAGAAGATGAGACAAATGTCTGAGACTCTCATTCTCGTAACTCACACCTGGGCCAGAAAGGCCTTGTATTTTGCATGCCTTGATATGTTCACCAGTTCCCATGAGAAGCTCCCCAACAGACAAGACCTTCTCACCTGAAACCAAGGCCAGATCAGTCATCCAGACCCCTAACAACTCAATCTAGAGATCTGGTACCTGAGGTCATAGATTTTGGTTATCTACATCTCCCGCAAGAATACATGAGATATCTTGTGCGAGTCCCGTAGGCCAACTACTCGAGGTTGTCATGCAGCCCAGTTGAAAAGATTTGCTCACTACTCCCAAACACCAGGACCCCCTAAAGTCTGCTGTCCATGTTATAATATGCTATTTACTCTATCACCAGTTTTCAGGTTTAGCTTACACTTCCATTCTACTTCACCTAGCTAATATCGAAACTTACTTGCAAAGTGGAAAACACTCTTCTCTTTTCAGCAGACCAGTCGTTAAGGCCTTTATGAAGGGTCTCAAAAGGGTCTTCCCTGCCAGTGTTTATCGCCCCCCGCCCCCCAGTTTGGAATCTCAATGTAGTTTTTACAAGACGCATGGTGTCTTCTTTTGAACCTCTGCACTCTTGCCATTTCCGATACCTTTCCTGGAAAGCGGCTTTTCTGGATGCATCTCTGGATCTCAGATGCATTAGCAAACTTTAGGCGTTCATATTACAGGAAATCTTCGTTCAAATGCATAATGATAGGGTAGTACTGAGGACCAACCCAAAGTTCCTGCCCAAGGTGGGTAGTACTGAGGACTGACCAAAAATTCCTGTCCAGGGTGGCATTCTCTTTCCACCATAACCAGACAATTGAACTTCCAGTCTTTTTGTTAAACACATCCTCATGTATTACATTAACCAGACTAAGCTTTTCCGTAGGTTAGATCAATCTTTTGTGGCCTTCTCAAAGCCTCACAAGGGTCAGCCTATATCCAAAGCGGGTATTGTTAATGCATTCAAACCTGCTATCACAAAGCCAGAAGAGCACTCCTGGTTACACACAGGGCACACTCTACACAGAAGAAGGCTGCAACTATGGCTTTCCCTTCACTGACGTTTGTAAAGCACCCACCTTGTCAACCCCATACATGTTCACCAAACACTGCTGTGTGAACATCCTCGCTAGACAACAGGCTATAGTTGGCCAAACCGTCCTTTGGTATCCTAAGGTATTTCAGATATCTGCATCATCCACACGCTAGCCACTGCTTTTAGAAGGGTACTGCTTTACAGTCTATGCAGAGTATGTGTGTATATAGCAATGCATGCTACAAACGGAAAATGTTACTCTCCTTATAAGTGTCTGTACGTAGAATGTAGTGGTATAGATTCCCACACGTCCACCCTCCTCCACGGAAACATGTGGCTCTGATCACAAATCTCATCTCTTTCTTACTTAAGCTAATTTTGCTATACACATGCGCACCACTCTCTCTCTCTAATCACCACTATCATACTCTCACCTGATGGAAGAAAAACAATCTGTCATGGAGTCGATGCCCATGTGCATTTCTAGATAAGGGAGGAGTCTCTATATATGGCGCAACTCTAAAGACTTCTACCAAGAAAAACAATTTGCAAACGTCCGAGCCCAACACTAGATGGCAGAGCATGTGGATCTATAGCACTAATGGTCCAAACAGATGCTTACAAGTTAAGCAAGTAACATATTCTTTGCTTTTTCTGTTCATGTCCTCTTGCCTGGCTCCATTTGTCTTAGCTCGTCATTCTCCTACTTTCTTTGCTGCTCTCTCCTCTTGTGGCTTTTACCTTTCCAGCACCCTGCTGCTCCCTTCACTTTCTCACAGGCAACCTTTTTTCGCCCTGTCTCTTTCGTCACTCTATCCATTGACTGTGCACTCTTATCACGGAGATCATTTACTTTTTCCCACTATCTTGTCAGCCGCCCAAGTGGGCTTACCCTGTCCCTTTTGTCACCCTGCCAATTGACAGCCCTTTTTGTCCTTCACTGCTGGGCTGCCTCATTTCAGTTGGCCCCTTCTCCTTTTTTGCCCCTTTGGGGTACTTTTTCTCTGCCCCATTGGCCTGTCGCTCCTGAGTATGCTTGTCCTGTCTCCCACCCTGCAGTGCCGAATCCCAACCTGTACCTGCAGCTGAACAACTTGACACTCACAGTGGACCCCACCAGTCTTCTTTGGTTGAACATCTTCTGCCTGGACCTCTACCGTAGCCTGCAGCAGTTCAAAGAAATCTACAAACTGCAAGATCTGGGGAAGAGCGATGAGCATGTGGCCATGCGCCTCGACACCACTAGATTGAAGGTACTGCCACATTTATTTAGCCATGTTGCCCACTTACTGGTGTCTACTGTACCATGGTTCACTGCATGCACCAGTAAGAGTGGAAGTCATGGATGTTACCTATCTCTAGGCCACCTCCAACTCATGCAAACTAACTGATTGATTCCCGCTCCAACTTGTGACAAGTAATTTCAACTTGAGTCAGTCAGACTGTCTTCACTTCATTGACAATGTTCATTAACAGCGATCTTAAAGCGGAAAAAATGCTCAAAACACAGTCTACAAAGACTGTGTATTAAGCTGGAGGGTTAAGAGGTGTATTATGCTGGAGGGTTAAGAGGTGGCAAAAAAGGCCTCGCTCGTTGTAAGCCATGCTGGTGAAGTCCTATTACTGATGACCAAACTTTTGGGTGCTTTGGCGTTCATCGAATTTGAGCTTTAGGTGTTGATAGTATTCCAGTGCATGTCGCTATGTATACATTCAGGAGGCATCCCTTTTACAAGCGATCATGAGGTCTCAAGACTCACTGTGATGCAGATGACAGACTCAAAGACTGGTATATAATAGCACTGTCCATTCCCCACTGTAATTCAAGATGGTTTTCCTTCCAATTACCATCCCAGATTCACTAAATATTAGGACGGACACGCGCACAATGGAAAGCAGCCATACTTATGCATAGCGCTGATCAACTTTCATGTTAAAATGAAATCTTGTGCTAATAGTTCACTCACGCAGAGCACTATTTGTCATTGCATTTCGTAGCACCAAGCCTCTGATAAATTAGGGGGTGAAACAGGGTGGGAACAGCACAAATCCCCCTTGGGTTCCATTCAAAGCCACATCAGTTGATGTTCTGCAAAGTAGTTCAATCTGGCTTTGTGTGGAATCCTGTGTCCAAATGAAAATGGGTGCAAACAATGGGTATGAATAGGTTGGGTGATATTGTCAGTTTTAATGCTTGTAACTTTCAAGAATGTTTTGCACATTATTCGTGTCTTCCTTGAGCGGTCATGTGTGATAAATGTAACTGAGTACAAATGTCGCACAGTATAGCCCTCATTTAGGATTACAAGCTGAAGTGGACTTAACGTTACATAGGCACTACTATGCTTGTATTATGGATGCTGTCACCACCCTTTTTTCTGATTTTTACACAGTATTCCATGTGACTTATAGTAAGTCTAGACCTTGGTTTTTAACCTTCGAGCATTCACTATACCCTATTTTTTTCAGCCAGAGAGAGAGAGCCAGGGACTAGCTACGACTTTCCCCAGTTTTCTTTTAGGAAAGCAGCACTACATTATGCATGCCTAACATCTGTAAGCAAATGAGGCTGGAGGGGTGTGTTAAGCATTGTCTTGTTGAATTGTCTAATGAGAACAGGATTTGAAGTTTTTAAAATTTGACCCCTCCCCAGTGGTGCAACACAATTGATGCCCACCTTAAAAATCTGGTGTAAAATGCCTACATATCCCCCAGAGCCTTCAAACCAACCCAGAATAAACTTTAGTTTTTAATGGGAGTGGGGTGTGCTGGCCTCCAGGCAGCTTCGTGGGCCCTGAGGAGGGAATGACAAGCAGAAAAAGCTAAAGGAAGTACAGATTGAGAACGTGCTTCCACAGTGGGGAAATGGGTTATGTTCCTCCTCAGCGCGTCCTTAATATTGATTTATTTTAGCCCATGAAATTTAGTTACTCGGGCAAAAACAGAATGATTATCTATAATAGCCTGTTAAGTGGGTTGTTTTTCTTCCCCTTTTCTTGTGTTCTATAATGCATCGCTTGTCGCTGTAGGCACTATTATTCCTAGGTTACCCCTTCTAAAGCATAGATATTGTGATCCTACATTTTCAGTTTGGTGTGCTTTTTTTAAGTTTAAATGATCTTCGTCTCTGACATTTCTTGAGTTTGTATTTAACTTAGCTGTTGACTTTTTCTCTTCTTTTAAAAACAAGCATAGGAAAATCAAATAGTTTTCACCTTTCAATGGTGTTACCTTTCCTTTTGGCTTTGCCAATCTTTTTTCCGGTGCTTTTCCACCAGTGCCAGTCTTGGAGTGGTAAATAAAAATGTGCAAGAACACATTAAAGAAAACGGAGCAGCTATGGTTATGTTCTTGATAACTTTAAATAAAGTTAAAAAAGAAAAGAAAACGGAGCTGCCAGGTAACAAATTAGAGCTGCCATGCCCTAAAAAAATACTTTTTTAAAGATCTTGATGGTGGGAGGTGGGATGCGCACAGAGGAGCTCGTGAGGGCGGTTTTCTCTGAAGAGGGAAATAAGGAGGGGGAGCAGGGTAGTAACGGAAGAACTGGGGGAGAGTGTTAAAAAAGCCAGGATGGGTGGGGGAAGCAACGGATGAGCTGGGAGGGGGGTAACAACACAGAAAATGGAGGGAGTGAGAGGGGAAAACATACTAGGGGAAAACAAGCATATGCACTCCTGTGAAGTGCTCAAATAAAAATAAAATAAAAGTAATTCCCTGAATACCGGCACTGGCAGGATACAAGTTACCCAAGCAAAAGGGAAGGGGCAAACAAAAGAGGAAGAAGAAAAGCTATCAAATAGGAACCAAGCAAATGAGATTCATAAAAATGGCAACCAATGGTAGGAAATGGGATGACGCAAAGTCCATAGTAAGTATTGGGTATTGTCCACAATAAGTCTTAGACAACAAACAGCTCAAAGCGGTCTGTATGTGCGGTAAGGTTGCCACCTTTCCAAGAGAAAAATATCGCCCATTTGTTGTTGCTGTAAAAGTCTGCAAAGGCCCAGACATACTAAATGCGACTTTAAACTAAATTGTATGTATTCATTTGTATCATGATTTTTTCTGCCTTTTTTTACTTAAACTATTAGTCAGGGATCATTAACGCAGCTCAAGAACACACGTAAAATGATTTCTATTTAAATTTGCTTTTTGAAGTATGTACAGATAAGGGCTAAAAATACCGGCTTTAGGTGAGTTTGTTTATTTTTGTACCGGCCAGGACAATATAATACTGGTGACACCGGTAGAAAACCGGCCAGGTGGCTACCCTAATGTGTGACCTGACAAAATGACGGAAAGGTACATGTACCAATGCTCCTACAGAGTATTCTTATTGTGCCTATATTTTGGACTCCTCACTGCATGTTAGAACATCTTAAAATGTGTTTTAAAGGGCACTAGGGAAGGGCGTGGCATGGTCGCATGTTTGTTTTGGAGGGGCACAGGACGTTCGGAAATAAAATTCTGAGATGACTGTAGTGAAAGACAGTTGGTTAGGACATGACAAAGTTTTGTGTGTGTGTGTTATTCAGTGAAGAGAACTACAGTTAAAAACGGAGTTATTGTCCTGGCTGGAACGTGCACAACCCAGCATCGGTTCCTTATCAGGGGCAAGTTTGAGAAGGCCTGCATCCTGTGAGGCACTACTCTCTGCCCATTGGCTCTGCTGCTAAAGAGTTAACTGAACAGCATTCATGAAAACACAAGTTTCATCTTTTGATGAACACTGTCAGTGCAGCAGGCCAGCCATCTCGGCATCTTCTCCAGGCTCCTGATGACAGTAGGAGTAGGTTGCTGAGGGGGTTGAAGCATGATCCAGCTACAGAGTGCTGTTTACAAAATACAACATTCTGTAGCTAGATGTCTGAATCGCGTGTCTGAGGGGCATCGTACAACTACGGTCCCCTCACAGAGGCACAATCCATTTTATTTAGCAGATAAAACTGTGCATGCCTCAGGCAGCATAGTATAGCTGCTAAAATGTGGCTTTCCTGGTGCACGTCTATCAATCCCTGAGGCCAGTGAGGAGCCACACATGTGCAGTATGGGCAGGATTCCAACCACTGTCCCAGCTTTTTATAGGGCTGTGCTTCCAATACTATCAAGACGTTGTGAGAGGGCTTGAGGTGAGTCTTCCTCCTAACCTTGGCCTTGCTGCTCTGTCAGATCCCTCGTTGGGAATCATGTCTTGCTGGTTCTAATGCCCAGCACCAGATTTCTGCTCTGCTGATGCCACGAGCCTCTAAGTTGCCATCGATGGGAGCAAGGTATGTAAAAGAAAATGTTGTTGCTGTGTGTGTCTGTGTCTGTCTGTGTGTGTGTGTGTGTGTGTGTGTGTGTGTGTGTGTGTGTGTGTGTGTGTGTGTGTGTGTGCGTGTGTGTGTGTGTGTGTGTGAAAGTGACTGAGATTGAGTTAGTGTGTGAATGTATTTGCGAGTGTCAATGAGAGTGAAAGTGAGTGGTAATGTAACATTTCCTAGCAATCGTGAAGGAAAGTTTCAATTCTATTAATTCTATTAAGAACACTGAAGTGAGGATTATGCTTAACTTCATTTATTCCACTCAGCAGCCTTAAACACAATAAAAGACTACAAATCCCATGAGTTTTTGCAATAGTCTATAACAATAACAATAGAGAACATCTCAATAAATGGAACAGCACTTTCTCTTTCGAGCAAACATCCAGAGTTCTGCTGCGCTGTCAAAATTCTTGCTTCTGGTCCAAACCTAAAGAAGATACCGAAAAGAAAATGATTTCTCACCTTTGGGCAACTCCTTTCAGTCAAAATTATTATCAATACACAGTACAATAAACCAACCTGGAATATATTTTGCATAGCACCATACTTGTACTCATATTTACCCAATCAAGGGCACCGTAAATTCATAAGATACTTATCCAACATCGCTGACTTCCAAACACCCTGAAGGGGATGGGTGTCCCAGATGGGTGGGATAATCCTTGCCTCAGTGTCCTTAATAGAATTGAAACTTTCCTTCACGATTGCTAGGAAATTTTACATTCGATGTCAGACCTGAGTCTTGGATTATGCTAGTTTAAAGCTTGTCGACAACCAGAGAAGCCAGACCAGTGATGGGTTTAAAATAAAATGTGTTAAAAGTGGAGTCTGAAGACCAATCGGCAGCTCTAAGGATATCTTCCAGCCTGCCACCAAGAGAGAAGTCTTTAGAAATCATGGCATGTGTAGTAGAATGGGCCCGAAAGGAAGGCGTGTCAATACCTGCTTTTTGTAAGACCCATCGGGCGATCGTAGTCGCCGAGACTTATTTAAAAGGTATCACGAGGGAGATAAAAAGTTGTGCCGTGTCATGCGGTCTGTATTTCTCTGTCATATTTTCATAAGCCTGTGGGGAAATGGACTACACATAACTTGGGATGTGAAGGGAAAGCCAGGTAGTGTACCACTCTGGTATGGAATTTTGTGAAATAGTAAAGGATACCCCCTCCAGAGTAAACATACAAGCTGTAACATCCAGCGCTCTTTCGTCAGACATTCGTTTACAGGAAATGAGGCATAACAGAATTGCCAGCTTACCTGTTAGCACCTTACATGACAAATAATAATTGTCTGGCCTGGAATCCAGTAACCGAAGGACCACATTTATGTCCCAAAGGGAGGAGTACTTGGGCTCTGGAAGGAACTTAAGCGAATGCCTCTCAAAAGTCTGCAGGTTAGTGGGTGTTCACCGATCTGAACATCATAAATAGGAGCATAACGCGCCTAAATGGCTAATCGACATGCATTGATTGTACGATATGTTAAGCCCTTTATCGAGGGCTCAGAAAGGAAATTGACAACATGGACTATATCTGCCCCCACGGGATTCAGCTCCCGTTGCAGACACCAGCGTGTCCATCTGCTCCAAGCCGAGCCATATCTCTTAACCGTAGAGTTTGAATAAGCACGACCGATAAGAGAGGCAGCCTGCTCTGAAAGGCCCAGGACTGCCCAATGTCCCCTGTAATATTCCAGGCCATGAGAAGAAGAGTTCCGTCCTGAACCAGAGGGTGCAAGTTGCCATGAGGATCCGTCAATAGACGAGGAGTCTGGGGAAGTGGGATTGGAAAATCCATGGAAAGTTCCAGAAGAACTGGATATCAAACTTGCGACTTCCAGAGTGGTGTCACCAAGATCATCTCCGCCTTCTGTCGCCTGATTAATGCCATGATCCTCACTATCATGGAGAATGGGGAAACGCGTAACCCTGAAACTGGCTAAAGGCCGGAAGGAAGGCAGCTGTCACCTCAGCCAGAGGATCTGGGTGTCAACTTAAGAAACATGGAAGTTGATGGTTGAGTCTCGAGGCAAGGTCTACCTGGCAGTGACCTCAGTGGTCCATTATCTTCTGAAAAAGATATGAATCCAGTTTCCATGCACTGTAAACCTTGAGCTGTCTGGAGTGCCAATCCGCTGACTTATTGAGCTTTACCGGAAGATATTCCACCATCACCCTCTCCAGACAGTAGTCCCATAATTCTCTCACCAGGTCCACCAGTACTTTGGACTGTGTTCCCCCCCCAGTCGATATACTGGACTGCAGAGATGTTGTCCATCTTCAGGAGAATGGAACACAACACCTTGTTGGCCGTTAAGCTCTTCACTGCAAAGGAACCTGCGAGGAGTTCCAGACAATTGATGTGAAGCTTCCCTTCTTGCTCTGGCCACTGCCCTCCTGTGGTAGTATCCCCACAGCGAGCACCCCAGCCTAGGCGACTTGCATCGGGTTCAATGATGAGGTCCAGGCTGAGCCAAAGATGGCCCTGCCGTTCCAGGCATGAATGTGGTCGAGCCACCACTGGAGTTCCATCCTTGCTTCTGAGGAGAGGGAGATCTCCTGCGCATACGTCAACCACCTCTTCATGTGTTGGGCTTTCAGGCGTTGTATAACTCGATAGTGGAGGGGGCCTGGGAAAATCATTTGTATCGATAGTAGACCGACTATCCTGGCCAGGTAACAGAGAGAGACTTTCTCTTTCTCCAGTGTCTTGTGAAGTTCCTGATGAATCGGAAACATCTTCTTCTGTGGTAATCACGGGGATTGGTGTAACGAGTTCCCCTCAAATCCCAGAAAGGTCATCTGTTGGGCCAAACAAAGTCCGACTTCTGTAAATTTTGTATAAAGCCCAGATCCCTTTGTCTTCTGAAGGTGGGATAATAGGATGGCCTTGTCCTGGTGCATTTTAAGAATGTCGTCCAGGTACACTATCAACCGGATTCCTCATGCCCGAAGCCATTCCATAACCCATCTCAGCACCTTGGTGAAACACCAAGGTGCCGAGAACAGTCCGAATGCAAGACAGGTGAATTCCTAAATCTGGCCTCCCCACTCGAACTGCAAGAAGCATCTGTGAGGAGGAAAAATCAGAATGGTCAGATAGGCATCTTTTAGATCTAGTCTTACTAACCAATCATTGGGTAGTGAAATGTCCCTGAGGAGATGAATGCCATCCATCCTGAAGTGGCGATATACCACCCATCGGTTGAATTCTCTTAGGTTTATAACTGGTCTGAAACATTTGCCCTTCTTTTCAACCAGAACAGTGGTGCTTACGAAACCTCTAGGGTGAAGGAGAGAACAGATGAGCGCTCCTTTCTGAAGAAGCTCTCTCACTTCTTGGTTCACTACCTATGTTCTTTCTTGTGAGAAAACCAAGGGACAGGGCCGACAGAGTTGACGGGGGTTTCAGTAGAATTCTATGTGAAACCCTTTCACTGTTGCAGCATCTACACGTACCCCGTGATGGACATCCAATTGTGAATAAACCATTGCAACCTGCCTCCCACCCCTGGTAGAGATGAAGGGGTATTTCTTACCGGTTGTTCCACCTGGTGTGTTGCTGGCCCCTCGAAAGGATCCTTTGCCTCCGCGTCCTCTGCCAAGACCTATAGAGGGATAGAACCCTCCAAATATTTTGTGGTCTTACCACTGGATAGAGTGCCTGGTCTGTTTTTGGGGGGTTGGAATTGTTAGAACGGCAGGAGGAGCGCCCCCTTCCGGCCCCTCCAAAAACCTGCTGGGTAAAGGACTTCTTGATAGGTTGCTGGGCTTTATCTAGGGACGAGAAGGCGTTTACGAAATGTGACAGTTCCTTTATGAAAGGGTCCCCGAAAAGGCCCCCATTCACCTCTGGTCGGCTTCCGTTGTAGCCAATTCCCCCCAGTATGGGGTTGATTTTGATGAGTAAAGAGCGTCTACGCTCAGAGCACAATTGGCATTCCCCAAAAAGCTTAGGGCCCATTGGGCCCAACCTGATAAAATGACGGGGTCGATCATATGAACAGACTCCTTGGCAACTTCAGCCATATCCTGGATTTTGGTAAGTGGCCCCAGGACATCAAGGACCTTGTCCTGGCAAGAGCGCCAGGAGCGGTCCAGGCCCTTCTTAGGGTCTTTAATAAATTTGGCTAGGAACGTAGCAAACCTGGCATCAATGTCTGGGGTGGTCGCCACTTTGTTTGTCAGGGAGTGTCTCGGACATTCCTCTGTTAAGAGGCCCCTGACCTCCTGGTCCATGGGTTTCCTGATCCTGCTCGCGACATAGCTTGCCACTTTTGGGGCAGAGACCCACTCTGCCGAGCAAGGGTTGTAGATGACCTCCAGGTTCAACATTCCCAGAACGCCCGCAGAGTCCATATTGCCATGAACATCCAGCCTGTGTTTTTTGTGCCTCCTTCCGGTCGCCAGGGTTGACTCAGGCCTGGTTCGATGGCCGAATATCCTCTAGGGGAATCCGAATCGTTTCCGGAATTCTCATATGCTCCCTGAGGGGAGCAGGAATTGTCTTCGTGGGTCTCCCGAGGCTGGGGATCATCGGGAGCCTCCTGGGGGTCCTGGCACCTCTTCAGGAAGGCCTGGCGAAGCCTCTCAAAGGCATCCATGGAGGAAGGGGCGGGAAAGGCATTGGGTCTCGGTGATTTGGATTTGGATTTCACCCTTGGCGCTCCCCTAGGGTCAGCAGGATGAGCGGCCCTCTGCTCTTACCCAGCCGGCGTGAAATAGTATTCCAGATAACCAGGTAGATAATCTTTTGACTAATGGGTTGTAGTGCCGAAGATACTGCACTTTACAAGGAGGCATCAATTGCATCCACAAGCTCCTCATGAATGGGGACAGGGTCTGTTTCTCCTGAACAGACTCCCAATAATCATTATCAGCATCAGACATAGTTGTTCAGGTGCAAAATATATAGGTCAAGGCAAGAAGAGTGGAAAAAACGATGAGGGGAAATCCTAAACACTCCTAGCAAATTTGTATGTGCCTATGCTTGATGGGACTCGAGGCCTGCCTAATTCAAAGGCCTGGGTCGTGAAAGTGTAGGATTAGCGCTCCGACCAGCTTATCTGGAGTCTAAATACCTTTTGAGATTAGGGAAAACCACCAGCAACTTCGCACTTGGTCCATCAGCCTCTTACTGGTAACGGAAGGAAATTGACAGAAGAATCTCAAGAATGCGGGAGGGAGGGGCGCTCACCTCCAGCAAATGAGCGCAGGCTGCACATGTCCCCTAGGAAGTTCGCTAGGTCACCCCGCGTCGCACACAAGCGTGGCACTTTGTTGAAGAAACTCTCAGGAATGAAAGAACCTTCCAAGCTTGCCACCGCTCCTCGCTCCCGACGGCAGGAGGAATGGGTCAGAGACGGCGCCCGATGCCTCCCTGAGGCTAGAACCTGCTTGAGAGGGAATGAAGCGGTGAAACGCCACGGCAAGGAGACCTGAATAAGACCTCAGTGCGGCAAATACCAGAAACAGTAAACGACAGTAGTAGAAAAACATTATAATAAATGCGGAATCAAGGAAATATAGTTATCTGGCTGCTGAGCAGCGAAGAAAAAGGAAGTGCTGTTCCTTGATGCTGCATTTATTAGGATGCTCTCTATGGTTATTGTTATAGACCACTGCAAAGACACCTGGGATTTGTAGTCCTTTCATTGTTGCATTTAAGGCGACTGAGTGGAATAAATGAAGGAACTCCACATAATCCAAGCCTCCAGTCCTGACATAGAATCTGAATTTGAGAGTGTATGAATAAGTATGATTTAGTGCGATTGAGTGACGGAAAGGAGAGGGAGTGCATTATAAGAAGTGAGTGTTTGGAGATTGTGGGAGGGTATGGAAGGGCACTATGTGTGTAACTATCAACGGTGCAGCAGGTGCACCAGGGCCCAGATTTTTTGAGTGTGTGTTTGTAAGTGAAAGTGAGAAGCAGTAAGTAAGTATGAGTATGCTTGTGTGTGCGCGCGTAACAGTGAGAGTGAGTTACAGTGAGAGAGGGTGAAGAGAGTGATAACGAGAGAAAGTGTGAGTAAGAGTGTGTTTGTGAGTCTGCTGCTGGCCATGGCATACTCCATATAATTCTGGGCTTATGGTGGCACCCAAAGTAACTCATGCCATAAGAAAGGGCATTGATGGCAAAATGGAAACTGTGACATACTAGAAGTAATTCTTGGCATGGCTCCTGTGGAAAAATGCTGGTGCTTGCATACTGGAGGAAATTCTTGGCATGGGGCACCCGTGGCAAATGCTTTTGCAGGGACTGTATAGGTAATACTTGGCACCCAAGGCAATATGCAGACCCTGACATACTGGAAAAAATGCTTGACATAAAGGGACACGGATGGCAAAATGCTGATGATGGCATACTGGAGAAAAAGTATTGCCTTGTAGATGGCAGCCATGGCATATTGGGGAAGAGTAGGCAGGTTGGGGGAAGCAAAATGTGATAAAATGCTGCCTCTGAAATACTGGTGGTAATTTTTGGCATATGGGCCATCCGTGGTATTTGGGCAAAATTCTGGTACTGGAATATTGTGTGTGATTTTTTTTCCATAGGGGGTACTGATAACAAAATGATTACATAGGCACAATGAAAGTAATTCCTAATATATGGGCAACTTTCAAGGCACATATAGAAATTAGTGAGGTGAGTTACTGCTATGTATTAAGCCTCACCGCTTTTAAAATCAGTCGCCACTGGCAAAACCTTTGACGTTTGCCAGCTATCGTATGCACACCATATCTCCTGCCACCCACCATGTAGAACTCTTATTTGATTACCTTTTTTCTAGTGATATTTGGAAATCTGCGGGCGACGAGTCACGCTTTTCAGACAAATTAATAACTATTATTAACTGTTTTGTTAGTGAATTGTTTTTATTTTTTATATATAATACATTTTATTTCTAATCCCAGTTGCACATGGCCTTTGGCTGTGCACAGCTGAAGCTGGTAGCATGGTCTTGCCTTTAGCTAGGACCTGTGCTCAACTCACTGTGCGTGGCCGACTCCTGTACCCAACCCACCGTAGGCGCTCAACTCCTCTTGCTGCACCCTGTGTCCTGCCCTTGTGCTGTGCCCAACTTGCCGTGGGTGCCCAATGACCGCTGCGCATGACGTTCGGCCATCCTCTACTCCCAACTCACTGTGGATGGCAAGCCATTGCTGCACACCGCCTTTTGCCATGCGCAGCAGGGGTTGCCTGTAGGACCTGGTCTGTGGCAAGGTGCTGCAGCCAACCTGCCACAAGTGCCCAGCTTACGCTGCACACAACCCCCACTTCGTGCAGCATTTGGCTCTCCCAACCTGCATTATTTTTTCCTCTGGCTCACTTCCTCGCTTATGCCTCTGCCTCACACCCCCTTTTGTTGCAGTTTATCTGACAGAGATTTCTAGCTGCAGTTTGCTTACCTTTGAATTTCCCAGGCGTCACTGAATCTGGAAGAATTTTTGATCAGTACCCCTGTGCGCAGGTAGGTGGCATCAATTGTCTCCGCGTCAGTCGTTGGCGTCATCCCTGCTAGAGTGACCATGCAGTATCTATATAGGCGCGCTGACGTAGGTTCTTTTCTTTCCCCGCTAGCCAGTGCTGATCTGGGGAAGAGCTAACCCTCTGTCATTTTTTACACGAATTTTGCGAATTTTTGACTGCTGTTTTTTGAGGTTTCCTCCTGGTGTCTCAAGGAAAGTCAGGACAGGTTTTAAGCCCTGCGGAGCCTGTCACTGGGCGATGTAGGTGACTGATCCGCACCTTGTCCGTCTGTGGGGACTGGAGCGTGACCACAACACCAAGTCGTGTTCCAGTTGCCGGGCCATGGTGCCAAAGGCTTTGAGGGAAGCAGTTACTGAAGTTGCTATTGGCCCTGCACGCGACTGAGGAAGTCGAGGTCCCGGTCGAGAGAAAGGTCCCGGGATTGCTCACGGAGTCCGAATTCCTCTTTGTCCCATTCGAGATTGTCGGGGCATTCAGGTAAGAGGCACAAGAAGAAGAGTAAGAAGTTGAAGCGCTCTTTGACTTCTCCTCACCCGTCAGCCAATGCGACAAAGAAGCATCTGCATCCGAGGCTCGGTTTTACGGACCCTGTGGCTGGGGCGGCTCTGTGCCTTCCTGAATATCCGGGAGCTGGAGCGACCCCCGCCCAACTAAAAGAGTTTTATGAGGCCTGCATCTCATATTTGGGGGGCCTGACCCCGTCGAGGACCATTCGGACCCCGTGGAGCCAGGAGGGAGGCTTGGGGGGACTGGATCCCGCTCCAGATCCGGGCATGCTTTCTCCCCCTTACCGTGACTACGGAGGAGGGAGCTTCTTATTCTATGGTGGTGTGTAGAGCGGCTAAGGTCCTTGACCTTCAGCTGCTCTCGGTGGCTGTCAAGACTAATCTCTTTACTGAGGTGCTGCAACCGGGGGCCTCCTCATTAGAACCCCTACTCCCATTCAATGAAGTCCTCACCAACGTCCTTCTGGGAACCTGATCCAAACCCAGCACAGGGGCTCCTGTGAATAGGACGATTGCCAGTCACCACCACCCACTCCTGGGAACTCAAACTTCCTGACCCAACACCCTACCCCGAGAGCTTGGTGGTCTAAGCTTCCACATCCCAGGGTGCATTCCCTACCGCACCCTCGGACAGGAAATCCAGGAGGCTGGACTCCTTGGGTAAGAAAATGTTTTCATCTGCCAGCCTGGCTTTGTGGTCTGTGAACACTGCATGCCTATTTGGTCGCTATTCACACACACTGTGGGATACGGTTGCGCAAGTGCTGCCGTAGGTCCCGGAGGAGGCACGGGCCATCGTCTCCCAAGCCATTATGGATGGGAGGGAGGCAGAAAAGTTAATGATCCATTGTGGTCTGGACATACTGACTCGCTGGGCAGAGCGGTTTCCTCGATGGTGGCCCTGAGGCACCACACCTGGCTGAGAACATCTGGCTTCTTGGGAGAAGTCCATGCTTCCCTAATGGACATGCCCTTCAATGGCACTCGACTTTCGGAGACAAGGCAGACTCGGCGCTGGAGCGCTTTAAGGACTCGGGGGGCTATGGCCAAGTCCTTGGGCCTCTCGGCTGCCACACGTCATCCCCAGTCTGCCTTTCGTGGCTATGGAAGGGATTTTCAACCACGCCAACCCTATCCCAGCCACCGGGCCACGCAAGCTTCCCAGCCTCTGCGTGGACGAGGGCGCGGTTCCTACTGGCCTCGTGGGTCGGTTTGCCGGCGGTCTGGTCCAGCCAGCACCCCTCCGGCAGCTAGGCCTCCAAAACTTCCTAATCTTGCCCTTTTAGACCATGGGTGTCCAGTTGGTGGCAGGATCCGCCATCACCTCCACCACTGGCAGTCCATAACATCGGACAGGTGTGTTATGCAGATCATCCCAAGGGGCTACTTCCTCTCCTCTGAGACCACCCCTCCCTCCCCCCATCTTACAACCAGCTGTTGGAGGATCATTTGTCCTTGCTCCACAAGGAAGTTATTGCTCTCATGGCCAAGGGAGCCATAGAGAGGGTCCTGGGACCAGAAGTAGGCTGTGGTTGTTATTCCTGCTACTTTCTGGTCCCCAAAAAGGACAAGGGCCTTCGTCCTATCCTAGACCTCCGTACCCTCAACTTCTTTCTCAAAACGGAGAAATTCAAGATGCTCATGCTAGCTCAGGTGTTGTCTGCCCTCGACCCAGAAGACTGGATGATAGCGTTGGACTTGCAGGATATCCCTGTCCTGCCTGCCCACTGGCGTTATCTGCGGGTCACGGTAGACCACAAGCACTTTCAGTTCACCATGCTCCCTTTTGGCCTTACCAGCACTTCTCGGGTGTTCACAGAATTGATGGGGGTGGTTGCAACTCCTCAGCAGAGATCAGAGGTGTCAGTCTTCCCCCTATCTCGACGACTGGCTGTTGAAGGTGCGCTCGCCCCAGACTCTCGTCTCCCACCTCCCGGCTATGCATTCGCCGGGGAACACTATCAGCATGCCAAAGTCACACCTGACTCCCTTTCAGACGCTCCCCTTCATCGGAGCTGTTCTGGACAAAGTGTAGTTTCAGACTTATCGTACCGAGCAGCAAGTCCAGGATATTCAGGCTATGATACCGATGTTTCAGCCTCTATCCTGGGTTTCAGTGAGACTGACTCTGAGGCTGCTGGACCTCCTGGCCTCCTGCATCCTGCTGGTCACACATGCCAGATGGCATATGTGGGCTCTGCTGTCGGACCTGAAGTTCCAGTGGGCGCAGCATCAGGGGAATCTCTCCTACGTGGTCCAGATCTCTGAGGGAACTGCAAAGGATTTGCAGTGGTGGCTAATGAACTGCAATTGGGTCAGAGGCAGGGGTGTGTCCTCCGCTAAGGCGGAGGAGCGTTGCCCCTCTGCTCTTTAAACAGGAAAAATAAAATGATAATAACTATGTTATTATCATTTTATTTTCCGCAGGTTCTGGGCTGGGTTAGGGCGGGGCGGGACTGGGCTGGAGGCACAAGGAGAGGAGTGCTTTGTGCACACTAAGTGCACAGGACTGCTTGCCCGGACGTCTGGGAATGGCCAAACAGTCATGCGCACTTAGCATGTTCCCTACCAGGCTGCATTACACAGCCTGGTGAGGAACATGCCAAGGCCCCCAGTCCCAATCTGAGCTCCGATCCATGGCACTCAGACCAATCACAACGCTGCATTACAGCATTGTGATTGGCTATGGGGAGCCTGGGTGCTCCCTGGCTCCCGGACTCCGGAGAAGCAAGGAGAGATGGCCGGCGGAAGAGGTAAGTGGTATTTTCTTTTTTTTTTACTATGTCTCCCCTCTACCCTCCCGCCTCTCCAACCTCATTCCCTGCAAGCCGCTACTGGTCGGGGGCAGACCCCTCTCCCTTCCCCAACCAGATCTCTCAGTAGTGACAGATGCGTCACTCCTGGGATGGGGCGGCCATCTGGGAGAGGTGGATATCAGAGGACTCTGGTCTTCGACGGAATCCAGACTCCACATCAACCTGTTGGAGCTCCAAGCGACCCGATTGGCAATAAAAACCCTTCTACCCTCCATCAAGGGAAGGCAGGTACAAGTGTTCACGGATGGCACCATCGCCATATGGTACTGCAACAAACAGGGCGGGTTGGGGGTCGTGGACCATTTGTCAAGAGGCCTTGCGTCTCTGGACATGACTGGAACTGCAGGTTCAACACCTGGTAGGTTCCCTGAGCGCCAGGGCTGATGAACTCTGGTGTTGATGCCTAGTTGATCACGAATGCCTTTTCCAATCGGAGGTGGCGCAAGGTCTCTTTCAGCAGTGGGTAGTGCCTTGGTTAGATCTGTTTGCCTCCGCTGAGAATGCGCAATGTCAGCAGTTTTGTTCGCTGGAGTTTCCAATGTGGCTCTCACTCAGAGATGTTTTTCGTCTCAAGTGGAGCTCGGGCCTCCACTATGCCTTTCCACGCATACCACTCCTGCCCAGAGTTCTCAAGCAGATCAGGAATGACCGGATACAAGTAATCCTTGTGGCTCCGGATTGGGCATGGAGATTCTGGTATCCTGTGCTACTGAGCATGGCCATCAATCCTCTGATCAGGTTGCCCCTTTTAGGAGAATCTTCTGTCGCAGCAACAGGGGAGGGTCCTCCACCTGAACCTGTCAACTCTGTCTTGAGTGGCGATTGAGCTGCAGCAGTTAATAGCTTTTGACCTTCCTCCCAAAGTCTGCAATGTTATTTTGGAAGCCAGGCGTCCCTCCACCAAGATGGTATACCCCTGCCGTTGGAAGTGATTTGTATCATATTGTACAGAAAAGTCCATTGCCCGCTTTCTGCCTCCCTTTCTTATATTTTGTTTTTTATTATTAACATTGACTAGCAGGGCTCTGCTTTGGGCACTCTGAAGGGTAGTCTGCCTTCTTGTGGCTAGCTGACCAACCCTCTTAATTTAAGTCCCCTCTTGTAAATAGATTTCTGAAAGGCCTTGTACATATGTTCCCTCCTTCTCCTTTTATAATGCCTCAGTGGTACCTTAATTTGGTCCTCACTTTCTTGATGCATGCTCCTTTCGAGCCTCTTCACAACTGTCCCCTCAGACTGCTCATGATTAAAACAACCTTCCTCGTGGCAATTACATCTGCCCGGAGAGTGAGAAAACTGCAGGTTTTGTCATCCAAGCCTCCCTTTTTCTTGGTTTACCCTGACAAACTGGTGCTTTGTACTAGGGCCTCTTTCTGGGATGCCCCTGGGTAGCCATGCGCTCAATAAATGCTGCTTCATTCATTCATTCATTCTTGCCAAAAGTGGTCACACCATTTCATATGGGCCAATCTGCCACCTTGCCCACCTTCTATGCTGCTCCACAAACTTCCAAAGAGGAGGAGCGACTCCACCGTCTGGGCCCAAAAAGAGTGTTGTCATTCCACCTTGACTGCACACGAGAGTTCTTGGTGGGTTATGTTGGTTTAAAGAACAGTCGGGCGGTGCAGAAGCGCACCATCTTCGATGGGTCGTACTCCGCATCAAGATCTGCTACGCATTGGCAAAGAAGCAGCCTCCTGAAGGCTTGCGAGCTCATTCCACCAGAGCTAAAGCTGCACCCACTGCGTTAGCATGCGGAGTTCCGGTCCTGGATATCTGTCAGGCAGTAACGTGGGCCTCCCTGCACACGTTTACTAAACATTATTGCTTGGACAGTCAGGTCTGTAGGGATGGGCACTTCACCTGTTCGGTCCTACAGGACTTCCTAGTTTAAATTTGTCCGCAGACCCTCCCCTGGGGATGGTATTGCTTGGGTATCTATTCAAAGGTAATGAATCTTCGGCTAGAAGTCTCTTTAAGATGAACAAGTTACTTACCTTCGGTAAGGCCTTATCTGGTAGAGACAATATCTAGCTGCAGATTCCTTACCGACCCACTCATCCTCCCCGCTCTGTGGACAGATTTCGAAGATCAGGGCTGATTCCTTTCAGGCCCTGGTTTGGACACACTTGTCTGTATACTTCATGGCTCTGCACTTCTGGTTTGGAAAGTTTGGAAAAAGTAACTGCGTCAGCGCGCCTGAGTGGCGCTTATATAGGTACTGCAACGTCACTCCGACGACAGACGCGGAGCTGATCGACGCCACCTACCGGTGTGCAGAGTTACTGCTCGAAAAATCTCCCAGATCCTGTCTGATGCCTGAGAAATTTAAAGGTAAGGAATCTGCAGCTAGATATAGGGCCTGATTTAGATGTTGGCGGGCAGGCTACTCCATCACAATGGTGACGAATATCCCATCCGCCGAAAAATAAATCCCATAGCCTATAATGGGATTTATACTTCAGCGGATGGGATATCCGTCACCGTTGTGACGGAGTAACCTGTACACCAACATCTAAATCAGGCCCACAGTCACTACCAGATAAGGCGTTACCGAAGTTGAATAACTTGTTCGTCAAAGTCGCAAATTGAATCTAATTTGTCCTTTTTTCTACAAAATGGCAGAGGAATCCTCTACTTAAAAGAGGGTCTGTTAAGATTGTAACAATGTTGGGGGGACGCTAGAGGGCTCACGGCAAGATGGCCGCTCTGAGGAGCTGCTCTGCCGGCCGAGCTTACTATCCGTCAAAAATTCTTGACATCCTGCCCTGAATCCTGCCTCAACCGACAGCTACGGTGCCCCAACAGGCTGTGGACTGACCTGGCCGAGTGCTGTGGGCTGAAGAATCGCCATCACTGAGATTGCCGGCCGTGAGGCTCTGAGCCGGCGCTGACAGCGTGGCGGTTCGGGCCGCGCTCGGACTGGGCGACTGAGGTAGGCCGCGGCTGGTGCTGGTAGCGGGCTGGGAGTGCTGGGGGTGTGCTCGGCTCCCCGGGCCTGGCGTGTGGCGGACCGTGCGGTGTGTCCTGGAGGGCTGGTGGGCACCCAGCTGGAAGTTATTGCGGTGGCTGGAAGGCCGCGCCGCCTCCGGGTCTCCATCTGCGCGGCCTCTTGGTGCTGGGCTCGCGCGGGAGCTGCGCTGTGTCCCCTGGCCTCGCGGCCGGCTGGTGGGCTGACGCGGGCCTGCTTTGGACTGCCGCTGTGCGCTGGACCGTGTCTCCGTGTGCCTGCGCGCTAAGCGCTCACCCATTTGGCCGACTTTGAGCCCCGCATACTTCGGTACCGGGCCTCAGTGCTTCCAGGGGGGCCCTCCCGCTGAATTCCACCCTGTGTTCCTGTGACTGCGGGGGACGCTGAGGCCCTCGTTTCTCTGCCGGCACTGCACGCGACGATTCTGCTGATCGTGCGGCCCTCCGGAGACCCTCACTGGCGGTGCGGCACCTATCGCAGTGACGATCAACCGCCATTCTTCCCGAAATCTGCACTGTGGGGCGGCGTGTGGCTGTGGAGCGGACCTGACATTGCGGCACTCACTGCGGGGAGACGCGGTGTTACCTGCCTGTCCACCTCACTGATTGCCTCTTCATCCTCCGGTCTGCCCTGATGGTGCCTCTCATAGCTGTGTGCCTCATTGATGCGACTGGGCCTGCTCTCCCCCCTCGCCTCAGCCTCCTTGGTGTGGGTGCCTTGTTGGGGAACAGACTTGCTGGACCTCTGCCTTATGGTGATCCCCCCCCCCACCAGGGCATGGCGACACCATAGCCTTGCGGACATCCAGGTCCCGGATTATCCCTTCTAGGCCCAATTGGTGACCAGTCTTTGCTGTTGCGCAGTCACTGGCTTGGGGTCCGCGTTGCGCTGGTGCTCTTGGTGGCTGGGCCTTGGTCATACTGCGGCTGGAGTGGCCTGGCTGTCTCCCTCGTGGAATCTCACGCCGGAGGCGCTGCATCATCTTTATTTCACCGGGGCTGCGACCTGATTGTGGCACTGAGGAGGCCTGCGTTCATTTGCTGCACCTGTGTACTGAGACGCACTGGGCTACACGCACGCCATGGGGAAGAGCCAACCGCGCCTCACCTTCGAACCCCGGTAAACTAGCAGAACCGTTCAACGTGCGGCCTCGGATTCGGAGGCGGACACTCCAAATGAACACCTCACTAACGTTGACAAAACCCTCCTTGCGGTGCAGGCCAGCCTGCAGTCCATTGATGGCAAGATTGACCATCTCAATCTTCGCATGGATCACATGTCGGCTAAGTTAGACAAGCATGCACTGCGCCTGGGGGAAGCCGAGACGCGCATCTCAGATGCTGAGGATGGTTTACAGCAGGTTACGAACAAGGCGGCCTCTATGGAGAAAATCCTGGCTGTCATTCAGGCTCGTAATGAAGACTTGGAAGCTAGATCGCGCCGTAATAATGTGCGCATTACGGGCCTGCCAGAAACCACGAACACAGGCCGCCTTGAGACCTATGTGGAGCAGCTTCTGCGGAACATCTTCGGCACGGAGCAGTTGTCTCAAGTTCTCTTGTGGAGCGAGCCCATCGTTCCCTGGCTGCGCGTCCCCACCCCGGGTGCCCCGCCTCGCCCCATAATTGCTCGCCTTTTAAACTATAGAGACCGGGATGTGGTTCTCCGTCTGGCTCGGGAGAAGGGCACTATTACTCATGATGGAAACACTCTTGCCTTTTACCCGGACTTCACGCTGGCGGTGCAGGAGGCCCGCAGGGAGTACCAGCCTGCCAAAAAACTTCTCCTTGCTGCGCGCATACTATACGCCATGCTCTATCCTGCGAGGTTGCGTGTGGAGGACAATGGGAAATACAAGTTTTTCACTTGCCCGAAGTCGGCTTTGGATTTCGCTAAGTCTGTATCCCGTCGCAACCGGTCCCCCAAGCACGCAGAGGGAGGCAAGGCTGCGGGACCTGGCTGACTTTGATTCATGCATGTTGGAGTGGTGCAGTGCTTCTGGTTCTTCTTTTATTTTTGTTGTGTCATGCCTGGTGGGGACTCAGGTGGGCTGTAGAGCGTTCTCGGGTGTGGCATGAACATAGAGATTGTTAATGACTTCTTGATTACATCAACCCGTCCTTTCCTTTCCTTTAAGTATACAATCTCTATCACAGTATTGGGAGGGCTCTCCTTTACGTTCTCTTAGGATATGTGGTTGCGGAGGCTGGGAAAGGAACGGCACGATAGCTCGGCCACCTCCTACTTTCACCGGGAGGGAGTTTGTGCACTGCGCCCCCCTCTATGGGTGTTCCCCTTACTTGGTTATTCCCTTGGTACTGTACGGGGGATTTGTTGCTGGGTGTTCGGGATGGCTTTAATGTGTTGGGGTTGCTGAAGTGGGTGGGGGGCGATGGGGTGGGGGGGAGATTTGGGGATTGTTCATGTGGCTGGACAGTTTACTATTGTGCTGGATATTGCTCACGCTTTTTGTTCACAGGTTGGGCATAGTGTAGAATCTGTTTTCTGTATACTCTGCTCCTGGTATGCACAGTAATGGTATAACAATTTCTTGTCTAACATGGAACATGCGGGGGCTCAACTTACCAAAAACGATTTGACAGGTAATAACTCATTTAGAACGCCATAGCATCAGCATTGCCCTCCTGCAAGGAACGCATCTCACACGACATACTGATAAACTGGTTGGGATTCGCTGGGCCGACTATCGCCTGGCCTCTTCCTATTCCTCCTATAGCCGGGGGGTACTCACACTTGTAAAGAAGGGCCTTCCGTTTGCAGTCCACCGAACTCATATTGACTCTGCAGGTCGTTATGCTATGGTGCACGGGACGTTGGCAGGTAAATTAGTCACCATTGTTAACTGCTATGGACCTAATATAGATGACCCTGGCCTGTATGAGGGTCTTCTTGCGGTACTACGAGATTGGCCGGACGCAGCTGTCCTCTGGGGGGGAGATCTTAATACGCACTTGGACCCCGGCAAAGATAAATCTAGTGGCAGGGAGGGACATTCGCCAGGGGCAGCTCATGTAATTAAAGCTGGGATGGCGGAACTCTGATTACTTGACATGTGGCGACACAGACATGTAGAGACACTTGAGGGTACACATCTCCACAGCACATGGCAGTTGGTCTCGCCTCGATTATTGGTTGGTGAGTGAGGGGGTGGCGGGCTGGGTGACTGAAGTGGTGAGCCTACCACGCACTCTCTCTGATCACTGTCCTGTGCGACTCACTCTCTGTATTCCCCAGATGACTCCCCGATCCTTCACTTGGTGCTTCCGATCCGAGGCGTTGTTGGACCCTCTCTATTTGGAAACTATTCGCGAGGCCATTACTCAATACTTTGCCCACAATACGGGGTCTGTAGATAGTGCTGGAGTGCTCTGGGAGGGATTCAAGGCTACTATTCGGGGCACTTGCATAGGTACGTCGGCTGGCATATTAAAAGACTTACGGGGCCAAATAGCTAAGGTGGAGGCTACGCTGACCCACCTCGAGCGTGACTACGAGTGTGCACCCAGTGAGTTGACCCTGGCGTCCATCAAAGAAGCCATACTTGAGCATGCAAAACTGGCAGAAGAAGAGCTACGATATATCTCTAAACGACATGTGGCTCGCTCCTATGGGGAGGGTGGGAGACCCGGACATCACTTAGCCACAAAGATTAAACACTGCATGAGCCAAGACATAATCACTAAGATCACGGACAATGCAGGGCGAGACCACTATAGTGTCACAGACATAACAGAGCAGTTCAGGCAGACGTACATGACACTGTACACCTCCCAAGGCGAGACAGACACTGCAGAATTGGATGCCTATCTATCGCAGGTGGCTCTCGCATGGCTGTCAGAGGGATTATTTGGGTCAGCCTATCACAGTGGAGGACATCCGCATGGCCATAGCCTCCCTCCCTAACAAAAAGGTGCCTGGCCCGGACGGATTTCCCTCTGAGTTCTACAAGGCTCATGCTGAGGAGCTCACCCCCTTTTTGTTAGAAATGTATGCGGAGGCTTTTGACTCGGGCATACTCCCCCCATCTCTTCGTGAGGCGTTAATCATTACCTTATTAAAAAAAGGACAAACCGCCATTTTGCAACTCATACAGGCCACTATCGCTCATTAACACTGTTTGCTCTGTTCCACACTCTCTCTCCAGACTTGCCGGCGGCAGCTGTCATGCTCGACGCTGCCAAGGCGTTTGATTCAATTGAATGGGGCTATCTGTTCTTTGTCCTCCAGCGGATGGGCTTCTCTCCCTTCTTTATCAACTGGGTCAAACTACTCTATGCACACCCCACGGCGCGGGTCCGAGTGGGTGGTCATACCTCGGAACCGTTCTCCATCACTAGAGGCACCAGGCAGGGGTGCCCCCCCTCGCTGCTGTTGTTCGCCCTGACGCTGGAACCGCTGACCTGTCTTATCAGACAATGTCACAAGCATGTGGCTCTCAGCTTGCATCACCGTCCGCTCATCATCTCGTTGTATGCGGATGACATGCTGCTTTTTATTCGGGAACCCCGCACTCATCTGGCGCCTGTTCTGCGGGAGTACATTCAGTTTGCTCGGTTCTCTGGGTTACATATTAACTGGTCTAAATCGGTAGTGATGCCACTGACCACGTGCACACACCCGCATGAGCCAGAATTCCCCCTCGTGTGGGCGACGGAGTCGGTTAAGTATTTGGGAATCTGGGTTCACCGAGATCCCGACAGAGTACTCCGTGAGAATTATGGCACTGCTACGACGTTGTTAGAGCAACAAATAGACAGATGGATTTGTCTTCCACTCTCCCTTGCGGATCGCATCGCACTTATAAAGATGGTGGTGTTGCCAACATTTTTATATCTTTTTAATAACATACCGGTCCCTCTCTCCCAACATTTTTTTTAAACGGTGCGCTCGCTGCTTCTTTGTCTGGTCTGGGGGTGTAAGCAAACTCGGGTGGGCTGCCGGACTCTCCTCCTTGATTATAAACATGGGGGATTCAGTGTACCTGATATTTATTTGTATTATTTATGCGCGCAGGCTCAATACGCGCATTTTTGGTTTGCATCTCACGATTTCATTCCGCATGTAGCGGTGGAACACTGGGACGCACATAGTTCCATACTAACACACAGCCGCCGACTTGCGTCCCGGGATGCGATCAACACCATCAACTCGACGATCACAGCCTGGCAGGCGCTGGGCCGAGTGGCTGGGAAACTGCCGTTGTACTCTCCGCTGCTCCCTATCGCTTACCACGCTGACATTTCGGTGACCCACGAGGTGGGAGCCATGCGCACCTTGGCTCAGGCGGGCATTGACAAAATGCAGGACCTATACCCTAATGGTACTTTTTTGACATCTGCTGATGTTGACTATATCCAGCATAAAACCCTATTGTTTACATTCTCGCTTCACACACTGAAGAGAGCATCACAGGCCCACTTCCCGATGTTCCCTGCGGAACCCCCGACGTCCTTGGCATTACACACCTTGCTTACCAACCCCACCCGACACAAGCTTGTCACTAAATTATACCGAGCTGCTAGGGCGGACAGGGTCCTCTCTGATGATAAGAGCCTGAATAAATGGAATGAGTGTCTGGACCCGCAGCTGACTCGGGAGGAATGGGAACACTGCTGTACTCTGACTGGCGCCCTCACCTCTAATGGAAATTTACGTATTATACATTTCAAATACCTTCACCAGATCTACTATACACCCCACAGGCTTTTTAAATACGGTCTCAGAGAATCGGACACATGTACACGGTGTGGTGCCTCGGGTGCGAACTTTTGGCACCTGGCCTGGTCCTCTAGGCGGGTGATGAACTATTGGACTGAGGTGGTTGCTAAACTGTCCAAAATCATCGGGGTCGAATTGAGTTACTCACCGCAGGTGTGTGTTTTGGGGCTACTCCCTTTTCTGAAAGGTGTTAAGGGTAAGCTAGCTAGAGTGGCACTGCTTATTGCCAAGCGGCGAGTGGCGATGGTGTGGGATAGCAAGCGGAGTCCTACAGTTGAACTATGGCTCAGGGATTTGACCTATTGCAGGGAGAATTTAGTGTTATACGCGGAGGAACTGCCGGTGACCTCCCGACCGAATGATATCTGGGAGCCTCTATTGATCTACCTACGCACGATTGTACAGCCTGATACTCCTGAAATTGCAACTGTGTAACTACTGCTCAGTATCAATGCTTGAGATGTACGATAATTGCAACTGCATTGCCAAAGCTGGAATCTACCCTCTGTGTATGTACCTTATGGCCACGAGTTGTTTGATAGCACTGTTTTTCTTTGCTTTTTCACATTGTCATTATTTGTCAATGCCTTATCTGTGAACTGTATGAGACTATATGAAAATCAATAAAAAAAATTAAAAAAAAGATTGCAACAATGTTTTGAGTAGTCAGTCGCAAATAGTTTTAAATGGTTTTCCTGGTCCTTTACTCTAGTTTTCCACACTGCTGGGTCCCCCATACTACTGCCCTGGAGTAAGAGACTTGTTATAGAGCCATCGCATTCTTGTCAATTTGTCATTTTCAAGATGGTGACAAAAACATTCTACAGAGACCTTAGCCAGCTAATCACATTTGTATAAAATTCAAAGAGATCCACAGGATTTAGGAGTCACTTAATCACAACTTTTAATGGCAGAAATAGTCAGTGCGTTAACGCATTCAAGCCCAGCACCCTTTTCAAACACACATTTCTCAAACTACTGAATGGATTTTCCCCAGACCAATAAAAGCAAGCTTTCTGAGTAAAGTTCTACTTGTATAGCATTTTTGGTGTAAATCCACCCAGCAGTTTTTGCTATAGGTGTGAGCAAAAATTCTTATGAAGGTAAAATGGGAAAATACATCTTTCTTACTCCCCCATTTAACTGTTTTCCACCGCTCACAAGTGCACAAAACTTGACATGTCGAACCATAGCTGACTACACTGTGCAGTTGACACATTTTGATCCATTCACAGGAGGCAAAGTTATAGGCAGATCATAAAATGTCTTTTCACAGTACATCTGATCCATAAGTACACAGTGGTGACTTGCCACTGTGT
Source organism: Calotriton arnoldi (assembly GCA_963921515.1). Taxonomy (NCBI): domain Eukaryota; kingdom Metazoa; phylum Chordata; class Amphibia; order Caudata; family Salamandridae; genus Calotriton; species Calotriton arnoldi. The sequence goes on from CAWUFW010000724.1 coordinate 1,555,334, forward strand.
AATTTGAATAGAATGAGTAGGGATGCAGTAGGAGCTTATTACTGTTCAATCTGGGATGGAGTGTATAATATAATTGTAAGGTGAGTTTTTTTCTCACTTTTGTAATTCATATGGATTTCCAGTGGTAATATTCATGTCCTAGTATTATGGAACACAGATATCAATAACTTGCCCTGGTGACAGTGATTCCAAGAGTCTCTCACCCGGTCTCCGTAATGACTTATGTTTGGGACAGGTGTCTAAATCAGTAATAAATAAAGTATCATTTACGAATCAGGCACTACTTTGGGGACAGAAAGAATTCTGCAAATTGTACTCTGAAGCTGAGATGATGGGCTGGGCTGATGATGACTTCAGGTTGATGGGAGGCTTCTATAATGTGTGCTCACTGCATACATTTGAAGAAGCTAGATCATCGATGCAAATGCAGGTGGGCCATTTTTGTCATATAGTACACTGTCTAGAATGATGCATGATACTTGGGGAAGGGGGGGAAATTCCCGGGAAAGCCACCGGGATCTGGAGACTTCCTGGAACTCTTGTCACTGGTTACCGCTCTTTATCATTCCTCTGTAAGATACTCTTTGGATAGGGGCATGGCCAAGCAGACCAAGATGGAGGACACACATTGCTAGAGGTCTTCACCATCCGCCCTGCAATCTCCCTAAATCTGGACTCTGGCCCAGCATCGACACAAGCTCACCCTCCGATGTTGACTGTGACCACTGGCGCGAATAGGCACTGCAGATTGGGGTGCCCCGCGTGCCTCTCTTGTATCTTGGGCAGCTGGAGAAGAGGTGGGTCCCTTGCTCACTTTGCCACTGGATTCAAGCAAGCCTGGCTGATGACGGCTGAAATGCCAGAAACCGGTCCTAGGATGCTTGTTTCCGGTCCAGGGAAGACATGGCTTGGCAGTTCGGGCTGGACTGTTCCCATGAGGCACAGGGTCAGACTGATTTGCATATGGCCATGTCTGAACTGGGGTGGTGGAGTGAGCTAAAGAATGATGATGGATTAAACCCAGATCAGTTGACTGGGGGTGAGTGTTTGATTGGCTCAAACGTTCCGTCCATCATCCCCTTTTGTATCGCTTTGGTCGCCCTAAGTTGGCGGGGGTATGCCCAGACGTGGGTCCCTTGCTCACTTTGCCACTGGATTCAAGCAAGCCTGGCTGATGACGGCTGAAATGCCAGAAACCGGTCCTAGGATGCTTGTTTCCGGTCCAGGGAAGACATGGCTTGGCAGTTCGGGCTGGACTGTTCCCATGAGGCACAGGGTCAGACTGATTTGCATATGGCCATGTCTGAACTGGGGTGGTGGAGTGAGCTAAAGAATGATGATGGATTAAACCCAGATCAGTTGACTGGGGGTGAGTGTTTGATTGGCTCAAACGTTCCGTCCATCATCCCCTTTTGTATCTCTCTTGTATCTTGGGCAGCTGGAGAAGAGGTGGAGATCACGACCTTCATCGAGGTCCCGGAGGTGGAGGCTTGAACTGGGGACCCCGGCCCTGAGCCGCGCCGCCTACAGCAACATAAAGGCCCGGGCAGTGGCAGAGAGAGAGAGAAACCGTCGCGCTGACGGCTGTGAAGCTGCAGCCTGGTTTCCCTGGGGCCATACGGCAACACAGGCCTGTGAGTGGCGAGGCGATCGGACGTGGTCTTCATAGTGACAGCCCCCGGTACGGCTGTGATATCCGGCGGATTGGGGTGCCCCTCCCGAGACGAGAGTCTGGAGCATCTGGAAGGAGGGCCGAGTGGAGCAGGTGACCGCGGTGGCATCCGTGCCCAAATCAGAGCACAGAGAAATCATCACGGCAGCAACTGCAGCGCTGAGACCTGATTTGACCCTGGCCGTGTGGTAAACATGGGCCTCTGAGGAACTAGGCGGGCCACAAGACGGCTGGGGCCCGGTGTTCATGTTGACTATAACGCACAACCATGGGTCATTGACTGACAGGGTTGCTGAAGGGGAAAAAAATGCTAGCCTCACTGCAGCCACAGACAACTGATAACCAGTGAGCCGTTCAAGACCTGCGGGACCGTGTGCGAACACTGGAGGGAGGGCAGAATATGCCGAGGGGTGCTCCTGCAGGAGCAACATCCCAATCCTCGGCCTGCCGGAGGGGGTGGAGGGCAGGGACTCCCTGACCTTTCTTGAGACCTGGTTCCGTTCCTTTGTCCTTGCCTCAGACATCACTTCTTTTTTTTTCTTTTTTAGGTCGAGCCTAGCGGCAGCGCGCATGCACTGCTTGCTCAGCGAGGCATGCTGTAGTAGGGTATGCTCTGGAAGCCTCGTCCACTCTCCGTCCATATTTGTCATTGGCTTTGTGTCATTGTCCTTCTTAAATGCTGGCGTCTGATTAGTAAATAGGCTTTTTAGTCCCTTCTTGGTACCGCCTTGTCTCCATTTGTTAACGCCCATAAGGACTGGACCTTTTACTGATCATGCTACACGGTCTGCTTTATCATGGCTAATAGCACTATTTTGTGTTTTTATTGTTATTTTTTTATTTGCAGCGCGGTCCGCTTTCACTTTTGCGGCTGCGCTTGTTTATTTAATTAATTTGCAGCGCGGTCCGCTTTCACTTTTGCGGCTGCGCTTGTTTATTTAATTAATTTGCAGCGCGGTCCGCTCACTTTAGTGGCCGCGCTTGGTTATTTAATTAATTTGCTGTTTTCTTCTGCTTGAGGGGCACAGGCAGGGCTAGAGCCAGGCACGTCACGCGGGGCTTGGTTCTGTTGTGGTGAAAGGCAGGCACTTTTACCTAAACAAGCATTTGCAATGCAATAGGTCTCACATTTACGCGAGTTTGAGCTATTGACATTGCAAATGAAAATACCTTTTATTTTTGTTTTCGTTTTTAAAACATAAATTAAAGGCATTGTCATTTACAATGCCAATAGCTTAAACACGCGTAAATGCGAGACCTATTGCATTGCAAATGCTTTTTTCTTGCTGGTGTGGGCCCACCTGGTACGGGCGCGTCTCACCCTGCCGAGGCCCATGCTGGCCAAACTTCTAAATTTCAAGGACTGGGATGCCATCCTTAGCGCGGCCTGCACAGCTAGACCCTTAAAACTGGAAGAGAAAACTGTCATGCTATTCCCAGATTACACTCAAGCAGTGCAACATCAGCGCACTGCCTTTTTGGAGGTTAAGAAGCATCTCTGGCAAATCAGGGTCCAATATTTCTGGCAGTTTCCAGCCCGCCTTAAGATTCTCAGCAACTGTGATTCCCTCTTTTTTACTGACCCTAAAGAGACCTGGACCTGAGCTGATAGACACCCCAATGCCCCCGCCAGGGACTGTGAGTAGACCACCCTGACCAGGCCGAAAGCGACTAATTGTCCACCGCGGGGTTCCTCCCGAGGTCTCTCCCTTCAAAGTCCCCTGCACTAAAGCAAATAATTGAAGATCTCAGGCGGCCCTCAAGGCCGCGGCCAGCCTAGGAGTTGAGGCTGGCCTCTCGGATGGGGACAGTAGACCGCAGATTTTTTTCCTCCGATCGGGAGTCCGACTCCTCTCTGGCCTTCAAACATGATTCTCAATCCACTCCATAAGCTGACAACATCCTATGGATAGGCCTTTCACTGCCACAGCGTGGGCGAGCTGACTTCTACCTATGCATAGCACTGTTGTGTGGTGACTCTTTAACCTATGCACTGTTCATTGGATTATTGTGACTACATCTTTCCCAGCCTCTGGGGTGAAGTGTGATCATCCGCACCTGTCCACCCCCCCTCCCTACCCTCAGAGATCCGATAGACAATAGCTATTCCACTTTGAACTAACTACATATATGCACAGCTTGAGCGGGTTGCCTCTCCCCCAGTGCTTATAGTCCACTGGCTCTCCCATGTGTACACTTCTAGCTGAATTTTCCGAACATGTCCTCCCAGGCAGCTTCTGCAGAGACATGACAACCCTTTCCTCAACATTCTTTAGGCCAGGCCCAGAACAACTTCGATACTGACAGGCAGGGTAGACCCTCCCTAGAACCTTTCCGACACACCACTTCGCCGCCACCCCGCATAAATTGATGGTTACCTACTATATCCAGTTTGGGGATACTGCCATTTGTGGTAGACTCTGTAGGTCCTTGTTAGTATCTTTTAACAACCCTCCAAGGTTTCCCCTCCACACGAAGCGCTGCAGTAGACAGGCATCACACGTCACATGTAGCTCGAGGAGATGGGCACGGGACCGCGGAAGTGCTCACCGGGAGCCCCAGGGTTCATGAGGTCAGGTCACCTTCAACATACACGTAATGACTTCTCTCACTACCACTAGATTCCTCGCCCTAAATGTCAGTGAAAACGCTACTCTGTATACTTGTATGTTGTAAGACAACAGGCGCAAATAGTGTTCCTTCAAGAAAAGCACTCCACGGCTGAGGAGCTGCTGCAACTCCGGAAACGATGGCGGGGTTCCATACATTCCGCCACATACTCAGAATACGCAAGGGGGGCCATGGTCTAAATGCACCTGGGTATTCCCTTTCAGGTGCTCGATTGACAGGAAGGGACACTTTGCATTGCCTGAGGGACAGTTGAACGGCTCACACATTCTACTGAGGCACAACTATGACTCGAACACTAACCAGAAGGCTTTCTGGACAATGCTCTCAGAAGTACTAGCACACAAACCCAAATGCCGTAGATACTGAGGGTGTCGACAATACCTGTGTACTTGATCTGCACCTAGACCGCTCCCACCCACTGCTTCCGCGCACCTCCCCCTTCACACAGGTGGGGTGGGTGAGACATTGGGCACTGGCGAATATGTGGAGGGCCATATACCCGAGCTTACTCATTCCACTGCACCATACAATTTATATGTGCACCTGGACCGTTTCTTATGCTCCCTCCCCCTTCTGGCCTTAGTCCCCAGCATAGACTACATTGGCCTTGTGGTTTCTGATCACATTGCTCACGTGGTTGATGTGCAGTGGAATGTCCAGTGCCCACCGACTCTCACGTGGCAATTCCCCTGAGACTGCCTGGATGATCCTGTTTACCGGGATACCCAAAAATCCCACATACGAAACTACTTTGCTGAAAATGGCAACACAACCTCCACCAGGACGATAGAGTGGGATGCCTTCAAAGTGATCACACGTGGTATCTGGATACAAGAAATAATAGGGGTCAGTAGGACTTACGGACCCTTGACATAGAGATAACAGAGGCAGAGCGACACCTGCCATCATTGCAAAGAGTGACGGAGTGAGACACCGCTAAAATCACGGAGTTGGATAATGCCAAACGCCATCATACGGCCTTTCTGGATCGCCTTCAGTGCTTTAATCTCTCTGCATATGCAGCCACGAACCACAGAGGATGAGAGGAATCTGGCCTTCTCCTTGCTTGGTTGATGAATCAGGAGCAGCGTTGGACTCCCATTCTGGAGCTAGTTTCTTGCTCCGGTGCCACACTATATGTGCAACAGAACATTCTCCTGGAGTTCTACCGGTACTACTACAGATTCTGTGAAGCTCCCCGCCAGGAGCTGAGGAGCATGGAAGAGCCGTTCCTATCGCAACTTGCCCTGCCTCGGATCGCTGCAGATCAAAGGGACAGCCTAGATGCTGTGATCATGACTGCAGATGTCAAGCAGGTGGTCTCGTTAGGCATAAAACCCCAGGCCTGGATGGACTACCAATACAGTATTATAGCATTTTTGTTGTCAGACTGGCTCCGCGATTAACAGAGATGTATAATGGTGCCTTAAAATAAGTAGAATTACCACCATCCTTCCAGGAGTCTTTGTTGGTATCCATTCCCAAACCAGACAGAGATCCCACTTTTGTGGACTCATATTGATCCATTGCCATACTAGGAGCAGACTACTAAATCCTGGTGAAAATTGTTTCCAGTAGGTACGCTCAGGTCCTTCCAGAGCTCATTCATCCAGACTATAATGGGTTCGTCCCGGGGCGCAATACCTCACAAAACATCAGGCGCCTGTTTCACGTCCAAGATCAGGTGCTGGGGGCGATGTCCTCACATGGCGTGCCTGGTGCAGGACCTGGAGAAGGTATTTGACTCACTAACCTGGGACTACCTGTTCCACGTCGTGGCGCAGATGGGAGTGGTCAAACGCCTCCTGGCATACACATGGCTATTATATACAAGCCTCTCTCCCACATTCTCTTGGGTTGCTACATTTCACCTGCATTCCAAGTGATGCCCCCATCCCCCCTGCTTTTGCAATGGCAATGGAGCCGCTTGCCATTAGACTGCAGAAGCATGGTGAATCCTGGTGTATTCCACTCGCAGAAAGAACACATGCCGAGTCTCTGGATGCCGATGATTTGCTCCTATACCTCAGAGACGTATGCTTGGACCTGTCCCCCATCCATAACGCTATCCAAGCCTTTGCCAGGGACACGGGCCTCGGGGTTAACTGGGGGGAAATCTTCAGTTTTTCCGCTCCATACCGATTTGACCCCCACAGCAGATATGCCTGGGAGGGACATCGCTCTGCTCTCTTGACTCTGCTGTCTTATACCTAGGGGTTTGCCTCTACCATTTCCCGGCGTACCTCTTTGATGACAACTTGAGACCCTTGCTGACAGCACTAGCATCATAAGTGTAAGTCTGAAAGAAACTGCCACTGGACACTACGGGGTAGCCTTATCAAAGATGGTGATCTTAACCAGGCTCCTATACTTACGTAGGGAAGTAGACGGCACCGTATAACTCGGAAAAAGCTACAACTGGCTCCCGGCGCGAGAGGTCTAGGTGCCCCATCGTTTGAAGCCTATTACTTGGCACAACTACAGTGGATTGCCAGGTGGCTAGTGGGACGTCATTTGGAGGAGACATATCACGGGCCACATCCTCTAACGTCATCCATGATCTGCAGCTTCCTGCTTCCCAAAGTTATACCCAACTCCCCACGGTCTTTACAGGTGGCCCATAAATGCATCACCAGAATGAATCTTCTCACGCAACACTACCCCCTCCCCCCCCCCGTACGTGCTGGGATTCCCACTACTGGGCTGTATTGCTTCGCCCGCCCCAATAATAGAAAATACCGCCCTCCCACACGGAGTCTCAAACATGACGGAGCAATAAAAACAACACAACACCAAGAAAGGAATTTCACTTTTATAAAAGGAGACACATCAAAGACTGAAAAAGGCATGGGGTTTTATCTATGCAACACTCTCTAACAAAAAGTCTTTCCCAGATGTCAAATGAAAAATATTCAAATATATATAGAAATATGTCATCCTCCAATAATAACACACTTATAAATAGGCAAATGCAACTGTTAAATGCATGGCAGATAATAATATGAAATGAAGTACAAGCAGATAATACTGGACGTCCTGCAAGAAACCCGAAAGATATATACACTAAATACATCAGATGATTACAACCACTGAAGACTTGGATGTGCACACAGACACTCGCACATCACAATGAAAACACCTCAGATGATTATATTCACTGGAGACTTGAATGTGCACACAGACATTCACACATCACAATGACGATTATAGCCACTGGAGACTTCAATGTGCACACAGACACTCACACATCACATTGGCAATAATCAAAAATAAAACACATCATCTGGTGCAAAGTTCATCTAGGCCCAATCCAGACTGGGGGATTCACAGCTGGGGTCAAGAGACTCAGCAAACCAGTTTGCTGCACTGAAGACGCGTCCGCCGTTCAGGCCCAAATCCCAGTTTCCAAGTCGACAAACCCCAGCTTTATAATCTCAAAACACACTAGAAGGTTCCGAGAGTTCCTCCTCTACGCCAAGGAAACTTACTGGAATTGGCCACTTTCCATGTAAGCATTCCAAAGGCAAAAGAGTTCCCATGTTCCTTCTGCACTCTCACATGTTCCTGCCTTTATCTTAACGAAGCTTAAGAAAATCTCCATCCAGCAGTACAATCAACTATCTCCAAAAGCAAAACAACCTTGAATGTGAATAACCTAAATAACTTGAGAAATCTGGGGGCCTGCCTGTGTGTGCAAAAGCTCAAACTAGATAACAGAATTCAAGATGGCATGGGGGGCATGTCAAAGCCAACAGTAAGAACTTCATAATGCCACCCAATGTACAACATAATGCACATTTAAGCACCACTGCTTATAACACTGCTCTTCGAGACCAAGAAGTACATTCCACACCTCTCTCGCTCATGCTTCCAAATGCACATCCCACACGTTCTGTCATGACAAGGATGTTACACTGTGTGAAAGCTCTCCCCCTCCGCAGTGACAAGAAGACATGAAAGAAATCTTCAAGGAAAAGTGCACATGAAGGAAACATAATGTCGTACATTCAGGCTAGGGTAAAGTAAAACACCAAAGGTCAATTAAACAATGGTAGTCAAAGGTCATCACGTGGTCCCAATACATGGGAGTGCTCTAGCACTACATGGGCCTACCACGTTATCCAGGGGCGTATTCGGCCGCAAAATTGCGTAGTTGGCAGGACCAATTATTGGTCGCAGTCGGCGACTTCTTCTCGGACGGCCACCTCGTCTCCTTTGATCAACTCCAGACTGACTATGACCTCCTGCCGGGACAATTCCTTACATGCCAACAACTGCACAACACATGTCTCACTCTATGGTCCACTCAGGATGAGGAGCCCTCAACCCTTTTCGTCCTCCAAGCGCTTCTTATCATGGATGAGGGTCGTCATCTGATCACATGGCTTTACAGAGAGATACGAGACCATACTGGTACTTCCCTAGGGCCCCTACAAACTAAATGGGAGGACGACTTGGGGAAGATACTGAACGAGTGGGAGCACGCTCTAGCGTTTACAAAGTCTCTAGAATTTCCCATTTTAAAAATATACAATTCTCCTCAGTACATCGTGCGTACTTGACCCTAGCACAGCGCAATCGTTATTTCCCCACGGCGGACCTTTGTTGGCCTCTACTCTCATGGCCTACTGGCGGGCGGTGCATGAGACACGACGTGAGGTCACGGCACTCACAGACCAATTCACTTGGGAGGGATGCGCTTTAGGTAATTTCAAGCGAAAGCAGCTCTACAAGGTGAGGTCCCGCTTTGCAGGCCATGGCCCTCTTACTTGCCAAAAGAACACTTACCCTTCAGTGGAGGGTACCATCTGCTCTGCCAGTGGCAGCATGGCAGAGTGCAGTGCGCAAATGGGTAAAAGCAGATCGTTAAGGCCTACAATATGAAGAGGTGTGCCACCTACGCAAGAGGCCAATTTCACAGGAGTGGGAGACACTTTTTGCTCACTTTATGCTACTTATGTCCCATGATGATCTCCCTCTCTGAACCTAGAGGGCCTGATAGCAGCCCCCTGGCGGCCCTCCCAGGCACTCACGTGCAACCCTCCTGCGCTCATGGCACCTCTAGGCTCCTACCCACCTCCCCTCATTCAACCACTGGCGAAAGGGAGCCGAACACCAGGCACTTCCGAACCCGCCTTTCACCGTCACAGTGATCGGACCACCCCTATCGCTAGGCGGCAGACATTGTACTCCACAGCTTGATCTAACCCTAGCCTGCTTGGTCCCCCCCGCCCCATTAGCAGTTTCCAACCCACTGAGTACATAAACTGTTTGCTGTCCAATATTCAGTTCGCTGTATTATGGGGCTGCTCTTGTGCATTTGGCTATCATAAGGTACAGACATGTTGGGGATACCTTACTTGTTAACGTATTGCTGCTCATTGCCTACTTCTGTGACCCCCCCTACCCAGGGGATTTATTATTTACTGCTGTATTCATGTTTTATTGATGACCTCCAATAAAAACAATTTTCCCCAAAAAATGTAAGATTCTGTGTGGATCACCCATATCCTGAATTATTTTTTTAAATCGAAGTGCAAAAGAGTTTGTGATGAGAAAATCTCATATGATGATTGGGACAAGATGCTGGCCAACACCAAGAGGGCAAATAACGATCAGTTTCTCCGTGCGCATTTTAAGTGCTTGCTCATGTCTGATCTCACACCCGTAGTTCTTCACAAAAGAAATGAAGTTCATGAAGCAGAGTTAATGCATATGGTTTAGTCATATGGAGCCCTAGTAAGACTGTTTGGAGATCAGGTCACAGCTCATTTATTGAGGGTGATGGGGAACATGATTAGCCTGAACTCTGTGCAGTGTATTTTGAGTTTGCACCAGAGTCCCAAAAAGAAACACATGGAGCTGGGCTTCTGCGAGGGCATGGATCCCCGGTGTTCCAGCAGGGCTTCGTCTTCTGAGGTTTCGAGAGCTGGCTGAAGGCTAGAGTGTGGTTTCAGGAAACACGGCTGCGCCACTGAAGCTTATTTGTCGGGTGAATATCTGAGCTACAGCCCATACTTTCTAGTGAGCTCCAAGCTGAGGAAAAAAAAGCAGTTGTGGGCAACCTGACAGGCAACATCTGAGTGGGGAAGGACATCAGGCCGACGGATATGGGGTGTTTACTGGCATTACCAACAGATGCCCTCCTGCTCTCTCTGGAGCTGTTGCAAGGAAGATACCAGAAGGTGATGGTGATAGATTTGGTGCCAGGGCTCAGACTGACCTTGTAGAGGCACTGGCTTAGTGACTGCCAAACAGATGAATGGAGAGACTATCTGAGGTCCTCCAACTGGGGAGGTTGATGGCATGGGAGTTTACTGCAGCAATGCCTGCCGCTTCATAAGGGTACCAGAAGAGGAGAGGGGCGAAACAAAGAGGGGAAAGAAATGTTTTTTTCCAGTCTGCAGCTCCTACCACATTTTGGCTTTGGAAGAGTCAGGAAGGAGACTGGTAGGAGCAGTGCTGGTAGCCTATCTTAGAAATTATTCTGGCTACTTAGCAAGGCTTAGACCATGCCTATTGTAAAAAGGCTACTGACCTTGATTGAGGAGAATTTGATTGCCCTAGACTGGAACACAGTGAAAACATCAATGTTCCGGAAGTGGCAATCAGAGTTTCCAGCCTTCAATCCTTAATGGAGAATTAAAGGGCTTAAGAGAGGAGGTATCTTAAGTTTCGAGTTTGCGCTATGACAGCTAAGGGGTTCCTGGTATCTCGCCTGAAACAGCTTGAGGACATAGTCTGCTTAGCGAATATTTGGATAATGGGAACACTGAGGCTTCCGGAAGAAATGAAGCATAGCACAACTCTTCAAACCTGTATAATAATACATCAAGCAAAAGGTTATATTTATGGGTTCAACTATCCTCGAATACTGTGTTGAACAAATCAAGGTGTTAAAGCTTTTCATCCATGATATTATTATTTTTTTGCGTCCTGATGAAGGTGGCATACAGACCAGGATTTGTCCACCGAAATGTGTATCAACATTTTTAACTGTCTCCTGTTGTCTGTCTTGATACAAAGAATTGATGACTCCTTGTTTCCAGGACTGGGAGCATACAACAGAGACCTTGTTTTTAATTTTCTGGACTGAATTGACCCACGAGCAGTAAGTCTTTGATTGAGGGCACTTATGAGACAACTAGAAAACCTTTTTGTTGTTACTTAAAGTATTTCTGGAATTTGAATGAATTGTTTCGATTAAAATAAATTGGCAGTCTCTCTTGTACTTGTCTATTGCATGGCATTTCGAAGATAGATGAATCCATACGTATAACCTTTTGTTTGATGTATTATTATATGGGCTTTGAAGAGTTGTGTTATGTTTTGTTTGAGTGGGGACTCTTTCGCCCTTAAACTTCCCACATGCTGTGTTTTCTGGCTTCCAGAAAAAGTGTCCTCATCACAGTGATACAGAGGATTTTCCCAGGTCGAATTGGTGAATTCTTTCCTATTAATGGTACGCACAAAGTTTGGGAAGGCAGAGAAGACCATACTATTTTAGATCTTTGAGGTGGCATTTGTGGGGAGTGGTAATATGACGTTAAATCAAATTGAGTTTTTCAGAATACAAGGAGTGTTGTGATTTTTTAATTCCACTTGCTGGTCCTCGTTTTTTCTCCCTCACCTTTTTGTTTTCACTCCGCATTCACCTCCAGTGAGAAAGTAGAAAGAGATTAGATATAGAATGAACTGTGCCATTAAAAAAGCAATGAGAATCGGAGTCTGTGAATTGTGTGTAGCTATATTGTTGGTGTGTGTTAAAAATGTAGTAGTAGTAGTGACCATCACAGTCATGTTTTCATGCAAATTTGTTTAACAAGAATGAGCTAAACAACTATTGCATTGTGGCATGGGCCTGATATTATCAAAGAGACGAATCCCAATGCATTGGATGCAGGATAGGTGAGTAGGATCTGTGATGGGAAGATGTGAAAGAATGGCGACTTGCTGAAGGTGTGTGTATGGTGTCATTTCAATATAATTCCTAAATTGGAAGATCTGAGTGCATGGAGAGAAATTTTTAGACCCTTGACATATCAGACTTAGGCAGATCACTCTGAAGGAGATGACATGCAAGATAACAATCCTGTTTCTCACTGCTGTATTGCTCATAGTCCCACCATGATGGACATGAAGCCTCACCTATCTAGGTTTCTCTTACTGCTTACCATCAGCTGATAAGATATTAGTGTGAATATATCAGGAGCCTCCACAGATACATGTCTGCCATTCATTAAGGTACATTGTGTAAAGTGGCACATCAGTCACCTTATTAGCTTACGTATTCCGCACTGTTTGAATTTAGTATAAAAGCTAGGGATTGTAAGTACAACATCCTTGCAAATAGCAATTATTTCCAATGGCTGGACATAGATAGGTAACACATCACATGCTCTTTACCCAATTGAAGACTTAACCTAAACGCCCAAAGACTGGATGTGCCCAGGATAGGTAAATATACTCTCATGAGGCCCAAGTGAGGAAACCGAAGTAGAATCCCTTCACAGATAATTCCTGTGGTGACAGGAGACCCTGTGACTGTGGTGGAGGAAAGTGTGCTGCTGCAGCAAAGTAGCTGAGGATAAAGACTTTGGGATAACGGTTAGGGATAGTCCATCTGCCATGCTGATGAGCTGCGAATGCTTTCACAGCAGAAGTTGCTACTTAATGAATGGCAGTTAATATGTAGTAGGTAATGACATGATCACTTCATGTCGGTCTTTTTAGGTCTCGCCCTGAGCTAGCGCTTGCGCTGGTCAAGCGCTGGCCTGGGCGAGACATTTAGTCAGTGGGCTTTTAGAAATGCGACCACAGCTTTTTGGCTGGCCTAGAGCGTGCGGGTACGCGCACAGTAACACGCATTCCTCGCATCGCTCCAGGCGCCATCTGGCTTTCATCTCACTTGCTCCTCCCCCACCACAGAGTGCGTCTCGCGGCCGCGTGTCTTGCTTGCATCGCGATCGTCTCCACACCTCTCCCTTCGGCGCTGCACCTCCTTTCACCTTCTGCACAGGGCTCCTCCTCTCACTGGCTGCACTCCTCTCCGCCACTAAACGCCTGGACGCTGTTTTTCCCTCACTCGCCGTCTCCATGGTGATCCTGGCGCACTCACTCTCTCCACAGTGCATCCCCCATTCAGTGACTGCTCAGTGCTCTCAAAGTTTGCTGCAGTGGCTGAAAGGCCAAGATACAATACGATTTGCCTGACTTCCCGGGGCATAATCTAGCAATGCAGGTTGGCCTAATTTGCATGTGGTTGGATGTCTGATTGAGAGGTTAAGTAATTTGCCCAGAATCACAGAGAAGATAAGAAGCGCTCTTGTTTACATTGCCTGCGCTCATGTGCTTACAATGTTTGTTAGCTTTCTTCCAAAGCAGCCTTCACGCCTTTATTTATGAACGGCACCGCTTTCACTTTAAGCGCACCTTTATTTATCTATAAAGTGTTTGTTAGCATCCCGCCAAAACCCCACCTCCCCGCATCTCCCGATGGGCTGCTTCACGGAGAAGATAAGGAGCGCTCTTGACGGTATAGTCTCCAGGGTAATGGAAAGAAACCCTTCCATGAATGCAGAGTGGAACATGTTCTACGGCGTAAAACATTGACCGGTATTAAAAATACCAACCTTACCCTTGTTGTGCGGAGGGACCCCAGCCTTTCTTTTGAACCACATTTAATCTTTCCTTCTTTACGTGTACCAGCAGCCCACTCTGTATTTTGCTTGCTAGCATACCATAGTATTTGGTTATAATACACCTGGCTTTCTCAAAACACAGGTCTCTTGCACCAAGGACGTCATGTGGGATTCGATTTCTCAATTTCCGGTGGTGCTTTCAGCAGCTAACCCTGTGCACAGTGGTGAGAATTCATTAATCGGCAATGCAGCTCTGTGCCAGTTCGTGACCTTGCTTTCTGCATACATTCCGTGACTCCATCTCAATATTCAACCATGTAACAATGTGGGTGTTCCTTTTTACCCTTTTGTCCCACAACTCCTGAAGTTTCGGAAGTGCTATTGCGTAATTGTTTGATTGTGAAATCTTGCATAAATGCCACAAAAATTATATTTACTGTAATGTGCGTGCTTCTTTTATTTAAATAATGTTCTTTGCTGCTGACGCTTCTGATTGTGCCGCATGTTCTTATGTATCCCTGTGCATTTTGTTTTTACCTCACAGGATGCTTGTTGACAGCTTAGCATGTCAGAACACCCCTGCCCCCAAATAGATTTTTGTAAATGTGCTTCAAAAAATATTTACATTTACAACGCCAGTAGATCACAGGTGGATATGTAATACTCCTTGGCGCCCAGGGGACTTGCTCTACTTTCTATTATTGCAAATAATGGTCTTCCCGCCATTTTGAAATACGGTCCCTGCTTCTCATGAAGTGTGAGAAAGAAAAACAGTGGGATTTGTGCACGGCAAACAAAAACACCGCAGAGAACAACACTGCATGGACCGCATTAACACACCACATACGGGGGCAGCAAATTTCAAAAGCATGTTGGTAGCTGTGTTTCCTTACAGTTACTAGTCGAGAGACAGCGGTTCATAACCCCACAATTGGACTGGGAGCGCTCGGTACAATAAAACATAGAGGGCCTAGCGACCCACCCCTCCCCTCCCCCTGCATGACTGGAGCGCCTCACTGCACCGGCTGCTTGGCGGCTGCATTAAGGTTGTTACAGGCCGACGGCCAGTGTGTGGGGTTACTTGCTGTGAGAGATTACAATTGATCCCATTAACCAACAATAAACAATAACTATTAATAACCAAAATAAATCAGGATTAACCACTTACCTTGGGTACGGAGTAGCCCGCTACCTGCAGTAAAGCGCTTAAATGACTCTACAGATGTAGTAAGCGCTATATAAATGCAATTACAATACAATTTGAAAATTGTTCGGTTATGGTGATTTATTTAAAAATACACTCTTGGTAGTAAGGTAGGATTAACTTTTATAATGAAATCAAATGAGTTATTTATAAAGCGCGAACTGTCACTCCCAATGGAGCCTCCTGGCGCTATCAGATAACGAACATCAGTCGTGGGGTATTTCGTGATCAGATGAGAGCCAGGCAAGATTCATCAGATGTTCCGTAGATCCATGTCTTGAGGGCCTTCCTAAGCATTTATTTTATTTCAAAAATAGATTTCAGAGCAGCAATTTCAGAAGCACAGTAGTTTTTAGCTCACCTTTCAAACAGTACAAAAGCAGAAACACAAAAAATTCCTGGCTGCACAACACCCAGAAAAATGTGCTGCATGGCTAAACACTTAAAAGGTCCCAAAGGCGAGACCTATTGGCTATGCCAATGCTTGTTTTGAAAGGACACAGGTAAGAAATTGGAATTCCATGTGTAAAATGCCATTCTGCTTTTTTTTAAAGATCTTGCCTATATGAAAGGCATTTTGAGCGCCAGTGTGGCTTTTCTCTATAGAAGGGTCTTCAACCTTCTTCATGCTGCGCCCCTGTAAAAAAAAAAAAAAATCCTCGCCCACCCCCTCAATTGTTTCTCAATTATTCTGCTAAATAGTCAATGTTTAAATATGTCTAAACATATTTAAACATTACAGTTAAGCTCTGTTACCTCTTTTTACACGTGCTCCCAGTCAGGATATAAATGACAAAAGTTGTTAGTGATGACCCATTACAAAGTGGCTTACTGCTGCTCATGTTTTTAACACTTAAAACAAAGCATGATGCTTCCCTTAGCCAGAGACTGGCGCCCCCCCTGAGATCACTTAAGGCCTCCCTAGGGGGGCCCGCCCCCCAGTTTGAAGACCTCTGCTCTATAACACATCTAAGGAAAAGTTTGCATGAAATAGCAAATGGCTTGCTGCTATGGAACAGAAAGGGTAACTTACATAGTACTCCTGTAGTGTGTTTGTTTTTGATGGATTATCCAGAAACGTCCCTTTGTAAGCTCACTGTTGTGACTGCAGCTCTTTCATCAGCACTCTCCCGTCCTCCCTTATCCTCACTGCACTGGCTGGCCATCTCTCAGATTTTGACTTGACCATAGATGAGCTGGGTTGATTGATAGGCAAATCATTTGGAGGGTGCTACCGTAGATTTCCTCACCTTACATGACACACTCTTTTTCAGACCTACATGCACTGTCAGAAAAGCTTATATATTTTCTAATTATTTAGCTTTCATCTACTGTAGCATAGACAAGAGAAAGTGTTTTTTAGTTTCTTGGAAATTTTACCTTGTCTTTTTTTCTCTCCACAGCTCACTATCCCTGTGGAGAAGAAAATGGCTGATCACCCTGACCGCCCTCAGTGCCTCTCTGTGTATATGTCCAGCATGACCGCCACTAACACCCGCCATGTCACACACTGTAGCTGCACAGACCTCCAGTCTCTTTTCCGACATTTTGCTGCATGTGAATTCTTCCATGCCACTTTTTCTCGTTTTCCTAAGTCAACGGATAGCTTTGGGCTGCTGCACAGCCTCTTTATGCGCCATGCCTACCCAGTGGACCCAGGCCTTGGAAATGACAGGGGCACCATACATGAAGCTTTGAAGACTCGGGCCTCAGCAGATCTGTGGTCTGTTTACTTTTCTGAAATTTCGCTGCAGTTTGAGGGTTCTGAAAGTTCCAAGGGCAAACCTCTCTGCTTCATTGCGGCCTTTCCCTTATCTATTTGGGCGTGCCTTCCTAACCGATACAAGCAGGTGCAAGAATCCAGACAGCTCTTGAAAACCTCATCAACTCCTATAAGGCCTTCACTCAGCTACCATTCCTCAGTCACTAGCACGGAAGGAGGAACTCAGATTGATCAAAGGTCAAAGTCAGAACAGAACTTTCAAAAGGTTTTCTCAAATCCACAGGAAGGAGAACTGTCTCGAGGGCGCAGTGGCAGCTTGACAGAAACCAAGGAACTGGAGGCTTCTGCAGATGTTCATATCCTAATGCACTCTACAGCTCATGTAAAGATCAGGTTGACCCATTATCAATATCTGGTGCTGCTTAGAATGAAGGAGGAGTTACAGGAGCTGCAGGAATTGCTGACTGAGGACACTCAGACACTGATGGGCCCTTCTACTCCGCTCCAGACCTCTTGCATGGGTGTCCTCTTCAGCAGCGCAGAGATCGCCCTACTGCTACCCCCTGTCCTGAATTCTGAACCTGAGCACCACTCTGCAGACTCTGAAACCACTAGTTTTGTAGAGTCTGAGTTTTCCCATTCTGAGAGCAGGGAGGCCCTTGCCTCCGATTCAAAAGGATCAAAATGGGATGGCTCTCTTGATGTGGCTGCTAACCACATAGAGGGTAGTGACTTGGTGCCCTTGGATGGTAAGACAGAAATTATGGACAGCGGGGTGCTGCTGAATTCCCACAGTGAGGATAATAATGCTGATCTCTGCACTGAGGGCTTAGGGGTGCTTGATGAGGCTCATGAAGCCGTGGAGGGCTTCCAGATGAAACAGTGTGACCTGACTAGCAGTCCCTCCATGGCACTGCAGCCTCTTAACAGCAGGGACCCATCAATGAGTGGGCAGGATATCATCTCGATGAAAAACTTGGAGGCAGAACTGACAAGTGCGCTGAACATGACCAAAGATGCCACTAAGGAAGCAATAAGCGTGACTATGGATCTCACCAAGGAGGCAGTTTCCCTCACCAAAGATGTCTTAAGCTTCAGCAAGGGCAGGATGAGCTCCTTGCAGAAGCTTCATTCCAGGTATGTCAGGAATGGGTCTATCAGAAGTGAGCAGAGTGTGAGTGCCACCATGAAGATCCGTCTGTTGCATGATTGATGAGGAGAGTCCTATTGTGCAGTATGGCAAGTGAGGGCCTTCAGGTTGGCCTTCAGGTAGGCCAAGTAATAGATACAGGACATTGCTAGTGTGTGAGTGCAAGCAGCGTAGTTTGAGGCTAGTGGTTGTGTGAGACAGCATAGTGCTTCTTTTGGAGAGAGGACTTGGAGAGAGCCATTTTGGCTTGAAGTAGTACTTGGCCCAATCTTGGAATCAGTATAGCAATTGTCATACATCCTTGCTCATTTTTCAAATAATGCTTTTCCTATAACAGTTTGATTTTTGTCATATGTAACATGTTACATTATCTAGCTTTCCAAGTTGGCTCATTCTATCGTCCTACTACCTTGCATGATAGGAGTTTGCTTAGAAATTACAGAAATGCTTATTTTTCTCAGCACTTACTTAACAAACCCTCTTCTTAGCTAACTCTCTGAACTCTGGAATGTTTTAATCACTCTGAATTACTCTCACTAGCTTTTTATTTCTGTTCTACAATTGAGGTGATGATGATGTGTATATTAGAAGAAGCAAGGAGGGTATGCTTTTGAAGAACATAGACTGGCTAAATTCAGAACCAGCTTGTCATTTTCCTCAGTCCCCAATTTCACCTGAAAAAGACAAGACCTCTGTCTTTCTCAACTGGTCCACTTTCTCCACTGGTTCCTTGAGCCTGCATTTTCACTTTGTTCACCACTCTCACCAAATGGTGTTTCCCACTCTTCTTTTTTAAATTAATCTATACTTTTGTGTTAAGCAGGGAACAGGCTAATTTATTCAGTGAAGAACTATAAGGTAATGTGATCCTTATGAGGCTTTACTTCATCAGGCAATACAGTATGTTTCAGTCACTAGGTTTGTGATTATAATATTCCCATTCTAAAGGGATGCTTGGGAAGCTGGGCCTGTACATTAACAAGATGTGAAAGTAATTTGACACTGAAAAGGACTTTTATTAAGTGGAAAGTATGTGTGGTGTAAGGCACATAGATTAAAGTGACGGATTTAATATTCATATTAAACAGCAAAACAGTAACGATATAGGTATGGCTCCATGATAATTGGCAGAGACACCTGGACATTGATTCCACCATAAGATTGGACTCTATTTTTCAAATTAGCCATTTGCTTACCAAGTTGGATGTGTGTCATAAGCAGCCAACCTGTGACATGCATGCACCTCACCATGTAAAGAGCAATAGTTTAGTGTCTTCGTTATTTGCTTATTCAAACAGGAGAGTATGCTTGATAATGTTTATGCATATTAAACTTACAAATTACGCATACATGATTGAACTGTATAAGAAGTTTCGTTTTGCCTTGCATTTAGTCAATTAAGCAAATAACTCTGGAGTGAATAATGCAATAGTCTTTGAAGGTTGAATGTGGCACATATTGTGTGTGCACTTGTTTTTTGTGTATAGGCATGTATGATACCAAAGTACCTATAGTTGAAGCCCAAAGCATTACAACAGTTGGTTTAAACATGCAGCGGTTTAGTGTGTTGGCAATAGTAGGAGCAATTTCAAATATACGTGTTTTCCAAGGACATTGAATGGATTAAACATGTTTGCTTACTTGCAAGATGAAATTAGTAGCTGCAATTTTGAATGTTGGTCAATTGAATCAATCTTTCATGTGCATACATTTTCTGAAAAGGTGTGTTTTGCAGTGTGAATTATTCCTCCATCTAGTGGTTGCGTCCGGAATTGTCTCCTCTTTTTTATTTGCTCTGGCGTTATCAACCCTTTGGTGGCTTGTACATCCCTCTGTTATGTCCGATGCACACCCCCCAAGTCCTTGTGTGTGGTCGTCCTCTTCAGATGGTTCTTTTATGCTGTTGGGTTTGGAAGCAAGATAACGCTCTCAGGAGAGAATACCAAGTACATTTCAAAAGAGGGCAGTGAAACATTAAAATAGTGGGGGTTTTCAACTCGAAAGTAATACAGATTGTCTGGGGACTAAAATAAAATCCAAAGAATACTAGGGAAAACCATTGAAAAGCAAGTATGTCATTATAACTTTGACCACAGGTTCATAGAATGCACCCCTGGAGTGTTTGTTGTCCTAAGATGTTGACAATACCCCTTTAGATTCTGCCCAAACTGCTACCACAAACTTATCCGAAAGGACAAGCCCAAGGTGTGCTGTTCTTGCCTTCCCATGGATTACATGTACGAGGGGTGCAAGGCCTGCGAAGAATTCTTCCTGAGAACCTTTCAGGTAAGGGAGAAGCAGAGGTGGACCGACTACTCCATGATGTAGTCACCGACCAAGCAGGACTCCCTCAAGCAGCTTGGACTGTCGACCGTAGAGGAGATGCCCAAGGATGCCATACGAGCATAGGACTAGGGTTCTGACGCCAAAGGGGCCTATGTCAACTTCAAGAGCAATGAATCACCGAAAAAGAGTCGAAAGACACTAAACATTTCAAGAGATGAACCCCAGAAGGGGCCATAGTCAGAACAGCTATGGAGCAGAAACATTTGGATCGAAAGTCAATAAAGGCACCCATAGTATTGAAACAACTGGCATCCGATAGGGAAACACATGTCCAAAGAACACCACAGGTCAAAGCACATAGTCACCCCTTGGGTAAACCTTCGAAACCTGACTCCACTCCGAAAGAGGTGATAAGAGAGGGCCAAAAATTGGAACAGCAAGGACTCCTTGACCCTGAAAAGGAAGACTCAAGGTTAGAAGGAAGAAACAGAGACTCAAGCCAAAGCTGCTACAAATGAAGGAGTTTGACGACTCCTTAAAAAATGTAAGAACAAGAGGAAGAACTTTTCTACAAGGAGCAGGAACAATTTGAGCAACTAGTGGAGTTGAAAAGCGTTGCAGAAGAGACTTGAGAAGACCTCAAAGAAGACTCTTCAGAGGAGAGCATAGATTCATACTCATCTAGCCCTTCACCACCAGATAACTTCTCTATGTATTACGCTATCATCAAAAGAGCAGCAGACTCCTACAGAATATAACTGATGGAAGATCAGAGTCTTGCTTCCTACTAGAAACCCTGGGCCCTTGACAGAAAAGGGGCCTCTACCCAACCTATTTTGCCCAGCAGCATGGATCACAGAAGAAGCCCTGCAAAGTGGTCACACCCAGGGTGGACAATAAATACAGACACTCCACATAGATACAGACCTGCATCAAGACTAGTGCCTCAGTAGACTCCATCTTAGTTTGCACAGCCTGTAAAAGAGCCAGTGCACCAGGATCCACGGGCCCTCCACCGGAGAAGGAGAGCAAGAGGATTAAGACAGTGAAGAAAGAATTGAGAGATTACAATGCTCTCCTGAATAGATATAGACACCAACAATGGGAGGGGATGGAGGAGCTAATGTAACACCTCCCTGACCAATTTAAGAAAAAGGCAAAAGCTGTCATACAAAAAAGTAAGAAAATAGTGAACATGTGAGAAATTGGTCCTTGATGCATGTGACACAACCAGCAGGCAGTTGTTCACGGGCACAACACTCTGAAGACATGCATGAATTTGAGCCTCTGGCTTCAAACAAAAAGTACAATCCTCCATCATAAACATTCCATTCACTGAGGCAGCACTATTTGGAACTGCTCCAGATGAATCCCTATAGCAGATAAAAAGGGACAAGGAGGTTGGGGCCCTATAAGATAGGGGCTCATTCAAGTTGGGCTTGACACCCAGCAGTAGACCAACTGGCATAGAGAGTTTTCAACCAGCCGCACAACTAAGCCAGAGTCCATAAACAAGCTTTGCTCAGTCAACAGGAATGCCATAGTACCCACTGCTATTCCAGAGACAGTCCTCTCAGGAAATAGCTTCAAGGAGAGGCCAAACCACAAGACGAGCAGTGCCCTCAAGAAAGTGACTGCGTAAAGGAGGCCTCTGGTATCAAACATGTGGGGGGCAGGCTAGGAGGATTCCTCCAGGAGTAAAGCAAGATATTCTCCCACAAATGGTACTAAACTTAATTCAGCACAATACATCATAGAACCATGGAATATACCACCAAGCCAAAAGAAAGGGTTTCCAGAGGACAAGAACTTACACCCCTGCAACAGGGAATAAAGGAGTTATTGTACAAAGAAGTCAAAGAGGAGATTCAAAAGAAGGAAGTAATCGAGGAGCGTATTCAGTATACCTCCTCAACCCCAAAAATATTTGACTTTTAGACCAAACATAAACATCAGATTTCTAAACAAATGAATAAAAACACAAGGGTTCAGAATGACAACACTGCAGAGAGTCTTACAGAGGATGATGAAAGGAGACTACATGGTGACCATAGAGCTCAACATCGCCTATTTCTATATCCTGATGAACACAAAACACAAAAAGTATCTCGGTTTTGTGGTTAATAACTCACATGATCGCTTCAGGGTAATGCTGTTTGTGATCAAATCTGTGCCAACGGTTTTCAGAAAGTGCCTTGCAGTGGTGGCGGCTCATCGGAGAAGGCAGGGTATACATGTCCATTCCTACCTAAACAACTGGTTGGTAAGGATGAGCTCATGACAGAAATGCAAAGAGAACATACAGGACATGAAGCAAATCTTAAACAGGTTGGATTTCTCTTTAAAGATGGAGAAATCCTTCCCAGCATCCTCAAGAGAGAAAGTCTTTGAGCATGGTGAAGGAGAGGTACCTCCCAGTACAGAAGAGTCTTGACATTGAGGGAGTAAACTCACCTCTACCCGAAGGGACTTTCTCTGACAGCGAGAACTGTGATGAGGCTGCTGGGCATGATGGTGCCCTGTATACTCCTGATCTCACATGCCTGATCCCACATGCTAGAAATCACAAGACCAATCCTGGAATGATTGTAAACAAAATGGCCACAGACAATGAATGGATGACTAGGAGGATCTAGTGGTTGTCACAGGAAGCATGCAGAGTGAGATAGAGTAGTGGAAGGAAGAGAACATCGCTGTGGACAACCCTTTCAAACCGCCTTCACCATCTGTGATCATCACAACAGACACATCCTATACAGTATGGAGTGCACATATGAGGAAACTGCATGTAAGGGCCAATGGAACCCACAGGAGGCAGTGAAGCACATACATGTCCTAGAATAGAAGACTGTTTCTAGTGCTAAAAGCTTTCTACAAATACCAACAGACAGTATAACAGTGTCCTACCTAAATAAACAAGGGTGCATGACTGTTCACACTATCAACATTAGCACAGGGGATATGGAAATACTTTGTACAGACAAATATTACACTGACATCAATACATACATCAGGCATACAAAAGAGAGGCAGAAAGGAAGATGCCTCACACGAATGGGAGCTCAGTCAAGAAGTGGTACAAACAATCTTCCAGTATTGTGGCACTCCATCTATTCGCCACTCATAACATTCATGATAGCAAAACTTTGCATCGAGGTACCCACACCTGCTGTCCCAAAGGAATGCCCTGTTGATAAATTGGTCAGCGACATTGTAATATGTCTTTTCACCAATCTTAGTAGTACCTCTTGGGATAAGCAAGTGCTGACAAACAACAGTGTAAATGATATTATTTGCCCCACAGTGGGCCAGACAAGCATGGTTTTCACACCTGATGGAGATAGAGCAGAGTAATAAGGATATTGACACAACGGAATCTACTGCTATGCAGGGTGGGAACAAGTGTGTCACCACGAACCATGCATGGCTCCTGAGTATTTAGAATTTAGACACTGGGATCTGTCTCAGAGATGCATGGAAATCCTAAGAGTGGCTAGGAAAGTAAGCACACACAAATGTAATACAGACAAATGGAATGGGTTTATCCGTTTATGTACGAGAGAGAAAATACACTATTGGACAATGGACACTATCATTGTAAGGTACCTAACACATCTACTCAATGGAAAACTAACATACAAATCCATCAAGGTACGCCCAGCAGCTATAATAGCATACACAAGGGGCAGTGTGGGGAAATGTTTCTTTACCACACTGGTCCTCAAAGTCTTTCTAGAAGGGGTAAAGAGAATCGCGCCACCAAGATCATCGCCCACTCTGATGCAGGCCCTTAACCCGCTACTAACTCAACTAATGAAGTCATGCCCATGCATAAAGACGGACTCACATTTCTGACATTGACAAAAGCCTTCTTGATAGCCATTACATCACTACGAAGTGTCAGTGAGCTACAGACCTTCACAGTGCAGGAGCCATACTTACACATACACAAGGACAAGGTGGTCATGAGCTCGAACCCACATTTTCTGCCCTAAGTCACTTCCATGTTAACCAGGCAGTACAACTGCCAGCTTTATTTCAGCTACCAAAACCTCAGTAGAACGAACCATAAATACGGAAGGTATCAGGAGGGCAGTCGCAAAAGGTACCATCGCAAGATGGATAGTTCAAACAATCCAAATATGTTACAAGGAGGCTGGGGTGACATTGGATACAAAACCAAGAGCATGCTGAACTAAAACGAAAGGAGCCACATTAGTCAATCTAGCGACGATGTCCACATCTGCATGGCAGTTACCTAGTCATCAGTTCACACTTTCACAAGACACTACTGCATTGACATACGAACTAACGGAAAGACACAGGTGGGATAGAAAGTTCTAAGATATCTATTAAAAAAACTCACATTCACTTCAGCCCAACCTCCAAAGTGGGGGGAATACCCCTTTATAATCCATGCACAGCACTTGATTCCAGAAAAGATTCACCCTAAAAAACAAAAACATTGACTTACCTGTAAGAGCAGATATGCAGCTGGAAGACTTTACTTGATTCACATACAACCTTCTTGCTCCCTATAGAAAAGGTGAGAGTAATCGCATAACTACAAAAGCTGTTAATTCCACAAACATCAGAGGTCACCAGAAGGGCAAAAAACAATCTGAAGATGACAACCACACACGGGGACATTGGGGTGTGTCTGATGCCACAGAGGGATGGACAAATCACCAAATAGCTGACAACGCCAGCGAGAAAAACAAGCATTTGCAATGCAATAGGTCTCGTATTTGCGAGAGTTTGAGCTATAGGCATTGCAAATGACAATGCCTTTTATTTATCCGTTTTGATAATTAACACATAAATAAAAGGAATTTTCATTTACAATGCAAATATCTCAAACTCTTGTAAATGCGAGACCTATTGCATTTCAAAGAAGCGGCCGCCATTGTCCCGGGCTGCTTGAAAGAGAAAGCGCGCATGGCGCGCTGAATATTGCAGGAAAGCATGTCGTGCCTGCAGTAGGTGAAACTCATTAAAGAAAACAGTGCTTATAGACTAAATAAGACGTAACATGTAACAAACGAAGTAAAAGGGCCAGTCCTCATGGGAGGTTACAAATGAAGACCAGGCGGTACTAAGGAGGGACTAACAAGCCTATTTACGTATCATAAGGCAACATTTTGGAAGGACAATGACACAAGCTAATGACAAATATGGACGGAGAGTGGGCGGGGCTTCAAGGCCATACTCGAATGCAGCATGCCTGGCAGAGCAGCGCATGTGCTGCCCAGGCTCTACCTAAAAAGAGGAAGCGACATCTCCGGACCCAACCACTAGATGTCATAATGATGCACCGCATGCGGATCCAGAAAAGTCTTCAAGCTACAAAGCAACTCCTGCAGGTAAGTTAACCTTTTTGTGCTGTACTGCAGAAGCAAAATCAGCGGAATAGGTAAACTCAGTGTATAAAGCCTACATTCATACATTGTGTTGCAGGCGAAAGGGGTACCATTTAACACTTTGGCAGCACCCTTAATTGGCACATCTAGCAGTAGCAGAACTAGAGAAGCCGCCGAGGCCTGTGACATTTACTATCACAATTAGTATACCCCACAAAGTGCTACAAAACAGTGATCAGCAGCAGCATCCCAGCTGTTGCTTAACTGGCAGCAATGCTTTGTTGCCCTGCTGCCTGTCAGTCTACTGCCGTGCACATTGGCCTCACAGCACTTTGGTGCTTCCCGTTGAGACCAGTGGATTGTAGGCTCGCACCTGCACTGGCCATAGTTATGTAGACCTGTGGCTTCTCACCTCTCCGCCCCAGCCCCCTTTTGTTTTTAGGTCTCGCCCTGAGCCAGCGCTTGCGCTGGTCTGGGCGAGACATTTAGTCAGTGGGCTTTCACAAATGCGACCACAGCTTTTTGTGTGGCATTCTGCGCGCGATTACGCGCACAGGCACGAGCGCCATCAAGCTTTCCTCTCGCTCTCCCGCGCGCGCCTCGCTCTGCCTCTCTGTCTTGCTCGCCCCTTCCCCACCAGAGCTGCCATCTGGTTTTCTCTGCACGCACCACTCGCGTGCTTGTTTTCTTTCACTTTCGCGGCCGCGTCACTTTTGCGGCTGCGCGGCCAATGCTTGATTCTCTTGCATCACCTTCGTGCTTTAAGGGATACTGTGCCACCCGCACATTCGTAAACAATTGCTGGTACCCACTGGGTGACCGGGTGTCGCCATTACAGTGGTACAGATTTGGTGCGGAAGGCCCCAGCCTCCCACGTCACCTAAGGTGAGCGTGGTGTCTTATTTCATTGCGCCAGTCTGCCACGGTGCATCGAGTGCGGAGTAACCTGACATGAAGTCTCGCACTGCAGCACCCTGGCTCGCAAACTGCAAACGTTACGGGGGGGTACCTTGCTCAAGAGCTGACGGTGCACGGCATATGCACACCACAAAAGGCTTTCTAGGCACTAGGGTTGCCACCTTTCAGAAAGACAAATACCGACCATATCACTTTTTAATATTTTTCATAGGCCTGGGCATGATTTGGCCCTTTTCCTACAGGGAACTGCATATAAAATATGGTCCAACTGCACACTTAACAGACTTGTGTTTATGAACTTCATGTTGCATGGCTGTTCTTTCGGGTTATTTCGGTTGCTGTCCTGACAGTTAAAGGCACATTAGCAATGACCTGTTACTTGTTCGAGGTGGTGGTCGCACTTGCCATCCAAAGATGCGGAGTTACTCAGCCTTTTACCTGCACGACAGGTTTAATGAGTTGTGATTTCATCCGTAGTTCATGTTTGTGCAGAACAAGCAAAGTGGCATTTGGCGCGTTTCTGGACAACGTGAGATGCAAAGTACTGGCAATGACATTGCAACGTTACTGTAATTGTATTTATATAGCGCTCACGTCCCCTGTTGAGGCGCCGAAGTGCTTTTCGGCTGCTAGCACGTTTAGGATTAGAAGTGGTTTAGTGTAGGGAAATATAAGTTATTAATTTGTTCATAGTATCGCAACAAAATGGCGTATAGTCCTTTCTTTTAGTTGTGAAATGTTTTGCATAAAGGGGTGGTGGGGTCACTGGTCCGAGGCCAGTACCGAGTGGAATTCATTAACCATCCAACATTGGAAACCGAGTCCAAGTAAATGTAGGCTGGCTGGGAATGCATATTCAAATAAATAAATGTGCCGGACAGATACCAGCTTTGCATATGCATGCCACTAAACTGATGTAGAAAAACATATATTGCAGCTGACAAACTCTTTAATGAATGTTACACAAACCACTCTCTGTTATGCAGTTGCAAAAAGAAAATTAGTTTTTGCTAAGAATGGAGATTAAAATAGGCCCAGAGTAGTTCGCTTAAAATACAGAAATGTCGTTTTTTAACTAAAAGCGCATCACATACTACAGCCCGAATAATCTCCAACGTACCAGCTACAACTTGACACAGTATTTTCAGGATGAGCTGTTCCTACAACACGGGCCTTTCTGTAAAAAGCACTGTAAGGGATGTACCTCTCTCCCCCTTTTTTTAAGACCTTGTTTTAGTCTGTGGCTATTGTGATGTTGTTGTTGAAACCCATGCGCATGTGTTCGTGAAGGCCGCCTTCCAGGGCACTTCCTCTGCTCTTTGTAAGAGTTGGCAAGCCTTGGCGGTTGGGTTAGCTCAGGCGCAGGCTCCCTAAGATAAACTCTACCTTCTTCCCTCAAAGCAGACGCAAAACTTCGTTTACCTTCAGGCTTCCTTGTCTCAAGCCCTTGAACGCTGTCAGGACCAGTTTGTTATAAATACATCTGTTGAACACAGTTTACACACTTCGCCTTTACTGGACATTCATAAACAAGCTTGGCTATCCTTAAGGATTCCTTTCTTTTCTCCGTCAACTCCTCGTTTGTTCAAAACTACCTCTTGTTCTTGGACTTTGATCTTCTAAACCTGGATTGTCTTCCAGCAGTTGTCACAGATGCTGCGGTTATCCTCTTTGCAATGTTGGCTACGCTGGCTGGATGTGTGCCTTGGGGTTTAGATGGGAGCGTCTCTCTTGTGTCTTTTTATGCAGCTGCTGCAATTTCTTGGTGATTTTTGGCACCTCGGTGTACTGCGGACTGTAATTATTTATGTGGACAGCATCACTGTGGGATTCCGTTCAGCTTGTTGTATTTGATTTAACGTTGTGCATTTCTAACACTGGTGCCGGAAGTCTGTGAAATGCTTTCAATTTGAGATTTCTGTATGCATATTAACCATTATCAAGGGAGTAATAACACCACACCCATTAGAATATTTAGTTTTATTTTATTTTCTCAACGTAAAAAAACTCTTATTATATAATCATAATGCATACTATGCTTATAGAGTAATTTAAAGATTGGCACCATGCTGGCTCCTTTGTCCATAGTGGTATTAGCTTCGGGAGAAACAAGCATTGGCATAGCCAATAGGTCTCGCCTTTGGGACCGTATAAGTGTTTAGCCATGCAACACTTGATGTTGTTGCACCAAGGATATTCTGCTGCATAACTAAATACTTATAAGGTCCCAAAGGCGAGACCTATTGGCTATGCCAATGCTTGTTTTTAACTCCCTGTAGATACCCATGCTTGTGAATCACTGCTAAATGCCAGGGCACAAGTGGTTTTATACTTCGCACATAGTCCACTCATATTCTGTGCTTGCGACTACCTCTATTCTGCTAAACATGGATTTTAGCATTCCGCCCCCACCCCTCCTGTGCTGTTTGGCTTGATCACACTCCTTGTCTGCTACCCATGTCTTATAATCTACTGTGTTTCTGTGCTATCTATGGTCCTCTGTTTCTCTGTATTCTGACGTGTCCGTGTGCCAGTTGCTAAACACGCATGTGGTTTTGATTTCCTTCATCTGTGTTAAAATAAAGGTTCGCAGGTCGAAACCTAGAATCAGTCAAGTGCAAAAGACACTGGGCCAGACGGACTAAGGATTTTGCGATCCCAAACCTTGCAATTCACAAAACCACTGTGTTTGCAACCTCAGAATTCTTTTTTGTAATGTACAAAACACATTTTACGAGTTGGAAACTTTTTACAACCCGTAGACCGGGTTTATGACTCATACAGAATCCCAGTTCGGAAGGGGCATAAAAGGGGAGTTCCTTCATAATTGTGAATCGGTATGCTCGGTAATAATGGGTACACTTGGTATGAATGATTTGGAACCGTAATCCAGGTAGTAAATCATTGTACAGTTAGCGAAACCTAAGAGGAGGAGATAATAGGTTTGCAATGGGGAAATGGTCTCTTTGGGAACTGTGGTGGCAACCTAAAGGAGGTAGCCAGTGGTGTGGACCACTGCCTGCTCCCGTCTGATATTTTACCAAATGGAAAACTTTTATTATGTTTATTTAATGCAAGTTTCTTTATGGAACTGGGTCTGCTTTGAAAAAAGTTTTCTATTTGGAAATGCAAAAAGAGGGATGGTGGTCTGTTGTCCTTTGCAGGCCACTGTCCCTTTATTTGTAGCCAGTCGACAGGGGATTGCTAATTGCAACCTGCCTAATTAATATTCATTAGGCAGGTCATTCTGTGACTCCCTGCGAATGGTGATTTTGCGAATCAACCTAATAGTGCATAGGTCAGGTCACAAAATTAGATACTGGTCGCACAAAATCGGTGCACAATATGCAACCACTTTTTGCGACAACTGTATTACTAGATCTGGCCTACTCCTCTTTTTAGGCTCCAAGTTCAGGTTTACATATATGAAATGCCACAGCAGGGGCAGCATGACATCTCTGTTCAGCCTCCATCAGCTAACCGACTTAACTTGGATCTACCTCTCCATGACACCACCACATTGTAATATTCATCATTCATTCCACGTGTGAGCAGCAGAGGCATAGAATCACAAGAGCACCTATTTATTATTCTCCCTTTAACCTTTATTAGAGTATTGACATTTTCAAGGGGATGGTGGGTGAGGGAGGAAAATTTGTTGCATTTCTACAAACAACTTCATTGTAAAGTATTACGGCTCTTGACTACTTTCCACTCTTCAGCTCATAGCTGATGATCCCCACCCATCCCTTTCTCTTGTTCATGGTTGGTGACCCCTTTGCCACTGTTCACCACTTCCCTTTCTGTGGCTTAAGGTTGATGACCATCTCAGCATTTTTCAAGACTAATGACAATATTTCTCAATGTGACCTATAGCAGAGGAGCTGTTCCCTTATGCATCCCATTTCGCTGGTGACTCCTTCTTCTTATTTTTGACCTTTGTCTGGCTATTCCTTCCATTCTTCGGGCCCTATCTGGCATGCCTCTGTGATGCATTGGAGGTTAGTCCATTCCCTAGACCATGTCTGTAGAATTTGGCCATTGCCCTCCCTGGTTGGTCACCACCTCTCTGCGGAAGATGATTACATCCAACCTTCCTGTCTGTACATCAGTACTGATCACTGCCCTCCCTTCCTCTTATCCATACTATCTTCCCCACCTCCTGAAAGCCAGACTAGGGACTCCCTCCCTATTGCGAAACTACTTCTGCTAACTCCCTACCTTTTTTAGGCAGAAGCCAGGTGAACCTCCTCTTTTCTCTCTTTCTCATCTCAACCCTTTCTCTCTTCTTTTTCTATCGTATCTTGTCATTTGCCATACCACTCTGTATGTAATGTTAGAATATTCCACCTCCCTTCTCTGGAACTTCTAGCAAATGATCTATGTAGTCATAGACTTCTCATTTTCGGTCTGCGGTCCATAGCTGTTGACCCCTCCCTCTTAGTGTAGCCGGTGGATGGTAACCTCATCTACAGCTCATCGTTAGGGATTCCCTTCCCCTTTTACTATCCCTGGTGAGAATTCCTGGTAAGCGCTATTTGCTGCCCATGGCTCATACTCCCTTAGTGACCAATGAGTTGTGTTTGATTGTAGGGACCCAGTTCTGAAGGGAGACGAGGTGGTCCTGGCATCAACGGTCAGCAGCAGCAGTCGAATGCGGTTCTTTTCGGTGAAGCGTACTTCATCCCAGCAATCCTTCGACACCACCTCATTGGACGGGAGTGTTGGTGCTGCAGAAGATGGGATCTCCATTGACAGTGATGGCAGTGAAGGCTTTGTGCTGTTGGCAGAGTCAGGTAAGCCCTGTGGGGGTGTTTTCACCACCTTTGTCGAGGCCAACCCCCATTTGTTATCTAGGCATCAGTTGCATGGTAAGGTAAGCTTGCTACCCTTGTACATGCAAAGCAATAGGTGTGATCTTAACTGTAGGAGTTTACTACTAATAAACATTTATGCACCTTACCTCCATAATGTGATGGATCCTTCCAGTAGTACAGGTAAGTGCCATAGCATACCTGCAGTCTGGGCCTGTCCCTAAAGTGTCCTATATGCGCTACAAGACTTAAGCATTGTACGCTGCCCCTCACAGATTACTGTCAGTACTGTAGGGCTCCAACAGTGTGATATTTCTTTAATAGTGCCCCTTCAGTACTGTAGGAAGCGCAGTGTATGCTTCCTCCACGTATTAGCCTTTCAGTCCAAAGGAATCCTTATAGTATGGAAGCTCTTTATACTAAAGGACTCCTGCTGTGTTTGCATCCTTCCACAGCACCTGGTATTACCTTCTTCCTCTGTGTATTAACCTATCGATGCCATACATTTTCAGCTAGGAGAGATTTTCCCCAGCAATTCCCTGTCAGTGCTATGTAACGCTATGTTTGTGAACCATCTCTAGCGGGTCTTTGCTCCGGTACTGTAGGAGTGTGAGCTTCTTCCAGTCTGTGCTATTGGCGTTCAGTGGTGTGAGCCTTCTTCTGAAAGGCCCCATCCAAGCTATCAAGACTCCAGCAGTGTGAGCTTCTTGCAGTACTCTGTTGGAGCAGTCCTCTATTATTGCTTTAGAATCGCAGGAGCTTGGGTCTCGTCCACCAGTGACATTTCTAGGACTCCATGAGAGTGATTTTCAGGAGAGGTGCCCTGTCAGAACTCCACCAGTGTCATGTCATGGTTATACGGTGACAACAGTGTGGGTTTTATAGAGCCATTCTGTGTCGAAGCTATACGACTGCAGAAACCGCTGTAGGACTGCAGAAACCTAGCTCTCTCAATACTGCCTTTTCCATAGTGGAATGGACTCCTAAGTAAGAGATGCTTTAGAATCGCATGCTAAAAATAATACCTTCTTATTAATTATGACCTCAGAAAACTCTGGTTATTTCAGATAAAATGCAAACATCATGTGTACTCATAGTTTAACAGTTTTTGTCCTCGTGGGCTAGAAAGTATTGTATATTCTGGTCATGGGGCTGGTCTAGAAGCTCCTTTACTGCAGTGATGGAATAATTCGAAGCCAGTTACTCTGCATTAGATACTACAGTCTAGGCAGAGCCAGATGATTTTTGGCAACCTTCCTTCCTGGAGGTCAAGGGAATAAGTGCTATCCAAGTCCCCTTTAACAGTTTAATAATTCAAAAATAACTAGACAGATTAAATTTACACCAGAATTTCTTCCAATTAATCTGGAAAATAAAGTACACATACCTGTTTTTTGTCGGCTTTCACTTGAGTCTTATTTGAACCCCAGTACTAATTTACTGGACATATCAAGAAAACCACACACCCATGTTGCACAACCGTGAAACTGATGAGAACCATTCCTTCCCCATCAATTTACAATGATCCTCTACCATATCCTCTTTTGTCTTCTTCCATGTGTCTAAGTGTACTGGTATATTCATTCCTTCTCACTTTTCCCCTTAACCTGGACTCAGTGAATGCCCAGAAGCTGGGAGCTGGGTGCATGTTCATCTGAGGTTGTGCTCCTTTGCAGGCTTACCAGTTTCCAACTATTCATCATTTTCTTTCTCCAGAGCCAGCAAGGTTTCGAAGTTTGTGCTCCTTGTCATTATTTTCAAGCCCTCATTAGAAGGTAGCAAACCTCTTTAGGTCTCTCGGTTTCTACTCTTTCTGCCTGTACCTATGATTTTGATTGGTTTAAAAAATATAAGTCAGGCAAACTTGCATTTTCCGCAGGTGACCAGCACATTTTGTGCTGGCAGTGCCTGGCACCCCCACAGTTGCACACTTTGTGATGTTCTGTCTCACATAGCACTGGTGCCAGAATATGACACATACTTACCAATTTTGCCTCTTTCTCTACTCTATCTGGGTCAGTGCAAGCAGCAACATACAGACATAGTCATAAATGCAAGCAGAAAGTCTTGGGGGAATGGACTGCATATTTCCCATTGTTTCTGAAACTCCTCCTTTGATTCACACTCTTTCCTGGTAACCTTGTTCTGAATAAAAGTTATCTGGCCAGTTGACCCATCAAATTCAGAAAAGGAGTCTCTCCTCTGTACCTACTACCTCTGCTGCTTCAAGACTTCAACTGTCACATGAGCCTATGCCCAGTCCCACTTATTGGTTGATGGATCTACCCTAGAGGATCTGGTACCTCCCTCTCCTGAATGGTTGTTATGGAGATAGATCAAAGAATCCCCAGGGTGTTTGACCCCTTAGTTTATGGCCTCAAGCTGAATAGGATGAATCGGGTTCTGATCACTGACTACAGGCACAGATCCATCCTCTAATAAGCTGTTTCCCTTTCTGGTTTACCTGCTCATTCTTTGTCACGGATACTAGCGTCCCCTTCACTATTAGAAGAACCTCGCACAGGAACATCTGTGCTTCCTAATTAAGAATAATGCATCACTTTTCACAATAAGATCATTTATGATGCCTGACTCTGCCCAAGGCATTTTGCAAGACATGTCTAAATGTGAAAGATAAGGAATTAGTATGTTACATTTTATGGTTTGCCATTTTCTATTAATTGTTATTGATACTGTGGGACCCCACTGACTTACAAGAGAAAGAGAAAACCTGGGTGACTCTGGGGATGACTGTAGCCAAGCGAAATACGGCTAAACTGTGGAAGGCACTCGAAACACCTACACTGGGTACATGGAAAAAAGACATGGATTGGTGCATGGTAATGGAAAGGACTAAGGACGGTATATGAGTCGCGAGGCTGTCAATGGTCACATATCTGGGGTAAATGGAACGAATATAGAGGGAATATTTGTGAGCCCCCCCCAGGCAACAAGACATCCTGAACCGGACACAGACTGATAACACTTTAAGGGAGTATATAGTCATAGTAGGGTCAATACCAAGATAGGAATGTTAAGTAAGACTCAATGTAACCACATGGTCATAAATATTGTTGGAATTGCATTTGGAATGTATTTAAGATGTTGTCAATAAAAAGAATTATATAAAAAAAATGTTATTGATACTTTATATTTCTTTAAGAAAGAAACAACAGCTGACGCCTCTTTCGTGCGCTAACACTTAGTCAAGGGCCATGTCTAAGTACTCTGAGATTCTTTATAGCTATAATGATCTTCCTTTCCTTGTGGCACTTACTCTCTGTCTCCCATGAAGGATTTGTCTCCACCAGTGTAATGGCAGAGGAGAATAACTCTTTACAAGAGAGACCGAGTAGCGACCACAAGGAAAGGAAACCCATATTAGGTGTCACTGCTCTTAGGGGCTTTAGACTCGAGCACTACACTTAAAACATGCTTCAGCTGTTGTACTCTATAAGAAACCTGTAATTTATTGTTAAAAATTAACACACTGTAATGAAACTTAAACACACGTTCCACCATGATATTCTTTACCTTCTCCATGATTCATTGAACTGAGATTCAGTTCTCCAGCTATGCTTATAGACCAACCATGTTGGGCCATAGGTTCCTTGTGTGGCGATTTCAGGTTCACCTCCTAATAGTCTGCTGTCTTCTGAGGGCAGTTGATGAATATCATTGTCTTGGGCTTTTAAAAAAATGTTTCCATTTCCAACCCCAGCTCATCCCTGATTAAACCTATTCCAGTGCCCGAGCCCCAGCCTGTAGCTCTACTATTAATGGCTAATTTCTGTGGGTCTTAATGCCTCTCACCTGGCATATCTCTGCATAGCCTTGCATGTCACAACTTCAGATAGTGGTTTAAGAATTGGCCAAGACAAGGAGTTTGAAGATGTGGAGGAGAATTCTAAGCACAAAGTCTTGAATAGAATTCTGGAGCAACATGATGGTTTTGATGGGGATGAAGGAGACTAATTATGGTACTTCCTTCTAGGTCCTTAGTAAGATATGGATTACCCTTGCAAATTGACTGCCATGCTACTCATGACTTCTGTCCCTGGACACATGGACCCTGGTTCAGTGTCTAAATTTGGGTATGGATGTGAAAGGCAAGGCTTCGCTTTAGTCTTCCTATCCCTTCTCCTGAGACCCAGGCAAAAGCACGGGGCGCCCACATTCATGACAAATGAGTCTTTGCTGAGTGCAATGATGAACACCTTATCAAGTGCAAATCACAGCTGCATGAGCGAGGTTTCTAGCCCTGAACTCCTTTAAGCCTCCTCAAAGGCCTAACTCCATCCTGGTACAAGGAAGCATGCAAGGTTTTTGAAGCTTTAGCAGTAGACTGCCAGACTGCAGGTTTGCCCAGTAGAGGACCCTGTGCAAGTTCTCAAAGTACAACAGCAGTTTTTCCTCTTCTAGCGAGAACAAGTGGAAGGTCGAACTGAATTAACACTGTACCTGTTTAGTAGCTTATTTACTCTGCTTTTGCCAGCAGAGCTCACCATTACCCAGGACACGTAGACCCTGTCAGGGGTGAGCAATAGTCCCAAGCTTGTAGAGCTTCTGTCTTCTCCCTCTTGTCCACTCCACCTCCACTCAGTCTTTTGGTGAAAGTATAGATGCCTTTTTGTGCTGCATAAAAAGAGGTACTTTGCAATGTAAAAGACGCAGTAATATGATGACATAAAACTGGCCCTATGGACTCCGAAAAGCAAGGCCCCGTTATGACCCTCCAAAATAGCGCGCGATCCCTCAGCTCACTAGCTTTAATGAGCTCGTCTCAGGCCAGCTTCTGTAAGATATGCTTCTGTTTCTTCAGTGCCCCCTGTCAACTTGATTTGACTTCCATATCAATTCCTCAGCCACTGCCTTGCTTTCAGAGAGCCACAAGACTGATGCCCTCTTGTGTAGAGGTGATTGGTCAGACCCATTTTAGGGTTAAAAGGATTCACAGTCACTATCTGCTGGAGAGTCATACCCACTGTCAGGATTCTCCCCTTCATCCTTCCAGTACTCCTATATCCTTCAGACACCGATCTGGCATAAACAATTGGGGTGTCACAATGGGCCATCTTCAGGTTTATGATCTCTGGTCCCCAGCAGATAAATTCATCAACATTAACACGTCGGAAGTTCAGGTGATCTGCCCAAAAGATGCAGGCCCTTCACATGTTTTCCTGGTCACAAGCAGGACGGGCATCTACTTGCACTAGCATTGCCTCCTGATCTTTGGAATTGGGTGCAGGCCTGTGGCTCTCAGCAGCTGATATAGTGGGGACTACGAGTACTTAGACAGATTTCCTAGGAAAACTGACTTACACTCCACATAAAAGGAAACTAAATAATTCAATTGGCTAACCTGTATTCAGGTGGTGAAACACTTGAATTAGGTCTATTTGTCTCTGTTTAACCACAAGTGTGTGCTCACTTTCCTTCTTTGTTGCCATAGATCTTTTACCCCGAAGGATGCATTAACCCTGAAATCATCTTGCTTGGTCCTTTTTGTAGTACCACCCTCCTCCAAATTTTAGTGAAGGTATTTGTCAAAATGTGGCAGCTGCCTAAGTTGTCCCCTGATCAAGGTGTCGCCTCCCTGGCTTAACCAGTTTTGTTTGGGTCAGACTAGATCCTTCTGGCAGTTGAGGCCATACTTAGGTGCTCATTATCATTGCCACTAACTTTGGATGAAGTCAACAACAGCAGTCACCGGCCACATTAGAATTGCAATATCTGCAAGAACAGCACAGATTTGTTAACTATAACCTAAAGATTTCACCTGCTTGGAACATCTGGGTGAAAGTCCAGACAAAATGATGAATTACTGGGGGAATCGCACCGGCAGTTACAGATCTGCCCCCTCCAGTAATTCCTCATTTGTTAATGGGCCCTCAAGGCCCAATTGGTAATGGCACCCCGATATTGGTAATTGCTGGAGTGGCCTTGAAAATTCCCAGTTCACTAATAATGAGATCCTAAATCTTTTGGACGGAATAGAACTACTCTTGCCATAAACTCTGGACTTAAACCACTGCTTGTGATATCAAAGTTTAGGTGTCGATTACCAGAATGTTTAACCTACTATAGCCATTTAGGCCTTTCAGGTAAACAATGAGTCTGGCCTGCAGGCCCCAGGTCTAAGTCTACTAACATCCTAATGCAAGAGATCACTGGGCCTCGGTGAAAAACCTGCACCTGCTGTCCTTTGCATTATAAAATGCACTTGTCTCTCTCCAACCTGATTAGGTTAGAGATTCACTAGGAATCTTGCCGGTCTGACCAGACTACTATTGGTCTTGGCTGACACTCCAATTTGCAATGTTTTTCTTTTGAAAATTGGTTTTCAGGAAGAATTTTTTTCCGGAGTTTGTTAAATTGGTACCTTCCAATTTTGAAGCCATATTCTTTACGAGATCTTTATATGACCCTTCCAGTTTAGTCTTATAAACTTTTAAACCAGTATTCTTTAGATGGTGGCTTGGTGAATTGTATGTCTAAATTCAACAAGCTTCAGGTTGTTTGCTGAGCTGAGCTTTACACAATTTTTACTTAAGGACAAAGCCCTTCATAGGCGACCATTGCTCCTACATGGTCCCAACATGCTTTGAGCATTGGCATTATTTTTTACCTTAAATTTCACTTAGGCAGGGCTAAGCGCTCTCAATCCTCTGACAGGCTATTTGCCAGCAATAGTGGCCCCTTTAATGGGATGTAGACCTCCACTGTATTTCTCATTGGGTGGTTTCCTGCATTTCACAGTGCTACATGATTGCTGGTAAGGTGCCTCATTAGGACCACATCTGTCACTTTTCAGGTTGATGTCCCTGTGGCAGTTAACTGAATGAAGCCATGAGGCTGCTCCACCTGCATTCTGTGTTCATTGCGCTATGAATGTCAGCTCATAATTTGATGCTTCATTTGATTAAGCTCTTATATAATTCTTTTGACTAGACTCTTGTGGTTAATAAGCCTACCTGCCATTCATAGCCACAAGCTGTTTGACCATCTTCCTCTCCATAGTGAGACAAGTCCTAGTAATCAGTGTATCCTCCCTCCTTCAGATGGCCGGCCCATTATATTCTCTGCCCGATCTCTTTCTTGGGTTTAACTTAAAATGCACTTTGGTTTGACATCTGCTGGGTGTGTAAAGGGGTCAGAGTCTGTGCTGCATCTTCATTTCAGTTACAAAATGTGTAACTCTTACCCTGGTAGCCTGGAGCACCCATTGAGTGTGAAGCAATGACAGCGAGGCAAGTATATTTTACTTTCCTATACCTACATAAATCTAACTATGTTCCAAACAGTATGAAACTTTACAGTCATGTTGGTAGTTGGTCTGCGATACACCTAGTACACACGCCTGTTCTGCTCATAAAAATGCTCCTCCAGAACAAATTCAGCTGTGGCAATGATTATTCCTAAGCAAAAACTACATTCCAGTCGTTGATCCCTCTGAATACCTCCTGCAAATATAAAGCTTACACCTGATCACCTTCTCAGAAGCTGGCTGTCTGAACATCCCATTAACAACTGCTTTTGGCTTCCATTCAACCACCCCAGTAGGCCCTCCAAATGCATCCAGAACCTACAGTATTACTTGGACCACTCTACAATTCCAGTGCCAAAAATGTTGTGTCTTTTTTTCCATCAGCTGTTTCTCTCTGAATTACTATTCCGCTCAAGTGGTCTTCAGCACCATATATTATGTTTTAAAAATATCACATATGTGGAGGATGTTCATGAAGTAAAATCATTGTAGTTAAGAACATTTCTTGGTCTTATGAAAAGTGATTTTTCTTTTACAAATGTTCTTATAGGGATGTGTCTAAGTTGGGTACTTTTTGTCCTCCCTTCTATGTTGCAGAGCCCATCTTGGATCCCGGGGCAGCAGGTGAAACAGGCAGCAGGTACAGCCCAATGGGTTCTGGCGACCGAGGAAGAGGAGCAGGACAAGAGGAAACTACAACACCGGATTTGAACAGCTCAGCCTCTCAGAGCGTGGATGAGGCTGATCAGTCACAGGTGAGAATTCAAGTTCCTAAAATTAATCTGGGAAATGTCTCCCTTCCAGTCATCATCTGTTTTCCTCTTCAATCCTTCGTCTCTACTATCTCCCTTTTATTCCTATATTTTCTCTCTCTGTTCATAGGTTTTCCTTTCTACCTCCTTGTGAGTTGAATTATAATCCATTGACTGATTCTGTTATCAAATACATTTACCTTCTAGTGCAGCAGTTCTTAAGCTTTTGACTTCTGTGGACCCCCACTGAAATATTACTTGAAGCCGGGAACCCCTGGCCTTAGCAATTTCTAGGATTTGAACCTCAAAACAATACAAAAAAACAAAAACAAGTATACATCAAACAAATACTCAAATATTTTATTTAATTCACAATCGGATATAAAAAAGTTTCCAACTTTTCAATTTTGCTTCTTCAGTTGTGTATACTTTATACATTTTAATTTATAAATTTTAATATTATTTCATTTTATAAAACCATCGTGGACCCCTTGAGTTGGACTCGCAGGCCACCAGGGGTCCTCGGACAACAGGTTAAGAGCCAATGTTCTCGTGGGTCCCAAAACTGCTGAAGGGTGGTATGCAAGGCCTCACAACAAATCAGTCTCTCACTTTTAGGCTAATTCTTTCTTTAAAAACGTCGTCACACGACTCATCCATGTTAGCTTGGCAACAGTTTATGCCGATCATAAATGAGACACTGTGTACTTATGACTATGAGTAGCTTAAAAAGTGATCATCATTTGGCATGTACTGCCTAATATTAATATGCTGCCTCGAGTTTATCAAATCCTGGATGTCAGCTGGTCTATCTGAAAAGTAATACCACCAAAACGCAATACATCCCCAAGCTTGACAAATTTCATTTGGGAAATGTGTAAGGATACTCTCTACTAGATCAAGTGACTAGGCTTCTACATCTATTTCTGCCTTGTATTCATGGAGTACATGTAGAAGAAAGTCCAGATAGTGTGGGACCATGCAAATATCAAAGCCTCCACCCTCGTAGCCCCTGAAAGCTGTCCTCCATGCAGCTGCTCTCCCCATCACCGGCCAACACAAGTAAGAGTAACTCTCCCCTACTCTCAGTGGTATTCTCTTGTTCTCTCTCCAAGCAATGCTTCACATACAAATCATTTAATATCACTACCAAGCCATCAAAACTACAAATCTAGATACATACTCTTTCTCCCTCCCAGGCCACAACCCTCCAAAACACACTATAAACCTAATGAAACTGGGAAGCTACCAAGTTAAACAAATTAAAAACCAGGATAACGAGATGGAGCTAATTGTATCGAGAAGCTGAATGGTTGACATGGGTCAGGTGCCCATGTCTGGTCTACCAGCTCAATGTGTATACAGGTGCAGCTTTCTGCAGCCTCACCCTGATAGAAAGCTGTAGGTGTGAGCTTCTTGCCGTTGCTAGGCTGGTGACTGTGGTGAAGTGCTGTTGAAGGGTTTTTAGCACAAGGCAGAAGTAGCCCTAATGTTTCTCCCCAATTTGTTGCTGGATACTTGACATCAGACATTCATCTCGGCTAGTTGGAGTCAGCTGTTAGCTATCACTTGCCAATCTCTCCAGCTCTGCAGGTCCTTTGAGTTAGCGAGGAAACAAGACTCATGTAGGATGTTGGGGAAACTCCTCCATGATGACGACATGGAGGTTTTCTTTTTCAACCTGCTGTCACTTGTGGTGTGACATTTAATGTGAGGATATGCAGCCAACCATGGTAAACGTAAACAAAGTTCTTGCCTCAGTGCTCTGAAGCTTAAAGTGAGACAGCCATGTAAATACTGTTTCAGTGTTGATCTGAATTCATTTGTTTTATTTAGTCTTACCTGACCCACATTTTCCTCGTTTGGAGTTCATAACCATTGGTGAACTAACTTCAAACTGTGCAGTCAAGGCCAAAAAGGCTTTGTGTGGTGCCTTTATTACTGCTTTATTATTAGTGCCCTTGTATTGTCTGGAATTTTCAATATAGTGACGTTTCAGCATTGTGACATGTAAGAAATTGCATTATTATTTGGGGTGGGCAGCTGCCCATCTCAAGGAATAATCACAGCCCTTGTCAGGGTGAACCCTCAGTATAACTAAATTAACCTGAGCTCATCTCCCTGATAGCTATGACACAGAGCAGACAGGCTTAACTTAGGGCAATGTGTAATGTATTTATGATTTAACAAAACAGTAAAAAGTAAAAATGTAACACAATAAAAATCCCAACCCAAATTAGAAAAATAGAGTGAAATGTAATAAACAAAATTATACCACAATGACAAAAATCCAATAAGAGGACCCGGAGATATGAATTTAAAAAAATGTTTTACATAGGAATAGCCCCAAACAACACAACGTGCCAATGATAGTCACTGGTCGTGTAGACCGGAACCTAGGCTCCATATGAGGCCGCCTGCGATGGTGCATGGGTCAACTACACCAGCCAGTTTTTATTGGTCAAATATTTTATCTTTTGACTTTAGTCCTTTAAATCCCAATCAATCACAGGAGTGCACTTCTAAAAGCCCACAGGACCTCAGGTGAGGCACTTAGAGACTCGCAGGGTGTAAGGCAGAGACCAAACAGCAGAGTCCAGTCAAGTTCCTGTTGCCAATGGTCAGCTGGGTAGTTGCAGGAAAAGGCTTCTTGTAGCTTATGTCCCTGTAGATTTTACAGAAGGTCATCATAATGACCCTTGGAATCCACTTCCTTGCCCTGGGTAAAAGAAAGATCAGGTCTAGACCTTTACGGCTCCTTTCAGGTCACAGACAGCAGTTCCAGTCTTCTTCTGCAATTCCTCGGGTCCTGGAGTGCTCTGAAGTGGGTGCCTGGAGATGCCACATTTATGCTCCTGGGTGTGCATGACTCTGAGGCACATACTAACCAATGGGGTAAAAGTTCACAGGTCCAACCCTACCCACTTTAGGCATTTTCAAGATAGCAGAAGTCTTCGGCCACACTTAACTTGGGCTCAAAGGCATGTGTGTGGGGAGTGTACTATGGTAATCCTAACACTAAAATCCAGTTTGAGGCACCCTGTTTAGAGCTCCATGAGAGTAGGGAGACGGGTGCACATTGTAGTCAAACTTTCATTTAAGGTCTCTGCCCGGCCGTGAACCTATTTGGTGCCTCCTTCTCTCACATCTTGAGGGAGGATGAAAGTTGATAAAAGTTTAACTACAAGGTCCACCTGCCTCCTTACCTCCATGGAGCACTAAACAGGATGCTACTAAAGAAATGCACACATAGGGACTGTTAGAAATGGGATTTTTGGTAGGTGTCGGCGAAAGCCAGGCTAAAACCACCACTCTAGTCAGGATAAGGGAGTTACCCGTCTAAAATAACCCCTGCTCACCCCCTTGGTAGCTTGGCACGAGCAGCCAGGCTTATCTTCGAGGCAGTGTGTAAAGCATTTGCACATAACCAACAGTAATACAGCGTAAGCACTACAAAAGGACACCACACCAGTTTAGAAAATATCCAATATTTTTATATACTTAAGACAAGACCAAAATGATAAAAATCCACAATACTATACTTAAAAGTTCACAGTTCCAAAAATACGCTGATTAAAAAGAGTTCCTTGGGTGGATAGCTCCGTCCGGGCTACCACGGCGTCGTGAACAACAAATCCAACAGTTCTGGCTGGTCGCGGGGTCGAGGGCCAGCTACGGTGTCGGGAAGACCCGCAAACAGTAACTGTGAGAGATGCAGGGCGTTGAGGCCCTTGAAGTCACTCGCGTTGCAGGTCGAGCGCCTCTCTGATGGAATCAGGAGCGCTGGTGCCGGCAGATGTCTGGTGCTGCGGTGCGCAGCGGTGCAGCGTGCGGTGCCCCCAGGTCGCGGTGCGAGCAGCGGCTCGGTGACGGCGTCAGATGGCGTGGTCGGTGAGACCAGGGTCGCGGTGCGAGATGAAGGCGGTGCTCGCCACGGTGCTAGCAGGTCACGGTGCAAGCAGCGTCGTCGTCGTTGCTGAAGCGCTGTCGTCGGCTGACGAACTGGAGTCGATGGCGCCAGCGTCAGTAGGCCAAGGTTGCGGTGCAGGAAGAGGGCGGTGCGTCGTGTGACTTACGAGCGGTGCCCTCGAACCACTGTGCAAGCAGCGGCGTCGATTTCGGCGGGAAGTGGCGGCGTCAGGAAGGCCAAGGCGTCCTCGTGAAGCAAGGCGGTGCGGATTGTGGTGCCCACAGGTCGCGGTGCAAGCAGCGGCTCGGTGGCGGCGTCAACAGGCGTCGTCGGTGAGACCAGGGTTGCATTGCGAAGGTGCCATCTGCGGCGCCAAAGCTTCGGCGTGAAGTGAGGCGGTGCGGAGTGCGGTGCCCACAGGTCGCGGTGCAAGCAGCGGCTCGGTGGCGGCGTCAACGGGCGTCGTCGGTGAGACCAGGGTTGCGGTGCGGCGGTGCTCTCTGCGGTGCCAAAGCTTCGGCGTGAAGCAAGGCGGTGCGGAGTGCGGTGCCCACAGGTTGCGGTGCAAGCAGCGGCTCGGAGTCGGCATCAACAGGCGTCGTCGGTGAGACCAGGGGTGCGGCGTTGCGGCGGTGCTCTCTGCGGTGCCAAAGCAAGGCGTGAAGCAAGGCGGTGCGGAGTGCGGTGCCCACAGGTCGCGGTGCAAGCAGCGGCTCGGTGTCGGCGTCAACAGGCGTCGTCGGTGAGACCAAGGTTGCGGTGCGGCGTTGCGGCGGTGCCCTCTGCGGTGCCTTCAGGACACGGAGTCAGCAGCGGCGTCGTAGACGTCGTTGAGTTGGCGTTCTTCTTGCTGCAGCACAAAACACACAGTCCCCAGTGCTGCGGGTCGAAGAACTTGAAGTCTTTGCTGTTCCTGAGACTTCGTGAACAGGGGGCAAGCTCTACCTCAAGCCCTTGGAGAGACTCACAAATTAGGTTGCAGAAAGTCCAGTCCAGGCCTTTCACTGCCCAAGACAGAAGCAGCCACTGCAGGTCAGCCCAGCAAAGCACCCAGCAAAGCAGTCCTTCCTTTTCGCAGCTTCTCCGGCTCTTCTTCTTGGCAGTCTTCTTGTCCAGATGAGTTCTAAAGTTCAGGGGTCTGGGACCCAGCATTTATGTCCAAAAATCCTTTGATCTCTTAGGCAGAGAGGGCCTGTGCCCAGTCAGGACCAGTTCTGCCTTCTCTGGTGTGAATCCCTGGCAGGAGGTGGAGACGGCATTTGTCAGAGGCAGAGCAGGCCCTTTGAGGTGCAAGGAAATCTCCTCCCCTTCCCCATCGTAACCCAGGTCTCTTCAGCCCTTTCCTGACCTACCTAGACCATCTGGCGCCCCTCCTGCTCCCCCAGCCTTCTGTCATCCAAAACCCAGACAGGCAATCCACATTCCAGCAGAGGCACAC
This sequence comes from Calotriton arnoldi, assembly GCA_963921515.1. Classification (NCBI taxonomy): domain Eukaryota; kingdom Metazoa; phylum Chordata; class Amphibia; order Caudata; family Salamandridae; genus Calotriton; species Calotriton arnoldi. The sequence goes on from CAWUFW010000724.1 coordinate 1,600,100, forward strand.
GGGATGACTGAGCAAGAAAATACCTACTTTCTAAAAGTGGTATTTTCAAACACAGAATGTAAAAATCACCTTCACTAAAAGATGCGTCTTTAGATTCTGAGTTCAGGCATACTAAATTCTATTTTCTTACCGAATTCCCTGGGCCAGTTATGTTTATAAGATGTTATAAACAAACCTCCCATTCTATCCTATGGGGAACTGGTAGCCTTGCAATAGTGAAAAACGAAATTGGCTGTAATTCACTATCAGGACATGCCACACACACCAGGGCATGTCCCACCTTTCACATACACTGCACCCTGCCCACTGGGGTACCTTGGGCCTACCTGAGGGGTGTCTGACATGTAAGAAAAGGGAAGGTTAGGGACCGGCCAGTGTGTGCACTGGCCAAGTCGACATGGCAGTACAAACTGCGCGCAGACTTCTGCAATGGCAGGTCTGAGTTACTGTTTTCAGGGCTACTCACGGGGTGGCACAACCAGTGCTGCAGGCCCCCCGAGTAGCATTTGATTCACCAGCCCTGGCACACGCAGTGCACTTTACTAGGGGCTAACAGGTAAATCAAATATCCAATCATGGAAACACCCATCCATAACACAATTTACACAGAGAGCATATGCACTTTAGCACTGATTAGCAGTGGTAAAGTGCCCAGAGTCCTAAAACCAACAAAAATAGGGTCAAAAACAGGATGCCAAAAAGCAAAAAGTCTGGGGGTAAACCCGCTGAAAAAGCCAAGTCTAACAGGGACCAAATGGGTCGGTATGTATGGCATGTACAAGTATGGTGAATGGAAGTTTCTAAATTGAAATCACACAAATAGGATACTAACAGGTATCCTTGTGAGGTCCTGATGAAAGCCAACTAGCCCAGTGAGGAATTAGTATGATGGCCCGGGGTTACAGAGAGTACTTATTTCCTTAGTGCATCCCCACTTGTTTTTAAGTCCGCCAGGGTGACCTTTGAAAATGAAATTAACCCTCAGGATACCCTAGCCTAGCCTATTTTAAATCTAGGATCCCATCCAATAACCAAAGAGCTCCCTTGGCTACCAAGGTTGACTAGTCCAGATACACTAGGTATCCAGATAAGGACTCTTTAATGAAGCATGCCTCTTGGAATTTCTGTTTGTGAGAGTTCTTTTAATTCCATGGGATGATAACCTTGGACTGGTATAGAGAGATAGGCTAAGCACGGTAGGGGTTCCCTCCTGTTGTTTTTGTAACATTAAATTCCTACATCGCCTACTTTTAAATACCATGCGCCCTGCTGTATTGGGTAATAAGGCCTACCTAGGTGTGACTTATAATTATTTAAAAGAAAGGTTTTGCCATGTCAATAAGGAATATTTTGACAGGTTGAATTTGCAGTTTAAAACTGCCGCAGCCAGACTACTAATGGTAGGCCTGCAGTTATGTTTACGCTCTCATTGTAGTGGGTCGAACAATAAGTAAGGCAGTCCACTAGTGACATTTAACTTACAGGTCCTGGGTACACTTTGTACCAGATACTAGGGACTTATAGGTAAGTTAAATATGCCTATTAGGGGTATGCCCATTTCACCACATTTATCACTGGTTAGCAGTGGTAAAGTATACAGAGTTCTAAAACTAGCAAAAAATATAGGGTCCAGCAGAAAGCAAAAAATCCGGGGTGACCCTGCAGAAAAGACAAATTTCCTGCAGCACATTTCAGCTTTTTCTCTCTGGAATTCTTCTGCTTTGTCCAATGTAAGTGGAGAGTGGAACTTATGTGGTATAGTAGAAGGAAAGACTCCAGCAAGACCATTTGTTTCTTTGAAGAGGCAAATACCAATCAAACCAATTTGAAGCTGGATGCAGTATAATAGAGAAAGCAATGACCACTTTCATGCCTAGTGGGCTGATTCAGGTAGCCCAAAAACCATGTACTAGATAATTATGAAAAGTCAAGCTATTAGCAAAAATGATTAGTTAAAAATACCAAATGCTGCCGTTTCTAAGGCGTTCGAGGCCAAATCCTTTGCTGGGAAGCAACCATACAATTTTCTCCTGAGGTTGCAGGAAGTGTACACCAGTAAAATGGGATAGGGTCAACCTCACTGGGTCACTCAACACCCTCCTCCAAACCAAATTCCATGCTCGCTCAGTGCGAAGGAGGACGTTGATTGTGGTAAAGAAATAGAAACAGAAGCAAAAAACAGGGGTGGAGTACAGTGCAAAATGAAGAACAGCAGGTGCAGCAAAATAAAAAGGTATGGATAATTTAGTTAATAAAGAAAATATCTTGGCCCCTCTAACCATCTACAAACCACTGAGCAATGTTGGTAGTTAATCAGCCGATGAAGAAACGTACTCAAATTCCTCTGGCTGCTTTTAGGAATCAGCCACAGATAGTGGAACAACTGAGTGTTCAGTGTCCGTCACAGATGGCCAGTTTAAACAAAGCAGTGTCCACTGCCACACAAAAAGCAGGTTTGAGGTTTCTTGGTGATAGGCCACTAAAGAACGACCGAAATGCACCAACTGTAGGCACTCCTGTTCAGACAAAGCCCATATGCCACCTACACGCAATCCAATGTGCAAGAAAAGGATCTGCCACGGTAGACGCTATGCCATCACCAGCGGTGCATGGAGACCTTAAGATGCCTTGTGGAATAAAGTCCTGGCATGGCTGCAGGCCAAGTCAGGATCACAATCTGATCATAGGATTTAAGTGAGGTCTGTAGAGCCTGCCTCTAGGGATGGTGTACCTTTCCCAGAAGTTAGTGCATAGTTATTTATGACTCTCATAGAGTGCTGTTTGCATGAAGCACAGGATTGAGTGCTATGACTTACGAACAATGAGAAACAAAAGTTATTTCTGATGGATAAGGCTAGCTGCAGATTCCTCAGGCTCTGGGCCTAACCCAGAGGGTGGCAGGGCCCAAGCATCAAGCGGGGTCACACTCTAGATGGAATTTTTTCAAATTGTCCTTCTCTGGGAAATGTCACCATTTTGCCACTTCTGTGGTCAGATCACAGGGCAATGTCACAAATAAAGAGACAGAAACCATTTGCCCCCTGGTTCTCAGATGAACTTAGAACAGCGAAACAGCATTGTGTTAGACAGGAAAAAAATGGAGAGCTAATTATTCAGAGGAGGAGAAACTCCTTTATAAAAAAAATGTATAGCTGAGTATAAAAGCCTGATAATTCAGGAAAAGTCAGCCTTCTTTACCACTAAGGTGGAAGAAGCTTCCAATTCCGCTAAAGAGCTCTTTGCGACAGTACAGAAACTAACCACCAGTACCATCAACAACTGTACTGATAATAGCCAATCCTTCTATGACTCAGTAGCGGAAGCACTCCGGGTGAAAGTTGAAAGTGTTTTTACTAATTTTTCACTGCAGTCTATTTCATCGGACCATCAGGTCCCTCCTTGCCAACTGTTGAATAGTACCCTTAGTTACTTCGCTCCACCCTCAATTGAGAGGGTTGCAGAATTGCTCAAATCAGCTAAATCTGGTTCTCCCTGCGACCCTTGTCCTCCCAAAATCGCGGCCTTAGTAGCTGATACCATAGCTCCTAAGCTCAATGCTATTTTGGGGGATTTTAACCTCCATTTCAATAACTTTGATAAGGCTGACGCATCAGATTTGACTAAGGACCTATTAGCAACTCAACTTCTGCAAAACGTCACAGGCCCCGCCCATAAACTGGGCCACACGCTCGATCCAGTTTTTTACTAATAATAAATTATCGGTAGGTGATCCCACCCCTCTGCCATGGACCGATCATTTCCTGATTCCCATTTACGTTAACTACCCACCCCCTCCCCCTGATACAAAATGTACCACCAAGAGAGTCAGGCCATGGGCCAAATTAGCAGTAGAAGCCTGGACCACAGCCCTAGAAAGTCTAAAACCGGAATCCAACCTCAACCTCACCCGCAGATAACTTCACCACCTCGATCAAGACATCATTGGACATGGTCATCCCAATCAAACCCCGCCATGAAGTGAGAGTGAAACTCTCACCCTGGTACTCCCCCCAAACTTCGATCATTCAAACAGGATTGTAAAAGATTGGAGAGAAAGTGGAGGAAAGACTATAACGTCATTAGCAAACAGAAATACAGAGAAACCATAAAACGCTATCAAAGTGAAATAAAAATCGCCCAGGCAGCGTACTATGAAGAGAGAATTAATTTAGCAGCTAACACCCCCAGAGAGATTTTCCGCGTCGCGAAGGACCTTTTAGAACTCCCAAGACCAGAAGCCTCTCTCGTGGTCTCCCCTGAGCGATGTGATGAACTAGCAGACTTCTTTCTAGGAAAAATTAAAAACAATTACTCTGTCTTCCCTAGTCCACCCCGCCCTAGTGACCTCATTGTAACAGACAAGCTCCCGCCCAGACCATGCGTTCAATATACTTCCCCCTTTGAATCTAGCCAGGCTATCAGAAATTCTTCTGCAAATAAAATCAGGCTCCCCTCTAGATCCAGCTCCCCCCCACGTACTATGCAAAGCAGGAAAAGTGATATTTCCCCACATGCTCGAAATAATGAATCAGTCTAAGGCTATCGGTTCAGTCCCGGCACCCTGGAAGCATGCCATTGTGAGGGCTCTACTAAAAAAAAAAAAACAACCTAGACCCGGATGACCTGGGTAATTACCGCCCAACATCCCTGCTCCCAGTGATCATCAAGGCCCTAGAAAAGCATGTGAACTCAACCATCTCAGAATTTCTGGAAACCCACGACCTTTTACATCCCACACAAACAGGCTTCCGGCCTCTACACTGCACTGAAACTGCCCTGCTCGCCATAGTGGACGAATCTAAATTGATCCTCGATCAAGGGGGAGCAGTGGCCATCATCCTCCTAGATCTGAGTTCAGCCTTCGATACTGTGAGTTTCAATATCCTATTGGAGAGACTCAGGAGGAGAGGTGTCTCAGGTGAGGCATTTAAATGGATCCAATCCTACTTAGAGAATAGAACCTTCCAGGTCTTCTCAGAGGAATCAACCTCTAGAGCCCTAGCGATCAGCTGCGAAGTACCTCAGGGATCCTCCTTGAGCCCCACATTATTTAATGTATATATGCAGCCACTGGCTGATATCATCCTGCCTTACGGGATAAAAATTGTCACCTACGCAGATGATACCCAGCTGGTAATCACCCTCAATGGCCCACGTAACCACCCCTCTGACTTGGAAACTTGCCTGGGGGAAGTGGCTTCGTGGATGGAACACTCTTGCCTTAAGCTGAATGGTGGAAAGACAGAGCTAATGCTTCTGAGTAACACCTCCTGCTTAGACCTCAAACAGATCTGACCTAACTGCTTGGGGCCTTCCCCATCTCCAAAGACCAAGATAAAAAGCCTGGGCATAGGGCTGGACAGCTTCCTTAAGTTTGAGGACCAAGCAGTAAGAGTAACTGGAGCATGCTTTGGCGCCATTAGACTACTTCGCAAGGTCCTCTCCCTCCTTCCAATGAGTGCAAGGAGGACCCTGATACAGACCCTGGTCCTATCACGCTTGGACTATGGAAACTCTCTTTACTTTGGAGCACCCAAAGCAACTTTAAGGAAACTCCAAGTTGCACAGAACTGTGCGGCTAGACTACTGCTGGGGGTACCTAAAAACAAGTCTGCCAAACCGGCCCTAAAGATGCTTCACTGGCTACCTGTCTCCGACAGAATAAAATTTAAGGCTCTGTGCATAGCCTGTGCCCAGCTATCAATAGACCTTTCATTACCCCATACCACCCCCAAAAATGCCTCCGCTCTACTAATCTCCATCTGGCAGTCACACCGAAAATAAAAAGGGCAGGAAGCGGAGGCAGATCATTCGCTCACAATGTGGCCAGACTCTGGAACACAATGCCCCCACACATCCGTGCTGAATCCCGTCATCTTCCCTTCAGGAAACTTCTCTAGACCTGGCTATTCCAGCAATCAGCTTCATAAACCTTTGCCGCAACCTCGGTCTAGACGCTAGCGCTGGGATGCCCTCTGGTAGCTATGCGCTCTACAAAAGCTAATAATAATTTTATTTGATTTTATTTGAAAAGTTTTATATAGCGCTGGCTAGACCCGGAGGTATCCGAGCGCTTTACATGAGATAGGACATTGTTTCAGAACATTGTTACATAGTTACATCAGTTACAGTTGCAAATACCAGTATATGCTTAGGAGAAAAACGCGAGCTTACACAATAATATATTAGCGCGTAGCATATCCAAGACACACGTCATATGAGGAATGGAAGGAAGTGGGGGAAAGGTAATAATAATAATATCTTCCACCGCATTTGCTGCTCTGGGCAGTTTCCATCAGAATGGAAGAAGGCACTAGTCCTGCCTTTTTAAAAAAAAACCTTATCTAGATATTCTTGACCTGAATAACTATTGCCCTATCTCTTGCCTGCCCCTTCCAGCAAAGCTAATTGAAAAGATTTTGAATGAGCAATTGGTTAGTCATGTTCAAGCCAATAACCTATGTGGATTCCACTCAATTCGGCTTTAGGGCAGGACATAACACGGAATCCGCTCTCATTAAAGCATCAGAGGAAATCAAAAGCTCTCTGGACAATGGGGCAGGGCGGCTCTGATTCTGCTTGACCTATTAGCAGCATTTGATATGGTAAATCATGGCTGCTGATGGAGAGGTTAAGCAGGATCGGGGTAACAAATGCTGCATGGAAATTGTTAGCCTCCTTTATTAGCGGACGGGTACAGTCGGTCCGCTTGGGCGATTTCTCTTCTCACAAATTCTTCTTGCCTTGTGGGGTACCTTGAGGATCTGCAATTAGCCCTACGATGTTTAATGTCTACGTCACCCCACTGGCAGATCTAATCAGATTCTTTGGCTTCACCCTCACTTCCTATGCAGACGACACACAGATAGTTGTCTCACTGGATAGTAGAGCTGAGGTTGTTGTGTAAGGTTCTGTGAGTGTATGTAAGTTGTCAATTCCAGGATGGCCAGGAACTGCCTGAAATTGATTTCAGGGAATACGGAAGTGCTCATCTTCAGCTCTCAGCCATCTTTCTGGTCTCCAGAATGGTGGCCTGTGGAGTTAGGCCCACTCCCCACGCCGGTGAAGAAAACAAAAAACTTGGGAGTCATAAACAATACGTTATCTCTTCATGATCAGGCAAAAGCAGTCAGTTCAGCTGCTTTTTACACCTTGAGATTAATCAAACAAATTATCCCGTATATACCCACACACTTGCAGAAAACAGTCGTCACCTCGCTGGTGTGATTGACTATGCGAATGGACTGTATTTAAATGCCCATCAGCATGTTTTAAATAAACTACAGACTTTGCAAATTCGCCGCGACTCGTACTCTTTTAAAAATCCCTAAATATCACTCGGTTTCCGGGTCCATTAGAAAGCTTCATTGGCTCCCTGTGAGACAGAGGGTGCTCTTTAATGCTCTCAGTACTGTTTACAAGGCCTTTCATGATCAGGGTCCTGAATTTTTTAACAACAGCTTTTCTTGGTACTCACCTCCGAGATCACTTCGTTCCACCTCTACTAAATTGGTATTAGTACTTTATGTTTAAGCGTGCTTCTTGGGGCGGTAGAGGATTTGTGGTGGGAGCCGCAAAAGCCTAGAACATTCATCCCTTTCATATCAAATCTATGTCAAATCTGCTGGCATTCAGGAAATCATTAAAAACCTGGCTCTTTATGACCTGCTAAAAACTTCTGCGGGATCATTTCTTTCGTGGTTTCTCAGCTAGCGTCAAGACGCCTGTGGGCATTCGAGCGCTTAACAAGACTATTTAACATAAGATAACCTAACTCATTTTGTGAATAGCCCATGCGCTACACTGGAACAAGAGATTTTTCTCAGCATTGCTCCAGTGGGTGGCATTGTGCGGCCCAGTGTCAATTCTGTCCCACCCAGAAGTGATGCTGGAGCCACGTATTTGCCTCATCCTTTTGCCTCAGTTCCTCTCTTTGTGCCCCTTCTGGCACGTATTCGGAGCTAGCTTCTTCTTTTCATCAGTCGACGAGTTCTTTTCTTCTCAAACCTTTGCCAGTGTACAAGAGAAATTTCATGTCATAAAACCACAGGCTTCAATCCAAGTAGGGATTGTCACAAACCGATGTCTGTGACAAATCCCCACGATGCCTACCTATGTTGTCTAGGGCCGCCAGTAAATCTGCCTTCTGCGCCGTCTTTGCCTGCTGAACCCGCTGGTCCACCTCCAACTGTGTAGCAGAATCATCACTTACTCCATGATCCATGCCGGTTCGTGCCACATTGACTCACACCAACACCAGAGGAGGATGTCGAGCGACTAGTTTTGTTCGACTATAAACCAAATCCATCCCGACTTAAAACAAAGTCATACATGAGTTCAATTTTTGTGTGCCCAGACACTATTCCTTCTGATTCAGACAAAATAGTTCCTTTACCTAGAGGCTGACCTCCCAGTACTTCAGCAATTCATTGGTTCAGACTCAGATCGGAGCTAATCAGCATTTGGTGATAATGGTGATGTCTTTTTATCTTATCACAAAGGAGGGACTCTGGGCTTTTGACAGGTCCAGCATATGTGCCCAAACTTAGGTAAATACAAAGATTATGCAGTTCCTAACTGAGAGAGGGGGGAAACAGGCTTACGTGGTCATGGAATACAGGGGGAACGGGGGTTCCTCCTGTTGGAATATAGGGCCCTCACACACCCGGCTGGGTGTCATGCTTCATCATAGGGCATGCTTCTCGTCAGGTCGGCGCTGCAATACCTGACGGGCACCCTATGAGGGGCTCTTTGGCGGAGATCTTTTATTCCAAATTGCCGTTAGGTGCCGTGGGGGTGAGGCGGCCTAAACAGTGTAGATGAAGTGCGTGAAGGTAGGTGACCTAAAGGAAGGTTAAAACAGGAAATGGAAGTACCAAAGAAAACAATTTTAATCAATAGGCCTTCCAACCTGGTTAAAAAGATGAAAGGCGCACTCCTGAGGTAATGTCTCAGATTGGCGCTATATTATATGGTCAACATGTTTCTCGCCTAATAGTCTTGTGATCTTGCGGCGATTCGTCGGGACCTAGTAAAATCAAATCGATCTACACAAGGGTGGTTGTCTGGTGATATTGCCCTGATGAACCAACCTAAACAATACTCTGTGTAGTACCTGGTAAGACATGACCAACTTAGTAAAAATATAAACAATTGTTAGACTAGGGAAAACATTTCAATACAAAGCACAAGTGTCCCCTGTGTGACATGCTCACTACACACAGTGGTGATGACTAACAACCAGGTGAGAGCCGTGTGGGTAGCTCTCACTAGTATCATATTGTGACTTCAGACACAAATGTGTGTGGTGTAGCTCTCACTAGTATCGTATAGTGACTTTAGGCACAATTGTGTATGGTGGGACACCCCACCAAGGTAGCAGAACGAAATGAGAAACTCACCCTAATCGGGTCTTTTAACTACTGCATCAGTACCCGGCAGGAAAGACACATGGAGATTTCCCAGTGTCCTATGCGGGGGGAAACATTTTTTAGAAGCAAATCACGTAACTAAATTCAATGATAACTATATAAGTGATAGAAAAAAGGTGAGCGTGTGTCAAATGCCATGGCAGAAAAGCTCTTATTGAGTATCGCCCAACCCATACTAGATTTAGAAGGCGAAAAGGAGATAACTGAAACGGCCGAGCATATAGCAATCGCCATGGACTGGATGAAAAAGTGGTGTAGCAGCAAATGGAGGCATAGAGCCAAAGAGTAGGTGGGTACCCCCGTTCCCCCTGTATTCCATGACCACGTAAGCCTGTCTCTCCCCCCCCCTCTGTTAGGAACTGCATACTCTTTGTATTTACCGATGTCTTTTTATCCCCACAGTATTGATGATGACGTTTTCTGTATGGACTTACAAGAGGCCAGTGGCCGAGACATGTCTCCTGACGTAGGGCTGGTGTCTCCACATATTTTTTCCACTAAAGTGTCTGTGTCCTTTATCAGAAGGGCAGCCACAGTCCTGAATTTTTATTGAAGTGAAGACTAAAGTATTTACAGAGTTATTACAACCTGGACAATCCTCTACCGAACCTGTTACTTTTAACGAGGCATTGACTCACACCCTCATGGGCACCTGGGCAAAACCATGCTCATGCCCGCCAGCAAATGGACAAATGGCATGTTGCCATAAAAGCAGCTCCTGGTGATTCTGCCTTCCTTACCCTGTACACTGTTCAGGAGAGACTGATGGTACAAGCCTCTACTTGCTGAGACAATCCTAATTTCTTTATTACAACCCTGCCAGAAAAGGATGGAGGCATTTGGGAAAAGAATGTGTTCGAGGCATGCGAGCTGTAGATCACATGCTGTGCATAAGTCTGCCATCTAGTGTTGGGCCAGGACATTTGCACTTTGTTTTTGTTCGAAGAAGTCTTTTCCAGTCAAGAGGTAGGTGACTCCTCCTTTCGGTGATAGTGCGCATGGGCATCGACTCCAGTGTTAGATTGCTTTTTTCCACCATCGGGTTCGGACGTGAATTGCTGCACTCCGGTTCGACACCGTTCTCTGGTTCCCCTCGGTGCGCAATCCACTACCCTCAACGGTATTTTTTCTCGGTCGCATATTCCTGCCTTCGCGTATCGTTTCCATTTCGAAAAACTTCGATCGGAAAGTCTTGTGCAAGGCCTTGGGCCTAGCCGCGTCGACCGAGTTCGCAGTCGGTGGAACGAACTCCATTCCAATTCTGCCCCGGGTGCCACTCCAAGTACCCCGCACCGATCTCCACGACGTGTGCATTCGTGTTTATCACCCGAACACGACTAAGACAACTGCGAAGCCTGCCGATCGTTCCAATCGAAGAAGATGCTTGTGACAGTCGGGCTCGACGTCACGAGATGCATCAACACAAGGACTAAAAAGACTCCGCTCCAGACCTCTACGGAGAAGATGTCAACCAAGAGATCTTCGAAGCACAGGGAGCCGAGGAAGAGGAAATTTATGTGTCTGAGGAAGACTCCGACATCGAGGAAGACATCACATCCGGTCAGCGTACTGTGAGTAAAGATACTCCTCTGCCCCAAAAACGACCCTTTAAAAAGGCTCCGGTCCCTCCTCCGGGCCAAGGTCGGCACCGAGATAAGGTTTCGAAAGCCCCGCCTTCGGGCCCGGCACGAAACAAGTTACAAAGCCTTCCGGCTCGGGATCGAGTCGACCTTCGGAGACCGAACCCAAGACTTCGGCACCGAAAGACAAGCCAATCCAGCCTTTAAAGGCTTCGGCACCAAAATCATCGGAACCAAAATCATCGGCTCCGAAATCATCAGCTCCGAAATCTTCGACGCCACAAATTCTGGCCCCAAAGGACAAAACCTCTCCTCCTCCATCCAAGGAGCCTTGTTTGGAAGTTCCACCTACTAACACTGACCCCAAACAAAAGGAACTGGTTATCAACCCTAAAACTGGACACCTTTATGAAAAACTGCCAGAGAAAAGAAAGCCAGAATTTGAGGAATCTTACCATATCCCGTTAAAGTAAAAGAATATGGGAACTAATACTTCTCCTCCAACTCTTTTACCTTCCTCACCTTCTCCACCTATTGATCCTAACCTTCTCGTAACACCCACAAATTCCCCTCAGCCACAATCTCCAAATCAGCAGGATGCGGGGGATGGGGATCTAGATGAGTACACACATGTGCCACAAGACGATGCTCCAGACCCCTGGGTCGACTATAACACCGATCCTATTAATGACAATGATCCAGACCTATACCCATCTAGGCCTTCTCCTCCAGATGATAATGTGGGGTTTACTGAGTTGCTTAAAAGAGCTGCACAGCAGCTTCATGCGCCTCTTGAGGAAGATTTCCTATTTGAGACACTAAGTGCATCACAAAAGTCAACACATACACTACCTACGCTCAAAGATATGTTAAAGCATGCAGATGAGGTATTCAAAGATCCAGTCCGAGCTAGGGTACTCACACCTAGAGTGGATAAGAAATACAAAGCGGCACCTACAGACTCAATTTTCATCAGGGGTCAGGTTCCACTAGATTCATTGGTGGTATCAAATGTTCGTAAACGAACTAATTCTCAGTCAACAGGAGACGTTCCGCCTCCCGATAAAGAGTCCAAGTTAATAGATGCCTCAGGCAAAAGAGTAGCAGTGCAAGCAGCCAATCATTGGCGCATAGCTAATACACAAGCACTCTTAGCAAGGTATGACAGAGCTCATTATGATGAGCTAGAGCAACTGATGCAATACCTGCCTGATGAGCATAAATCCAAGGCTCATGACCTCATCCAGGAAGGGAAGCTTATTTCCAATACTTCAATCAAATGTGCTCTAGACGCACCAGATACAGCTTCATGTGCTATTAACACCAGCATCCTTCTCAGGCGCCACGCATGGCTTAGAATATCAGGTTTTAAGCCGGAGGTTCAAGCATCTATTTTAAATTCACCTTTTAATAAGGAGCATTTCTTTGGTCCTGCAGTGGACACTTCATTAGAAAAAATGAAGAAGGACACAGAGGTAGCCAAGTCTATGGGAGCGCTACAAACATCATCTAACCGTGGCTCATTTCGCCGATCCTTTTACAAGGGAGGCTCAAAGTCCATGCCTACTGACGGGTCCTCTACCTCATATAGAGGCAATAGTCAATCGCCCTCTACCAGAGGTTATTTTCGAGGTGGATTTCGGGGAAACAATGGCAAAGGAAGAGGGAGAGGTAATACACCCCGTACTTTCCCAGCCACAAATAAGCAGTGACTTGTTTCCCCTTCCTCCCGATCATTCAACACCTGTCGGGGGACGTCTCACTCAATTTCTCCCAGTATGGAATTCAGTCACATCAGACAAATGGGTTTTACAAATGATCCGATCTGGTTACTACCTGGAGCTTACCAGCAACCCTCCAAACATTCCACCACGAACACACAAACTATCTCCAGAACATCTACACCTACTCAAACAAGAGGTCCAATCTCTTCTGGAAAAAGGAGCTATAGAACCAGTCCCACTATAATATCAGGGGACAGGGGTATACTCTCTCTATTTTCTAATTCCCAAAAAGGATGGTTCTCTCAGGCCTATATTAGACCTCAGAGAATTAAACCTATACATTCAATCAGATCACTTCCATATGGTCACTCTCCAACAGGTACTTCCTCTGTTACAACAAGGCGACTTTATGTCCACTTTGGACTTAAAGGACGTCTACTTCCATATTCCAATACATCCCGCTGTAGCGATTACGCTTAGGGAGACCGCAAGACAGGCACACACACTTTAAATCCTTTCCTTGTATGCTAGTACCCGGGTGTAAATGGAGCAGGAGCCCGCGGCACTACATCTCCCAGCAGGCAGTGGGGCGCTACAGAAAGAAACGTCATAAGTGACTCTGCCCCTATTTAAGCACCTCCTCTTCCTGGGAAAAGTGCTTGACAATCTTAAACCTGGGCTTTGAAGTAGGCGGATGGTGTTTCCCCGCTGGATACTTGCCAGAAGGTCTGCGGCGCCTATCAGTCTTCAAAGAGGAATTCCAGAATTGTGAGCTCGCGGCTGGGTGCTGTTCCTTGTCCCGTTTCCGTGACCTGGCCTCCCGATACGGGGAAAAAGTCAGGTAAAACATTAGGGAGGAGCGCCGGAGCGCTTCCTTCCCTCCGCGACTTTGTTTTTATCATTGTAGGCGTTCACGCTGTGAATACAAACAGCGCACACCGCTCGGCACAGTTTTACAGTCAAGGAACCATGACTGTTTGCCGGAGTGTTTCCATCCCTACCGCGACTTTGTTTTTACCATTGTAGGCATTCACGCTGTGAATACAAACAGCGCACACTGCTCTGCACAGTTTCACGGTCAGAAAACCGTGACTGGGTGCTGGGTAATTACTGTTTTCTCGCTCCTTGACAGCTGTACTGCAGTTTCTGCGGTGTTGGATTGGCTGTCTATATGGTTAAACTCTCGTTGTGATTACTTCAAAACAGTCGGGAGGTCGCTGCAGGGCTCCTGGTGAGAATGAGCATAAAGTACAATATAGTGGGTTTGTGAGTATTGATTTGTGGTGCTTCTCATGCCTGTTTGTTTTCTATTCACACTGTAGTTCTACGGCCTAGAAGGGTGCCATTCGGACTCCTAGACCAGACCAGGGAGAAAACGAGAATATCTGCAGCACAGTTTGTTATTTTATCCCTTTCCCTTTTCCCCAGGGTGCTTCCTTCCGCAGCAGTGTTCTATAACTCTGTTGGGGGTTGCGTTCAGGAGAATAGGTAAAATCCTCAACTAGCCATCGTCCCCGCTGGCCGCTGCGAAAAGGTTAGTGGCGTAGTTCGTTTTCTTGTGCTGCTGACAAACCTGACAGATTGTCAAGCCCAAGTCGGATGCCCAGCCTGGACGATGGATACCAATGCGGTATTGTCCTCGCTGTTGGAGAGCCTTACGGCTCTACAGCAGGAGGTACAAATCTCCCGCCTAGAAAATCAAGATCTTAAGAAGGAGATGGGCATGTTACGTAGGGAGGTAGCAGGCCTATCCCGCAGGGGTCAAGGGACCGGTTCCTACATAAGAGAAGCCACCTTGCCCCCTCCATTACATGCAATGCACTCTCCCTCCTCTGTTACACAAGGGGGTGGGTTTTTCTCAGCTACTCCTGCTCCCCCACCAACTACAGATTCCGTCCCTACCGTCCATGTAATCCAAAACACTGGAATACCATTGGCACCTCCAGAACGTTTTTATGGTGATCCGAAGAAATTCGAGACTTTTTTGAATCAGTGTCGACTGCACTTCTTGTGCAAACCTGCAGTATTTCAGGACGAAGCAGCAAAGGCAGCCTTCATGATGTCCTACATGGGAGGGAATGCAGCCAGCTGGACCATACCACTTATGGAAAGAAATGATCCTGTTTTGCATAATTTTCCAGACTTTTGTTTAGAAATGAGGAAACTATTCGATAGAAAATCTCATATGATGACTCTGGACAGGGAACTACTCACCCTGCGACAAGGGTCTCAGGATTTACTCACTTATATCACCTCGTTTAATCGACTGGTTGTAGAAACCGATTGGCCCCACGAAAAACGGACCACTCTCCTCTACCAGGGGTTACGCGGGGAATTGAAGGACGTCCTTTCCCAGGTGGTACAGTTACCACCGACGTGTGAGGAAATGATTGACTTAACAGTCCAGTTAGATCATAGACTACAGGAAAGAAAAGGGGACAAAAACAGAGGGGATAACCGTTTCTTGTATGCTAGAGTAAAAACCCCAGGCGAAGAACATCCCAAACCCTCCGAAGTACCCGAACCTATGCAGATTGGGGGAATTCGAGGTCCCCTCACTACCGAAGAAAAGGATAAAAGAAGAAAGATGAAGCTATGTTTATACTGTGGAAAAGGAGGTCACTTCATCAGAGAATGTCGTGCTCGGGCACAGCTCCCAGGGAAAACCTCCATTCCACGGGTACAAGCAACAATAGGGCAAGGAGAACCGGCGGAAAACTGAAGAGCCTGAGTCAGGATGAGATCCCTGGTTCGGGCGAGCGACGTATATCGATCTCGTCTGTGATTGCCAATACCCTACAACCAGCCGTGGCACACTTGAACATTGGTATCTCTCTTTGGGTTACCAAGGAAAGTCTACTAGAGGTGGATGCCTTATTGGACTCCGGGGCGACTGGGAACTATATCGACCAGGAGTACGCTCTGAACATAGGTGTTTCCTGGGAAAAGAAAGAAATCCCTGACAATGTGAAGGCAGTGGATGGAACTGCACTAACTTCTGGACCCGTTAAGTACCGCACTCTGCCCCTTTTAATGATGTTTGGCACGGACCATTACGAATATATCCAGTTCGACCTTATTGACGCTCCCCAGTTCCGTCTCATCCTAGGCATGCCATGGCTGACCTTGCATGATCCTGATGTTCGTTGGGCGGCCCGCACGGTTACCATGAATTCCGACTACTGTATAAAGCATTGCACCAAGTTGACAACCCATCCCAGAAGGAACGTGGGCTCACCAGCTATTTATTTGGCAACAGCATGTGCACAAGACCGGTACTGCTGTTCTACCTCCATGCCCGATGTGTACAGAGAATACAGACCTCTCTTCGATAAACAAAAGGCGACCCAGTTACCACCCCACAGAGTGTATGATTGTCGCATCGAGCTGATGCCGGGAGCGGACTTACCATGTAGCAGAGTGTATGCATTGACCGAACCAGAAACACAATACCTGAAGGCATACCTGGAAGAGAATCTAGCATCTGGGTTCATCAAGCATTCCTCTTCTCCTGCTTCGTCCCCTCTTTTCTTTATCCCGAAGAAAGATTGTGACGAATTAAGAACGTGCATTGATTATAGAGCGATTAACCGTGTGACCATAAAAAACCGCTACCCATTACCACTGATTCCTGTGCTCCTGGACCAACTCAAAGGGGCTCGGTATTTCACGAAACTTGACCTCAGAGGCGCCTACCATCTGGTGCGAGTAAAAGACGGCGATGAGTGGAAGACCGCATTCCGGATGAAGTTCGGACTCTTTGAGTACAGGGTGATGCCTTTTGGGCTCTGCAACGCCCCAGCGGCCTTCCAATACTTTATGGATGAGGTATTACGCGGATTTCTGGAGACCTTCTGTGTAGTCTATATAGATGATATTCTAATCTATTCGTCTACTCTCCAGGAACATGAGACTCACGTAAAGGCAGTCTTGGACAGACTCCAACGGAACTCGTTGTATGCCAAGCTAGAAAAATGCCTTTTCCATGTCCAGGAAGTTGCCTTTTTGGGTTACGTCATCAATGCTCAAGGTATCAAGATGGACACAGGCAAGGTCGATGCTATCACTCAGTGGAAGACCCCGCAGAACATCAAATCGGTACAAAGCTTTCTGGGATTTGCCAACTATTATCGGCGGTTTATAAAACAATTCTCAAAGATTATACATCCCGTCTCCAGTTTGCTAAGAAAAAACGTTCCTTTCAATTGGGGGGAAGAGGCTGACCGATCTTTTCAAGTATTAAAAGACAGATTCACTCAGGCTCCCATCCTGCGCCATCCTGATCCGCAACTTCCTTTTGTCGTCGAAACGGATGCCTCTCAATACGCCCTAGGAGGTGTATTGTCTCAACGACACCCCGAAACAGGACAGTTACACCCTGTGGCCTATTACTCAAAGAAACTCACCCCCAGTGAAGCTAACTACACCATATCCGACAAAGAGTTATTGGCTATAAAAAGGGCTTGCGAGGAATGGCGACATTATCTTCTGGGAGCACTTCACACAGTAGAGATCTATACAGACCATAGAAACTTGTTATTCTTGAAAACCGCAAAGGCCCTTACACCACGTCAGTTGCGATGGACTCTTTTTTATTTCCGATTATGATTTTATCATCAAATACCGGCCAGGACCACAAAACGGGAAAGCGGATGCCCTTTCCCATATGGAAGAACCAGAACATGAGGTGTTTACAGAGAAACCAGAACCTCCTTTGATCCTAACTGAAACAGCTTTCCGGAACCAATCCATTGTACTAATCACCTCACAAGATTTTCTAGAGGACGTCAGAGTATCCTTGGTTGACCTTGACGTTCATGCCTGGATTCAGGAGGATCCGGATCATCGAGCCGAAATTGAGGACTTGTTATACCATTATCACGCCTTATATGTACCAAACACCTTATTACAACAACAGGTACTAACTTGGGCTCATGATTCGCTACTGGGAGGACACATGGGAATATACAAGACCATTGCCTGTATTGAGCGTTCATTTTGGTGGCCCTCCTTGAGAAAGGATACCAAGGAGTACCTAAAGAATTGTTCCGTGTGTGCGCAGGGGAAAGCCTGTCACACTAAACCTACGGGCCTACTACGGACTCTACCTACGCCTCCTCGACCCTGGCACACAGTGTCAATGGATTTCATAGTGGAAATGCCCCCCTGTGACAGATACACCGTCATTCTGGTGGTAGTAGACCACCTAACTAAGATGGGACACTTCATTCCTCTGGAACGCTTACCTACATCCTCGGAGTTAGCCTTGGTGTTTCTTCAACACGTGGTCAGAGCACACGGAATACCCAACGTTCTTATCACAGACAGAGGATCACAGTTTACTTCCCGTTTTTGGAGAGCGTTATGCAAAATCATGGACATCGAGAACAGGCTCTCCTCCAGTTACCATCCGCAAACGGATGGTAAAACGGAACGCCTAAACCAGACGTTAGAACAATACCTTCGTTGTTTTACCTTGCAAAACACCATGAACTGGTCCACACTGTTATGGATGGCAGAATTTGCCTATAACAACGCGGAACATTCCACGCTTGGGTGTTCTCCCTTCTATTGTCTCTACGGCCACCATCCTAACATGCTCTCATTCGAATGGCCCATCGAGTCTAAGCTTCCAAGCATAAAAGAACATCATGCTCATCTCCGGGCTGTGTTACTCAATGCCAAACGACATCTTGCGACAGCACAGTCGGCACAGAAACGCTTCGCTGACAGGAAAAGAATGAAGGAACCCGTTTATCAGGTGGGGGATAAGGTATGGCTATCCACAAAGAACTTACATCTTAAGGGCATAAACAAGTTAAAACCAAGATACGTAGGCCCCTATAGTATCGAGGAGGTCATTAACCCTGTAGCCATGAGATTATCCCTGCCCCGTTCTTGGCATATTCACCCTGTCTCATGTATCCTTGCTCCAGTTATGTCCTACCAGTATGAGATTACCAGATCGACCCCTCCCTTTAGAGATTGACGGACAGGAAGAGTACGAAGTACAGGAAATCCTGGATTCCCGACTAGTAAGGGGGCGGATTCAGTATCTAGTGGATTGGAAGGGGTTCGGGGTTGAAGACAGAACCTGGGAACCCGAACAAAATCTCCATTGCCCTGACTTGGTAGAACAGTTCCATGCAACTCATCCAGGGAAACCCGGACGACCGCCGAGTCGGCGATCCTTGAGAGGGGGTACTGTAGCGATTACGCTTAGGGAGACCGCAAGACAGGCACACACACCCTTTAAATCCTTTCCTTGTATGCTAGTACCCGGGTGTAAATGGAGCAGGAGCCCGCGGCACTACATCTCCCAGCAGGCAGTGGGGCGCTACAGAAAGAAACGTCATAAGTGACTCTGCCCCTATTTAAGCACCTCCTCTTCCTGGGAAAAGTGCTTGACAATCTTAAACCTGGGCTTTGAAGTAGGCGGATGGTGTTTCCCCGCTGGATACTTGCCAGAAGGTCTGCGGCGTCTATCCGTCTTCAAAGAGGAATTCCAGAATTGTGAGCTCGCGGCTGGGTGCTGTTCCTTGTCCCGTTTCCGTGGCCTGGCCTCCCGATACGGGGAAAAAGTCAGGTAAAACATTAGGGAGGAGCGCCGGAGCGCTTCCTTCCCTCCGCGACTTTGTTTTTATCATTGTAGGCATTCACGCTGTGAATACAAACAGCGCACACCGCTCGGTACAGTTTTACAGTCAAGGAACCGTGACTGGGTGCTGGGTAATTACTGTTTTCTCGCTCCTTGAAAGCTGTACTGCAGTTTCTGCAGTGTTGGATTGGCTGTCTATATGGTTAAACTCTCGTTGTGATTACTTCAAAACAGTCGGCAGGTCGCTGCAGGGCTCCTGGTGAGAATGAGCATAAAGTACAATATAGTGGGTTTGTGAGTATTGATTTGTGGTGCTTCTCATGCCTGTTTGTTTTCTATTCACACTGTAGTTCTACGGCCTAGAAGGGTGCCATTCGGACTCCTAGACCAGACCAGGGAGAAAACGAGAATATCTGCAGCACAGTTTGTTATTTTATCCCTTTCCCTTTTCCCCAGGGTGCTTCCTTCCGCAGCAGTGTTCTATAACTCTGTTGGGGGTTGCGTTCAGGAGAATAGGTAAAATCCTCAACTAGCCATCGTCCCCGCTGGCTGCTGCGAAAAGGTTAG
The DNA here is from genome assembly GCA_963921515.1 of Calotriton arnoldi. NCBI lineage: Eukaryota > Metazoa > Chordata > Amphibia > Caudata > Salamandridae > Calotriton > Calotriton arnoldi. The sequence goes on from CAWUFW010000724.1 coordinate 1,620,000, forward strand.
TGGCGTAGTTCGTTTTCTTGTGCTGCTGACAAACCTGACACCCGCTCATCGCAAATACCTCAGGTTTGTAATAGCTGGACAACATTATCAATTCAAAGTACTCCCATTCGGAGTAACTACTACTCCCAGAGTATTTACCAAATGTCTGGCAGTAGTCGCTGCACATCTGCGAAGACAACATGTTCACGTCTTCCCATATTTAGACGACTGGCTCATCAAGGCCAGCTCTCTCACAAAGTGCCTACAGCACACTCAAACAACAGTACACTTACTACACCACCTCGGATTTACAGTCAATCTGTCAAAGTCCCATCTTCAACCCTCCAATACACAAACTTACTTGGGGGCCACTGTAGATACTCAAAAAGCTCTAGCCTGTCCCAATCCAGCCAGAATTCACAATATTCAGGCTCTCATTTCCAAATTTCAACCCGATCACTCACTACCAGCTCGGGTATTCATGCAACTACTAGGAATGATGGCATCTTGTATCATGATCGTTCCTTATGCAAGACTTCAGATGCGTCCCTTCAAGAATGTTTAGCACGCCAGTGGAATCAGTCTCAGGGCCGATTGACAGATCTAGTGTTGGTGGACGGCCGCACTCATTCTCTCTGCAGTGGTGGAATCCACAGAACCTTTCAAAAGGGCGGCCTTTCATCGACCCAGTTCCACAAACAGTGCTAACAGCAGACACATCACTCAATGGTTGGGAGCTCATCTCCAAACTCACACAATTCAGGGATTATGGAGTCAAAAGGAAAAGCAACTCCACATAAATCATCTAGAGCTGCTAGCAATCTTTCTAGCGCTCAAAGCCTTCCAAATTCACCTGGTAGGCAAAGCTGTCCTGATACGTACAGACATGACAGCAATGTATTGTATACAGAAACAAGGAGGGACACACTCTCTCCAACTGTCACACCTTCCACAGGACATTTGGAGATGGGCCATTCATCACAAAATGTATCTCCTAGCGGAACACCTCCCAGGAGTAAACAATCAAATTGCAGATCTCCTCAGCAGACAGAGATAACAGGTCCACGAGTGGGAACTTCACTCCCAAGTTCTCCTCCTGTTCTTTCAGATGTGGGGTTTTCCAGACATAGATCTGTTCGCCACACACCAAAACGCAAAATGCCCAAACTTCGCCTCCAGGTATCCACGCCCATTATCCAAAGGCAATGCTCTATGGATGAACTGGTCAGTGATATTTGCTTACGATTTTCCGCCTCTCCCACTCATTCCACTAGTGGTTCAGAAGCTCGGGCAAACATCCCTCACACTAATCCTGGTAGCTCCAACTTGGGCTCGCCAGCCCTGGTTCACTACCCTGTTAGAACTCTCAGTAGTTCCTCATCAAAAGCTACATCTCACACCCAGTCTCCTCACGCAGAGCCATGGAGAGATAAGACATCCAGATCCCAAACCTCTCAACCTTGGGATCTGGCACCTGAAATCATAGAGTTTGGTTATCTGAATCGTCCACCAGACTGTTTGAATATCATTAAAGAGGCCAGAAGCCCCACTACAATAGCTTGTATGCAGCAAAATGGAAGCGGTTTGTTATTTATTGTAATAACAACCATATCAACCCACTTGATGCTTCCGTTCAAAATATCATTTGTTATCTACTACATTTTCAACGTTCAAATTTAGCGTACACATCTATACGCTTACATCTCGCTGCTATAGCCGCTTATCTTCAAAATAGACAACACCTGTCCCTTTTCAGAGTGCCTGTTATTAAGGCCTTTATAGAAGGACTCAAAAGAGTTATTCCTCCAAGACTTCCACCTGCCCCAGTGTGGAATCTTAATATTGTCCTTACCAGGCTAATGGGTCCATCCTTCGAGTCTTTACATAAATGTGAACTACAATTTCTTACTTGGAAAGTTGCTTTCCTCATTGCCATCACATCACTCAGGAGAGTGAGGGAGCTTCAGGCATTAACCATAGAAGAACCATTTTTACAAGTACACCAAAACAAAGTGGTTCTTCGCACTGATCCTAAATTTCTACCTAAAGTAGTTTCTGCCTTCCACATCAATCAATCGGTTGAGTTGCCTGTATTCTTTCCTCAACCAGATTCTGTGGCAGAACGTGCTCTACACACTTTAGATGTTAAAAGAGCATTGCTTTATTACATAGAAAGGACAAAACCTTTTCGTAACACTAAACAACTTTTTGTCGCTTTTGCTCCACCACACAAAGGCAATCCCATTTCTAAATCGGGTATTGCACGGTGGTTAGTCAAATGTATTCAAACATGTTATACAAAAGCAAAGAGAACTTTACCATTCCCCCTAGAGCGCATTCCACTTCGCAATCTGGGGGCTTCTATGGCTTTCTTAGGAAATATTCCCATAGCTGACATCTGTAAAGCTGCAACATGGTCTACACCACACACATTCACAAAACAGTATTGTGTAGATGTGTTAGCCAGACAACAAGCTAATGTAGGCCAGGCAGTTTTACGTACACTATTTCAAACGACTGCAACAGCTACAGGTTAGCCACCGCTTTGGGAGATTACTGCTGTATAGTCTATGCACAGCATGTGATCTACAGCTCACATGCCTCGAACGGAAAATGCTACTTACCCAGTATGCATCTGTTCTTGGCATGTAGAGCTGTAGATTCACATGCGCCCACCCACCTCCCCGGTTCCAGTACTATCTTACTTAGATACTTACACATGGACATCTCTATTCTACTCTTACTAACTCCATTCTCACCCTCTGCGGGAAACCATGCGCACTATCACTGAAAGGAGGAGTCACCTGCCTCGTGACTGGAAAAGACTTCTTCAAACAAAAACAAAGTGCAAACGTCCGGGCCCAACACTAGATGGCAGACTTATGCACAGCGTGTGAATCTACAGCTCTACATGCCAAGAACAGATGCATACCGGGTAAGTAGCATTTTCCTTTCCTCGGACAGCCTTGACCTTGGGTGCCCCTCGAGGATTCAGAAGAGGTTTGGCTCAAAGGCTATATCAAAGCCCACCTCCACAGCAACAGAACACCCAGTCCTTTCAAGGCTGCGGTTGAGGATCCAGCTAACAATATCCAGGCCCTCAGTGACAGCGCACTGCTTAGTCTCCCACCCACCACCAAACCACTTTAAGTTGCCTATGACGGCACATGCCCACAATGGACGTCCAAGCTCTTTCGGCCAAAGGGCCATAGAGAGGGTCCCAGCATCTAACATAGGGACTAGATTTTACTCTCATTATTTCTTGATGGCATTGAAGGATGTCCTACTTTAGATCTTCACCCTCTCAATTTCTTCCAGAAAAAAGGATAAGTTAAAGATGCTCACATCGGCTCTAGTTCTATCTGCCCTGGATCCAAAAGACAGGGTGATAACGCTGGACATGCAGGACACCTATTTTCACATTCCCATCTTTCAGTACCACAGGCACCACCTGCAGTTCAAGGTGGGCCAGGAGCATCTTCAGTTGTCTTTATTCCCATTCGTCCTTACCAGTGCCCCTCAGGTATTCACAAATGTGTTGCCTGTGGTTACAGCACATCTTCGAAGATTCAGGATACCAGTCTTCCCCCTACCTCAACAACTGGCTGTGTAAGGTGGGCTTGCAACTGTCAGTTGTAGACCACCTCCATATGATGGTGAACCTCCTATCCTCACTGGGGTTCTTGGTCAACGTGTCCAAGTCTCACCTGACTCCTTCACAGACACCCCCTTTCATCTGAACCATTTTGAATACAGTGCAATTTCAAGCCTTCCCTCCAGATCAAGGAGTCCAAGATATTCGGGTTAAGATACCAATGTTCAGCCTTGGCCCTGGGTCTTAGTCAGAGTGGCTCTGTGACTTCTTGGTCTCTTGGCTTCCTGCAGTCTGCTAGTGGACTATGCCAGATGGCACATGCAGGCTCTTCGGTGACATCTGAAATTATTGTGAGCTCTGCACCTTGGACAACTCTCTGATTCTATGCAGGTTTTTGAGGAGACTCCAGAAAACCTGCAATGGTGGCAGCTTGACCGCAAGGCCACTCTCTGTTTCCATCCAGAGCTGACGGTGGTGACGGACATGTCCCTGTTGGGTTGGAGAGATCATCTAGAGGAGGTGGAGATAAGAGGACTCTGGTCTTTGGCATAAAGACTGGCCTTCACACCAACTTGCTGGAGTTGCAGGCCATTCGCTCGGCATTAAAAGCCTTCCTGCCATCCATCAGGGGGAGGCTGGTCCAGGTCCTCTCAGACAAAACCACCTCTAGATGGTATTGCCGCAGGCAGGGCGGAGTGGCATCCAGGGCTCTGTGGCAGGAGGCCCTGCTTCTTTGGAACTGGCTGAGTCGAAAGGGCATCTAACTAGTAGTAAACCACTTGGCAGGATCTTTAAACATGAGCGCAAACAAACTCATTTTGTGACGCCTAGCGGATAACAAATGACAGTTACACCCTGAGGTGGCAAATCATGTCTTCCAGAAAAGTGGAGTGCCCTGGCTCAATTTCTTTTCTGCTGCCATCAACACTTACTGCGCTGAAGTTCCCAAGAAAACTCGCTCTCATACACACAGTCTGCCTTTACTGGAGCTTGGGACTCCTGTTTGCCTTCCTGCTACCAACTCTCATGCCCCGGGTTCTGAAGAAGATCAAGAATGACCTACCTGAAGCCATCCTAATGGCTGCACATTGGGGCCAGGAAATTGGGGTACCAAGAACTTCTGGCCATGAGAATCTGTCCACCGATCAGGAGGATCTTCTGTCTTAGCAGCAGGGCATGGTCTGCACTCGGGCCTATGTTATCTACAACTCCATGTATGGAAATTGAGCAACAACAGTTGACTGCTTTCAACCTCCCTCGAAAAAGTAGTTGGTCATTTTAGCAGTCAGACGTCCATCTGCAAAATCTTTTTGGGCTATCTTTAGCCCAGCAAGGACTTGCTGTAGGCACAGTTAAAGGTTATTTGAGGTGCTTTCTGCCTTTTTATGTTTACTGGACCAACTGCTCTTCTTTAAATCAACTTTTGTGATGCATTTCCTTAAAGTTCTGGTACATATTTTCTCACCCAATTCTTTTGTAATGCCACAGTGGAATTTTAATTTGATTGTCACTTTTCTTATATTTACTCCATTTGAGCCAGTGCACAGCTGCTCTTTGCATCTACAGATTGTCAAAACAGCCTTTCTCATAGCGATTGCTTCAGCGCATCACATGAGTGTGCTACAAACTCATTCCATTTATCCACCATACGCCCCTTTCCTTCCAGCCAAAGTAGTGTTATGGACTAGAGCGGCATTTGTGCTGAAGATTGTAATGCCTTTTTATAGCTGTCACCCTTTCCTCATTTTTCGCTTCACCTCAGCCCTCAAAAGAGGACATTAAAAGAACCTTGAGCAAATACATCAATCACACCAAAGGCCATTGTGTGCACGATCAGCTCCTTGTGGGATTTACCGGGGCAAAATTGGTAAGGCAGTGCACAAAAGGACCATATCAAGTTGGTGTTATGTGTCTGAGGTAGGCCCTCTTGGAACCAACGCCATCTTTTATAATGAACACGTTTTCTTAAGTTGCCTTCCCCTTTACACAATAAGCGTGCGTGACAATGTTGCATTAGTTTCTCTGAAACTGCTTCGCACACAGATTCTGCTTGCTTAACATTATCATGAATCCTTAAACACCACGTGCAAGGTCTCAGCACACATTGTGCAAATGTTGTTCTATTTTTCATCCACGGGGCGACATGGCTATCTATAGACCAAAACAATGCTGGCCTGCACAGAACTCGCAAAGATGCTTTTCTTTATAAATAAACAAGCTTTTCCGAGTTTAGGCAGAGGAGCGCTCCACTGATATTGGCATGGTCTCTACACGCTGATGCTGGGGCCCAGCAGGTTGCTGACTTCTTCTTGCGAGGGTGTCTAGCTTGTGACCAAGACGGGGACTTACATTCTTTACCATCATATAACCAGGATTGCATCATCAAGAACGGGGATTCTTGGCTGTGCATACAAACACACTCACACTAGGCACCTAGAGGGACTGCATAGTAGGAGTACGACCAATTTTCTATATTGTATTTTATGCCTTCATGTATACATTGTTTTACCACCATGGTGGAGCTTTTTATTCTGTTCACCGTTCTGGTGCTTTTAGTAACTTCCGTTTGCTTCTGTCTATTGATCATTGCAGCACATATATTTTATACAAGAACCACACTGGTTCAATAAAATATTGAAACCGTCCCACTGTGTATTTCTTGAATATTTCTCTGAGAGTATTAGAGCATGAGTGACTGAGCGAAAGGGTTCTAGGTCTGTTACCATGCTTCCTGGGGAATCAGGGTAGACATGTTCAGTGGTTGCCAGAAACCATTTGCTGCCTGACTAGGTTTAGGTGGGCGTAAGGTGGCACTGTGAAGTAGCTGGTCTATAGTACAACTTATCCTGAGGGGGTGCATAGAATCAGTCTGGCATTAACCCAATGTTTACGCTGTCCACAAATTCGCAGTTCCTACCGTAGGTGGAACCTACACGACATGGCACAGCTAACATTGGTTAGGTTCTTATTTAATGGATCGCCTGATTAGGTCAATCGTGCCTTCTCAAAGACCCCTACTTACCTCCAAACCAAAGACGGCAGTGGTGGTAGGGAACATCCGCCTCAGGTAACCCCTATGTATTGGCTGTTGGGAAATAAAGCTGGAAAGGATTTATTATTTCCATTGTGTTACCCTCTCTGTAATTCATTACCTATCATGTTGGGAGATGAAAAACCCCAGGCATTAAACATAGCTGAGAACTGCAGACATTCAATTACTCTGAAACTATTACAACATGGTCTTCCTGCAAGAGGAGGTGATGTTACCTTCATGGCTGAGGCACATGAAGCATTTAGGACAGAGGTGTTCTATTCTTGGGTTACATTCACGCCTGCGAACAACGCCACACAGCTATTTCATACCTACACTGAGGATGAAATACCTGAAGAATACTCACCATACAAAGAAATAGAGATACCTCTCCTTTACCAAGAACACACAAATGAGTTTAAAAGCGCCCTCCCACACACAACAGCAAATGTTAGACTCTGTCTATTCAGTAATGAAGGAGCGACATGGCCAGTCTTAGCTGGATAAACACCGCATTCTAATGTTGATAATTTACCAGCAGCAGAGGAGCGAACACTATATAAAGACTTAGTGTATATACAGGAGTCTTACACAGTTCATTATGCGGACATTGACACTTAACCCTGCACGGGCTGCTCAAGCTGTACAACCACAATTAGCTACCCCGGGCATCAGCCCAGAAACGCTGAATGCATTCATGGGAAAAGTTCTGGTCAGGCGAGAGGAGATAATGTTCTGGTTTGCAGAAAAAACAAGCCAGCTTGAAGCAGTGTTTCCCCATGCGGGCCCTTAGGAAAAGCACCAAATACTGACAATTTGCTTGCCAATGGGGTTGGCTCCCCCAGTGGAAGACTACATCACTTGGGGTACAGTCTTTTCTGCAGTATATACCAGAACACATTGTATACCTTCTCTGGCTGTTTTGCCTGAGGTGCTGAAACAGCTTCAGAATGAATACAGGGCAGCATCTGGCCTGGACTTCGGGATGAAACTGATGGGCAGTTTTGCCGCAGTATCCGCCATTATGTTAAGTAACATAAAAGGGGAAGCAGCAGAATTGGCTATACGCCAGTGCCTACGGGACTTGACTCATGCACAGCAGGAGCGCAAATTACCTAAAATTATAGAAGAAACCTGTTCTATGCTAGGTAGAGATAATTCGGAAACCAGACCTGGTAAACCACAATTAAAGAGTAATTCTGAAAAGGATAACTCTAAGCAAGCACCCGATTCTTCAACAAAGAAGAAGTGGGATAATAAACAAAAAAAATAAAAAAGATAAGATAAAATCACAGGGTGGGTCTCCTTAACAAGAAGCCATCGAAAAACAATATAATCTTCGAAACCATGATAACATTAGAACGCCTGACATGTATCAAGTTGCAATACACGTTTGTCTCGTTTCTTTCACAAAACATCCAATAATCGTTTGGAGAGTAGTGGACGGTCAGAGTACAGATCGGAGGAGCACGTGAAACCAAAGTAGGACTCACACCGCTCATCTGACTACATATTAAAACAGGAATAAACAGAAATCTTCCAAGCCTCAATTCAGAAAGAAGAAGGTAGCCGTACTGAAGGTCAGGCAAGCCCCGGCTATTGAGGACTCTGCTTAGGAGCGGAGAATGGGCTGTGACAATGCTAGACTGCGCAGCAGAAGTCACAATAGATTGGCAGAACCTGAAGGATTGTCTGGTAGGAGTTGCACTGAGTGAGTATCTCACTGTGGGAACACCTGATACAAGGGTGAGTGTCCCCCATTGTTTATACAAAATTCAGCTACGGTTGGAAGGGAGTGTGCCCAGGTTTATTAATGTTCTCTTTTGGGAGGACTTGACAGAAGGTTACGATATTTTATTGGCTAAAAAGGATTGGCCACCTGATTTTGTAATGGATTGCCCAAATGGGGAAACAGTAATTTTACCTTCTCTGACCTCATACCAGAATCAGTGAAACAATTATACGCCAAGAAGTGGGCGATAGCTCCTGCATTATACCGCAACCATGTGGGGTGGGTTGACTGTTCTCCATATCATGAAATACCATTGAGGACAACCCCACAACCTCAAAGACAATACCCAGTCAAACATGACGCTGAAAAACAAGTTGGGGAAATCCTAGAACAACTTGATTATCAAGGTGTAATAGAAATTTGCACCTCATCTATGGACAATCCTTTGTTTTCAGTAGTGAAACTGGACCGTTCATATCATCTAGTATTAGATTACAGACACTTAAACACAGCTACTTGCACATTTGAGTACAAAATGCATACAGTGCCGCACTAATGAACAACATTGTGCGGAAAAAATATAAAACAGTAGATATCTCAAACTGATTTTTCTCCAGAATGTAGCGTCTGGAAGCAGATATTTGACCGCCTCGACTGGGCTCTCAGGCAATTCTGTTGATTTTCTCAGGGGTATAAGAATAGCCCTATGCTGTTTTCAGCCACAGTGACAGAGCTGTTACAAAACTGACGACCAGGCATTGTTCTATGTCGATGACATTTATCTGACGGATGATGACCTTATGGAACACTTGACAAGAGAGGATCGAATAATATTGGGATTTGCTCACATGGGTTACAAATTTAATTAAAAAAAATAAAACAGTTGCCCACCTCAATGCCCTTTTTCTGGGATATGAGTTGTCAAGTGAAGGCAAAAGCCTTGCGACACACTTCTTAGAGAAACAACCTTCTTCCTAGAGAAACAACAACCAACAACACTGAAAAGACAACAATCCATTTTGGGATTCCTACATTTTGGCGGAACATACATTTCAGATTACTCAGAACGTATTAAACCATTTTACGACTTAAAACGTCCTGACTATTGAAGCACACATTGTACACAGGAACACACAGACATTTTACTTTCCGTACAAGCTGACATGATAGCTTCCAAACATTTACACACGTGTGAACACAATGAACCTGATGATCCGCGTCATCACGGGAACATCAGGGTACACTTACGTCACGTTCAACAAAGGTGACACCGTACCAATTGCATATAAATTGCTTTTATACACCACTGCTGAAATGCGATTTGCACCTACTGAAAAAATACTGACAGCAGTATAGACTGCTGTAGTGAGAGAGTCCTGGCTGAGGGTAAACGCATAATTGTTGTTACCCCGGTGCCGACCTTGGATGCCGTCACCAAAGCAAGCATTTCGAACTTTACATCCACGATGGATACAATGGGCGAACTCACTGCATCAGATGTAGACTACAGATTTGATTCTACACAATCTTTTCTGCAGTATGAAAATAGAAATATCCTCTGCCCAATGAAATAATGCCTCTAGAGCGCTATGACTACATCATATATACTGATGGATCTGCCCAGCCTACTGTAGGGAAAAGCATCAATACTCAGCTGTGTGTGCAATGGTAAAGGGGCGAATGCATGATGGAGAATTCCATCCTCAGAACACCTATACGCAGTCACTAGGTGACTGCACAGCGCAGCTGGCTGAACTAAAGGCTCTAATACTGGCACTGGAAAATACGGATCATGGATTCCCCACACTCCTTGTGTGTGATTGGTATTACTGTGTCCTATAATAAATGCCTACACTATTGGAGCCAGAATGGATTCAGAGATTTTAGGATTGCACAATTGAGCACAAGCTGCTCTGGGAGAAGTTGGCAAAGCTGAAAGATTGCTTGCCACGGACTCATGTCATTCATACATTGAGTCATCAATGTGTTGGTGTTCACATTGCAGGGGATTTCATGGCTGATGAAGCCGCAAAAGCAACAGTTTGCACTGCTGCAGTTGCTGCAATCATTCATTGTAGTACGAGGATAGACTGAGACATCATGGTGGCTGTCAATGCTAAATGCGTTGGTACCCACCTGCTGAAAGGCTTTACACTCAAGTACTCATACAAGTTAGATGCACAAAACATACCATATGCTCACATTCCTGGAATGGGGGATAGAGTAACATCAAACACAGATCGCAGACTGGTGTTGATACTAGCTGCCCACGAGGGTCTGGTTTCAGCACACGCTGGGGTGTCGGCTACAATTTCATTACTACAACAATGCTATTGATGGCCCAGTCTCTACAAACAGACCAAGGACTTTGTTCTTAAATTCAACATTTGCCAGCAGATGAAGGGCTCCACCGTAGCGCGTCCACCACAGACACCTCTACTGATTTCAAACAAGCCATTGGCTTGTGTCTATTTGGATCACCTTTGGTACCTTACAATTAGATGGGGCTTACAAGTACATCTTGGTGGAAGTGGATTCCTGCTTTAGATTCCTGTGGGTATGGCCACAGCGGTTGGTTGATGCCCGTACTGTTATAAAGGATATGCAAGTCTTTATTGGGACATATGCAATTGGCACTCTGACCAGGGTCCGGCGTTTAGCTCCCTGGCTTACAAATAGGCCATGGGAAATTTGGGTATGACCATGTGTTACTCCTCACCCTATCATCCTGAGGGAAATTTGGTAGAGGAGCGGAAAAACCATGACTCAAATCAGTCTTTAACAGAAAAGGTTTCTTGGCTGAGGTCGCAGTTGGGTCCATCACCTATATGGCGTCCAGAGGGCACTTAACAGCATGCTGAGAAAATCCCTGGGTGGTCGGACTCCTTATGAAATCCTGTTTGGGGTAAAGATGTGGTTCCCAGACCCGACAATCCCAGCACAGTGGTGGCAGAAACACAATTTAACATCTATAAACGTTGGCTGTTTTACAGGAACTGAAACTTTTCCGGGAAGAACAAAGCAACGTCCAAGTTGAACGCACCGCCACTGGAGAAGTGAAGGTAGTGCTGGCAAGACCTGGCTTGGGCCCTAAAGTTGGGAATCTGGTCAGGGAGAAAATTGTGGACAAAAAGGAGTTTGGCCATCTTATAAAGCAGTATGTTTTGCGAACAGTGGTTCAAAACGAGCCCGTGGTCAAGTATATGTTCCTTTTCCATGAAAAGCAAAAAAAAAGAAATGGGTTCTGTACGTTTTTGATCTGGACTCTATAATATGCAATGTAATGAAAATGCAACACTTTATAAAGTAAAACAACCTCCAAACAGTTTAGTCTATAGTGCAATTAATTTATTCATTGCAGGGGGGGGCGCTAGAGGGCGCCAGGCAAGATGGCCGCACATTAGTGCTGCTCGGCCCGGCTGATCTCCTATCCGCCCAGAATCCGTCTTAAAATCGACGCATCATAGCTATAAGGTGTTTGCCCTGCACGGCAATTTCCCGCTGCTGCGGATCGAGCAGTTGCGGCTCCCCGGAGTGCATCGTGAACGCCGATATCAGCCTCACAAGTGTCTGCCGGCTGAGGGCAAGATGGCGACCGCCGTGCACGGAGGTTGCCCGACTGGCTGTCTACTGTGCTGTATGCTCTAACGTGGGGATTGAGCAGCCGCGACGGTGCCTGGCTCGCGTGATCCCCTGCCTGACGGAGAGCTGACGGATCGCACAGCTGGTGGGGCGGCGGACGCACTTGGGGCCTGCCCTGGCACTACCGGGAGACTGTCCCGGGCGCTGGCACGGAGCGTGGCGGCCTGCTGGGGCCCGCTTTGGTCTTGCACTGAGGCCCTGTTCTGCAGCGGGTGAGCGACTGCACCTGGGGAGGCCAACGCGGCTGCTGCTCCCGCCGTAGCTGCAGGGTGCTGAATCCCTACCTGGGTCCCGGGGCTGGAGCGGATTTCATCCCGCATCGCTGCACATCTCGGTGCAGTCTTCACGCTGAGGGCCGGCCCGGGGCAGGACGAACTCCTGTGGTGAGGACCGGCGCTGAAGGAAGCTGTTGGCACCCGCTGCGGGTGGCGGTGAGTGGGGCGCGGTCTGCTTGGGCCTGTGACTGCGGAGGCGGGTGTGGGCCTGAGCGCTAGGCCGCGCTCTGCGCGCTGCGGCCCACGTGCGTGGTGTGTGGCGGCTGGGAGGCCGGCGAGGTCCTGCACGGGGAGTGTCTCGGCTCCAGTCCTGGTCAGATCTCTGCGGCGGAAGATTGGTGGGCCTGTCTGCGGCAGTCCGACATTACCCCCTGCATTATTTCTTAAGGCTCCGTGGTGGGCTGTTTGACTGTATGTCCCCGCTCCTGCAATCCGGCTTCTTGGGACTGGTCTGGCCTTGACTGCACGTGAGCTGCACACCATTATTGAGGGCGGGCTGGGGATCGCCTGCTTCAGGGCTAATTGCCTTCTTGAATTACCTGCTCCCTGCATACTGTCGGGTGACCTGCATCCCCAGAGATATAGGGGAGAGCTGCTGTATGTTGTGAGCTCACCTGCTCTTCGAATCTTGTTGGGCCATCGGTGGGCCAGACTGTGGCTATTGCTTGAGCACTAGTGTCAGCTGGGGGTACTCACTCCCTTGCCGGTTAGACTTGCCTGCTCACACTACTCACGCTCTCGAGCACTGACCTGGATCTGCTTGCAGGCTTGCCAAAGACGCCGTCTTCCACAAGCCCTGTAAGGAGTGTACATCGTAGAGGTTGCATCTCATACCGGGCCCATTCTCTGATAAAGTGCTGTAGGTGTGGCTGGAGGTAGCTGATATATTCTTGTTGTTCTGCGTCTGCCTTCTCCGTTGCTCATCATGGGGAAGCCGGATAAGTCACAGCCCCGCCTCACGTTTGAGGCACGAAAGTCAGGCAGGGTCCAACAAAAAGCGGCTTCTGACTCTGAGGCTGATGGGCAAGGGGACCCACCCAATCTGGAATCCACATTGCTAGCAATGCAAAAGAGTCTCCAGTCCATCGAGGGCAGTATGTCCACTATAAATGATCGGCTGGACTATATGTCTTCGCAATTAGAAAAACAAAATACGAGAATGGGGGAGGTGGAACAAAGAGTATCTAGCGCGGAGGATGGACTCAGCGATGTAACCAGTAAGTCCCTCAACATGGAAAAGATCCTGGCCCTCATACAGGCCAAGAATGAGGATTTGGAGGCCAGGTCTAGACGGAACAATGTTCGCATTACGGGCCTTCCCGAATCAACAAATACGGGCAGGATGGAACACTTCATTGAATCTCTCCTTAAAGAAATATTTGGCCCTGAGCACTTGTCCTCCATGTTTGTAGTAGAGCGAGCCCACCGCTCTTTGGCGGCACGACCTGTCCCGGGGGCTCCACCTCGTCCCATAATAGCTCGACTATTGAACTACCGGGATCGGGATGTCGTCTTGCGGCTGGCCAGGGAGAAGGGTACTATAAGTTATCAGGGAAATACGTTGTCCTTCTTCCCTGACTTTACCGTCGCAGTTCAAACTGCGCGGCGTGAGTTTGGGGCAGTTAAAAAATTCCTCCAGACCGAAAACGTTCCCTACGCCATGTTATATCCCGCGCGTCTTCGTGTGGGATCAGAAGGGAACTTCAAAATATTCTCGACCCCTAAGGCGGCGATGGAGCATGCAAAGCAATTGAAGAGGCACAGGCGCGAGACTGAGACTGAACAGGGAGAGGAGGAATGATAATGTTGTGGTGGGGGCTGCAATTGTGCGTTTCCTTTTCCTTTTTTAAATGAATACTTCTGATGGTGGGGCTCACTTTCTGTATTTACTGCTTCTTGTATTTCCGTGCAGGGCAACTGCCTATATGTTATATGCAAACTAGATTGGATGCTGTATAGTTAAAGTATTTTCTTTTGGATTGTAACACAGGTACTAGACCTGATCAGCCACCTCCTACGTTGTGGGAGGGTAGGAGCACTCTGATGCCCCCCTGTATGGGAGTTCCCCACACTATGTTGCTGTTCTGCTGGGGTTTCTGGGGTTTGCTAAGTCGCTATTGGGATGGCTTTGGCAAGTTGGGGGTGCCGAAGTGGGTGGGGGGTTTGGGCTGGGGGGTCGGCATTTGTGAGTTGTATCTTGGTTGTGTCTGGATGGAATGCCTTCGGGGGTGGGTTACACACTGCTCACATTGGGCTGGCTTACATGCAACATTTGTAGTGAGTTCCGATTTGTGACATGGAATGTGCGCGGTCTCAATAGTCCCCAAAAACCCGTACTGTGTTAGCTTCTCTGGATAGGTGGAATGTACAGGTGGCCTTGTTACAGGAGATGCATCTAACTTCGCTGACTGAGAAAAATGTAGGCACCAGATGGGCTGACGTTCGAATGACATCTTCTTACTCATCCTACTCCAGGGGGGCGATGACTCTGGTCAAGAAAGGTACACCTTTCCAGATTCACGGCACGGAGAAGGATGAACAGGGCCGGCTGGCAATTGTGCATGGTACGCTGGATGGTACGAGTGTTCTGTTGGTGAACGTGTACGGTCCTAATATAGATGATGCCTCCTTTTTCGCGGATGTCTGGCGCAGGATATCTGCCTTCCCGAGTGCTGAAATTATCTGGGGAGGGGATTTTAATACATGTTTGGACATTGACGAGGACAGTGGGGGGAGCGGGGCCCCGCGACACAGACAATCCACTGATACACTTGTGGGGCTTTTGGACACTGGTGATGTGCATGATATCTGGCGCCTGAGGCACCCTGGGGTCAAAGAGAGCACTTTTATTTCTACTGTGCTTGGGTCCTGGTCCCGCCTGGATTATTGGTGTCTGAGGCTGCATGCACCTGGGCGGTAGACGTTAGGCACTTGGCCAGAACCCTTTCTGACCACTCGCCGGTTCTCCTGGCTTTGCGAGTCCCAGGGGGAGGGAGGCCCCCATTTGCGTGGCGATTGCATCCTTCATCCTTAGCGGATCCGGTATTTAAACACACCATAGGGGAGGCCATTCATAACTACTTCCGGGAAAATGTTGGCACTGTGGACAGTGCCGGGGTTACCTGGGAGGCGTTCAAGGTTACTATTCGGGGGGTTTGTATGGGGGCGCAGGTCGGAGTTCTCAAAGATTTGCGCCGTAGGATTAGGAAATTAGCGGAGGATATAGCTGCTTTGGAGCGCGATTATGCCAGTTGCCCTGCCACTGAAAAACTGGCCGCAATCCGGGGGTTAGTGTCGGAACATAATGAGACGGTAGATCAAGAAATGAGGCACAGATCGCGGAGATGCGCTGCTAGATATTATGGGGAGGGGGGCCGACCTAGCCGTTCACTAGCGCAGAAAATGGCGGCGCCTCGTAGCCAGGCCTACATTACCGAGTTGGTGGATGAGGCCGGAGAGACACACTTCGGTAATACAGACATTAGCGGGGTGATACTAGATTTCTACTCTAAATTATATGGGGAACGCGATCAGCCGCCTATTGGTGAGATTAATGGTTACCTCGATGATATCGCACTGGGCTGGCTGTCCCATGATCAAAGGGAGTACCTCACCTCGCCGTTTGACGTGGAGGATGTGAAGCAGGCAATCATGTCCCTCCCTACTTGCAAGGCAGCTGGGCTTGATGGTTTGCCAAGTGAGTTCTACAAGGCTTATTCAGACGTTTTGGCGCCGCAGCTGCTGGAGGTATTTGCGGAGGCGTATGATTCTGGCAGGCTGCCTCCATCCCTCACGGAAGCCTTAATTGTAATGCTCTTGAAGCCTGATAAAGCGGCGAATGCCTGTGACTCGTATAGACCTCTCTCCATCATTAATATAGATGCCAAAATTCTGGCCAAAATGATTGCCACAAGGCTCCAGCCCCTGGTCCCCAAATTAGTCCTGCCGGACCAATCAGGGTTTGTGCCTTCCAGGTCTACGACACACAACCTCCGTACTATTTTTTTCTACCTTGCACTATTTCGACCGGGATTTTCAGGCAGTGGCCGTGCTGCTTGATGCAGCAAAGGCATTTGACTCCCTCCAGTGGGGGTACATGTTTACCGTCCTACTGAGAATGGGTATGCCTCCGTTTTTCTTAAAATGGGTCCGCCTCCTCTATGAAGCACCGATCGCACGGGTTCGCGTAAATGGCTGGGTCTCTGAGGCTTTTCCCATCAGGCGCGGCACGCGACAGGGATGCCCGCTATCGCCCATGCTGTTTGCACTGGCATTGGAGCCATTGGCCTGTAAGCTGCGGCAGCGGCACGCCCAAGCGGCGTTGAGGTTTCGTCAACGACCCTTAATGGTGTCGTTATATGCTGACGATATGCTGCTATATGTGCGCGAGCCCGCCACGTATTTGCCGGAGTTACTAAGAGAATATGTCCGGTTTGAGTGTTTTTCGGGGTTAGGCATCAATTGGGCTAAATCCATGGTGTTCCCCCTGACAGCCGGCACTCAGGAGATTGAGATGGACTTTCCGTTGCGATAGTCAACTGACCCGGTGAAATATCTGGCCATATGGCTACACAGAGACCCTGCAGTGGTCATCTCTGCTAATTATGGTCGCACCGTGGATAGAATCTCAGACCAGGCGGCGCGCTGGGCTAAGTTACCCCTCTCTCTTGCGGATCGCATTGCGATAATAAAAATGTCGTTCTTGCCCAAGCTGCTGTACCTGTTTATAAACATCCCTATCAGATTGAATGTTGCGCTTTTTACTACATTGCAGTCGGTCCTGCTCGCGTTCGTTTGGGGGGGTGGGAAACCCCGATGCAGTTGGAGGATTTTGACACTACCATTTGAACGTGGTGGTTTTGAGGCCCCGGATCTCCGTTTATACTACTTATGCGCTCAGGCGCAATATGTGCATTTCTGGTACTTCCCACAGAGGTTCCAGCCACACACGGCAATTGAGGCAGACGCGGTCCTCCCGGTGCCCCTGGGTGCAGCAGCCCTGATGGGTGGAAGGGGGGGGTCCACGGAGTGAAATCAGCCCGGTTCATTGTACGGCTTGGGCGTGGAGTGCACTCGCTAAGAGGGCGGGGGTGGATTATCTATACGCCCCCAAACTGCCGATCGCGGCACATCCAGATATATCAGCTGCACGGGAACAAACTGCATTGCAGGTGCTGGGTAAGGTAGGGATCACTCATCTGGGGGATTTGTACACACAGGGCCAGTTTCGGGCACTTTCAGATTTGCAAAGTTGTCATGGCGCTAGCTTTATGCTGGGATTTACCTATGTGCGGGTGCGACAGGCCATCTGCGCTATCTACCCTGAATTTCCGGCAGAACCGCGTACTCTGCGAGCACTGCAGGCGGTGCTGGCGGGGGGGGGAGCGCGGGGGCCTGATCACCAAACTATACAATGCCTCTCTTAGGGAGACGGAACTGGCGGAGTCCCCTTCATATGTCAGATGGGCGACGATAGTGGGTACATCTATGACACTGGTTGACTGGAAATTTTGTTGTGAATTAACGGGACGATTGACAGCGAATTGCAACCTCAGAATAATACATTTTAAATGTATACATCAACTCTATTATACCCCGCTTCAGCTACGACGTTTCGGGCTGAGAGACTGTGCACGTTGTGTGCGTTGTGGACAGGATGACGCAGACTTTTTGCACTTGGCCTGGCACTGCAGGAATTGCCGAGTTTTGGGCACGGGTTACACAAGTGCTTACGGAGGTTGTCATGGAGCCTGTGGCATGTGTGCCTGCGGTATGTCTGTTGGGATGGGTTTGTAAGCTTAAACCTTGTAACAGAAGATTGGTTGCCATTTCCACGTTGTTTGCTAAGCGAGCGGTTGCACAGAGGTGGGGGGCAAAGGCTGTTCCCACAGTGAAAGGGTGGATACGTGACCTGTTGTATTGTAGAGAACAGCTCGACACCTATGCGGAGGAACTGCCGGAGGCATCTCGCCCCAAGGACTTCTGGGCCCCTCTTACGGGGTATCTACTGGGCAGGCCAGACCTATGTTAATACATTGGATACTGTACAGGGATATTCATGGAGGGTGAAGGGACTGTTGGACTTTGTGCTGCATGCTACCCAAGGGGACTGTCCAGGACTTCTTGAAGTGCTATTCCAAGTGCCATGGGGGGGGAGGGTTACAATTGCGGGGATGATCCAAGTTGGGTGGTGTTCTATAGTAATAAATCGGTTTGCATTGATATTCTGTGATGAACAATTGTTGCTGGCATCATGCACCTCATGTTGGGGTGTCTTTTGCTTCTTACTTCTTGCAAGCTACAATAAAATAAATTTAAAAAAATAAATAAATTATTCATTGCAGTATATCAAGAGATTTTTTACTCTATTCTTTTTTGTTTTTAAATAATATATACATATATGATTCACTGCTCACAGGTAAGTGAAAAAAGGTGCTCTAGTGAGTGAAAGGAAAGTAAAAAACATGCACTCTTAAAAAAGCATAAAATTGAACTCCTTTACTGGAATTTATATAGTGAAAACAGGAGTTAAATATAGTTATGAGGTCGACGGCGTTTCGATCTCAAGGATTTGAGGTCATTTTCAGGACAGGTGTGTGAGCACCTGATATCCCTGGAAAAGAAAATTTGACAAGGTTATAAGTGAAGGATAATTAATATAGGTAGTGCCGATTTTTTTTTTATATATATATATATATATATATATATATATATTTTACATACATATATGGGTCAACTTGTTGGTATGAGGCCAACTCTAGATGGACCGTTGGAAATAAAGCCAACATATATTGGTGTGGATTGTGTTGTCCACATCTTAGTTTAAGGTGAAAGTGGAATCGCTTAATTCAGAAATTAGAAATTGCATGGAACTTACGAACAAACCATGCAGAGAGCGAGTCTACGCCCTGTAGTGTCTTGCGCTGAAAATAAATGATTCTGGTGTCTGTGACGAGAATGAGAAAGGCGGTCAGTTGATGGATAATATTGGGGCGTGTTCATAGATTACACCGAAGGAGGGGAACTTACTTGTAAGAGATCAGTTAAGGAATTATTCCAGACTTCAAGGGAGCGTCATGGTCATTCGGTCACCCATATTATTTAAAAAGCATTGAATGAGGAACTGTGGTGCCAAGCCTCCAGGATGAAGGTTCAGTGAACCTGACTCTCTAGGTTATTCTGTGTCAACTAAGGGAGAACAGACGAAGTTGAATTGTATTCCGTGCAATTGTTAACGGGGTGAGCGGAGGGGTGGTTGACTGAGGGGGGTGGGGACTTATTTGATGCGAAGGTCGGTCGGGCATGAGTTCCCGCCGGTGCGAGTCTCCTCCGTTAAAATGAGACTTGCCGGTCAAGTAACCCGGAAGTGGTTTATACTTTGCCACCCGGAATTGGAAACCGTGTATGCGGCAGGGGACTAGAATGCTAACCAATGTGTGGCAAGCATGTGTGAAAATGGCATGTGAATTATTTTGGGATTGAGGTAGCCGATTTGGAAGCAAGTCATGTGCGAAGAGGCTCATTAGAGAACGCACACGGAGATGTAGGTGACTCATAGATGACATTTGCTTCAAAGGAAGAATAGATAAGGATAAGGGACAGATGCCTTATTCCAATTTGTATAGAGAGAAGACACATACATCAATGTGAAAGTTCTAAGAATTATACATTTAGTCACAGAATGTATAGACTGGTGTAGTGAAAAATAATAATCACTGCATATGATGCAAAAGAAGATTAATATGTACACAAACTAAAACCAATAAATAATAAACAATAGATGAACCATGACGTCTATGTCTGAGTAATCCATGCGACGGTATATGATAAGTACTTGGATTGAATACATGCAATCAAGGATACATCATTATTATGATGTTGTATTCTATTGTCCTTGGTCCAGAGGTAGTTGATTGGCAGAAAAACAGCCATATCTTGTCCTTTATGATTATGTTCCATTGTTCCTGTACGTTGAGTTCAAGGATTCAGGGAAGCATCGTCATTGTAGAATTGTGTTCCATTGTTCTTGTGTGTTGAGTCCATTTGTGATTGACTGGCATCTGAACATCCATTTGCATTCCAGTCTATTGAGTAGCATGTGATTATTTTCTCCACTAGTATGCAGTTTTAGATTATCTGTCAACCTGCCATATGAGATCATTTTCAGAGTGACCTTTTTGTACAAAGTGTTCCACTAGTGGGCTGTGAGTACCTTACAGCAGATCCTGCTTTTGTGTTGTGAGATCCTTGACTTTTTTTTTGTGTTGTCTGAAATATATATGTGGTCACATGGACAGGGTATACAGTAAATTACATTACACGAGTTAGTTTGAAAAAAAGTCGAGTGTGTTTTACGTTGCCATGTTCAAATGTTTTAGTATTGATTGTGGAGTGACAGGACAGACAGTTTCCACATTTGTAGTGTCCCAGTACTGGAGGAAGTCCTAGTGCAGTGTGAATGGTATTGTCTACTTGTTTAGGTTTGTAGGCCCTTACCAAGTGGTCTTTCATGTTATGGCCCTTTTAAAAGAGAAAAGAGGCATTTCAGGTGAGGTAGAGGAAGTGGTGAGGACATTCCAGTGTTTTCTTATACTCTTCGTGTGTTTGTTGCTGATGGGGCAGAAGGTGGTTACACATTATATTCTGGGCATTGAAGGCTTGTGTTTGGGTTGAGTGACTCCACTTGTCACTTTGGGTCGCCTCTGTATTGTAGTTTCTGAGATAGAACCACTGCCTCTCTGGGGTGTGAGCTTGAATATTGTAGTAACGTATTTCTCTCTGTAGGTTTTCTAAAGAGAGTAGTGTAGAGTTGCCCTTGTTGGATTTTTACAGTGACATCTAAATAGTCAATTTGTGTATAACTGAAGTTGTGGGTAAATTCCAGATCAGGTTGGCAGTTGTTTAGCCAGTTACAGAATGTGAGTAATGCAGAGCTAGTGCCGGACTATATCATGAATACATTATCAATATATCTTTTCCAGGTACGAATTTTATAATGGAAAGGGTTGCTGTTGTTCAGGATATATGTTGTCTCTGTCATCCACAAACAGTATGACAAAATTAGGACCAAAAAGTGCACCCATAGAAGTGCATTTGCACTGTCTATAGTATTTTTCATCAAAAAGGGAATAGTTCTTGGTAAGAGCCAATTCTAAGAGGTGGGTAATAAAGTCGGTGGGGACTTAGTGAGAAGCAGGTCTTGCGTTAAGATATTTTCTGATAACTTCCAAGCCTTTTTCTTGCGGTATATTCGTATATAGTGATTCTATATCTAAAGTTACCAGCAATTCCGATGTGCAATCAAAGTGTTCTGATTCAATCAAATTGATGAAGTGAGTGGTATCCTTTACATAAGTGGCAGTTGTTTGGACCAAGTTTCGAATGAAAAAATCAATGTATCGGCCTAGTGGTTCCAATATGGAACTACAGCCTGACAATATTGGTTTACCCGAAGGTACAGTTGGATCTTTGTGTATTTTCGGCAAGGTATAAAGAAACTGGGTGCGTGGGTTTTCATTGTGACTTATGAAGCCTGATTCTTCTGCTTCCTTAGTGACCCTTTGGATTAGATGTTTTAAATCTGTCAGCGGATTGCTAGTAAGAAGTTCATAATGGAGGTGTTGTTAACCTGGCGGAGGATTTCTGTGTTATAGCTTTCCGTGTCCTGAATTACTATACCACCTCCCTTGTCGCATGATTTTATTGTTATATCATGTCTGGATTTAATTTCACATAAGGTGTTTGTTTCATCGAGACTGATGTTGTAAGGTGTAAAACGGTATTTAAATCTGAGTTTTTCAAAATCGTGTAGTACCAGACGTTCAAAGGTCAGGATTTCTGGGGGCGTCGAATTCGTTGGTGGTTGAAAAGAGGATTTTGGTCGCAGGCCTGTTGTATCTGCTTTCCTTGTAGCATCTTTGTCAGCAAAGAAGAAATTGAGTCGTACTTTTCTGAAGAACTGGAGTATTTCAGTATATGATGTGAACCAATCAGGAGAGGCAGGTGCTAAGTAATGAAATCTCATTGAGTAAAGCTTATGTTTTGATAAATTGAAAATAGGTATTTTCTTCGTGGCACTCAATGGGTCCATCATCGTAGAATCTAGTATTGGTAACCCCACTGGTAGAATTTGCGCACAGTTTGGCGTTCTCCAGGTGGATGATAGTTCCTGTCCCTCCCTTGACCCTTGGTCTGTCCTCTATACGTTTGTTGGTCGCTCCCTAAAAAACTCCTTTGGGGATTAGTGGAGGTACTGGGACCTGCGTCTTGTTCAGAAGCGTTTGACTCTGCTGAGGAATCGGAGAAAGTGACTATTTGTCGTTCTTTGAATCTACCCCAGGTACCGGTAAAGGTATTTTGGGGACCCTGTGGTGCCATGGAAAAATAGTCATCCAGTAAATAAGGATATGTCCTTTCTTTACCGTAGTTTTTTATGTCTTTGGACACTTTTGGTGACTTTTTTTGTTATGCTCAAATTTTTTTAAATCAAGTTTTTCTATAACTGCCTTGGCATCTGCCAGTGTATCGGATTCTAAGATCGCTTTTTCTAGTTCCTGGATTTCCTCGACTTCTTTTCTGCTATGTTCTAGTGCAGTATCTATTCCAAGGACCATCCAGTGATGTGAGCACGTTGTGCCAATGTGGGAAAAACCATGCTTCAATTTTTTTGTCTTGGATGAAGATGGCCGGAATGTTACGTACTTGTAAGCCTTACCAGAATGATGTCTGCTGTTAGATATTCTGTGAGCATATGTGCATGCCAGTCTCTACGGATATGTTTCTTTTCAAGTCTTTCAAGGTTGGCTAATTTATCTGATGTGACATTGCCAGTAGTAACTAGAGAGGTCGGAGTATGGAATAGGGATAGGCCACTAATGATTTTGGCAATGTACTCTTCCATGTAATTAGTGATATCCGTGTTGGACATATTAAGAAGTGTAGGTGACAGAAAACACAG
This sequence comes from Calotriton arnoldi, assembly GCA_963921515.1. Classification (NCBI taxonomy): domain Eukaryota; kingdom Metazoa; phylum Chordata; class Amphibia; order Caudata; family Salamandridae; genus Calotriton; species Calotriton arnoldi. Next base: position 1,643,211 of record CAWUFW010000724.1, read on the forward strand.
TGTGATAGAATCGTATGAAAATTATTAGACAAAAATAGGTACAAATACATAAAGCAAATAAACAAATACATAAATACAAAAATAATAATAATGTTTTAAAAAAACATAAATCATCAAATGATGATTACCCTTGCAGTTCAACAACTGCGCATATTATATTTTTCAAGATAAGGGGACCTGGGTATATACAATGTTTTGCGAACAGTGGTTCAAAATGAGCCTGTGGTAACATATATGTTCCACATATATGCTCCCATATGGTCAGTTGATGGATAATATACCCTATATTAATATATATATTATTTAAAAACAAAAAAAATAGACTAAAAATATCTTGATATACTGCAATGAATAATTTAATTGCACTATAGACTAAACTATAGAGATTGTTTTACTTTATAGTATTGCATTTTCATTACATTGCATATTATAGAGTCCAGATCAGAAACGTACAGAACCATTTGTTTTCCTTTCATGGAAAAGGAACATATACGTGACCACGGGCTCGTTTTGAACCACTGTTCGCAAAACATATTGTATATACCCCAGGTTCTCTAATTGTGGGGTCCCCATGTCTTGAAAAATATCTTGCTGAGCGCCGGTGCCTGTCCTAGCTGGTGAAGGTACCAGAACTGTGCTTCTTCCACCGATAGCCGGTCACATATACAAGCAATTTCTCTGCATTGATTTGATCAAACCATACTGTGTGGCTGATTCTCAACAGTAAGCCACATGGGCTCCTGGGTAGCTACCTGCCTCTTACCGCTACTGTTCATGAAGCTCAGATGGAAGCCTTGATATCTCAAGATGCGCACTCTCTCTCGCATGAGCGACACCAACGAACAATGACGAAGTTTATCTTCTACCTCTTACAACTACAACAGCTGTACAGTCAACTAGTACAGAAACACAAATTTAGATCCGGAAACCTGACAAGAATAAAGTCTACATAAACGTACCACAGATCGGGTCATCACCCAGTTCTACCAACCCTGCTGAGCTGCCAAAAATAGATCGGACGGCCTCTGGTTATTTAATCGACTTTGATGACTTCTCATCAGATTCAACTGACCACCGCCTCCGCCCCACCACCTCTCCCATTCAGGCTGAAAGTCTGTGTTTTCTATCTTTGGTTAAAAAGGACATATTTTGTTAGTCCTTGGTTACATCCTTGGATTAAAATTGGGTTACTTTTCCTGGCTCTCTGGATTGGTTTGGTGTCTGTCTTTTTCCTGCTTTTAAACAAACGTTATCTTCCGGGACACTCTGCAGTACAGCTGGTGAACTTGGTACTCAAATCACATGCATCATCACACCGTGAACGGAGAGACCTTTCCCTGGTGAACATTACAGTGATGGGATAGGGTAACGTATCATGTATGTGGCCCTACTGAACTGCTACAAATTCCATATTTGTTCAAAATGCCTTTAAATGAAGTCATTACCCCTAGTACTGTTTCTGATGATTGGGACAGTAACACAGTGCATGAATTTCTAGAAGATATAGAGCATTCAGCTGTGTTGTCCTCTGATGAATTATATGATGGTACATCTAATTATGATGACATGTTCTATTTTCAACATTGTGTTCATCATTTCCTGCATAAATCCAGTGTTCCACCGGCTGTTTATAATTTCACTCAATGGGAACATTGCCCTACATCACCATGGGGTAGTTCAAAAGAATTTGCTCAGAAATTTGCTTATTTTTCAGGCTATATTTTTCAGGCTGTGACACATCTGCCCAGCCTCATATTATTATATTCTTGCATCAACACCAGCACAGAAAAATATGCTAACTGACACCAAGCCGATACATTCTGCAGCTTTTCTTTCCCATCTATCTGTACAGGGATTCAACTTCTGGAGGGACACTATAAATATAACATCTATTTGTGGGACAAGAGATTGACAGGTTCAGGGAACAGAGGCTTTGTTTAGAGCATACCTCCTACCACAACACATGATTTTCCTGGACAAGACTTTGCAACAAACTTCATGTCTTAGAATAGCTGAAATGAAAGACTTGAACAATTCCCACATTCGCACGTATTGACAATTGGCAACAATTTACGCACTATAGTGAGGCTACATTGGATGCCATGCTGCGTAATAGCAAGTATAATTCATCCGACCCCAATTAGAGGGGCTGGTTGGTTTGGCCACTAGAAAATAACGGGTGTCAGGCGTGATTCCTAGGTAACATCTAGGGTTTCAAGGTTAAAAGACCTGACATGCGTTATGTGCAGTCTGAACATTCAGGGGTGGTGACAACTTACAGTGTTGGGAAGTTGTGCCTTGATTAGCTAAAAACCTCGAGACTGTCTCGGGTGAAAAAATACTTGTCCCTTTTGTCTGATGACTTGGATCTCAGGGACTTTTTACTAGGTCCCCGGAAGCCACGTCAAAAGCACTTCTTGTATGAAATGTACAATGAGATATGGAAGGTTTCTCAGCAGGACGTTGCTGAAAAGCTGTGTGAAATTGACAGGGCTAATTTAGAAAAGGCTTTGGCAGTGGTAGACAACAGTATAACCACCTTATCCTCTAGAATATGCTCTTTCGGCAACATGGTGTCATCTGTAACAGACATTATACAGCAGGACATGTCCGCAATACAACATGGGCAGTCACAGCTTCAGTCTATTATGCTATTGAGCTGGGCTCTTCAAACGTTACATTCCATCCAAGTGCCATGTTAACACCACTAGTCTGTTTTCCCCTTATCAAGTGATGGAACAACAGATCCTCCTGGCTTGGAACGATGCTTAGTACACCATGTTACACATTGAAAAACTAGAGAAATTACCTTTCACCTTTGCGGAAACGCCATCTATGGATTGGATAATCCATGGGTATATTACTTTGCCAATTTTGACATTCCACTTTCAATATTGTCTGCAACACCATCAAGTAGGCACATATGAAGCATTAGGGGAAGGGTATATACACGAGTATTGGGAACTACCTTTGAAGTATCGATGTAGGAATGGGGAGGCTGAAGTCTTTCTCAGCGGTTCCGACTGTGAGAACACTTTAAGTGAGTCCCTGGACTGCAAGGACATTTTGCTCCACAGGCCTTGTAATGCGTCTGTGGCGAACCTTTCCAGTTATCTGAAAGGTTCCCCAGCGGCCGTGATTTGTCCAGATTTCAAATTGCTCTCTAACGGGAGCTATTTGATGCTTAACAGTCCAGGCTGTTGTGGGATGAAAACCGGCATCTCCTATCTGCTGACTGTAAATTCCATAGTTACTTGTTGTTCTCAAGTTTTGTTTCCACCTGCCCGCACAGTTAGGGAGGCAACGCTTTGATGCTCTGAGCAAACTGAAAGCCATGCTGTTTCAACAATATGTGACCTTAACATCCGCTAAAGAGACGTTGGATCTCCAGTTTGCGAGGTCCTCTTCAGAGATACAGGTGCCACTTCATACTAACTTCCCACTGCATTTTGGCTAGCTGGTCCATCATATTTTTAACATGCCTGATACGAAGGAAATAGCATGCTTTTTTAAGTCTATAGGCTCTGTTGTTGGTCAGTACCTTCCAGACAGTTTTCGGGGTCATTCTATCTTTCATACACTCCGTACTCTGAAGCATTTTTGGAGGTCTTCCGCTTGTCCTGCTGCTGATTGCCGGGACTGTGATTTTAATTTTCCTTCTCCACAATGGATGTCCCAACTCAAAACGTCAAGGAATGAGCCCTGCCACGTCTGCTTTTGTGCCTTGAACGTACGGTACATTGCTTCGGCACACCTCTGCTTCAGGAACTGAACAAACATTGGTTCTTGTTATTTCAGCCTGTCTGGCTGCACTGATTGCACCCTCTATTCTCCTATCTGCTGTGCACTTTCGAATGTGCCATGGATTTATGCCTCGGATCGCAGTCGGTTGAGCCGTCAGACATACATGTACTGGTAGACCCCTTAAAGGCCCATGTGTATAGTTGTCCCCAGCGTATTCCATTGCTGGTGAACGCATTTTTCAAGCCGTCCTGGAATGCTTCAGCTCCTAGTGAATTTGATCTATGCTCTGCGAACCTTCTACAGGCTGTGGTCACTTCCTCAGCCGCTGCTGTGGGGACTGGATGGGAACATATTTGCTCCATAAACCTGCTTCGAGGTACGCCTTTGGGAACATCGTCTGCGGTTGCTGGAACGAGAAATGTTTCATCTACCAGTCAGGAACACATAAACAATTGGCTATTACGTTCGGTGGGAAAGTCTATTGTTTGGTGATTTGGCTTGGTTTTTACAAGTCGACTTTTAAATTTTCTTCATTTTTTAAATGTTTTTAAGCGAATGGCTTTCTGTGTGCTTTGAGTGTCAAACGTACATGATTGCCTTTTTTTAAGCTCGGTTTTAAAGTACTTTAATATAATGGACCCTTTTTGTATGTCACGGTTTTTATAGCATTTAGGCTTTTAGATAGCTCTTTGGTCATCCCTTTGTCTGAGGAGTGGGTGTTGTGTCTGAGGTAGGTCCACATAGAACCGATGCCATCTTTTGTAATGGACATGTTTTCTTAAGTTGCTTTCCCCTTTACACAGTAATCTTTTACACACATTTGCGTGCGTGGCAATGTTGGATTAGTTTCTCTGAAACTGCTTCGCTTACAGATTCTGTACCGTCTAAAATTATCATGATTCCTTGAACACCACGTACTAGGTCTCGACACACATTACGCAAATGCTGTTCTATTTATCATCCACGGGGCGACATGGCTATCTATAAACCAAAGCAATGCTGGCCTGCACAGAACTCACAAGGATGCTTTTCTTTATAAATAAACAAGCATTTCCGGGTTTAGGCAGAGGAGTGCTCCGCTGATATTGGCGAGGTCTCTACACGCTGATGCTTTGGTCCAGCAGCTTGCAGACCTTTTCTTGCGAGGGCGTCCCGCGTGTGACAAAGGCGGGGACTTACATTCTTTCCCATCACGTAACTGGGGTTGGATCATCCAGAACGGGAATTCTTGGCTGTACATACACACACACTCGCCCTAGACACTTAGGTTAGGGACTGCATAGTAGGAGTACGACCAATTTTCTTTATTGTATTTTGTACCTGCATATATACATTGTTTTACCACCATGGTAAAGCTGTTTATTCTGTTCACCGTTCTGGTGCGTTTAGTAACTTTGATTTGCTTCTGTCTATTGATTATGCCAGCACATATTTTATACAAGAATCTTGCTGGTTCCATAAAATATTGAAAACATCCCTCTGTGTATTTCTTGTATATTTCTATGAGAGTACTAGAGCACGAGTGACTAAACAAAAGGGGTGTCTAGAGCTGTTGCCATGCTTCCTGGGGGACCAGGCTTGTCATGTTCAGTTGTTGCCAGAAACCATTTGCTGCCCGCCTAGGTTTAGAGGGGCTTATGGTGGCACTGTGAGCTACCTGGTCTATAGGACAACATGTCCTGAGGTGGTGCATAGAATGACGATTCTCCAATTAACATACAGAGAGAATCATGATTTCATTAAAGAACACGGAGGCTAACATTCTGCAATATACTTTTATTGCTGCCCACACATGCAGCCCTTTAAAGAACATGTTTACATCATAAACTAAACATTTCATAGAACATTATATAACGTCATGGTAACCAAGCATCGTCCTCTTAGAACTGCGACAAAGTATAGAATCTGTTTATTTGACGTCTTCCTCTCTAATTGCATTCGATAAGGAGGAGATTTTCACAGAGACGAAGTGTTTGGAAAGAATGTAAAGAGATCAGGTAATATCAATTGCTAAAGAAAATTGGAAACAATCAATCAATGTATAACTTTATGTAATCGCGTGTATGTAGAACAATGTATACACAAATTTTTACATTTTTTTTTTTTTTAGAAAGTAACTCTCTAAACAAAGAACATTTACCATTCTCCACCAGGGTGTGGTGGGTGAGATAATGTTAGCCTCCGAAGTCATTAATGAAATCATGATTCTCTCTGTATGTTGATTGGAGAATCGTCATTTCACTACAAGACCGGAGGCTACCATTATGCATGTTTAAAGCTTTTTAAAAGCTATATCACTTATGTGTTTCACAGGTTTAAGGTAGAATTTAGCAAAGGTGGATGCATTTGACCAATCTGCTGCTTTTAAAATATCAGGAAGGGAACCTCTGCCCCAAAACACTTTACTGGCCATTGCACCGCGGGAAGAGTGTGCACCCAACTTGGATAGTTCTATTCCTGCTTCTAACATGACTGTTCTTGCCCATCTTGAAATTGTAGCTGAAGAGACTGCCTTATAGGGTTTTACGAAGGATATTAGTAATCGATTTTCACCATTTGGTCTAACATCAACCATTTTTTGTTCATAAACTTTCATGCAGCTTACTACGCACAGTTTGGGGTAATCAGTAAAATAAGGATAAATATTTTCAGACATAGTTTTGGTCCTTTTCCATATTTCAAACAGTACTCCATCTGGGAAATAATATCTATTACACGTCTCTAATGCCTTAACATCTAACGGATATTAGACAAAGCAAAGTTGCTAACTTAATTGATATTTATTTTCTGGAAAGGTAAGTGTTATCAGGCAAGAGGCAAATAGGTCGAAAATAAGATTAACATTCCTTAGTGAGTCATATTTGGCCCTGGGAGGGCGTCTAAGCCTTATTCCCTTCATTACTCTGCGTATTAAAGAGTCGGTACTGATAGAGTAATCGTTTACTATTGAGTGGCCTGCTGAAATCCCTGATCTGTAACCGTTAACTGTTCTATAACATAAACCTGATTTAAATAAATCTGCTAGGTAGTTTGCTACATCCACTACAGGGGCGTCCAACTACACCATTTCCTCCATACACTAGTGTATCTTTTCCTTGTTCCTGGTGCCCATGATTCATCCAGTAGGTTTTTAGCTTCTCCTGAAAAGCCCAGAGTATCTTTGGGATCCCCTGAAATCTTCCAAGCTAGAAGGTTCATGTTTCCCTCTTGAAGAAGAGGGTGCACCTCCCTTTCTTGTCCCTCGAGAAGTTCTAAACTCCCTGGGATAAAGCGTGGGACCTCCATTGTCAGTTCCATCACCCCTGGAAAACAAATTTGAGTATTCCAAAAAGGTGTAATTAAGACGATGCTGCATCGCTCCGTTTGAACTTTCAGTAAGATCCTCTGATTCAGTGCGAAGGGAGGGAACGCGTAGCAGTTCTTTGTTCCAAGATTGGACCAGAGCGTCTACTGCTGCGGCTTGGGGATCTGGTATCCAACTGTAATACTGATGTATCTGAACTGTTAGCCTGCTGGCAAACAGGTCCACCTGGAAAGGACCCCACAGGTCCTGAATCTTCTTGAAGACTAGTGGATTCAGATTGCACTCATGTATAGCCTCTCTTCGTCAGACACTACTGTAGGAATGCACATGCAATATAACCTGTACCGAAGATATGTAGTGCTTAAGAATAGATACAGACTAATGACAGCGAGGTATACAATGTACGGTATTATCTACAATGTACTGCAAGTTTAACTGTGCATATACATGTTTTGTAGAAAAGAAAAAGAGAAAACCAATAAAGTGTGTTTAAAAAAAAGACTAATGGGGGGTGGCCGGGAGCGTCAAGATGGCGGTCGCACTTTAGAAGTGCTCTGGACCCCTCCGTCATCCGCTCCTCAATCCGTTGCTATCGGAGAGTGCTTACCCTGTAATCCTGTTGCTGAAGATACCCTTAGCTTGGGACCCGGGCTGGAAAACGGATTCAGCGAAAGTTGGGCCCAAATCCAGATCCTGCGACGACCCTGCGCGCCGGCCTGGGCTCAAGATGGCGGCCCCTGCTGGAGATGGCTCCCGACTCATCACAGTGGCGCTGTCTGGCTGCCCCGGCCACTGTCTGGAGTGAGGGGGGCTCACGGAGCTAACTGCATCGTCCTGCGCCCAAAACGAGGAACTACCTGTCCGCCCGTGGCTGATCCCGGCACAGAGGTGAGAAGCGCCATGGACGCCCGAGGCGGGCCCCGTTGACCGCGCACTGGTGCGGGCGGGCTGAGGAGGAGTCCGGCTGTCATTTCGGGCGTCGGGGGGACGGGGGCCTCTTTCTCCCTCCTCCCCCCTCCTCTGGTGATCTACGCCTGACATTGCCTGCGGACGCTGCACCTTGCGCCCAGCTTCAGGATTGAGCCGCGTTCTAGGCCTGCCACCAGAACCTGCTGCGACCGAGGCCTCGCGCTTCAGCCCCGGCCCTGGTGAGAGTGCGGCGGGGAGACGCCGGGGGATCTCGGCTGCCAGTCCGGGCAGCGGGGGGTCCTGCAGCTTCTTCTTCTCCTCCCCACCTCCCACCCCCCCCATGCTGCCATAAGCCTACCTGCAGGGCTCAGCCCCACGTCCCGGAGCGGGCCAGCGACCTCAGCGGGAACCAGCGTGACACTACGGGTGGTGGGGGGATTGAGGCCTCCTTCTCTTATTCCCCCCCCCACCACCTTCTGGCACCCTGAGCCCTGCTGTCGCAGGCCGGTGCGGCATCCTGCACCTTGGAGGAGGACTGAGCCTCGTCCACTGGGCCGTGCACCACAACAGGCGGGGAAGCAAGGCCTACAAGCTCTGGCCTGGAGCTGACGAGAGAGTGGGGAGGAGCGCCGGGGGTGTCCCGGCTGTCGACTCGGTCGGGCCCGGTTGCTGGACTGCTTTCTTCCTCCCACCCCCCCCCCCAACCCGGCGACGGGCGCAGGGACACTTCCGAATTGAGGGGGGTCTCTCCCCATGCCTGTCTGTTCCAGGCTGAACCCGGAGCCCTGAAACTGTGGAGAGAGCGCGTTGGGGTTCAGCTGTCGCTTCGGGCAGCGGGAGATTGGCCTGGCAGCACTTGCCCCTACTCCTACTCCTGAGGGGCTGCGGAAGGGCCACCCGGTCTTCCTCTTTGGGCCTCCTGGCAGCACGAGCTGCATCCTGTAACATCGCTGCAACGGTGTGGAGGGTCTGGTGTGCGTCCCCGGAGCCGGTCGGGCTGCAACGGAGCAAAGTATCTGGGAGTCCTCACTGACCACCTAACTGATCGGTGGAGTCCTCCCCCCCCGCGCCTCCTCCTGGGATCTGGTGCCGTAGGAGTGAGCCTTGGAGCTGGTTCTGCCGTGGACACTCACTTGATCCCTGGAACTCCCACGGATTCATGGTGGTGGATGGCGGCACGGCCCTGGGGCTGGCTTCCTCGTCCCCCCCCCTCTAGCCCTACGTCCACCTTACGCACAGCTGTAGGTGCCTAGATGATCGACCGTGGATTCGCACGGTGACCTAGCCTGGTAGAGCCTGCTGTAGCTGTCCCTGGGTGGTGGGACTGGAGCATCTACCTGCGGCCCGCGCGCCTCCCCCCCCCCCCCCACCTGGAGCCGCGATGAGGAGACCGCATGGCTGCCGGCCTGACCACCCCCTTCCTTCTTCCTGGCCTGGAGTCCCGGATCCGTCCGTTGGCTGGTAGCAATGGGGAGAGACCGGGGACCGAAACCTCCCACCACGCAGACCAAAATGGACCAATATACGACTACAGAACCCGGGGCCACGGGCGGTCCTACGGAGAAAGATACCCCCGCTGCTACGGACCTCACCACCATCCTTCAAGCTATCAGCACCTCCCAATCTTCGGTGGAAGGTAAAATTGGAGAAGTCTGCCAAGACCTCCGTAACGCCACGGCCCGCATCAAAGAAACTGAGTCCCGTATCTCTACGGTGGAAGATGACGTCCAACAACTCAAAGACCAGGTCGCCCGCCTTCAGACTCAAACTAAAGAACTACACAGGCGTGCTGAGGACGCTGAGAACAGGTCGAGAAGAAACAACCTCCGCCTGGTGGGGTTTCCGGAGGGCTCGGAGCAGGGCCAAACGGCCGAATTCATTGAACGCTGGTTGCGCTCCTGGATGCCCGAAGGCTCTCTTCCCTCATGGTTTGCCATCGAGCGAGCCCACCGCTCTCTCGCCCCAAAACCGCCACCGGGAGCGCCACATCGACCAATAATAACGCGAATTCTTAACTTCAAAGACCGAAACTCCATCCTGGCCGAGGCCCGCAGGCAGCCACATCTCAAGTATCAAGGCCAGACGATCATGATTTTTCCCGATTACACACGGGAAGTTCAGGGCCAAAGACGCTCATTTGGAGAAGTCAAGCAGAAGCTCCGCGCCCTAAACATCCAGTACAGGCTTCTCTTTCCGGCCCGTCTTCAAGTGGTGTTCCAAAACAGAACCCTCTTCTTTGACTCCCCTGAGGAGGCCTGGACGTGGCTGACGGAAGAGCGCCCCTTGAGAGTCACCACCCAGAGCCAGTCCCCCAAGAGCCACACCGAGGGAGCCCAGGGGGGTTTGCCTGAACCACGCCCTAAACACACCCGCTCATGCAGAAGGCGAGGCCAGAGACGAGTCAGGTCGGAGTCACCGCCGAGACCCGGACTGCGTCCAGCATCTAGAGAATCCACGAACAACCTCCTAACTCTACGACGCACTGGCTCATCGACTCATTCAGATCGAGGTGGAACCTCGCCCCGTCCTTCCTTGCTTGATCTGGCAGACACTGATCTCTCCCGGAGTCCGGCCCTCCTCAAGGTGCTACCCTAACTCCACAATAGACTGTTGGTCATAATCAACGCGGTGGTCCACGCTACAGCAACCTTGTTCGCCACCATTTATCTCTCTCGATGGGCATTGTAACAGAACATCCTGCGAAGAGGAGGGGCCTCCACGTATCCCTATTCCCAAGCGTTTTAGTTTGGTTCCTGTTTTAGTCACTTACCTGTTAGGGTCGACAGATGCTTCAGTTTCCGAAGTGTAGGGAGGGGGTAGGGTAGGGGAAAGGGACCGTTGTCCCCGTTGTTCGTTAACACGTCTTGTTTATCACACCAGCATCTCGACCCAGCAGCATGGCACGTGTATACACAACTCGCATTATAGTGGGGCACTTACCACTCCACGCAGAGAGAGAGCTCCAATTGCGACTACCACCCATTTTACGACTCTCATCCCACACTCATACCCCCCATGACAGACGCCTATAGTGGAAGGGCGATGCTTCGCATAATATCCTGGAATGTTAATGGACTGTTGGACAGAGTCAAGAGAACAGCGGTCCTGCGCTATGCGCAACGCCACGTAGCCGACATATTGCTGCTCCAGGAGACTCACCTTGCAGGCAACCACTGCCCCTTCCTGGCGCGGTACGGCTATGATCGGGTCTGGCACTCTGGCTTTAACCGTGGGTCGAGAGGAGTGGCTGTTCTCGTGCGACGCACCCTTCCATTTGTGTTGCGCAAAGTCACTAACGACCTTCTGGGCAGCGTTATAGCCTTGGAGGGAACCATAGGGGGCCGGGCCCTCAACCTACTGTCCATCTACTCCCCACCATCGCTGCTAGCCTCCACCCTTGAGCGTACTGCCGAATTGGTGGCCTCCTTGCCCTCGGGGATGACAGTCATAAGGGGGGACTTTAAAGCAGTCATGAATCCAGCCCTTGACACCGCCAGTGCCCCTACGACCGCCAGAGCCACCCACGCTTATCTTTTGACAAATTGGGCGAATACCTTGGGGTTCTGTGATGCATGGAGACTTTGGCACCCATTGACCCAACAGTACACGCACACATCGGCGGCACATCACACGCACGCGCGGCTAGACTTCATTTTTATGCCAGCCATGGACTGTCGGGCAATTAAAGACATTGCCATCCTCCCCAGAGGTATATCTGACCACTCCCCTGTAGCAATGGAAGTGGGCGACCTCCCGGCCTCCTTGCGTCCCATCTGGAGATTAAACACCTGGTTTCTCTAGGGCAAGGACTTTAAGAAATCGGTGGGTACTGAGCTCCAACACTACTTCACCACCAATCAAGACTCCGTCTCCTCCCCTGGTACCCTGTGGGAAGCTGGAAAGGCCACTATTCGGGGCTTCGCTAAGGGCCAGCTCAAGCGCAAACGGCTTACCCAAGAATCCCAGATCACGCTCCTGGAAGCTCAAGCCACCCTCATTGAAAGTCAACCGCCAGAGCAGAAAACTGACTCCAAAGACAGAAAACTGACAATCCTGAGAGATTAGATTAGGCAGACCTCCCTGGAGGCCGCCAAGCTGTTGTGGAGGTCCTCCGTAGCCAGAGTGTATGGATGGGTGGACAAAAATGGGAAGCTTCTCCACCGAGTGGCCACATATCCAATGGCCAGTCGCATAATCCCGGAAGTGACAGCCCCTGATGGTATGGTCCAGCGCTCGCCGGCGGCGGTGGCCCAATGTTTCGCCACTTACTACGCTGCACTCTATTCCGCACAGACCCCCAGTCTCTCACTCCCCATGCTGCTTCGACAGGAGCGGATCTCTCTCCCGTGGCTCAGTGAACCTGAGATGGAGGCGTTGGACCTCCCTATCACTCTAGAGGAGGTTAATGACGCTATCTCTCGCATGGCTGCTGGCAAGACCCTGGGTCCGGACGAATTCCCGCAGGGGTTTTACGCGGCCTACCGGGACACACTAGCTCCCCGCCTCTTGGAGGTATACGCCGAGGCAGCTGACAGGGGTTCGTTCCGTACCGAAACTGATTTTGCCACTATTGTGGTGATCCCTAAGTCTCAACCCCCCTAGACACACTGTTCTGACTACCGGCCCATCTCTCTTATTAACTCAGAGGTTAAGGTGTTTGCTTCCGTCTTGGCCAACCGCCTGCGGCCGCTTCTGACCAAACTGGTCCATCCCGACCAGTGTGGCTTCATGCCCTCTCGGGGTACCAGACACTGCCTCAGGCACCTCCACCTCGCTCTAGCGAACCGCCAGCTGTTGACCCGTACTTGGCGCTCCTTCTCGTTGATTTCGAGAAAGCTTTTGATTCGGTAGACTGGCGGTACCTGGAGGAAGTGCTGGCGGAAGTGGGGTTCGGGAAACACTTTTGTAAACTGGTGAAAACCCTATACAGCGAGCCGCAGGCCCGAGTACTGGTCAACGGAGCATTATCACAGCAGTTCTCCATCAGGAGAGGTACGAGGCAGGGATGCCCCCTCTCACCCCTCCTCCTCGCACTAGCGATGGAGCCCTTCGCCTGCCTCATACGGTTGGACACGCAAATCATGGGGTGGAAATGGCCTGGGCTGGGTGAGGACAAAATCACCCTCTACGCAGATGACGTTCTGCTCTTTCTGGCCGAGCCGGCGCGGTCTGGGCCACGGTGTCTTCAAGCGTTGTCTCTTCGAGCAGACCTCCGGTCTCCGACTGAACCCTACCAAGTCCGTCCTGGTCCCCCTTCATAGCTCGAGAGACTGCTTTGACTGGCAGACCACGATACCCCTCCGGAGACAAACCTTCAAGTACCTGGGGATCTGGGTCGCCCTCCTCCCTGACCTCGCTTGGTCGCTCAATGTGACCCCGCTAGTGAAGAAAGCCCGCGCTGACCTCCTCAGATGGCAGGCGCTGCCGCTGAACCCCATGGGCAGAATAGCCTTATTCAAAATGATGATTCTGCCCAGGTTCTTGTATATACTTCAGAATACACCCTTACTCTTCTCGTGGGCCTGGTTCAGGGAGATGGACAGCCTAGCCACTAAGTTCCTCTGGGGGGGGTCGTAGGCCCCGATTGGCCCTTGCGCAGTGCCGGATCCCACCCTTTGATGGAGGCCTGGGAATGACAAACCTGTATCTATATTATTTAGCAACCCGGCTCCTCACAACACATGACTGGTTTAATGGCGGTTGGTCGGATCCAGCTTACAGAGTGGAACTACACGCCTGTCTAGCATCCAAGGGATGCTCTATGGGGGGATTATTCCCAGAACCATGCCCGCAGTAACACGGGGAGTGCTCCTGGCTTGGCGGGTCTCTCTGCGCCACACCCACTGGTCGGACAAACTGACTCAATGTACCCCCCTTTGGCAAGGCACCTGGCTCCGGAAGGTTGCCGGCTTACCTGGCTTTAGAGCATGGGACCTTATTGGTATATCACAGTTGGGAGACATCTGGGGAGGCGACCGTCTGCGTACCTTTCAGGACCTTCAAACCCGGTATTCCTTACACCCCTCACAGTTTTACCGGTACCTGCAACTGCGCCACGCCCTCCGCTCCCACATCTCAGAGGGTACCTCCTTACCTGAATATAGCCCACCTGAAGCTCAGATCATGACGGGCGACATGGGGAAGGGGGGATTTCCCGCATCTACCGTTCCCTTACGAACAACACTCCCAACACACTACACCGGCTTAGAGACCAGTGGGAGGGTTGGCTCGGAACCCTGGAGGACGAGGACTGGAGAGACGCACTAAAGACACCCAAAACAATCACTGTTTCCGCGAGACTCCGTTTAGTCCAAACTTACTATCTCCATGCTGCCTACCTCACACCGCTGCGCCTCCACCGCACAGGGCTCAGACCTGACGCGTCATGCTCCCATTGTAGCCAACAACAAGCTGATTTTTTTCACATGGTATGGCTCTGCCCCGTTGTTACACACTTTTGGCACTCTGTAGCAGGGGAACTCACTGAGGTCCTGGGATGGGAGGTCCCACACAATCCATTGAATGTGCTCCTGGGGGTTACTGAGGGGTTGGATGGATCCAGAGCGGACAAACTGTTCCTCAACACAGCCACAATGGTGGCCAAGAGGGACATTGCGGCTAACTGGCTGAACCCGACTGCGCCCACCATGGCCCGATGGCGCAGAGGGGTGGACTGGTGCGCAACGCAAGAAAAGACCTTGTATGCAGCTAGGGGATGCCCAGCGAAGTACCGCAAGGTATGGGGTAAATGGGTGGGGGTGCTAGAAGACTGACGCCCCGTCTGGGCCGTCATGGCCCCACACTGAGTACCTACTCTGTCCTCTTTCGGACTCTATGCTCTCAAGGACTTACTTGATGCTATACTGTTGCCGTGCTAAGCTGTATATTAATGTCTCTATTTGCTGCTGGTCTTTTGTTTGTTTTTCTTTGTTCGCATCCACCAAAATCAATAAAATTGATTATCAAAAAAAATAAAAAAGACTAGTGGATTCAGTTTCCAATTGCTTGAATCTCTTAGAAAGCTTGAGTTCCAATCTGCCCTTGTGTTTAGATGGCCAGGGATGAACTCTGCTTTCAGTACTGTTTTTTGACTCCAACAGAAATACCAAATCTTTTTGTCGAGGTCTGCAAGTATCTTTGACCTTGCGCCTTCTAAGCGGTTGATATAGGAGACAGCTGTACAATTGTCTAGTTTGATAAGAACTACACTGTTTTTTAGTACTGATTTGAAGCTCATTAAAGCATTCAAGCTTGCCAACATTTCTGGTAAGGTGTTGTAATCTTTTTTTAATCCCTTTATGGTATCTAGTACCCAAGAGTCTTTTGTTATTAATGACCAATGATGGTTGAAAAAACGTAGCCTTCCCCCTACCTTTAGATGGGAAAAACCAATGGGGTGAAACAGTCTTACCTTGCTGTCCTGAGCCTTGGAATCTGCCTTTACCACCACCTCGTGTGCGGGTGCTGCGGCCTCTTTGCGCAAAGAAGGAGTTGTTGTTTCCGCGGAAGTATCTCCCATAACCCCGTTGGCTTTGTTGGTAGTATGGGGACCTATATTGTCTGTGACTGACAGTCAGTCCCATCCTGTCAGCCCTTCCAAAAACTCTACCCCCGAACATACGTCTTATGTTTGATTAGGCTTTGCTAAAGGCGGAGAAGGTGGAGACGTACTTTCCTAACGTTTTAATAAAGTTTTCTCCGAAGAGTAAGCCATTCGGGTCACCCTGGACTTCTTTATTTGTAATGTCTCCCAATTTCGGATTTATTCTCATTAGTATACCTCTTTTCTTTCAGAGGTTAGCCCTGCGTTGGCATTACCAAGGAGGCATAGGGCACGTTGGCTCCATCCCCGGAGTAATTCTACATCCACAGGGGTGCCCTTAAGAGAGGCGTCTTCCACTAAGTCTAGGATTCTAGCCATTGGTCCTAGGGTGTCTAGTAGTTTATCTTAGCACTGTTTGAGGCAGCGCTCAAGTCCCTTTCTAGGACCTCTTCCTGTTTTAAATAGGAAGGTCATTAATTCGGGGTCTAGGTTTGGTGTCATCCCCGATTTATTATCTAAAAAGGGTCTAGGACATTCTGCCCTCATTAGATTTCTGGTGTCCTTTTCAAGGGGTTTCCGTATCCAGAATTGAATGAATTTTGCTACGTGGCCCAAAGGCCACCAATCGGATCCCCTGGGGTGTGTGATGCGAGTAGGGTTAAACATCTCCATTCCCACTGGGTCTTCGTTGTCAAGAGGATCAAATATGTACTCCTCTGCCTCATCATCAATATTTATTGGGAATAAGTATTCATAATCATTGTCGGTTGGTAAACTGAGGTCTTTTGTGCCATGAAGGTCACCTGGTCTTCATGTGCTGTGAGGGACACCTGTACTTATTGCGCCAATATGGTCGCTCTTTCTCATTGTGCCGCTAGGGGCACCTAGATCATCTGTAGCGCACAGGCTACCTAGGGATAGCTCCTGGTCTTTTGTAGCGTGCAGGCTACCCTGAGGTTCAAGGTGTTTGGTCTTTGTTAAGGCCTTACCTCCTTTTTTCAGTAAAGGGTTTTCCACCTCCGAGAGGTCAACTGAGTCTTCCTCAGTAATGTGGTCTCTTTTCCTTTTTTTTAAAGGCTGCCTCCACTGCCTCTTTTAATGAAGACTTGAGTTGTTTCTCAAAGAAACTCATTATCATATTTTCAGTAAGGGGGAGATCTTCATTATCTTGTATTCCATTCTCTGACATCTTGGAGGGACTTAGTCAGATCCCTTTCTCAATCTTTAAAAAAAATCTTATATTTAATTCTATCCCCTTCAATTAATGTAAAATCTTTTCTCTCCTATTTTTTTTTTTTTTTTTAAATTAGGCAGTATCTGGCAGTCTTACCCGTCTGTTAGCCCGTTCCCGTTGTGTAATTGCCGTTAAGCTTTGCGTTGTCATGGCAACACACAGCACAAGCTATATTTTTGTGTCTCCTTTGTTTTGCCTAATTGTTTGCCTAGGGGAAAGTGGTGCGCTCATCCCAGACGAAAAGCAATCTGGGCAGGATCCGCCCTCGTGTGTAGCGAGGATCGGGTAAGCTGGCCGACGTCTGCCGTACCTGAAAGGGCGGGGCGGCCAGCCGTCTCCTGGAATGGGGACTCTTGCCGGGTAAGTTTCGGCAGAGGAGCGTCTCTGCGCCTCCGCGGGAGAAACAGCCGGCCCGGTGGCGTCCCTGAGAGATCGGCTGCCATGCTCAGCTCGTAGGGCTCGCACTGGGGCCTCGGATGTCAGTTTGTCACTGCCTACGCCACTGTAATAAAAAACAAACTTCGAAAAATATTTGGGAAACCCGACTATAAATTGGAAGGGTGTTTGGAAGAAAAGATTTTACCTACCTTGTATGCCGAATATGCTAAGCGTAAAAGGCAGAAAAATTAAGAACGAACAGTATAAAACATAGTTCAGAGAAAAGAGCGTCATATTACTTACCTTTTCTAATGTCTTAGACTAAGCAATTTATATAATCGCTAGTACAAACATAGTAAAAATAGTATTAGAGTCAAATAAACATATACTCAACTGTCCAGGAGCAGCCAATAAAAGAGGACGATGCTTGGTTACCACAACGTTATATAATGTTCTATGAAATGTTTAGTTTATGATGTAAACATGTTCTTTAAAGGGCTGCATTTGTGGGCAACAATAAAAGTATATTGCATAATGGTAGCCTCGGGTCTGGAAATGAAATCAGTCTGGCACCAACCCAACGTTTATGCTGTCCACAAACGGGCAGTTCCTACCGTGAGGTGGAAACTACATGACAGTGGATAGTCTTCTGTATTAACATCTGCTACGGATTGGCCTAGAAACAGCCTCCGGAAGGTCTGAGGGCTCATTCGACCAGTGCCGAGGCTGCTACCATTGTGTTGGCATGCAGAGTACCTGTCTTGGAAATCTATTAGGCCGTGATGTGAGCGTCCATTCATACATTCACAAAGCACTACTACCTTGATAGCCAAGTCCGGTGAGAGGGGCACTTTGCCTGTTTGACCTTCAGGATTTGTTGGTTTGAGGCATTCCTCAGTCCCACTGCTTTGGCATCTATTCACAAAGTGCGGAATTTGCAGTTATAAGTATTGATCAGAAGAACAACTTACTTACCTTTGGTAACGCTGTTATATCTAAGGTTTTATTCTATGCACCTTCCCTGTTTCTCTGCCTCTGCTGCTCAGCCAGTGTGAATCGTATGGGTAGAATGTTGGTGTGGATGGTGATGTCACTGGAATGTTAGGATTGCTGTGAGGTGGAGTGTCAGTTAGATCCTGGGCTGAGCAGCAGAGAGACTGCTCCTGGTGGGGCCTTATTACATCTTTACTGGAAAACTCATCTAACATCTAAGATCAATAAACTTATATCATCTGTAACCTAACCAAGTCTACTGGAACTCCTTTACTATGATACAACAAACTCTCTCTATGGTGGACACTCTATCTAAAGCAGATTCCTCACTGCCTTCTAACCTCCTCGTTGTGTGGAAAGAATTCTCTTATCTACCTGTAAAAAGGTCCCAATTTAGAGATCAACAACTCTCACAACTGATTGGTTATTGAGATCTGTGTACAACGGCGCTGATAGTCAAGAAAGAAACTGACTTCAGCGGGACGGAGTGGAGCTCATATGTGGCTCCGGTGTCACTTCCAGCGCGAGATGGAGTTGACTTAAAGCTGCACAGTGCCACCTGCTGGCACATAGGAGAAATGCTGAGAATAATCTCTGAATCCAATTCAGTGCCTGGGGATATTCACTAGGTCCGGGATCTGCAATTAGAGTATCCGCCAGAAACATCATTAACATAGGTGAATAACTTGTTCTTCCCACTCTATTGTAGAGCCTAAAGTGCAGCTTCAGGCAGGTAGCTGAAAGGAAGGCACAGAGATACATGTGGATGTGGATGGGGAGGAGGAGGTTTGAAGAGATGGTAGTAAAACACTAGGTTCTTTTTCACTTTGTGTATGTGGGAGATTAAATGTAGAGGGTTTTTGGGTTGGTGCCAGAATATCACATGTTTTGGTGGGGGAAGAGAGGGCAAATGCGGGGGCTGGTGAGGATGGGTGGGTATATTAATGCTAGTGAAGTGTAGGGTAGCAGGATGCTAGGTGCCATTTTAAAAATTAAGGTGATGGAGTAGAGGGTGGCCAGCTTATGGAAATACAGGGCAAGGATGGGTACAGGTGAAGCCTTTATGTATGGCTCATCCACGCCTCCTCTATTTCTGAACAGCTGATTACAGGAGTGGCAAATGAAATGGAGGGGGCCATAAATTAAAGATGGGTAACTGAAAAAGGGGATGTTTTTCGCCTAGAAGTTCAGAGTGGCCTCATAGACCATTCCAGCAATACTCTTGTTGCCTTTTTGATGTCACTGGGAACCCCTTGATGAAAAGCACCCCTATTATTCACAGTTACCTATATATAATTCTATATATTGTGGGCTGTGGGGAAAGCACATTTCACTCTTTTGGGGGTTGACAGGATCCTGGCACTACAGCTTTCAAATTTTAAAATTGTTCTGAACATAGACAAGGTGTAAAAAACGAGGTCTTTTCCTTAGTGTTCAGTACTCCCCAGTGCAAAATAGAATGAACATTTTTCTATCATTCAGGGGTTTGCTCTTCGTTCTAGAGGAAATGGGTTGAACACAACAGGGCCAGTAAGTTATTCACTCCACACACAGGGAAAAAGGAAGTTAAACTGTCCTTAGGCGGAGAGCAGCATCAGTATGGCCTTCCCTGTCCCTCCAGTCAGTCTCTTGGATGTCAAAAGCTCTAATTTGATGTATCCAATACCTTTCAAATTTTGCACTTCTTCCTTGCTGTTTTAAGCTAGCGATGAGAGCTCTAGCTGTTCCCTGTAAATGGTCTGACCTGTTGTTGGGATCTCTATACAAGTTTTGAAGCCCCAGAAAGCTCCATCTATCAGCAGCAATACTCCAAAAGTTTGGATCCATATTGTTAGTGAGGACAGACTAATGATTGCCACAAGAACTTGTAGTAGTACAAAAGAGGTTTAGAGATAAGGCTTCTCAGGTGGTAAGCTATTGTCTGTAAATTCAGAAAAAGGCAGGTGCATTGGACCATTCTTGAACTGTGTCGGACAGGCTTCTGTGTTTTGCTTTTACCCCATATTTGATTAATTTGTGGAGATCTGCATTTAGATTTAGCCCCCCTCAAGCCTCTCCCAACAAATGCTCCATTCATCACTTATTTTCCATCAGTCTAGGCATGGTGCGATTTTAGGAGGAATGTATTTATAAATGATGGATGGTTAAGTGTGTTAATATGCTGCAGAAGGTTGAGGCATTCTATGTGGTTCCAGAGTAGTGGAATTTACAACATGAGGCTGGATGTGCTAAGCATTTGGAAAGCTTGGTGGTCATTCAGGAGTTGTGTGAGTCTTGTATCATGTGGTAAGTGTAGGGCATATTGAGCTTTCTGATAGTTTGAGAGGTGTGTGTTCAATAAGATTCAAAATGTCATTGAGTTTGTTGTTTGGTGTGCTGGAAAAGGTTACATGTAATATGTTTGTGTCTATTGGGTAGTGTCTAGATCTACCAGTGTTTGAGAGGTTTGATATAAATTAGGATCTTTATGAGATGTGGAAAATGACGTTGTACTCGTTGATGGCTAGGCTTCACTGTTATTTTGAGGAAATGGGGTATATTATATGGTGTGGATATTCGACCTCACCGTGTAATACATTTACCAACCCTTTTAGGACTAGTAGGTTTCATTTGTGAAATCTTTAACTCAAACCTGGGTAGCTGTGGCTCTAAGCAGTCAAGCTTACACAAAGGAACAAGTGTAAAGCATTTAAACAGCACCAAAATAATTGAAAAAGAAATGCACAAGACACTCAAGAAATCCGACACCAATCTGTAAAAAATAGAACGTATTTTTATATAATTTGTAACTCCTCAAACTAAAAAGATCCACCGGAGGGTTCCAGAGATACAGATTTTACAAGGTATAGTAAATATGCACTTTTGTCACTTAACTGCAAACAAGCATTGGCAAATTCAACAAATTTCAAATTCAATGCGGCTACTTCCAGTTACTTTGGCCAACTGCCTGCAGCAGGGAGCCAGTCAAAGGGATCAGCAAAGTCTACAGAAACAGTTACCTCGAAGAATGGAGCAGTCTTCAGCAAGTTTCAGACACTTTTATCTCCTTCCTAAAGGGTTCTATGGAAGTGGGCCTGATGCAAGGGATACAGGGTGCTGAGCATCCTCAAGGATGCTATGTGGTCGACAGGCGTCTTTCTGTGGTTACTCCTCGGTCTACAGTTTGGGTGAGGTGGCCCTGGCCACAAGGATCGACGTCCCTCAAAGTCTTCTCGGACCTGAAAGAAGTTCAGTCGTCATTGGGCTACCAGTCGCCCGGTTTCGCGGTTTCAGCTAAATCCTTTCCTGGGTGATAACTCGTCTTCTGGGCAACCAAGCTGCACTCCGACAACTCTCCCAGGTCCAGCAGACTCGATGCAACCTTGAGTGTCTGGTCTTGGTCTCTGGGGCTGTGAGGCAAAAATCTGGGCTACCAACTTGCCCCAGCAGGCGTCTTCAGCTGTTGTGGCTGTGTGCTGCGAACAGGAGGTCAGCCAAACGACCCTTTGGAGTCTCTAGCTTCGCCTGGGCTCTGAAGGCAACTTCTTCACGATCAGGACACAACAGGCACAGTCCCCTCTCCTTTGCTAGTCACCAGGTTTAGCAGGTGCAATCCACTGTGGTGCCTCATCTCGTGGTGCAGCAGGGCAGGCCATCTTCGGACCTTCTTTCAGTCCGGTGGAGATCTGAGATCAGGGTGCCTTTTTTATGTTAAAAAAAATGCTCCCAGGGTAGGATGCGGATTGTGGCCAATGCGCTACAAGTTCCCTCCTTCCTGATGACCATTTCCTGCAAGGTGTAACATCTGGCCATCCCATGATGCACCATTTTGCCCACTCTCAAAATGGCACAACCCCTCTCTTGGCGTATAGTGCTCCCCAGCCCTCCCCAGAGGTGTAGCTACCAAGGGGACTACCCGCCCCTGGGGAACCGGTTTTGCAACTGTTTTCCGTCTCTTGCCCATGTGCCAACCTGTCTACCAAAACAACAGGGCAGCCCCTCGCCCAAGAGCATCCCATTTTCTCTTTCTCCCCAAACTCACCTTTTGGGCCAACACCCTAGTGGCTTCCTGCCAGGGAGAGGTAACGCCTCTCTCCTGCGCAGGCTGCTATTGTCTTCTTTCCTGGGAGTCCTTTGCATGTCTCCCCAGGACAGCAGAAAGCTGTCTCAGGGACGTGCAACCGTGGACAGGCACAGAGGAATTAGGGCAACAAAGTGACAACTTTATAAAAGCTGCACACTGCAACAAGTTACATTAATCATGACTTGGATATTAAGGCTTAATGTAACGAGTTGTTTTTATACCTTACAGTATCAACTTTAATATTTCCAGTCAGAAGTTAGCAGAGCTACTGTGGCAGCCTGCAACTCGGCACTCGCTACTAGCCTTTTCCACAGTAAAAACGACAATTGCAGGTTTTAACTGTTGGAACATGTAAAAACACATGTTCCATTTCATAATAGACAGAACCCTGCCTTAGGGATCGTTAGGCCTGCTTTAGGGGTGACTTACATATATTAGAAGGGAGGGCTTGGCTTTGCCATTGCTTTGCATGGCAAAGTCGGGTTAGCAGTTTTAAAACTGCTCTTCCAGTCTGTGATGGATGACTAGGAGCTGTGGATGGCACGACCAGTGCTGCAGACCCTGGGGGTGACCCTCTTATGTACAAGCCTTGTGTACCATTATACTAGGGACTTACAAGTATGTTAGCTTAGGCCAATTGGGTTTAAGCCAATCAAACATATACACGTAAGGTCAAGGCACAGAGTCTGAAGTCTAGTTAGAAGGCTTGAGTGCAAAAACAACAGCATAAGTCCCAAAACTTGGGGTTGACCATACAAAAAGAAGCATTTCCTTACTGTTATATCTATAGTGCAGCTGTTGGCAAGGTAACAGCATCAGGGTCTGCATTAAATGTCACAGGTAATGTATGTGCTATATACTTTGGAGTGTGTATAGATGTGCTATAAGTGATTGGTGTTTCAGTCGGTATGAAAGGAATGTGCAACCGGCATGAGCACTGCTGCGCCCAGTAGGTGATTAATACCCCGAATCAGAGTATGTCAGAATAGGGGGTGATATTTTCTGCAGCCAGTAAATACCTTTTACCCCATGTTTTGGAGGTAAAATGGGGATTTGTCTGCATTAGCCCTGACCGAAATAAATTCTGTGTATACCTGAGTCTACCCACATATTTTCCATTTTGGATTTTGTGTTCTTTAGGAAAGTTTTTGCCATTGGGCTCATTGTTGATGTTCGTTCTAGGTGTCTATTCTGGTGCTGAAGATGCGTGATGTGAACTGCTTTATTGAGGTGCGAGGCGATGACGTGGCTGTGGCAGTCCAAGCTGCAGAGGTGATCCCTGAGCACCTTGGAAATGTTGGGCTGCAGGACTTCATGCAGAGTAACGAAGGTGAAGGTGAAGGTAATACTGGATTATTGCTAGGATGAAAGGGAAGAGTAGCTTGTGGCCAGGAAGTGAAAGGAACACAATATTTATAATGTATTTACTTTAGGTACTTAAACAGTGGCAAGATGTGGTAATTGTAAAAACATTAAAAAAATAAAAAAGGATATTAAAATATAATTGCAAATTAAATGGAAAAAATAGGCAAAGTACAGGAGAGAGGATGATGTCCGCAGGTTGCCAGGAAATCTAATAAGAAAAATCTGTCTTTAATAGTGGAGTCTTACAGCCTTACAAAAGCTCAACAGGAACAATTTTCCAGAGATGTGCCAATTGGCAAAAAGCAGCATGGCTTAACTTAGAAGTGTGTAATTGGTGGACTCATTTGCTCTTAGTTTCACATAAGCCATAAGAATGCTCAACTTTTTTGCGAGGTAGGCTGGATGATTAAGGATGTTGCAAAACTTGAAATAAAAATGAATGAATGAAATAGATTTTATTGTATATAAATAAATAACACAAAAATGAAAAAACAATAATTAACAAATGCCCATGATCCATAACACCTGGGTCAGGCAATGTTTAAAAGTCTGTCCCAGAAGTTTTTGCTAATTAGTCTGTCGGGTCCAATAATTTATTAAGCTTCGATACAAAAGCATCAGATTGTAACACAAAGCAAATTTAATTGCCTCTTTTGTAGATCTGACATTGACTTCTTTAAAAGTATGACATAGATATTTTTACGTAAATTTAAGAATTTGGGACATTAACAAAGTATGTGCTCCAAAGTTTCACCCTTTAACCATGTCCGCTCGATTTCCACAATCCTTCGACTGTAATAATGGGATATAAAGTGGCCTGAATCTTCTATATTTCTTTTTTTTTGTGGATTTAATGCTGAGGCCATTTATGCTTGAATTCCTGATAAATAAGTATTAAATATTAACTCCAAATGTTTGTAATTTAATAAAATGCACAGGTCACTTGTGTGGTTGTCCTCCTTCAGGGTATACCTTTTTAGTTTCTTCCATTTAGGTATGCTGATAGTAAACACTAAATCTAGAGCTGGGAAATTATATTCCTTTATGAAACTACTAATACTGTTTAGATTTAAATACAGATTCCTTACGTGTTTTTGTTCTAGGTCGGCAAGCATTAGGCCTTTTAAAGTTCCTGTAGTAGCACTCTTGCTGATACAAATATAATTGATGGGGACACCGATGTGGCGTGCTAGCATTGATAATATATTGAACTCAGTCTTGTTTTGCAGTGTTGTGTTGATGACCGAAGATTTAGCAGAGTTTTAATATCAGGGGGTGTGCCGTTATAATCATTTTGACAGTTGTGACAATAGTGTTTGAAGAGACACTAGTTGAATTTTGTTCATCTTTCAAGTTTTGGTCAGAATAGCTCTGCTATATTTAAGACTGTTTCTTTACTATTGCTGTACATGGGTAACGAGTTCTGATTTGATGAAGTACATTGGGTGCGTTAAGTTTGTGAGCTACTTGTAATGGGTAAAGTTACTTCTACCTCATCCATTTCGGCTCCATTTACATGTCTTTTATTCCTTTTATTCTCATCCTTAGTAGAGTTAAGTGAGGAGGATGTCTGAAGTCTTTTCTTACCCACAGAAATCTGCTGGGTCTCCCGTCTTGTCATGAGCAAGTTTTCATCTTGCACTCTAAACCTATTATTAACCAGGTTGCTGGTGGCACTCGCTTTCCTGAAGTTGCCGTTCTGTAGTTTTGCAGTTCTTTTGTGATATGCTACATGCTGTGTAGAGAGTAGTGGGCCACACACTGAGTGCACAATAAGTTTGATAGTTGCCCTAGCTTATCTAGATAGTGGCGACTGCATCAGTACCTTATGTTTGTGATCAATAGAATACATTTTACAGTGGAATGTCCAGTGGAGTGGCTAGGAGCGTGTCCACCCACTTGGAAAGCATCCAGTCCTGTTCACTGTAGTCGGCTGATCAGAGATCCCCCTCCCTACTCTGCCATTGTGCACAAGACTAGCTCATTGAGCCTGGTTTGTCATCCGCTCTCCCAGAGCTGAGCTTGCTAATGCCTTCACCCGCAGCAAGCCAGCCTACTGCTCCCTACCTCACCTATCAGTAGGCAAAAATCTCCCCTTTTGCTCTGTCACAGCCCAGGCCAGCCCCCACCTGTGTACCGGTCAATGCACAGTCATCCCACCTGATCGCAGGAGCACACATACCCTCAGCCTGCACCCATCTCTCCAACCAAATTCCCCTAAGGGCACAGTTGGGCAGAATCACCTGGCCCCCTGTTAACCCAGGCCGATTTCTCCACTCAGACTCACCTGGGGGGTCCCGGCTCAGAGGTGGGCTGCCCCAGCATCACAAGATTAATGGACCTAGCAGATGTGGACTGGCAAGTGATCAACAGGCTTGGGGAGCACCTCATTGAACAACAGGGTACCGCAAGCAGGCACGCTCATGCAGTCACATATAGAGCGCCGATCCGAGGCACACATCTCAGCGTCTCAGTAGCACTGTCACAAGTGTATAGACAGTACTGCATAGCCCCTGAGCCGGATATGAGTGTGTAGGGGGAAGAAAATGTAAACCTGAAAAACAATGTAGCCTAAAGAAGGGACAAGAGTGAATAGCCGGTGGGGCAAAGTGGCCAGAGGGCAAAAGGGACTGGTGCTCAGTGGGAACAGAGGACATAATTAATGGATTGGGATAGATACGACCATGCAATTAGACAGTATGAGATCATTTAAACAATCCTGAGGGAAAAAAATGTCATGCGGCATTCAGGGGCAGGAACTGTGGTAGATGCTTGGCTTTGTGTTAGGAGGGTGAGCTGAAGCAGAACATTTGGAGACAGAATAGATGCAAACATGTTCTGTGGTGACAGCTGTGGAGTGGCCTCAGATTCAGAGATAGTGGTAAACAGCCACAGGCAAAAAGGGACTGCGGGAGCAGGTAGCAACAAAAATGGGTCAAAGTTGCTACCAGGGCATGAGGTGTTGTGACAACCGTGGAGGTAGGGTAAGGAGGTGCAAACTTCGAGTAAAGAGGTGGGGTAACTCTTGGAGCAACAGGGTGAAGGACAGCCATGGAGCAAGTGATTAAGTTGTAGGCCAAGAGGGGAGGTGTACCCGCCAATTGCAAGAGGATGAGCAGCAGTAGAGGTGCAGAGCTGACATCGAGGATGGAGCAGTCACAAAACAAGCAAGAGTAGTGTAGTCATGCAAATACGAAAAAAGCTGCAGCCATAGGTCACAATGGAGCCAAACATTTAGGGGCAGGATAACTGGCAAATTAATGGATTAATAGGTTGAGGCTGGAAGAGGCAGATGAGAGAAGAGTGCAAGGTATTAAGAGGTAGTGGAACTATCAGTTGGTGAGAGGGTAGCAAAACAGCCAACATGACGGGGGCTGCAAAACCAGAAAATGAGTGAAAGGGTGGAGCAGTCTATGAATCAAAACATTAAGCTCTTCAACTGGTTGCACTGAACGTCTGAGTAGGCATGAGGGTCTGAGCAGCCATAGAATAAGGAAGGTGCAGTAGGGAGTAGCTATGGCAGGGGACTTGGTTAAGGGCCTGTGTGGTTAAGAGAGAACTTTTGATGAGTCTGGATTATGACTGTAGCAGAGAGATAGTAAAAAGTGTTGCAGTTCTGAGAGTTATGTGGACTCACAGAGAATGTATGATGCATCGAGAACGTTTGCTGATTGTCCCTTCTAATGAAGTGCTCACTGTCATCTTCAGCAGAGGACACCAGCTCACAGAAATCATCTCCATCGAGAGATCTTGGCCAGAGAGAGCCTGCAGTTTGCTTGCGTTTTGAGGCAGGGCCTGGTGCTGCTCGGCTGTCACCTCTTGCAGTACTGAATGGATTTCTGCACTTCCAGATCAGCCGCTATAGTGCTGAGCTCATGATCTCATCACTCACACACCTGGCTCCGTTTCTAGAAGACGAGGCACCTCCACAGGTCATCCCAATGAAGATAGAGATCATTGACACCCAGATAACCTTGAAGGTGAGGATGATTTTATAAAGCATCTTCTCGGAATATTCACATAAGTAGTTTGCTGTGGGTTGTATTACGGGTTCATTAAGTGTGTCAGCGCTCATGTTTTGTTTTTTGTTTGCTGTGTAGGACGATGGTCCGCAAATCTATCTCTCCTCTCCCGGGCCCATCCCAGTTACACTGGCAGTGGATCATATATTAGTTTTGCGCAAAGATGATGGTATCTTCTACATAACAGGTGAGTTAAGAAATGAACGCCCAACACCAGTCAGAACAGTCCATACCTCAGCTATATTCTTTTCAGGCTACCCAGTAGCCAGCACTGGCTCTACATTCAACACTTCTACACAATTACCTACAGATCTCTGTCTGGTATTCTGCAGCACTTTCTAAGGTTTGGGACTCCTTATGTGTCTTGCAGCACTTTCTATGGTTTGGAACACCTTATGTGTCTAAGCTTCTTGCTACTTCTCTTTAGCACAGCTCTTTCTTCTGTGTTGTAGAGGACAAGCCTACATATATCACTGATGATTTCAGCTGTATACCCACTTGCAAATTTTTGTTGTTGTTGAAATATCGTTTTTATTGGCATTTCTAAGATTAACTTTGGTACAATCTGTACAATTCTCATATCAACAGCAGGAACATACTGTTCGAGGCATATGAGCTGTAGATTGTATACTTGTGCATAGATCGCCATCTGGTGTTGGGCTCGGATGTTTGCAGTTTGTTTTTGTCTTGGAAGAGTCTTTGTAGTCACGAGATAGGTGACTCCTCCTCAGGACGATAGTGCGCATGGGCATCGACTCCATCTCTAGATTGTTTTTTTCCGCCATCGGGTTCGGATGTAAAACGTTCCGCTCCGGGTCGGTGTCGTATTCGATCCCCCTTCGACGCGCAATCCTTCACCGTTCAACGGTATTGTTTCGCTCGAGTTCCCCTTCGACGCGCATCCAAGGAATATCCACCAAGACCTTCGATTCCGGTTGTCGATGCGGGCCGTTGGGCCTACCTGCACCATCAGGCCCTGCAGTAAATGGAAAGAACTCCATTTAAGAAATGTCCTTTGTGTGGTGCTAAATTTCAACACACAGATCTCCACGAGGTCTGTAACCTTTGCTTGTCTCCAGAGCACGAGGACAGGGATTGCCAGGCCTGCGATTCCTTTCGATCGAAGAAGACCATACGTGATCGCCGGGCTCGACGTCACACGATGACTCAATCAACTTCCTCGGCGCCGGACGACATCTTCCATGCCAAAATCCAACAGGAATCCGAAGAGGGAAACATCAGCGTCTCCAAGGCAGATGACTCCGATGCCAAGGATCAGCCCATTACTCCAGGACAATGAACTGTGAGTACTGAACTCGACGCGCCTCTCCCAGTAAAAACACAAACGGCTTCGGTGACACCTTCGCCTTCGGGCTCAGGCAAACACCGAGATAAGTCTTCGGATGCCCCACCCTCGGGCCTGGCTCCAAAGCCGAAAAAAAAGCCTTCAGGCGGCTCGGAACCGAGTCAGCCAAGTACTGGTGCCGAAAAACACTCCTCGGCACCGAAAGAAAAATCAAAGTCAAGCACAGGGCCACGCCCTGTTATGTCGGCACCAAAGTCGGCCTCCATGCCCACCACTTCGGCACCGAAGCAGCACAAAGACAAGTCCTCGGATCCGAAGAAACACCATACTCCTTCGGAGCCGAAAACTGCTACACAACTAAAGACTCCGGCAATGCTTAAGGACAGTTCTACCACTCCCAAAGCTAAGTCGAAGCACCACTCTGACCCAAAACCCTCGGTGCCGAAAAAAACGGACGACTCTGAAGAATTATTTCGGCCAGATCCATTGGATCCAAAGCAGAAAACTCTGTGCATTGACCATCATACAGGTCAGGTGACCACAGTTCCACCAATTGGCCGTTCCAGACCCACCTGAGATACCTTTAAAGAGGAAAAACTCCCTTCTCATTCTCCTTGACCTCTCTGCTGCTTTTGATACTGTTAACCACTCCGCCTTACTCAATACCCTCAAAGATCGTTTCGTCTTCAATGGTCCTGTCCTCAAATGGTTCACCTCATTCCTTCAGCACAGAACCCAACAAATTAAAATCAGCAATTGCCTCTCTAAATCTATTCCTGTCTCCTTGGGTGTTCCTCAGGGTTCTATCCTCTCACCTTCTCTATTCAACCTCTTCATGGAACCCCTCACCCTCATTCTTAAGCAAGCAGGAATCAACTTCCACCTCTATGCTGATGATACCCAACTGTACTATAAGATCATATCTCAAGCTGACATTCTACACCTCAATGATGCCCTGACTAAGATTCTACACTGGTTCCATCACAATCACCTTAAACTCAACCCTAAAAAAATGTAAATCATACTCTTCGCTCCTAAAAACAACCGGCTCCCCATTCATCACTGGATCTCTGACCTTAAAGCGCTTAACTGCTCTCTTTCCACTTCTAACTCAGTTAAATCCCTCGGAATTAACATTGACCAGAACCTCAGCCTTACTCCCCACATAAAAAATTCGGCCAAAGGAGCTCTCTTCACTCTTCATCACCTCAAGAAAATTAAACCCTCCATTCCCGCTGATGACTTTAAATTAGCTGTTCAATCACTGGTACTGTCTAAATTGGACTATGGCAATGCCGTTCTCTCTGGAACACCGAAAGTCCACTTAGCCCCAATCAAATCAGTCCTCAATCTCGCGGCCAGGCTTATTTCTGATTGTAGACGGTTTGACCAGATCTCCCCCATCCTCAAAGGTCTCAAATGGCTTCCCATCGAAGGCAGATCCACCTACAAAACCGCTTGCATTACGCATAAAGCCTTGCATCATCACACCCCATTGTATCTCTCAGATAAACTCCACAAAGCGGGCTGCTCTAGAGAAATGAGGAGCACCAATGCTCTCATACTAGTTCCTCCTTTGTTAAACAAGAAATCTACTCAATCACGCTCCTTCTCCGGAAATGCGCCTACTATCTGGAACTCACTCCCTAAAGATCTACGTTGCAACCCATCCTACCTCAGCTTCAAAAAAGACCTCAAGCTGCACCTTCTCAACAAATACTGGGGTCCTTAATCCTTACCGCCTAGCAGGGTGTCTCAACCTGCTCCTGACTGTACTATGTTCCTGCCACATTATACCTTACTCACTCCCACCCCCCCCTCTTATTATTTTTTCATATACTTCTAACCTCCCCCTCCAGTTCTCTTATAATTACTGTCTACTCCCGCATGCTATCACCTCTCCCATCTCCTTCCTCAGTTCCCTCCTTCTTTCATATTCCCCCCCCCAATCCCTGACCTCCCACGCTAGCTTAACCATCCAATACTTGTTACGGCCTAATTTTATCTCTTATTTTCTTGCCCATGTTATAATTGTCCTATGCATACTGTTCTTACTGTCCTGCATTTTACCTCTTTGTACAAATGTTATGTTGCAATTGTTTTTCTCACCTAACCATTGTAAAGCGCTCTGATACCCTCGGGTCTAGCCAGCGCTATATAAAACCTTTTAAATAAATAAATAAAAAACATTGCTACTTCTCCTCTTAGACCTATCTCTCCCATTCAAAACCTTCCACCTATACATCTTTCTCCTACTTCTTCCCTATCTCCTTCACCTGCCCTTCAACAGGATGAACAGGACTTTGGGGGTGGGGATGACCACAGTGATGGGCATTTCCAAGAGGATGATGATAACATACATAACATCCCACCACAAGACCTTTGGGATGATTATCATGATATCCCAGATATACCTGAGCCAGACTCATACCCATCCAAACCATCCCCACCAGATGACAACATTGGCTTTGCACAACTGATAGACAGGGCAGCCAAGTACCACTAGGTAGAGTTACACTCGGAACCTGCGGAAGAAGATTTCTTAATGGAAACGTTTTCTCACTCTCAAAAGTCGTCCACTACCTTGCCAATGTTAAAAGGCATGATTAAACATGCCCCAGAAATCTTCAAAGACCCAGTCAGGGCTAGGATAATCAACCCACGCATTGACAAAAAATATAAGCCAGCCCCAAACGACCCAGCTTATATTAAAGGACAACTCCCTCTAGACTCCCTTTTAGTGTCAAATGCCCGTAAACGGGCTAATTCTCAATCCACAAGGGAGGCCCCTCCTCCAGACAAGGAGTCAAAACTGGACGCATCTGGCAAACGAGTCGCGTCTCAAGCAGCCAATTACTGGCGCATTGCCAACGCCCAGGCTTTACTCGCCAGGTATGACAGGGCGCATTATGATGAGCTGGAGACACTTATGCAGCACCTTCCAGACCAGTATAGGGCCAAAGCCAACAACCTTATACAGGAGGGAAAAACTATCACTAATTCCTCCATCAAATGTGCTTTGGATGCAGCAGATACAGCATCCAGAGCAGTCAATACAAGCGTTCTGCTGCGCAGGCATGCATGGCTGCACATCTCTGGCTTTAAACAGGAGGTGCAGTCCCAAATTCTTAACCAGCCATTTGACCAGCAACATCTATTTGGCCCTTCTGTAGACCCATCATTAGAGAAAATGAAAAAGGACACAAACAGCCAAGTCCATGGGGGCCTTACAATTTCCGGCAAATAGAGGGTCTTTTATAGGGGCGCCTCCAAAACCAGTGGCACAGACAACACCTCTTCATACAAAAGTCCCACTAAATCTTTCCCTAGCAGAGGATATTTTAGAGGGGGCTACAGGGGTAATAATAACAAAGGAAGAGGTCGCGGTAACAATACCCGCACCTCCCCCGCCTCAAAGCAGTGACTTCCCTACACTCCCCCCAGACCATTCCACACCGGTCGGGGGAAGACTATCACAGTTCCTACCTGTGTGGCTTTCCTTCACCACAGACAGGTGGGTGAGACAAATTATCCAGTATGGTTACTGCCTGGAGCTCACTTCTACTCCACCAAACGTGCCTCCCAGGCATCGACCGATGTCCACGGAACATCTAACACTTCTCAAACAGGAGATTGCCTCCCTTTTACAAAAGCAAGCAATAGAACCAGTCCCCCTACATCAGAAAGGCTCAGGGGTTTACTCCCCTTACTTTCTCATTCCAAAAAAGGACGGTACTCTAAGGCCAATATTAGACCTCAGAATACTAAACCTGTACATACAGTCCGACCACTTCCATATGGTCACCCTGCAACAGGTCCTCCCACTGCTCCAACAGGGCGATTTCCTTTCCACTCTAGATCTCAAGGACGCCTACTTTCACATCCCCATTCACCCTGCTCACAGGAAATATCTACGGTTTGTGCTGGATGGTCAGCACTACCGGTTCAAAGTCCTCCCATTCGGAGTAACTACAGCACCCAGGGTATTCACAAAGTGCCTCGCAGTAGTAGCAGCACACTTGCGAAGACAACACATCCATGTGTTCCCTTATCTAGACGACTGGCTCCTAACAGTCAGCTCACACAACCACTGTGTTCAACACACACACACGACAGTTCAGCTCCTGCACGACTTGGGATTCACAATAAATCTCATGAAGTCACACCTGCAACCGTCCCACATACAACAGTATCTCGGCGCTACACTAGATACTTCAAAAGCCATCGCGTATCCCAATCCACTCAGGATACACAGCATATAGGCTCTCATAAAAAGATTTCAACCTCAACACTCACTCCCAGCTAGAGTGTTCATGCAACTAATAGGAATGATGGCCTCTTGCATTTTCATAGTGCCTTACGCAAGACTCCAAATGCACCCACTACAGGAATGTCTGGCACATCAGTGGAACCAGGCCCAGGGCCAGCTTACAGATCTGGTGTTGGTGGACAGCCGCACACATCGCTCTCTGCAGTGGTGGAACACAAAACCTATCCAAGGGGCGGCAGTTCATAGACACGGTTCCACAGATTGTGCTAACAACGGATGCATCGCTCACCGGCTGGGGAGCGCATCTCTTACATTATACCATTCAGGGCATATGGACCCCTCAGCAAAAATTACTCCACATCAATCATTTAGAGTTACTGGCAATTTTCCTTGCGTTAAAATCATTCCAGGTACATCTAGTACACAAAGCAGTCCTAGTCAGGACAGACAATATGACTGCAATGTACTACATACAAAAACAGGGGGGGGGGACACACTCTCTGCAGCTTTCCCGCCTAGCGCAAACCATATGGAGATGGGCTATTCCGCAAAGAATATACCTGTTAGCAGAACACCTACCAGGGCTACACAATCAAATTGCGGATCTACTCAGTCGTCAGACACAACAGATTCACGAATGGGAACTTCATCCACAAGTTCTTCATCCATTCTTCCACAAGTGGGGCCACCCAGACATAGATCTGTTCGCCACACACTTAAACGCAAAATGCCCAAACTTCGCCTCCAGGTACCCACACCCATTGTCCAAAGGCAATGCGATATGTATGAACTGGTCAGGCAAATTGGCGTACGCTTTTCCGCCTCTCCCACTCCTTCCATTAGTGGTTCGAAAACTCAGACAACAGTCGCTCACAATGATCCTGGTTGCTCCAACATGGGCTCGATAACCATGGTTCACAACCCTGCTGGAACTTTCACTAGTCCCACATCAAAAGTTGTACCTTTCTCCAGAACTTCTCACGCAGAACCATGGAGAAATAAGACACCCAAATCCAGCTCAATTGAACCTAGCAATCTGGCTCCTGAAGTCTTAGAGTTTGGATACCTTAATCTACCTCCACAATGTATGAATATTATTAAGGAGGCTAGACGTCCTACCACTAGAGCCTGCTATGCAGCCAAATGGAAAAGATTTGTGATCTACTGCAATAACAATGCACTCGATCCTTTAGATGCATCAATTCAGAACATCATTTGTTACCTTTTGCATCTACAAAACTGTAATCTAGCATTCACATCCATACGGTTACACCTCGCAGCCATAGCTGCTTACCTACAAAATAGACAACATTTGTCGTTGTTTAAGTTACCTGCTATCAAGGCTTTTATGGAAGGCCTTAAAAGAATAATTCCTCCCAGAACTCCACCAGCTCCTGCGTGGAATCTAAACATTGTCCTTACTAGGCTCATGGGCCCCCCATTTGAACCTTTCAATAGGAGCGAGCTACAGTTTCTCACATGGAAAGTAGCTTTCCTCGTAGCAATCACATCTCTCAGAAGAGTTAGTGAGCTCCAGGCCTTAACCATACAAGAACCCTTCTTGCAAATACATCACAACAAGGTAATTCTTAGGACAAATCCTAAATTCTTACCAAAAGTCATCTCTCCCTTCCACCTTAACCAGTCTGTTGAGCTACCAGTCTTTTTCCCTCAACCAGACTCAGTGGCAGAGAGGGCTCTTCATATACTAGATGTCAAAAGAGCTATCCTTTACTACATTGAAAGGACAAAAACTTTCAGGAAAACCAAATAACTTTTCGTAGCCTTCTCACCACCACATAAGGGCAATCCCATATCACAATCAGGACTTGCCAGGTGGATTGTTAAATGCATCCAGATATGCTACCTAAAGGCAAAGCGTACTTTATCTGTTCCTCCTAGAGCGCATTTCACACGCAAACTAGGGGCGTCTATGGCATTCTTAGGAAACATCCCCATAGATCACATCTGTAAAGTAGCAACATGGTCTACACCACACACCTTCACAAAGCACTATTGTGTAGATGTGCAAGCAAAACAACAAGCTACTGCGGGCCAGGCTGTATTAAAAACACTTTTTCAAACTACTGCAACAGATACAGGTGGCCACCACTAAGGAGATAACTGCTGTGTATGCACAAGTATACAATCTACAGCTCATATGCCTCGAACGGAAAATGCTACTTACCAGTATGCATCTGTTCTTGGCATGTAGAGCTGTAGATCTGTATACGCCCACCCTCCTCCCCGGTTGCCTGTAACTGTTCCAGTATTATCTTACTTAGATAACTATACATGGGCATCTTTTTTCTATTACTATTATTATTTATATTTCTTCTAACTCCATCACAACCCTTCATGGCGAAAACAATCTGGAGATGGAGTCGATGCCCATGCGCACTATCGTCCTGAGGAGGAGTCACCTATCTCGTGACTACAAAGACTCTTCCAAGACAAAAACAAACTGCAAACATCCGAGCCCAACACCAGATGGCGATCTATGCACAAGTATACAGATCTACAGCTCTACATGCCAAGAACAGATGCATACTGGTAAGTAGCATTTTCCTTTCAATGTGGAGACCGACATTAGTTTCTGTTATAGCTTTTTGCAATTAAATAAAACGGTAATCTTTCTCTGAAAGTCCTTCATCAAACAACCTTCCCCGGGGCTATTGCCGCCCCTCTATCTGACACTTTTTGCTGATATGTCCCTGCTGTGTCAAGGTGCCATGTGGGGAGTAGCAGAGTCTGCTGTCCTCATTAACATTCTTGCATGATTATGCCTGGAATATGCCTGTATGTTTGCTACAATATGCAACTAAAGAAAACAAAAGTAGGGCATCTGCAAAACAATAGATACCAAACTAAAATTTATAAGTCTACCGGGAGTCCTCTGTCGGCAAGCGTGTCACTGTATGTTTTATTTCTAAATCCTGTTGGTTAGCTCATCTAGTGGGCCGGGAGCTCCAGGGGGGGAAAGGGGAAAGCAAGACAGCCCGGGAAGAAGGCGGGGCCAGGCGGAGGGGGGGAAAGAAGGGACTATCCGAAGCATCACCATGCTACTGCATGACTGTACTTATCACTTCAATGAGGCCCCTCAGTCTCACAGGGGCCCGGCAGCTGTCAGTCCTGCACTTGGTCGGCGTGTGTCCCTCACGCCACCTCGGGTTCCGAAGGGCCTGTTTGCGAGTCTCGATCAGTTGAATTACGTGTCCCCTATGTCCCCAGTATTTCTGCCCACAGCTCTGCCAGAGGTCTACGCCTTTTCGTGACCTTGTCTTCCTGGAGCAAAGCCCTCTCCTCCGTCCTGGCCCAGCAGGAAACATCTTTCTCCCAGTCCGCTATTAGAGGGCTCTTCGCTGCTCTCCATCTGAGAGCTATCCTCCGTTAAGCCATGAGGAAGGCCAGGTCTACGAACCTGTGCCCCATTCGTTTGGATTTGGGCCTCGGGAAAAGACCTAGTAGGCACACCTCTGGGGAGCATCTCATATTGCGGGCCAGAACCCCATTGACTGTATCCACAACTGTGGCCCAATACTGTCGGAGTTCCGGACAGGACCACACCATGTGATCAAAGTCAGCGTCTCTCCGTGAGCATCTGGTACAAGTCTGGTCATCTCTCCCATATACTAAGTTCAACTTGTGTGGGGTGAGGTAAGTCCTATGTAATGTGTTAAACTGTATAAGTTTGAAGGTTGCATTCCTCAACGCTTTTTGGGACTTCCCAGAGCCTTCCTCCATTCCTTCTCCGTTAGTTGCCTACCCAGTGTGCCCTCCCATCTCTCCTGTATGTGGGGCAAAGACCGTGGTGACATGTCAGTTATTGCCAAGTATAGCCATTTCACCAGGTGTCCCGCGGAGCCCAAAGTCACCATAGCTTGAAGGGCCGCATGAGTGGTAGGCTCTTTCGTGCTATCTCCATAACGCAGCCAACGTCCCCCTTATCTTGTGATAATTAAAAACTGTCCCGGTGGCAGGTCATGATATTCCAGAAACTCATCTAGGGGAAGCAGTTCACCATCCCAATAGCAGTCCCCGACAGATAGGACTCCTGCCTCCTCCCAACCATGTAACTGTCTCTGCGCGAGGGGAGGACCCATCCATATCTGTGGTATTCCCGTGAGTGGTATGTTTGGTGCATATATCGGCGTGTCTCTAGCCCTTTTCGTACATCTGTCCCAACACGCCACTGCCACTGTGAGTAGTACGCCCATGTTTTTGATCTTCTGATGGGGGTTGAACATCCTGGGGAGCAACGCCCCTCGTGAGGTATAGGCCGACAGCGACAGTGTCTCGAGCCCCCTTCCATCTAGCCATCTGGCCAGCCACTGGAGCTGCACTGCCAAGTAATAAGCCTCAAAGTCGGGAACGCCCAGTCCTCCCCCTGTTAAAGGCCTTCGTAGAGTCTGCAGGGATACCCTATTGCGTCCACTGTCCCATACTAGGTCTCACAACAATGTGTCCAGGGTCTTAAACCAGCTCCTCGGGATCACTACCGGCAGGTTAACAGAGAAGTACAGCAGTCTTGGTAGCACCACCATCTTGGACAGTGCCACTCTAGCCATTACTGGTAACTTAAGCGAGCGCCAGAAGGACACATTCGCCCGCAATGCTCTCAAGGCACTTCCCAGATTCCCCTCCAACAGGTCTATCTGACTATGGTAGACCTGTATTCCCAGGTACCTGAAAGAGCTCGGGGTCCATTCCAAGTCTAACGGGAGGTCCAGCGGCCTGCGAGGTCGGGCCTTAATGGGAATATGCAAGTTTTCTTTTTGTTGACACGCAGTCCCGACAGCTCCGCAAACTCCTCCAGTATGTGCAACACTGCCGGGATCCATTTCGGGGATAAACCAGGATATCGTCCGCGTACAGCGAGACTATATGCTCAGTCCCGTCAAGCGCCACTCCGAGGCTCCTACTCTCCTGCCTAAGCCGCTCTGCCAATGGCTCCATGGCTAGGGCAAAGAGCAGCGGCGATAAGGGGCACCCTTGCTGGGTTCCTCTGTAGATGGAGTATTGGGCAGACACTGTGCCACCCGTACGCACTCTAGCTCTAGGACTCGCATATAAAAGGCAGACCCATTTTGACCAGCCATCTCCCAATCCCTTTCTCCCCATTACCGCCAGTAGGAAGTCCCATCGCAGGGAGTCAAAGGCCTTTTCCAGGTCAACAGCCGCCACCACTGCATCAGGGTACTCCCCCAGGTCTCTATGGAATAGGACGTGGTATAGTCCCCTCAGGTTATTGGACGTTGAACGGGAGGGGATAAACCCGTTTTGGTCAGTGTGGACCAATCTCTGCATCTGGGGCAACAGCCTGGTCACAAGCACCTTGCTTAGTATTTTGAAGTCAAGGTTTAACATTGACAAAGGCCTAAATTCCGCCGTGTCAGGTACCTCTTTCTTAGTTTTCGGCAAGGGAATTACCAGCGCCTCTCTAACCGATGGGGGTAGATGTTCCTCCCTAAACGCCGCAGTGTACATTTGCTCCAGCCTTGGGGCCAACACATCCATGAAGGTGTAATAAAATTCAGCCGGGAGGCCATTGGGGCCCGGGGTTTTCCCCCTTGCCATTTCTTTGATGGCTGCTCTAAGTTCCCTCACGTTAACCGGCTTCGCCAAGGTCTCCCGAGTGTCCTGGTCCAGCTCCTGCAGTCCCAACCCTTCCAGATACGCAATTGACATGTCTGTCTGGATGTCCCCAGGTTTCCTGTACAACCGCTCATAGTATTCCCTGAACGTATCATTAATAGCCCTCGGAGAGCAGAGCACTTGTCCGCCAGAACCCCAGATGCATGGGATTGGGGCTCCCCTGCCCTCTGGCCTAATCAACCAGGCCAGTAACTTCCCTGCTCTGCCCCCCTCCACATGTTGCCGTTCCTGGTATGCTCGGTAATCCAGCGTCCTCAACGTATCCCACGTGGAGTTGTAGAGACTCTTCACCTCTGCTAGCCGTCTTTGAGCATCAGCCCCTCCCTCAATCTCCCTGTCTAGTGATAATATCTGGGCCTCCAGAAATTCGAGCTCCTGGGTAATCTCCTTCCTGGCTCCCACCACCTGTCCCATGCATTGCCCCCTAATTACCACCTCGAATTCATCCCATTCCACCAGGAGGGAACTCGCCATCCCCTGGTTTTTCTCAAAGTAAGTGGTTATAGGTCCAGAGAGCGGTTGTCTGAAACTATCGTTGTCTAATAAATTGTCTAATCGCCACAGTGGAATGGGGGCCATCTCCGGGGTAGGGGCGACCCGTAGCAGCAGGGGGCTGTGGTCGGAGTAGATCTCCCTAAATATTCTGCTCTTGTCAACATTGGGGCCATCCTGTCTGAACAAAGGAACATATCTAATCTAGTGTGTAGGTCATACAGGGAGGAATAGTAGGAGTATTCTCTCATCTGTGTGTTATGTAGTCTCCAAACATCTATCAATTCCCAACATGTGATCCAACCCCTCTGGCCCTTGGCCATCGTGGCCGCTGCAGTACCCCTCAAAGGAGGGGTAGATCTGTCCCATCCCAGATCACATACACAGTTAAAATCACCCCCCCAAAATCAGATCACCCGCCGCCACCTCAGATAATGGTCCAGAAAGCTGCTCCAGGGAAGAGACCTGGTCATGATTCAGTGCATAAACACTCCCCAGTGTCACCTCTTTGCCCTTCAACTTGCCCTTAACTAAGACAAATCTCCCATCTGGGTCAATTATTCTCAGAGATACTTGAAACGGGACCCCAGGCCTGACCCACACAAGCGCCCCCCTTGCATACGCTGAATATGTAGTCGCAAATAATTGCCCCCGCCATCTATGCCGGAGCCTAGCAACCTCCACCACTGTAAGGTGGGTCTCCTGTAGCATCACTACATGGGCGCCTCTGCGCTTTATATAATTAAGGATACTGTAGCGCTTGGAAGGGGAACCCATACCTCGGATATTCCAGGTCAGGAGCTTAAACTCCTCAGCATGTCTAAGATCACTGGTCATAACCCAGGCCAATCACCCAAACACCTCCCCCAGGTTCCCACCCAGAGCCCCTCCCCCCCCCCCCTCTCAACGTCTGCAGTGGACCCTACAATGTAGCTCAACAAACCCAACAGTAAAACTCCCCATCCCGTGAGCGGACTGACAATGGTCAGCTGCCCAAACCTGTAAGGAAACATCACTCCAATCAGAACGCCGCCCTCAACTCCAGTGGCGATGCACTCTGGTGGGGGGTGGAAGGAAAGATCAAGTACTTTCGGAGGTGGCGTGACGGCTGTCTGGTCCCGTTTGTAGTGTAGGGGCAATCCCCCTTTCCCCTTCCAGTCGACAAAATCAACCTTTCAAACAAGATGCCACCATGCAGTGTTACTTTGGGTGTCTGTCGACCTCTGCCATTAAGCAATGTCATCCGCAGTACGTGGGGTCAGTTTCGGTAGCTCTGCATCATTCCCTGAGTTATCTTCCGAATTAGACGAGTGGTTCACTGGATCAGAAGACTAGTCTCCATTCCGGTCTTGGGCTCTGGGCGACATCAGCTGTGCCACCGCTTTCAGCGCAGCCTCTCTTTCTTGCTGTGTCTGGGAGGTAGTCGGTCTCCGTAGTGTTTTTGGCTTCTTGGGGCGAGCAACCCTGACTCTAGCACTACGTTTCTCCCCCCTTGAGCCCGGCTGCGACTTGGGCAGAGGAGCACCCTTCCCATACGCCTCTAGCCTATTCCAGGTATCCTCCAGAGTGTTGCAAAAGTGCGTGTTATCATCTAGTACAATTCGGAGCTTTGCCGGAAACATTAATGAATATTGCAGCCCTGCCTCCCGGAGGGCTTTTATGACCGCTATGAAGGAGGCTCTCTGCGCCTGCACCT
Organism: Calotriton arnoldi; assembly: GCA_963921515.1. Lineage (NCBI taxonomy): Eukaryota > Metazoa > Chordata > Amphibia > Caudata > Salamandridae > Calotriton > Calotriton arnoldi. Next base: position 1,684,185 of record CAWUFW010000724.1, read on the forward strand.
TGGCGGTAAGGTCCGGGTACATGGACACTTTGCTGTTGTCCATTGTGTAGGGGCCGTGAGATCTGGACTGTTGCAAGATGGCAACCCTGTAGTGCAGAAGCTTGGCAACCACCGGTCGAGGGGGTCTCCCCGGTGCTGGCGGTCGTGCCGGTACTCTATGTGCCCTCTCCAGGGCAAATAATTTGGATAGTGCACCAGCCGGCATCACTTCCTTAAGCCATGTTTCGAGAAATTACAGCATGTCTGTCCATTCTGCTGACTCCGGAATCCCCACTATTCGAACATTGTTACGCCTGTTCCTTCCCTCAGCATCTTCTGCCCTCCGTTCGAGCTCCGTCACTCTGGCTGTAAGGTCATCCAGCCGAGCCTTCCCCTGCTTTTGCTCCGGCACCAGCTCCGTAAGAGAATTCTCAACCTCTGTGACTCTGTCTGCCAGCTTATGGTGTTCCGCCTGCAGAAGGCCCAATCCAACCGACACAGCCCCTATATCTTGTTGCAGTGCCACCTTGGTGTCGGAGATCGCCTCTAAAATCTTGTCCAAGTGGAGGTGTAATGAAAGGTCCTTATCAGCTGTATCCACGGTGTCCTGGCCACTGTGCTGGGGGGAAGGTTCCCGGGTGTTGGGCTGGGTGATTCCCTGCTTCGTTTTCTGGTGCTTCATTTCGCCTGAACTCCGCCCGGGCATTATTCCAGATGGCAAATAGCCCCTCCGCCTGTCAGATCCAGCTTGGGGTTCGGGGGCTGACCAAGACTTGGGCACGCGTCGTCTGCAGCTTCCCCACCCTCTAGTATCCTTCCAATGGTCCTGGAGCCCTATAGCAAGAGGGAGTCCAACAGGGGATTTGTCCGTTGTCTCCCTGTACCGCTGTTATCTGGGCGTTTAATGGAACCTTAGACTCACAATTCTAAAGTCCACGTGCTTTATTTCACTTAGCTTGTTTTTTTTTAACAAAAGCGAAGTTGTACCATTTTTACATGTCATGAAATGGGCAACACATTATTTAGGTGCACATTATCATATGATGATCATTTGTACAAAGAATACACGTAAACACATCAAAACCAGACATTTGTGAGAAAAACATAATACAACAAAGTCAAAACAAAAAAATTGACATGCACAATGCAATTGACCAGTCCTTCATTCAGAACTTGCACTCAGCGGACACTATCTTGTTTTCACCCAAGGCGTATGCCTATTGTCCTGCCTGTGTAATGAGTAAAAGGGTTACACAATTTCAACAGGTGTTGTCTAAAGAGGGAACTACAATTCAAGCTCATTCCCTCGTGGCACACCCCATGTAAGTTAACCCATACTCCGGAGCCAACGCGTTTCGAACCCCAACTTGCATTGTGCATGTCTAGCTCTCGATATCCGGCTCCAAAAAGTAGATACGTTAAGCGCGAAAAGTTCCTGGAATACCGCTATAACCAGTCCTATATATTTTCCATAAATTACCTTGTGTACAGTAAACATTAAGTGAAATACATGCAGCGCCAGTCTGAATAAGGACACCCTAACCTTGATGACTATTGGAAGTCCAGACCTTCAGTCACATAACTTTCAGTACTTCCATAGGTAGTTTACCAACAAGATTTTAACTGAGACGGATCCCTGAGGAAGGCAAAGCTGAAACGCGCGTAGTGTGTGTATAATTGACCGCCAGTTCATGGAAATGTTTCTGTGTGTTATCTATTTTCAAACAAATTCCATTGTTAACTACGCTTAGATCAACTCAGTTTAAACATTGTATTACAGAGAATAAGCACAACAACAATGATTGCATTACTTGGTTAGCACTGCTATGTAAACTCATTCATGATTATCAATTTATGCCAAGAAATGTAATTTAAATATATACAGAAAAATGCCTATATAAACTATTTATAACTATTTTTTTATAAATTAAATGATTGAACATCCAATCTTTGTATGTCATTGTTTATTGTATGTTCATAGTATCCTGTTTGTTTGTGGTTTCTTTGTCCATATTAGCTCTGGTTCATCGCCTTGCCTTAGGCACCCTTTTTCCATTATTAGATCTCTGTTCAGTGTCTGCATAAAATGCCTGAGGCCCGACCACGACCCCCTCAGCCTGCAAGTCCTGCACTTCCATGCACTGAAGGTCATCAGGGAGCGGAAGCTAAAGTTGTTTTCTGCAAGGGTCAGTATAGATACCCCAAAACAGCCTTTTGCCCTCTTTCAGTTAATTTGCCTGACATGAAGCCATCACCAAGAGATCCTCCCCTAATTAATACAAGAACACCACAGGAACAGAAAGACCTCTTCTTCCTCAAGGAAATGGTGCCACTCCTGGAACTATTCAGATATTCTGCAGCAACCTAATAAAAACGCCTGTCTGTCCCTTGTCTTCAATTCGCAACCCAATCCTCCAAAAGAACCTACACCAGAATTTCCGGCTCCAGCTGCCAACCCCTCCTAGGTTAAGGCTTTTCAGGAAGTGATGTTGGATATATTCAAGATTGCCCTACAGTACTCTTGGCCCAATATCTAAGGGGTAGGCCTGTTCCAGCAGTTTAGTGAGTCCGGCATACCCGACCTTGAAGCACCTGAAACCCCACCACCAACAAGCTCCACCCACTGAGCGCATCCGAGGAGCTATTGGTTCCTAAGGTGCTGGCCAGTTTTCTTTTAGCGAGCCTAATAACACCATCTCTGGGCTGATCTTCAGGCCTCTCATCACTGAAAGTCGGCACATTAGTTGAGTAGAGAGAGAAAAAGTTTCAACCTCCATTGAGCATCAGACCTTTATGGGAACCTCTATCTAGAGCCCAGATATTATCTTGGATGTAGGAGCTCTTCAGCTCAGATTCTGATCTTTTAGACATGCAATACAGGGTTTTTGGACACACAGACGAAAATAATTAGAAGGCTGACTGCCTCCTTCCTGATTATCACACAGATCCTTGACTTTGCTTGGATTGCCAATATGCTATTGTTCTTTGCGCAACTCCAGAAGGAGAGTTCCTTACCCTTCTGATCCTCCTCCTCATGGAATATTTTTATTTACTTCTGTAGAATCCAAGCAGTAGAAGAGCTTGCAAGACCCTTACCCACTGCAGTCTAACTCTGTCATCCTGAGTGAAATGCTGCAATCAACACCTGTGGCACACAACCTTTTACCATTCAACAAAACTGTGTTGGAACTTGTATTGGCTGCCTGGGAGAAATGTTTTTGGTCCTGACAGTTCAGACATTGCATGGTGTTTTCGGGTTGCCCCAAGTCTGTATACACACATTCTTCTTCAGAGAGCTAGGTGATAGAAGGGTTATCGACAAAGCTAAGCATTAATGCCTTCCACAATGCACCTCAGGGCATTGAGTCCAAATGGCTTCACTCCATAGGCCATAAAGTTTTTGCTTTGGGCAGTCTACTAGCCCTGCTCACTGCTCACACCATGTGCTTTCGTCAACGGTATGTTCAAGGTTCATGCATTGTGGGATTTGGAAAGAATACCTGTAATAAGCGTTCCTGGTCACATAAAAAAGCCCTTCCCTGATTTGTTGAGTGACTGTTCAGTGCTTCAAACACATTATTAAATTTGGCCTCTGTTCATCTTACACAATGGCTGGATCCATGGCCCTGGAGATCTCACTCTTATGGCATGCCTTGCCGTGTCCAACAGGTTCTCCGAAGATGACTAAGTTGCCCTAATGGACCTGCTCTTCAGCTGCAAGATACTGTTTGGTGAGAAGACCATGCTACTGCACATTTGCTGGTCTTATATTCCCCAACTGAACGATTCCACTAACAATTGTTTCTGGGGCTCTCCAGGAGCCAATCCTCATGCCAACAGTAACCTTCCCAGCCTGTCCAGCCCCGCAGCACTAATACTGGTCCTTTCGTTGGAGAGCTGTACTTGAGACGCTAACATCAGTAGCTCCAATCTCCCCCTGTTCTACTGAATCTGCTGTCTCAAACTCATTTTGATTCCTTCTTCCTCCAGCAGCTTGAGTCTGCCAATTGACCACAAATTGGAAGATGATCATGATGGTTCTCTGGATACTCCAGATAAAATGCAGAGGCTCTGTCCTTCCCTTTTCAGCCAGCTCAGGGACCATCTACAGTGCATCATGACGCTTCTTCATGACTGGTATTACCCCGTCCAGAAGTTCAATTTCATCCTCATGTAGAAGCTGAGCTTCATTGGTACAGCGTTGATCGCAACATGCATGAGGGCTTTTTCTTCTCCTCAGAGGATTGCAGATATCCGGAATATGGTTCCAATACTGCTTAATTTTTTTATTTTATGTGTACATAATATAACATTTTATTGAAGTTTTTACAGTGTAGACCCAACAACAGCATTACATTTACAAATTCTGTTTCACATGTATTCCCCTATATGTCTGAAGTTTATCCATACCCCCCATATCTTTTGATGTATTTGCAGACACCCTCTAGGGAAGATCCATATGCGAGCCAGAGACTTTAGTGATGTGCGACCCACTGCCTTCATGTGCACCACTGACCAGAGATAGTTGACATCATCCTGGCTGCCCAGAAACTTGCTACCAAGTCCATCTGTGCTGCTGCTGGTCAAAACTTGTTTATTGCTGTGACTCCACCGGTCTGGACCGTTTTGAGGCTCGCCTTTCTGACGTTATTTAAACTAGGTTTGGCTATTACTAAAATGAAGAGGTATTTGGCAGCCTTGGCCATCTTTATATGTCTCCCTAATCAAGCCTCTTACATCAGGTTGCCTTGAGTGGAACATTGTTTCAAAAGACCCAATGTGTTTGTTTCTGCTCACACGTTTCACTGTTTTACAGTGGAATTTAAATTTTGTGTTAACCTTCCTTAATGGTGCACAGTTGCTCTGTTCATTTACTTACTATAAGTCTATATTCTTTGTGGCAGTCACTTTGGCCCATAGAGTCAGTGATTACAACACCCATCGGTCTGGCTACCTTTCATTGTTTTCTATCAAGAAGCAATGCTGTCTAGCTCATAAATCATCCTGACAGTTTTAAGGATAGTTATTCAGACAACACTGAGTTGAAATGGGTATTATGGAACAAAGACGCTTTCATAAAAAGTGGAGATAAAGCTTTAAAGCTAGGCCACAAGCCTGTGTAACTTACCAAAGGTCAGACACTTGTCTCTACCAGTTACCACCAAGAAGCACTGAAGGTACCCATGCTTATGTACTTTGGAGTTTTCTGCCAGGTCCAAGAGAGAGCTCCCATGAATGGTATCCAACCAGTATTTGGTTGGAAAGGGAGCCCCTTTTGAGCTCTACTTATGTGGAGAGTTGTAGCAGGACAAATGACTCCAGGGTGCGCCTTGACAGTTACAACGGGAAGAGGAAAGGAGGAGATTTCTAATGAAGGGCTTGAAAATCCTCCAAACCTGTTTCTTCTAATCAGGAGAAAGCTTCCACCCAGAGAGGTATGGCTTTCCTTCTGAGCACCAATCAGCGCACAAATTCCTAAAGAACAGATGGCTCTGCCCTCTGGTCTCCAGTGAGGTTCAGAATACAGGGAGGCAAACACAATACAAAGGCAGTTTCCTGATGCAAGTGGAGAAAGTAAAAGAGGGAGTTGTAAGAGGCAGGATCATTGTGTATAGCACTGTAGAGGACTTTGGAGGGAGCCAGACAGCAGATATGGTCTAAAGATAGTTCTTTGGTGAGGATTCCTCTTCTTTCTATAGGATTCCAGGATTGTTGCAGACTACACCACCACCTGAAATCTCTAGTCTTAAAGAAGTATCAGTAAAGAATACGTCTTCCGCCTTGGTAAGAAAACAAAGATCGTCCTATTCGTTCCCAACGACTGAACTTGATTTGGAACAAGCACAAGATTTATTGTAATATAGAGCAGGTAATTCAAAAGAGAACTCTGTTTTAGCAGCCCGTGAGTTGAAGAAATACACTGAAAAGAGTATACCTGAATTTTTATAATTTAATTCAGACTTGTATAAAATACATTCTTGACTGGTGTAAAAAAAAAAAAGGATCCTACAGCTGGCATTTGTGTTCATAACACGAGGGCTAGGGCAGATTCTTCTACTCTCACAAGAGCATCCAGGTGGCTTATATTTGCTGAGCAGCCACTTGGTCTTCATTTCATACATTTTCAAAACATTGCTGTTTTACAGCTCTGGGATGTATGATAGATAGTTTGACAGAGCTGTGTAACATGATTTCCTTGGTTAACCCACACTATTCAGTCTCATCACCTACAAGGTACAGCTTAGGGACTGCAGAAATAAATAGCTATCAGAAGTAAAAAGTGCTTACCTACAGTAACAGTAATTCTGAAATATATCACTCTACAGATTTCTTACTGCCCCATCTCATCCCTTGACGAGTCAGTGCCATTACTGATAAGGATCCAAGGTGTTTCTGCTGTTATTCTTGTTTTAAATAACACTCCTTTTCTCTCTGCATGCCTCCATCGTGCATGAAAATAGTATAAGGAAGTGAAGTCAGCGTACAAGTCTGCACAGTGTATATATATTGCTGGATGTCATCATATTCTGGGAGATGGAGCAGCAGTGGACATCAATTGCTGGGGCAAAATATTTTCTAGACATTGTTCGGCTCCTGGAATATAGTCCTAAGGTGAGGAGCATGTAGGTTTGGTATCCACCAGAAGTTTTGTTACCAGAGGTAAATAACTGTTCGAGGCATGAGCTGTAGATCATATGCTTTAGCATAGATCGCCATCTGGTGTTGGGTCCGGATGTTTGCACTTTGTTTTTCTTCGAAGAAGTCTTTCCAGTCACAAGGTAGGTGACTCCTCCTTTCGGTGATAGTGCGCATGGGCATCGACTCCATCCCCAGATTGTTTTTTTCCGCCATCGGGTTCGGATTTGTATTGCGACGCTCCGGTATCGTTCTCGAACTTCTTCGCGCAATCCTCTACCCTCAACGGTATTGTCTTCAATCGCGGTTCCCCATTCGACGCGCATCGTTCCAACTGAGAAAACCTTTGATCGGATAACTCAAGGCGGGCCTACCCGTGCCGACCGCGCTAGCAGTCGATGGAACGGACTCCATTTAAACTATGTCCCTGGTGTCGTGCTAAGTTTCCACGCACCGATTTGCACGAGGTCTGCAACCTCTGCTTATCCCTGGAACACAACGAAAAGGACTGTGAAGCGTGTCAATTGTTCCGATCGAAGAAAACAATTCGTGATCGGCGGGCTCGACGCCACGAGATGCAACACCACAGCGGCTCCGTGCCGGACATCTTTGGAGAAAATCCAGATATCCAACATCCTATCAAAGGAACCGAGGAAGAAGAACAGGTCTCCGTGTCCGAAGCAGACTCCAACATGGAGGAAGAAGAGCACATCACTCCGGGTCAGCGTACCGTGAGTACTGATCCCCCTGTGACCTGTCAACATAAAACAAAGGCCCTGGTACCACCTTCGCCTCCGGGCTCAGGTCGGCACCGACAGAAAGTTTCCGATGCCCAGCCCGGCTAAGAAACATAAAGAAAGGCCTTCCGGCTCGGGCTCGAGCCGCCCCCATTCCGGTGCCGAACCAACACCCTCGGCACCGAAACATAAGTCCAAGTCTCTACCGGTCACCACACCACCGGGACCGAAGACTATACCTTCCACACCGAAGGCTTTGGAACATAAGGCCTCTAAACCTAAAAGTTAGGATCCAAAATCCCCAAAACCTACAGGTTCGGAGCCGAAATCGTCCGTACCGAAAGGCTCGGAGCCGAAATCCTCGGCATCAAAAGACTCGGAGCCGAATTCCTCCGCACCAAAAGGCTCGGAGCCGAAATCCACCAAACACAAAGACTCGCAGCCGAAAACTCCAACACCAAAGGCGCCGGAGCCGAAACTCTCGGCACCGAAAACAACATACAAAGAAAAAGACACTCCACCCAAAGAGCCTCGGTCCGATGAGCCATCTTTGGACCCAAATCAAAAAAGACTTGTTATTAACCCTAAAACTGGGCATATTCAGGCCACTCTTCCTAAGAAACGGAAGCTGGACCTCACAGAGGACCCTTCTATACCTCTTAAGAAAAAGGACTCTGGTACTAACCCTTCTCCACCTTACATTCCACCTCCCTCTCCTCCTATTAATCCAAATTTGATTATTTCACCATCAAATTCACCACCACCTCCACTTTCACCTAGCATTCACGATGAGGATTATGGGTGTGGGGATGGGGATACTGATGAGGAGCAGGACATACCACCAGATCAGGATAGACCTCAAGATACTGATCCATGGGAAAATTACGGTAAGGACCCAGATACAGATAATGACCCTGACCTATATCCTTCTAGACCCTCCCCACCCGCTGATAACATTGGATACGCTCAACTCATTAACAGAGCTGCACAATATCACGGAGTGGAGCTCCATAAAGAGCCTCTGGAAGAGGATATCCTCTTTGAGACACTCACCTATTCTCAAAGATCTACTCACACTTTACCTATGCTAAAGGGCATGTTAAAGCACACTGATGAGGTCTTTAAAGACTCAGTTAGAGCTCGAATACTCACACCCAGAGTAGACAAAAAATACAAACCCGCTCCAACAGACCCTGCTTATATTAGAGGTCAGTTACCTTTGGACTCTCTTGTAGTCTCTAACGTTCGCGAGAGGGCTAACTCTCAAACCACAGGTGAGGCTCCCCCTCCTGACAAGGAGTCCAAACTCATTGATGCCTCAGACAAGAGAGTGGCTACACAGGCTGCAAATTATTGGCGTATTGCAAATGCTCAAGCTCTGCTAGCACGCTATGATAGGGCTCATTATGATGAGTTAGAACAGCTCATGCAACACTTACTCGATCAGTATAAGGCAAAAGCTAATTACCTTATCCAGGAAGGCAAACTTATTAGTAACACTTCCATTAAATGTGCACTCGATATAGCAGACACAGCAGCTTATGCAGTGAATACTAGCGTGCTACTGCGCAGACACGCTTGGCTTAGGATTTCCGGTTTTAAACAGGAGGTACAATCCTCCATACTAAACCAGCCTTTTGATAAGGAACATCTTTTCAGGCCAGCCGTAGATACCTCCCTTGAAAAGATGAAAAAGGACACAGGTCGCAAAGTCTACGGGGGCTTTACAATTACCAACTAACAGAGGGTCCTTTCGCCGCTCCTTTTACAGGGGTGGCTCAAAGACGGTGTCCACAGAGAATCCCTCTTCCTCTTACAAAGGGAATAATCAATCCACCTCTCCCAGAGGTTATTTTCGAGGAAATTATAGAGGGAACAATAATAGGGGAAGAGGCAAGGGCAACTCCACCCGCACTTCCCCCGCAAACAAACAGTGACTTCCCCCGATCATTCCACATCTGTCGGGGGACGTCTCTCACAATTCCTGCCTGTCTGGAACTCAATCACCTCAGACAAGTGGGTCCTACAAATTATCCAGTATGGTTATTGCCTGGAGCTTACAAGCACTCCCCCAACTATTCTTCCAAAACCACATGCAATGTCACCAGAACATCTCACTCTCCTAAAACAAGAGGTTCTCTCTCTATTGGAGAAACATGCAATAGAACCAGTTCCATTTCAGCATCAAAAGACAGGCGTATACTCCCTGTACTTCCTAATTCCCAAAAAGGACGGCTCTCTCAGGCCTATATTAGACCTCAGACAGCTAAATCTCTACATTCAATCAGACCACTTCCACATGGTCACACTCCAACAGGTGCTTCCACTACTTCAGCAGGGCAACTTTCTATCCACTCTGGACTTAAAGGACGCCTACTTTCATATTCCCATTCACCCAGCTCACAGAAAATATCTCAGGTTCGTGGTGGATGGACAACATTACCAATTCAAAGTTCTCCCATTCGGGGTAACAACAGCACCCATAGTCTTCACCAAGTGTCTGGCAGTAGTCGCAGCTCATTTAAGAAGACAACACATTCACGTCTTCCCTTACCTGGACGACTGGCTAATAAAAGCCAGATCACAACACAGCTGCATACATCATACTCACAAAACAGTTCAGCTGCTTCATGACTTGACATTCACTGTAAACCTCACCAAGTCTCACCTCCAACCATCCAACATGCAGCAGTACCTAGGAGCCAACATAGACACTTGCAAAGCTCTAGCATACCCCAACCCAATCAGGATACGCAACTTGGAAAATCTGATATCCCATTTTCAGCCTCACCACTCATTACCAGCCCGAGTGTTCATGCAATTAATAGGCATGATGGCTTCTTGCATTCTCATTGTTCCTTACGCAAGACTTCAAATGCGTCCCCTACAGGAATGCTTAGCACGTCAGTGGAACCAGGCTCAAGGTCAGTTAACAGATCTGGTGTTGGTGGACGGCCGCACCCATCGCTCTCTGCAGTGGTGGAATATACAAAACCTTTCCAAGGGGCGGCCATTCGTCGATCCGGTTCCACAAATAGTACTAACGGCAGACACATCGCTCACTGGTTGGGGAGCTCATCTTCAAAAACATACCATTCAGGGCATATGGACCCTACAACAAAAACAACTCTACATAAACCACTTGAAGCTACTAGCAATTTTTCTGGCATTGAAAGCCTTTCAACTGCATCTAGTAGGCAAAGCTGTCCTAGTTCGTACAGACAACATGACAGCAATGTACTACATACAAAAACAGGGGTGGGGGGGGACACTCTCTACAGCTTTCACAACTAGCTCAAAGCATATGGAGATGGGCCATTCCTCAAAAGATATATCTCCTTGCAGAACACCTCCCAGGAGTAAACAACCAGATTGCAGATTTGCTCAGTCGTCAAAGACAACAGATCCACGAATGGGAACTACATCCTCAAGTTCTCCTCCCATTCTTCCAGATGTGGGGCTACCCAGAAATAGATCTCTTCGCCACACACCTCAACGCAAAATGCCCAAGCTTCGCGTCCAGGTATCCTCACCCATTGTCCAAAGGCAGTGCGCTATGGATGAATTAGTCAGGAAACTTTGCTTACGCTTTTCCACCTCTCCCGCTAATTCCATTAGTGGTTCGGAAACTCAAACATTCCCTAACAATGATCCTAATTGCTCCCACATGGGCTCGACAACCATGGTTCACAACCCTGTTGGAACTATCAGTAGTCTGTCACCAAAAACTACACCTCTCCCCCAAGCTTCTCACTCAGAACCATGGAGAGATAAGACATCCAGATCCCAGTCAACTCAACTTTGCGATCTGGCACCTGAAATCTTAGAGTTTGGCTACCTCAATCTTCCGCCAGACTGTATGAACGTCATTAAAGAGGCTAGACGTCCTACCACAAGAGCATGCTACGCAGCTAAGTGGAAACAGTTTGTAATTTACTGTACAAACAATAAAATCAATCCACTAGATCAGTGGTTCCCAAACTTTTGACTCCTGAGGACCCCTATTGAGTCACTACTGGAAGCCGAGGACCCCCAAGCAATTCGTACGATTTAAATTTCAAACATTAAAACAGTCATTCGAAAAAATAAACACACGTGTGCACACCAAACAGATACCCAAATTACTAAAGCTTTTAGTATTTTATATTGAAAAAATTTGCAAAATCGAAACTTTTTAATAGGAAGGTTGGTGCTGCATCTCGGCGACTAACTTTTCAATATTTGGCTTTATTTTAGAGTATGAGGCTCCTGCTCCTGACGGGGCCGGACTGGAACCCAAAGCAGCCCTGGCAAATGTTGTCAGGCCAGTCCCTGTATGGTGCACACCAAGTGCAGTGAGTGAGCCTGGCCACTACAAAGCGGACTTTGGGGGGCTCTCCCACCAAGGAAATTTGGGGAAAAATGGTGCATTCTACAACACATTTGTAATTATGTATTGAATTGTATTCGCTTTCAAAGCATAGTAAATGATGACCTTACTATGCACCAATACAACAATCTTATTGGGGCTCTTCCATGAATCCCTCCCTATCATCCTCCAACAGTGCCTCTCTTCTTCTCATAGCACCTCTGTCACATGTATTTCATTTGTTTTATAGCATCTCTCATACTAGTGTAGGGTGTCAGAGCACTTTACATCACACACATACAGAAACAATGGGGGAGATTTACAAAAAGTTGCGCAAAGCAGTGCAGCCCCCCGCGAGGCTGCGCTGCGCGACAGGGAGGGAGCAGGGGAACGCCATATTTCCAAAGCTATGGCTCTCTCCTCTCCTTTCTCTGGCGCTGATTTCAGTAGTCTCGCGACATGCACACACCTTAGCGCTGTAGCGCTAAGGTGTGTGCATGAGTGTAGCATAGGTTTTGTACAGGAAGGGTACCCTTCCTGTACAAAATACTATGCTAGACACGAGGGAAAGCTTTTCCCACTTTATAGGCATGCTGCACAGTGCAGCACGCATGCAAAGCCGAGAAAGGAAGGAGAAATTAAAGAATTTCTCCTTCCTTGTGCCTAGTTGAAAAGGGCGCAGTGTCTCACTCTAAACCCAATCTACTGTTTTTAGTAAATTGGGTTTAGCGTGAGAAACCTTGGGTGGTTGCATGGGAACAAGTTTAGTGCTGGAAAGTAAATTACAAAAAAGAGATTTTGCGTTGTTTTGTGTCACTTTTGTGACGCAAACATGGCGCAAAAGCTTAGTAAATCTCCCCCAATGAATCATACGTGTGTAAATCGGTGTATAAAAAATGTTACATAGGGGAAAGGGGACTTCAAGGTGTAGGATTCACATGTCTTCCATACTGGTAAGCATTTTTTAAGAGTGCTTGATTTGGAGAAGCACAAAATCTGGTTTCAGAATGTAACACAGTGGTTAGCGTTGACTTTAATTATAACAATTTAATTCTACCCAGACATACCTTTTTGGCAGCATCAGGATAATGAAAGACTGGGAAAAAAAGATGGCATACTAACTTGTACCATGCAGTTTGTATGCAGCTCTTTGACGGCAGTTCATAGCTGACGGTGCTAGATTATGATTGTAACTTATGAACTGCACAGTAACAAAAGAATCTCTGTGACAAAAGCAGTAACCCAGCTATGCACATAAAATACTGTTTTATTAAAAATGCATGGTACACGTTCTTTGGAGCAGGCAAATTAACCCTCTGCGCTACCTACCATCTCTCTCCAGCAGGTACATTAATCATTCAAGTTATCTTGACACTTTTATTTTTGTTGTAAAACTGCAGATTATACAAGGAACTTTGCATTGCTTTTAAGACAGCTGCCTGCGGACCCCCTGGGAATGTGTCAGGGACCCCTGGGGGTCCGCGGACCCCAGTTTGGGAACCACTGCACTAGATGCTTCCATCCAAAACATAATTTGCTATCTATTACACCTGCAGCGTTCCAATTTGGCGTATACATCCATACGCTTACATCTTGCTGCAATAGCTGCTTGCCTACAAAACAGACAGCACTTGTCTTTGTTTCGAGTGCCCGCTTTCAAAGCTTTTATGGAAGGACTCAAGAGAATCATTCCTCCTAGACTTCCACCTTCTCCAGTGTGGAATCTTAATATAGTTCTTACAAGACTAATGGGTCCACCATTTTGAACCTTTACACAAATGTGACCTACAATTTCTCACCTGGAAGGTAGCCTTCCTTATAGCCATCACATCTCTTAGGAGAGTTGGTGAGCTTCAGGCGCTAACCATACAAGAACCCTTTTTGCAAATACACCAAAACAAAGTGGTTCTTAGGACTAATCCCAAATTTTTACCCAAAGTAGTCTCTGCCTTCCATATCAACCAGTCTGTTGAATTACCCGTGTTCTTCCCTCAACCAGACTCAGTGGCAGAGCGCGCTCTTCACACACTAGATGTCAAAAGAGCCATACTATATTACATTGAAAGAACTAAACCCTTTAGGAAAACAAAACAACTTTTTGTTGCTTTTGCACCACCGCATAAAGGCAATCCCATATCAAAAGCAGGTATTGCACGGTGGATAGTTAAGTGCATTCAAACATGCTATATTAAGGCTAAACGCACATTAGCAATCCCCCCTAAAGCGCACTCTACACGCAAACTGGGGGCTTCTATGGCATTCTTAGGGAATATACCATTAGATGACATCTGTAAGGCTGCAACATGGTCTACACCACACACATTCACAAATCACTATTGTGTAGATGTGTTAACAAGACAACAAGCTAGTGTGGGCCAGACAGTTTTACAAACATTATTTCAAACCACTGCAACAGCTACAGGTTAGCCACTGCTTGGGAGATAACTGCTGTATAGCAGTGCTTAATTTGTAAAATATTAAGTGCCAGGGCTCTGACCAGGAGACCACTGCAGCTTGCACCACCCATCGCCCTTGTCATCGCTGCCAAAATAACTACTAACCATCTCTCTCGCATGTAAATGTGACAGTTCAGATTATTCCAGGTCCCCATAGCTAAAGGAATGGCTGGGGAGGCAGGTATTAGCAATTTTAATGTATATTGTATTCCTAAACAACCGTTGTTCTGCTCATCTCTAAAATAAGATAAGCAGCGCCACCATGTGGTAGACTGTACTGTGTATGGTGTTGAAAATTAGGTGCCGGTGCCGAGCACCGGAAACCAATTAAGTGCCGGTGCTTAGCACCGGAAAGCTCCGGCTCAAATTAAGCACTGCTGTATAGTCTATGCTAAAGCATATGATCTACAGCTCATATGCCTTGAACGGAAAATGCTACTTACCACAGTATGCATCTGTTCTTGGCATATAGAGCTGTAGATTCATATGAGCCCACCCGCCTCCCCGGGAACCTTTATCTGTTGCAGTATTATCTTACTTAGATACATTATACATGGACATCTATTTACTACTCCATCATCACCCTTCTGGAAAAACAATCTGGGGATGGAGTCGATGCCCATACGCACTATCACCGAAAGGAGGAGTCACCTACCGCGTGACTGGAAAGACTTCTTCGAAGAAAAACAAAGTGCAAACATCCGGACCCAACACCAGATGGCGATCTATGCTAAAGCATATGAATCTACAGCTCTATATGCCAAGAACAGATGCATACTGTGGTAAGTAGCATTTTCCTTCTCCACCGAACCCAGGAGAACTGAGGAAAGAAGTATGGAACTAAAGCAATTGGCGAAAGGTCTGAATAGGTATAAGTATGAAGGCATCTACACAGGATATTTTTGGTTAAAAAAAAAAAAAGAAAAAACCTGCTCATGCTCCTACATTTAAGAACAAGTGGGTGACAAAATAAATCCGTATATCTGAAAGAAACACGTAGTGATAGATTCCTTACCTTAGAATTACCCCCAGGCGTCAGACTGGATCCGGAAAGTTTTCGTCAGCAGTACCCCTGCGCGTCGGAAGGTGGCGTCGTGCGGCTCCGCGTCCGTCATTGGCGTCGTGGTCGCCGAGATGACGTCGCGGCAGCTACTTGGACGCCGCCCTCGCTCGCTGACGTCAGTTCGTTCTTTTTCCGCGCCAGCAAGCGCAGATCCGGAGAGAGCGGTACCCCCAGTCATTTTTTGACCGAGTTTTTCGAGGCTTTTTGTCTCTGTTTTTTCGAGTCGATCGACTCCTGGTGCCGTAGGGATGCCTGGCTTCAAGTCTTGCGGGGACTGTCATCGCATGATGTCGGTGACGGACCCGCACCGCGTGTGTCTCTACTGCCTGGGACGCGACCACGACCCCAAGTCGTGCCGCCAGCTGCCGGGCCATGGCGCCGAAGACTTTGCAGGAGCGGTCCCGAAAGTTGCTTGAACCGTGGTCCCGGGGGAGGTCGAGGGACCGGTCGCGGAGCCATCACCATCGTTCGTCGGGATCGAAGACTTCGCACTCTGGGTCAGGGAAGGCGAAGCATCACAAGAAGTCGAAGAAGCGCCATCGCTCTCCGACTTCCCCTCGCCCGTTGCGCGACGTGGCTGAGGGTGCGGGTGGTGCCTCTCCCGAGGCTCCGGCAGAGCCTACGCAGTCGCCGTCGGCCTACCCGCCCTTCCCGGGTCCGTCGGCGACTCCAGCCCAGCTGCAGGAATTTGTGTCAGCCATGGCCCGCCTCTTTGGGCCATCGGGCCCCGCTGGCGCGCCATCGGGCCCCGCCGGTGCGCCTTCGGGCTCCACGGGCCCGACTGGGGGTCCTCGCCCTTCACTGTTGGCGGCTCCGACATCGCCGTCGGCTCCGACATCGCCGTCGGCTCCGGCGCCGCAGGGCCCCCATGGATCCAGGCCTGGATCCCGGTTGACCTTGTAACACCTCCAATCCTCGGCCCCACCGGCACCACCTCCGACGTCGCCCGTGGCACTGGACGACGTCTGCCCCGGTTTCAGCCCCGATATGGACACGGAGCCGGAACGGCGTCGCTCGACGCCAATTCAGACGCCGATGGGACCCTTCTTTCCCTATGTCCAACCTCCGTATTTTCGGCCTGTACATCAGCCTTCTGAGGAAGGGGAGGACTGGGAGGGGTCTGAGGACCCTCTCGCAGCTCAGTGCGAGTATGACCCGGACTGGGCAGAGGAGCTGGGGGATGCCAGTGGTCTTGACACCTCTCCTGACCTTGGCATGCTAACTCCTCCTACCGTGGCTACGGAGGAGGGTGCTAGTTACGCAGTGGTGTTGCGTAGGGCGGCTGAGGCTCTACACCTCCAACTCCCTACAGTGGCCGTCAGGACTAACCTCCTGACAGAAGTGCTTCAGCCGGCGGCTACCTCTTCGGAGCCACTGCTGCCCTTTAATGATGCACTTTCTGACGTTCTTTTGGGCACCTGGTCCAGGCCCAACACAGGGGCTCCTGTAGATAGGAACGTGGCCCGACGCCATCGCCCGGCCCTGGGCGACCCCCTTTTCCTCTCCCAACACCCCACCCCTGAGAGCTTGGTTGTCCAAGCCTCCACGTCCCAAAGCGCATTCCCTACCGCACTCCCGGATAGGGAATCCAAGAGACTGGAACAGTTTGGGAAGAAGATTTTTTCTTCCGCTAGTTCAGGGCTGCGGTCTGAGAACACCGCATGCCTCTTGGGCCGTTATTCCCACTCTGTGTGGGATACGGTGGCGCAAGTGCTGCCTCAGTGTCCTGAGGAGGCCTGGACAGTTCTCTCTCAGGCTATTGCTGAAGGGAGAGATGCAGCCAAGTTCACAATTCGATGTGGCCTTGACACCGCTGACTCGCTGGGCAGAGCGATTTCCACGACAGTGGCGCTCCGTCGCCACGCCTGGCTGAGGACTACTGGCTTCTCTGGGGATGTCCAGAACACTCTCATGGACATGCCCTTTGATGGCATTCGCCTTTTTGGCAACAAGGCGGATAGTGCGTTGGAGCGTTTTAAGGACTCACGGGCTACGGCCAAGTCCTTGGGCCTTTCGGCCACTCGCCCTCCTCCGCCTTCTGCCTTTCGCTCCTTTCGTGGCCACGGAAGGGGCGCCCCGACACGTTCGCTTCAGAGCCACAGGCCTGCGCAGCAACAGTCCCAGCGTGGCCGCGGACGTGGGACCCTCCGAGGTGGGTCAGGGGGCCAGCGGGCTGCTCAATCCACCTCCACCCCGGCCACCACTCCCTCCAAACCTTCCTAGTCCGGTTTTTCAGGCCCATCAAACGCCAGTGGGCGGCAGGATTCGCCATCACCTCCCCCACTGGCGCACCATCACTACAGACAGGTGGGTTTTACAAATAGTCCGAAGGGGCTACTCCCTCCCCTTTGAGACTACCCCTCCAGCCATGCCACCCCAGTACCACCGCATGTCGGGGGATCACTTGGCACTTCTTCAACAGGAAGTTGTTGCCCTCTTGGCCAAGGGGGCCATCGAGCACGTTCCTGCGCCAGAAGTAGGTCGTGGTTGTTACTCCCACTACTTTCTGGTGCCCAAGAAGGACAAGGGCCTGCGTCCTATCTTAGACCTCCGGAACGTCAATTGCTTCCTCCGGAAGGAGAAGTTCAAGATGTTAACTCTGGCTCAGGTCTTGTCTGCCCTCGATCCTGGAGACTGGATGGTTGCGTTGTATCTGCAGGATGCATATTTCCATATTCCCGTCCTGCCGGACCACCGGCGTTATCTGCGGTTTACGGTAGACCACGAGCACTTTCAGTTTACCGTGCTCCCCTTTGGCCTTACCAGCGCCCCTCGGTTGTTCACGAAAGTGATGGCGGTGGTCGCAGCTCATCTGCGCAGATCAGGGGTTCCAGTCTTCCCCTATCTCGACAACTGGCTGTTGAAGGCGGGATCGCCCCAGGCAGTCGTCTCCCACCTCCAGACTACGGCCGACCTCCTGCATTTGCTGGGGTTCTCCATCAATGTGCCGAAGTCGCACCTGATTCCCTCTCAGAAGCTCCTCTTTATCGGAGCGGTTCTGGATACGACGCTCTTTCGGGTCTATCCTCCCGAACGGCGAGTCCAGGATATTCAGGCTCTGATTCCGATCTTTCCGCCTCTATCCTGGGTTTCGGTCAGGATGACCCTGAGGCTGCTGGGCCTCATGCCTCCTGCATCCTGCTGGTCGATCATGCCAGATGGCATATGCGGGCTCTGCAGTGGGACCTGAAGTTCCAGTGGGCGCAGCATGAGTGCGACCTGTCCGAGTCCGTCCAGATCTCGGAGGGCACTGCATGACAGTTGCAGTGGTGGCTCACAAACCGGCATTGGGTCAATGGCAGATCCCTCTCCCTTCCCCAACCGGAGCACACAGTGGTGACGGATGCGTCCCTCCTGGGATGGGGCGGCCACATGGGAGAGGCGGAGATCAGAGGCCTCTGGTCTCCGGCGGAGTCCAGGCTCCATATCAACCTTCTGGAGCTCCGGGCGATCCGACTTGCACTGAAGGCATTCCTTCCCTCTGTCAAGGGGAGAGTAGTGCAGGTGTTCACAGACAACACTACCGCCATGTGGTACTACAACAAGCAGGGCGGGGTGGGGTCGTGGACCCTATGTCAGGAGGCTCTGCCCCTCTGGACATGGCTGGAACATAAGGGCATTTCCCTGGTGGTTCAACACCTGGCCGGTTCACTGAACGTCAGGGCGGACGAACTCAGCCGCAGGTGCATGATGGATCACGCATGGCGTCTTCACTCGGACGTGGCGCAAGGTCTCTTTCAACAGTGGGGAGAGCCTTGGTTAGATCTATTCACCACCGAAGAGTACGCGCAATGTCAGCAGTTCTGCGCGTTGGAATTTCCAAGGCAACACTTTTCGTCGCGAGTGGAGTTGCGGTCTATTGTACGCCTTTCCGCCTATACCACTTCTGCCCAGAGTGCTGAAGAAGACCAGGCGCGACCGGGCCCAAGTCATTCTTGTGGCTCCGGACTGGGCTCGAAGAGTTTGGTATCCCGAGCTACTCAGTATGACCATCGATCCCCCGATCCGGCTGCCTCTTCGGGAGGATCTTCTGTCGCAGCAGCAGGGGACGGTCCTCCACCCGAACCTGTCCAGTCTCCACCTCCTTGCGTGGAGATTGAGCGGCAGCAGTTGATTCCTTTTGACTTGCCTCCTGAAGTTTGTAATGTCATTCTGGCAGCCAGGCGTCCCTCCACTAAGTTGGTATACGACTGCAGGTGGAACACATTTGTGGCATGGTGCACAGCAAAGGCTGTGGATCCCCTTTCTGCCCCTCTTTCAGAAGTCCTTTTGTTCCTTCTTTCTTTGGCCCAGCAGGGCTCTGCTCTGGGCACTATCAAGGGCTACCTTTCTGCTATTTCAGCCTTTCTCAGGCTCCCTGATCAGCCCTCTCTTTACAAGTCCCCTGTTGTAAATAGATTCCTCAAAGTCATTACTCACCTTTTCCCTCCTATTCCTTTTGTGATGCCACAGTGGGACTTGAATCTGGTTCTCACATATTTGATGTGCGCTCCCTTTGAGCCTCTTCACAACTGTCTTCTACGTCTATTAACTCTAAAGACTGCTTTCCTGGTTGCCATCACCTCCGCTAGGAGAGTGAGTGAGCTCCAGGCTCTTTCTTGTAAACCTCCTTTTCTGTCTGTCCATCCGGGCAAGGTTGTGTTCAGAACCCGTCCATCCTTTCTGCCAAAAGTTGTCACTGCTTTTTACAAGGGGAAACCATCACTTTGCCCACCTTCTTTCCGCCTCCGCATCCTTCCAGAGAGGAAGAGAGGCTCCACCTTCTGGACCCAAAATGTGCGCTCTCATTTTACCTGAACCGCACACAACAGTTCCGGGTGGATGACCAACTCTTTGTTGGCTACGTTGGCGCCAAGAAAGGTCGGGCCGTACACAAGCGGACTATCTCCCATTAGGTCGTCTTGTGTATTAAAGCCTGTTATTCTCTGGCAAAGAAGGAGCCAATTCCACCAGGGCGACGGCTGCCACTACGGCGTTGGGACGTGGTGTCCCCTTACAAGACATCTGTCAGGCAGCTACGTGGGCCTCGCTGCACACTTTTACTAAGCATTACTGCCTGGACAGCCAAGTCCGGAGAGACGGCTTCTTTGGCCGTTCTGTTCTCCGGGACTTCCTGGTGTGATCTTGGTTCGCAGACCCACCACCCGGGTTGGTATTGCTGGGGTATCTATTCTAAGGTAAGGAATCTATCACTACGTGTTTCTTTCAGATGAACAAGTTACTTACCTTCGGTAACAATATATCTGTAAGAAACATTAGTAGTGATAGATTCCTTACCGCCCCACCCATCCTCCCCGTTCTGCGAACTGATTTCTAGGGTTAAGGTTATCCCTTTCAGGGCCCTAGTTTCAAGGCACCAGTGGTCAGTATCTTGCATGGCTCTGCGTTCCTGGCGCGGAAAGTCGAGTACAGAACTGACGTCCGCGCGCGAGGGCGGCGTCTAAGTAGCTGCCGCGACGTCATCTCGGCGACCACGCGCCAACGACGGACACGGAGCCGCACTAGGCCACCTTTCGACGCGCAGGAGTACTGCTGACGAAAACTTTCCGGATCCAGTCTGACGCCTGGGGGTAATTCTAAGGTAAGGAATCTATCACTACTAATGTTTCTTACAGATATATCGTTACCGAAGGTAAGTAACTTGTTCGTTAGTCCTTTTAAATTGTCTCGCAGCACCAACAATGAGATTGGATACCCATTATAAAGCTTCAGTATGCATAGCTTGTTGCCCAGAATTAGGATGTTTGTGAGTTTTGCAGTTGAGAAAGAACACTTTATGATTAAAGTTCTTCCACTTTACCTCAGATCTACACTCTGAGCTGTCTCAAAGTTCATAGCGTCATGGAAGCTCACCTTAGATAGAAAGTGATTTTAGTCTACCCTTACCTGAACAATGAACAGCTGAAAGCTAATTCATGACACAAAGTTTGTTTTCAGGATTTCATTAAGAAGAGTAGATCTTCACAGGGACACAAAAAATCCAAGACTGTTACAGTGCAGTATTCACTGTGCGGTGAACTTTTAGAAACCATACAGATAATTGTTTCCTTCAAAGGATAGACCGTCGGTCTGGATGAGGTTCAACCATCACCCAGCAGCATGTAAATCCTGCTTCTTGTAGGATCACTTACAACCTGTATCCTAATAGTTCAAAATTTCAGGCTGCTAGCTCAGCTTTTGCAGGAGTGCCTGGTGGACCAATGGAGTCTGCACTAAGGAAACTGGGAAGATAAGTTGATACTTTGAGTGTGGCAGCATTACAGTCCTTCCTGGGATGCACTATAGGGCACAACATAATGAAAATAGTTATTTTACAGTACAAGGTATAAGTACACACAATCGTCACAGATGCTCCTTGTTAGGATGTAGAACCAATTTCCAAGCTCTACAGAAATGGGGACAATGTCTCTAAAAAGAATTGTCCTACCATATTATCAAGAACTTTCAACTGGCCTTGGCAAACAAGAAATGTTGATCCAGGTGGACTAAAGCACGCCATGTGATCCAAACAAGCAGGGAGGAATGAGGTTGAGGATCGTCTCAAAGCAGGCTCAAGCAGTCTGGCAGTGTTTCATCTTAAAAATCCTCATGCCAAGATCAGTCTTTGTGTTAAGACTGTGAGACTAGTAGTCAGATGTGCTGAGCATCTGCTTTTCTGAAAACAGCAAGTGGCTTCCCAACAAGAACACTTTCAGCCAGCTCTTCAAACTCTAGGCACAATCTCAGATAGACCTATTTGCTACAACAATAAATTACAAAATGCTGAAGCATCCTTTCCGAATATGGGGAAGCAATAAGTAGTCTAGGGCCAGAATAATTTAGAGGCTCAAATTGACCATGCCAGTGATGGTTCACAGACCTGTCAGAAAAACACATTGGAGACTGATGTGTGGACCAGACCTGCTGCTGGGGCACACAGCAAACAAATGTATAGCAGCTTAATTTGGTGGCCTGGCCCTTCAATTCCTATAGTACTAGCACTTGGATCTCTATTTTCACTTCTTGGACTTTCAGAATGAGGCAAAATAGCTTTCACTAGAACTTCTTATCCATTAAGTGAACAATGTTCTGACCAGTGGCGGTTTCTCCCCGAGGGCGTCGGGGCTCCGCCCCCGTTACCAAAGTGCTTATGCTCATATTTCATTTAATAAAAAAAATATCCGTTTTTTATGTCTTCTAAATAAAATAAACTAATATAGTCTCCATACCGCCGATGTGACAGTGGCCGTTCGTTGTGGCGGCTGGAGGCATGTCACGTGACGTGACTGACTCTCCTTGCATGCTCCCAGCTCCCCTTGCGGGCCCAAAGAAGCCTAAGTGTTTGCCGGGCCGACAACCTCGCAGCCCTGAAGGCTGTGATGTCATCAGCTCGGCAAAGACCTAGCTTCAGGGCCCAGTCTCCACCCCCTGATGGCGTGGAGGCAAAGTTAGCCCCGGGCGTTTTAAGTCCAAGCCCGGTATCGCTAACCCTCCACGTCAATCAGAGAGTGGAGACTGTCACCCAGCCCTTTCCCAACTCATTACAGGGCGTGGTGGGACCCACCCCGAGTTGGGAAAGGGGTGTGGCAGGCGGGAAGCTGAGGATTCGAGTCTGCGCAGACTCGACCTCACTGCTTCCTGCACATGTCTGCACTCTGTGGTGGTGGAACTTTCTGGAAGGAAGCCTCAGGAGTCCGTCGGCAGTTCACCAGAGGCCAGGTAAGGCCCAGACGGGCATTCTTTAAAGTTATTATGGGCTAGAGCGATAGAGCCGCGGTGGGGAAGCAGACTTACTATTTAACCAACTTCCGTGATGCAGTCCCTGTTACATTTCACGCACTTTACTTCATGTTTCATGGAATATCCGCCCCTATTTCCTTATAGTATTTAATCTTCCTAAATGTGTCTATATGTTTAGCGTATACTGATGGTGGTAACGTGACCCAGCAGGCTTCGCTATTCGCCTGCAGTACACAGAGACCCATGTCTGCATCGCAAGTGTGCATGTTTTAAGGCAGCACAATACACAGCTCATCACGGGGATGTACTCAGTTACATTTGCGTGGGTTTTCAGCAATGTTGTCAACTCTGAAATTACTTTTGCATGCCGAGTGGTACAAAGAACACATTGAATCGAGAATTAAGTTTCACCTTATGGTTTCCCCCTTGGACCGGTCTGCATTCATTGTACAAAATATCAGGTATTAAAAACACGTCTGACCTCTCTACTCTGGGACATGCACGAGATCATTAGGCTGGCACTGAAGGCAGCAATTTGATTTTCCTTTTAATAGGCTGTTGTTGCCAATCTTGACATACATTAGAGACTTCTTTAGGATTTCGAAGGCATCTGCTTGCGATCCGAGCTGGATGCGTGCACAAAGGGACGTTCTGCATTAAGTCGCTTCATTTCAATTACGTGGATACTAACCCTGCACTTAAATGAATCATTAAACAACTCCCAGATCAAGTGAACCCTATCATATGTCTTGACTTCCTCTAGCCGTACTCACACTAAATATAACGAGCAAGCCTCCTGTTCCCCCGAGTCTCTCTTGCCACAGGTTTAACCTAGAAAACAGGCCGCCTGAGGCCGGGCACAAAAACATGTTGAAAGGCTGACATGTTCTGCATTTTTTGTCCCGCTGCTCTCTTCGTTTCCTTCTCACTTAAAACTTGTGTTAGATATGTATCCTCATATCATTAGGAAAGATGTGCTGATATTACTTCGGACAATTTTAATTTTTAGCATTATTTCAGTCAAACCACAAATTATTTTCCAAATTCAAGGTGGCATTTTTAGTTCTGGCGTTAGACGACCATTTGTTTTAATAAATACATATATACTGTACATACGTACAGGGATATCAGTCAGCCCTCTTGATCCATTGGTTTGCTGTAGTGTCATTCACATTGTGCTTCTGCCCATCCACAGCCTAAAGCGTGAGGCACAGGGTCAGCTCACTTCAGCCACTGTGATTGACAACATTCTGCCCTTGCACAGTGTGCGCATCTGCGCAATAAGTAGTGCATGGATTAGTGGTGCAAAGTGTGCTCCTCTATAAAAATATATACCTTTTGGCTTTTGAAAAGGCTTGCTTTCATACAAATTGTGCCTTCACACAAAAACATTCACAAACAAAAAAATCATTGGTGAAGCCAAAAGGTTAACAGCAAATGCCAAACCTGCTGGCTTTGACAATGCCTATATTTTCTTTAAAGTGTGCATTGGATTCAGGGTTCCCTTCATGTGTCATGAATAGTGCAAATTAGGCTGGTCTTAAGTGTAGTTGTTGCTGTTTGTAGTTATTGAGAATGTATGCGCATATAGGAAGACCAGCAGTGTTTGGATTGAGCTAGATCTTTCAAATTTTGATTTATTGAGTGTGATTATGCATAGAATTTGCATCCTATAGTGCATGTGTATTTGTAAATACTGCTGCATGCCATTTGGGTTCATCTGTGAATTCATTTTTAAAAAGTGGGGAAGGTGTTTCCTAGACAAATTCCATGCTTTCACTGAGTCTTTTACAGAGCAGATGGCATGCTCTATCTGTGATCTGATCTATTTATGAAAGAGGAGAGTATTTTCTTTGTTCATGATGACATTGGTACTGGTTGGCACTGGTCACTGGTTAGTAGACACTCTCATTAATTCCTAGGTGTTATCAGCATACTTGCTGATGCCCGAACATAACCAATATTTTAACCCTTAAAGACTTAACATGATTTAAAACAACACTCTGGACAATCTTGGCCGTGAGAGAACTCCACATAGATGGTTAAGGGAAATTGTAAGATGTCCACAGAGCCCACGTAGATCTTTTGTTCCAGTGTCAAATTCTGCAAACAAGGGTGAGGCAGGGCTTATACTGCCAACAAGTCTCAGGTGTCATCCAAGAGAGAGGGTGCACACTTCATTGCTTTCCTGAAGATTAAAGCCCGACTTGTTGTTAGTCAAAGGGGATTCGAGTACCAATGTGTGCATGGAAATATGTTTGTGGACCAGTATTTTGTTGACTTTGATTTTGAAAGTTTTGTTTCAGATGGTTTTATAGTTCACAGTTTGCACAATGTCTAGTTCTAGATCTCCGGCAGAATGAATACAGCTTTCTTATGCTCAGTCCATTACTTTGCCCAATAAAGTGAGAGATAGCTTTATGTGGCACTCTTTCCCAGGGTGGGCGCTACTGGAGTCAAGAGAATATATCTAGTGTATAATTTGTAAAACAGGAAACATTAGTGCCAGAGCCTAAAATGTTTTTGAGATGACCTGTGCTAATGGTGCCAGCCATAACCACATAACCACATGCACTTTACTCTTCACAGCCAAAAAGGAGGTGAGCGTTGGTCTAGACAAATTTGCTTGAAAATGCACCATTTGCCCACTCATTTTTCAAAATTTTCTCGGGGGGAGAACCCCCCCGAACCCTCCTTAGGCCGTTCGGGCTCGCTCGCTACGCTCGCTCGTCAAGGTGTGCTGCACCACTAATTTTACGCCTCACCACTTTCAAATATCACCAGCCGCCACTGGTTCTGACTATGGTGTATTTAAAGATTCGCTGATCCATTCAAGTGGAAGGAGTGGTTTACAGTTCTTCCTTGTAAAAGTACAGCTAGCAGTATTCACAGCATGTACGTAAACCTTTCCCAAACTCCTTTCTTTAGAATTCTATTTTTTGAAAGGTTTCAGAATGTGTTAACCTCTCATAAGAGACCAGCTCCCTTCATGGAGACAGAGAATCATCCTGTCCAACTTCATTGGTCCTCCTTTTGAACCTAGCTTTTAACAATCAAATTAGTTGTAAATTATGGTCTTGACTGTACTGGAAGGTGAACCTCTAAGCAAAAGGTAGTCATAAAAATGTGCTATGTATAAAAAGACAAACAAATCACTGTTAGGAAAACCTGGAACTCATTTCATCAAAATACTCTTGGCAGCATTTTCAAAAGCTGCTACCTTTGAAATTGGTGCATGCATGTACAAAGCTTTGTTGCCTGGACCCTGACCTAGAGTGGATGCCCAAGTTAGTCAAGCATCCCTGTATAGGCTGTGTTGATAAAAGTACCAAATATAGTTTGTTGTACTCTTCTCCTCTCTTCTAAAATGTGTCTCCCTTGTGAGATGGGAGCTTTCAATTTTAATCTATGTTCAGTTATATCAGTGGATATCCAATGATGGAGAAGGCAAAGGTACTTGTAACTCTAGATTCGTAACATACAGATACATTTCCTTTGCTTACTTCTGCCATTTTCGGTTTGGCTCATGCATTGCAACTTGTTTTTCTTTGAGGAAGAATCATATTAGGTTATTTTGCATGACTACCCCCTTAGTCCACAATGCTCATGGGTAATGACTTGGTTTTTTTCTTCCTTCGGTTTCAGACTTGTTTAGTAACGGCTCTGATTTGACACGTTCCTCATGGCTTTATCAGGCCTCGCTCTTCTTTATTCTCGATACCAACGATCGGAGAACAAGCATTGTTTATGGTTTGCCGACTGGTCGACCAAGCGCAACTGATCAAATCAAAGAGCAGGTACATAACTGTATGGGCCAAGACTTGTTTGAGTTGTTTTCGAGTTCTGTAAGAACACCTCAGAGAATGCAGACATTAAGTATCCCTGAGCTTACCAGCAAGGCAACTGCAGCCTCTCTCTTGCCCAATCATAGCAAGTCCATTGGTGATTTATGTATTGCCTTTCACTGCAAAAAACACTGAGGTACAGAAGAGAAAGGTGTTGGGCACACCTGAAGATGCAGCAACAGTCATCTGCCAAGGCGCCTGACATCTTTGCCGAATAAGTCCTGTTAGACTTTGAAGAAGACCAAGCAGGGCCCTTGGGTGTACTGGTGGCCCAGCAGATGGCTAGCCCACAGACTTTATCCTTAAGCACCTCTGAAGGCAAAGAACACGACCAGACACCTGCAGTGTCAACACTGAGGATGAAGAAAACACTGAGGGTTGAGAGCATCACCCCAGTGCCGTTCGCTGGCTCAAAGCCCCATCCACCCATACGCCCTTACGTCGAGGCAGAGCATCGCTCCCAAGGGAGTCAAGTCCTGATGTCTCAAGGAAAAAGTCTCCACATCTGGTGCACTGCTGTCTTTTGGCTCGTTTTGACACCAAGAAAAGGCTTCTGAACAGGACAAGCTACCTTTGAGGAAGAACTGGCTTTCAACACAATTCAGCACAGGGACAAGGCTACAAGCCCTCCTCCTCTTGCCTCCTCTACCCAGTCTCTCACCCCCACCTTATCCTCCACCAGGGCCATTTTCCCCACTGCCTCCAGAAGGATCAGTACACTATTTATCTGACCCAGGTATCCCTTATGGGGGGAGACCTTCATGATCAACCAGCTCGGGATGATCCTTGGGATGACTATAATGTCGACTAGCAAGATGGTCCAGATCTAAAGCCTTAGCAAACCAAGCCATCCCTCCCTCCCCCAGATACCACTGCATATCACGCACTTATGCAGAGGGTGGCCCACCACCACAGAATGGCGATGATTTGTTAGTTGGAAACTCTCTCAAAGCCGAGGCCAGTCCAGTCCAACACACAAACCAGAGGTCTAAAAGTGACGGACAAGGAAGCATTCACAGTCTGCACCCCATCCCCAGCATCACAAGCCCCCACCCGTTAGACCCTCTCATTTGCTGGTAATGTTAACATTGTACACGCACACTGCATCTCCCATCATTAAACTGGCAGATTTCATCCAGCAATTCTCAAAATTTACTGTTCTATTTTTTATTGAGCAAACATACACCCAGGCATCTTGGAGCTGGGAACACATGAAAGACGTTCTAAATAGTGATGAGTACAGGCGTCCCTAAGAGGCCAAAACCACTCTAACGGGAAAGAGAGGGGACCATAGTGTTGAAAGAGCGCAAAGAAACAGTCTTGTAGCTTGTTAAAAAGCAATAAAGTCAGATAAGGAGCAGAGTTCTAGAGGCAGAGAATTCCAGAGCCTGGGTGTAAAGTTGCAAAAGCACTGAGGGCATATCTTCTGCATGACCTCAAAAGTTTAACAACCACAGGAGACACCAGTGGTCCCCGTAGAGACCTGGGTAAATGTAGTAACATGCAACAATGTCTCAACGGGAATCAATTAGGGGATGAGATTCAGGAAATACATTAATTGCAATGCAAATGTTAAACACAAATAGTCCCAGGAACATGATTGAATGCAATTACATTGTCAGCAAAGACATACAAATTGAACTTCACAAATCAAAATGCAGAATCAACCATGCTTTAAGGTTGTGTATTAAGTGAAAAAGGTAGACACTTTGTGCTTGTGAAGAAATGTTAAAACTGTGCAAGTGAAAATAACATAAAGAATGCTGCAGCATATTGGACAAGAATTCACAACAAAGTTATGCATGAGACAAATGGATATATGGAGGAATTTATAAAATCATGTCATTCAAAAATCTAGATTTAACTTGTGCAAGACGACAGCGTTTTGACCTTTATGACTGGAGGTCATCATCAGAACATAGATAACAAAACGTAGAGTGATAGCTGCCTGTAGGGTTTCATAGGTATGTGGGTAGATTCTACCTGAAATTAAGAATCCGCAAGCCGGGGCAACAATCACCGGCTGTCACCCTCCAATCGGGTACGGTCACCCCCGATGGGACAATTCCAAAAGGTACCAAGTCACAGGGTGGGCTGGAAGGCGAGCTCCCCGGAGAGTAGGGAGTATCCAAAAGCAAGAGTTATGTTATGGGGTCCTACACTAGGCCCCCTGGGTCCAGGTAATGAATCCGGGTGAAGGTACCAGGTCTGCTGTCCAAGTGGCTCAACAGTGTTTGGGCTAAAGACGGGTCCACATTTTCAATGCATGAAGGAATCTGAGATTAGGGGTGAAACCAATCTACTACATGACTGAATCAGGTTCGAGAAGGACCATGACCTCAAAAGTAAGCACATCTCCAGGCTCGCTCCTTTAACTCAGCACAGCAGCATCACTTCTCAGAATGTGCCACCTCCTAGCAAATGCCTCTCTACGGCTCACCACACACTTACCTGATTGCACTCCACACACTTGAGAAACTGCTGAGACAGGAATCATCTGCTTTCTGTGGCTCAGCATCAGTGTTAAAATATCCAGCAGTGAGCGACAGACTGCAGGCACTCCTCGTTGGGGTCCTCCTGCACAGCCACCTGATTGTAGATTTGAGGGTGGACCTTGGTAACTGAGCCCTTAACTTTCTGCTGCAGTCTGTCAATACAAGCAACAGCCTCTTTTCTTCCAGACGTCTCCTGCCTATTAACTCAGGTCACCTACTTTCTTAAATCATCACCAAAGTGTTGAAGCTAGTGCTGGATGTGTTATAAAAAAAAACTCTTCCATACCATACTGTAGTGTAGAACATAACTTCTTTATTCATATTAGTTCTTCCAGTAGCTATGGTTGGCCATACTGTATTAAGAACTTTGTTGCAAACATCTGCATCATCTGCCAGTTAGCCACGCCTTTACAGTTGATGCAAAGCGTGTGTATCGACAGCCACACATGGTATGAACGGAAGTGTTGCTCACCGTGTAAGCATCTGTTCACAGCGTTTAGTGCTGTAGATTCACATACTCCCACCCTCCTCCTGGAAGTGGGCAGTGACAGCATGTTTTCACTAATACATAGTTATCTGATAACAATGTGCAGTGCACATTCCCACTATTCTCTACCCACCACTTTCACATTTAACCCATTGAGCAAAATAAAAACAATCTAGGGTGGAGTCAGTGCCCAAGTGCATTGTGTTCAAAGAGAGGGGGGTCAAGGAGAAGTCCATGATTCGATCTTTTTTAGAAGACACACAAATTGTAATGACCTATCCCAACACTAGAACCCAGGAGTATGCAAACTAATCTACAGAGCTACAAACAGATACTTATAGGGTAAGTAACATTTTCCTTCTCCATCATTTGAATCTAAGCTAAATTCATATTCAACCCATGTCCATCCCTAGGACACAAGGATAGTGAACTAAAGAAGGACACTTCGTCTGAGCTCCAAGATGACCAGAGGCTCAACTGATAAAGAAACAGAAAATGCTTAAATCCTGTCTCAGTTTTAGGTCATATGTAAGTTCTAAAAGATTTCTTTTGTAGAAGTATACTTTGTCCCACACGGAGGTGAAAATATTCAACGTTCATGAATTCAGCAACAATTGTCATGATGGAGCACTAGGGTTACAAGTAAGTAACTGTTCAGGGCATGTGTGGCTGTAAATACACATGCTTAGCATTATCCCGCCATCTAGTGTTGAGATCGGATGTGTGCAAGTTCTTTTTTTTCGAAGAAAGTCTTTTGAGTCATGAGGTATATTGACTCCTCCTCTTGCTTGTAATCCGCATGGTCCTCAACCCATTGTTAGATTGTTTTTTCCCGCCGTCCGGTCTGGATTTGTGCCCCTCTGCTCCGGTTTGACACCGTCGTCCTTTACTCTTTCCAGACTATTGCCGGTATTGTTTTGATTGCGGCTGTTCTCTGTCTCCCTTGTCGGTACATCGATGTCGATCTCGTCTGGCAACTCGAGTCGGCTGCAGCCCCCTTGGGCCTTCGCCCTTCGGGCGGAATTCCTCTTAGACTCTCACTCCAAGAGATGTCCACTCGGTGATGAGATGGACTGCTTTCCATTTTCGCCCTTGTTGCCATGCCAAGTTCCCATGCACTGATCTCCATCAGGTGTGTAACTTGTGCCTTTCCTCTAAGCATAAGGAAGCTACCGCGGAGACCTGCAGGTCTTTTCGATCGAAGAAGACACTGCAAGGCCATAGAGCTCAATGTCTCGAGATGTCTCGATGCAGTGCTAAAGACACGCCAGATCTCTTCACTTATGAAGATCCTGAACAGGAAGTACAAGCCCATTCACCGGCCGCTGATAAGGGCATCTTCTCTTGCGAGGACAGCTCTGATTCCAAGATGGAGATGCAGGATATCACTCCAGTGCAACCCGTGAGTACTTTACCTACCACAGCAGACCTCTACAAAGAGTAGTGGGGGGGGGGCTGCCTCTCCCCTTATCAGCCAAAAACTGTTGTGGGACCACCACTGCCTTCAGGCCATGGTCATCACAGACCGACTGCTTCGGACTCTCCTGGCCTCAGTTCGGCACCAAAAAAACAGAACTGGCCGCATGCATCAGAACCGAAGCCTGCTCCATCGGAGTCGAGCTGACCTTTGGAGACGAAAACTTCGGCGTCGAAACACCACTCCACCTCGCCACTGAAAAAAGCTGCCTTCGGACCCAAAATCATCAGCACCGAAAATACCGGCGTCAAAAACTTCTAACTGAGCCGAAATCTTACTCCTTCTGTAAGCATTCTTTGGAGTCTGTGGAACCAGTGCTAGAAAGACTTCAAGCGGAGTTGGACTCACGCCAAAAGCATATAATGACACACCTGGCCACTGGACATATCATTGCGAGACCTTGTCACTCAGGGCAGCCAGCCAAGAGACAATTGTCATTTCAGGTAACTTTGTATGTCCCTCTCCCACCGAAGCACAAAAAAAAGGTGGACAAGGCCACTAGCCCAGTGCACACCAGTCCCACCACCAATGCCTTCTGCGCACCACACTCCATCACCATTGCCTGTTGACTCCACACCAGACTCCTCAGACGGTTCCATTCACTCATATACAGGGGACGGGAGGGACGAAGACCAATTTTCGATCCCACCGCAGGATGACCTATGGTACTCTTATAATGCGCATCCACCAGCAAATACAGACCCAGATCTATGTCAAGCTAAACCCTCCTCCCAGACGACACTACCTCCTACCATGATCTAATAGGCAGGACTACTGCCTTCCACAAGGTTCCCTTACACGCTGAGTCTTCAAAGGATGATTTTTTATTTGAAACTCTCTACTCCGCATTCAGCACAATATCTGCTAATGATAAAAGGCATGCTCAAACACACACCAGATATTTTCAACAGTTCTGTCAGATCCCAAGTAATCACACCCAGAGTTGACAAGAAATTCAAACCATCACCAAACGACCCTACACACATTAAAGAGCAACTCCCACCTGACTCGTTAGTGGTGGCCACAGCCCGTATGAGGGCTGACTCAAACATCTGGTGAGGCGCCACCACCAGATAAAGAGAGTAAGACGATAGATACCGCGGGTAAGAGGGTGGCTGCACAATCTGCCAACCATTGGAGAATTGCAAACTCCATTGGCCTCTTATCCTGCTACGACAGGGCACATTGGGACAAAATCAATAAACCAGCATTTGTATAGCGCAGCACCGTCACCACTAGGGGTATCTGGGCACTGTAGATGCGACATCAGAATAAAGGTTAAAAACGAGCAGACGGAAGCGAAATAAAGGTCAGAAACAAGCAGAAAGAGGTAGAGTATAGGTCAGAAACTAGCAGAAAGAGGCAAAATACCGGTCAGAAATGAGCAGAAAGAGGCAAAATACAGGTCAGAGACGAGCAGGAGACAGAATTAAGGTCAGAAACAAGCAGAAAGAGGCAGAATAAAGGACAGAAATTATCAGAAAGATGCACAATAAAGATCAGAAACTAGCAGAGGCACAAAACCGAAGCCAGCTGAGGGTAGCGGACTGTGGACAAGCTAGGCAGGAGGACCGTCGCAATGGAGATGGCACGAGGACCTGCTCCTCGGAGCAGGTCATCCTCCAACATCTTCCTGAGGAACACTAAGAAGAGGGCGTATCATTGGCTCCAAGTCTCAGGTTTTAAATCTGAGGTTCAACAAAATCTGTTAGCTCTAGCCTTCGATGGGAACACCTTTTAGGGCCTCAAGTGGACTCCCTTCTAGAAAAGATAATATCTGATAATGAGATGGCTAAAGCCATGAAGGCGCTGCAAACACCATCGCAACGTGGCTTCTTTTACCACTCCTCTTATCGTGGAGGATCCAAAACTACCTTCCCTCAAACCTCATTTAACCCATGCCCAAACATCCTCTCCAAGGGGATATTAGAGGGTCTCATACAGGGGCAATAATTTCAGGGGTAGAGGTAAGGGCAGTTTCACCAAACCTGCCGCTACCACCACCAAACCATGACTTTCCAACCATCCCCCTAATCACACAACACCTGTCGGGGTCAACTACAATGGTTCTTTCCCACCTGGCAGAACATCACCTCCAACCAATTGGTATTGGATATTATCCAACATGGTTATTGTCTGGAGCTCACTTCCACACCTCCAAACATTCCACCTTGCAAGCATAAACTCTCAACAGACCATCAACAGTTGCTCAGAGAGGAAGTTCAAGCACTTAAAAAAAGAAAGTGGTCCATAGGACCCGTGCCAATACACCAGCAAGGCACAGGGGTCTTTTCACTCTTATTTCCTTATTCCCAAAAAGAAAGGATCCTTAAGGCCAATAGTGGACCTCAGACCTCTAAGCAGATACATTCCATCAGAGCACTTATACATGGTCACTCTTAAAGATGTCATTCCGCCACTACAACAAGGCGACTTCATAGCCGCACTCGACCTGAAGGACGTCTACTTCCACATTCCTATTCACCCGGCACATTGCCAATACCTCAGATTCGTATATTGAATGGCCAACACTTCTAATTGAAAGTGCTCCCATCTGTAGTCACTACAGCCCCCCAGGGTTTTCACCAAATGTCTTGCCGAAGTAGCTGCTCACCTGCGCAGGCAAAACATACACATTTTCCCATATTTAGGCGACTGGCTCATCAAGTGTACAACTAGTCAAAAGTGTTTTCAACACACACAAGCCACCAGAAACCTACATCACCAACTGGGTTTCACCATCAATGCAGTTAATCCCACCACGAACCTATTCAAATACAGCCTTACCTAGGAGTCATCCTCGATTGACAGCAGGGGATAGCTTACCCCAATGCCACCCGGATTCAGTTCTTCGATGCGCTCATTCCCCAGTTTCAGCCTCATCAGCAGATAACAGTGAGGACAGTTATGCTTCTCCTAAGCACCAAGGCTTCATACATAGCCGTAGTACCTTATGCCAGACTCCATAAGCGTCCATTGCAAGAGTGCTTAGCGAATCAATGGACTCAAGATGAGGGTCAACTGGAAGATCTAGTGTTGGTGAGCCGTCAAGCTTGCCACTCTGTGCAGTGGTGAAATACCAACAATCTCCTAAAAGGACAGCCTTTCCTATTATCAGTTGCGCAGAGAACCATAGCAACGGATGCCTCCCTCACTGGTTTGGGGCGCATTCACAGGATCCAACTGTTCAGGGACACTGGACAAAACCATCTCCAAATCAATCACCTGGAGTTGCTAGCTATTCATCTCGTACTCAAAGCCTTTTCCCCCACTTCATTGGCAAGGTAGTCCTGATCAAAACAGACAACATGACTGTCGTGTATTGTCTGCAAAAACAGGGGGGCACCAGGTCCTCTGAGCTCTCTCCTCTAGCCCAGAACATAGAGAGGTGGGCGCTCTGACATAACATTCACCTGTTAGCGGAGTATCTCCCGGGAGTGGACAATGACTTTGCAGATCTCCTCACCAGGAGGTGCCAACAAGTCCCCGAGTTGGAACTCAACCCGCAAGCCCTCCTCTCATTCTTCCAGCATTGTGGTCTGCCAGATTTAGACCTTTTCGCCACAGTAGAAAACGCCAAATGCCCAAACTTCGCACATAGGTTACCACACCCACAGTCCAGGGGGAACGCACTATGGATGAGTTGGTTCGAGATATTTGCTTACACTTTTCTACCTCTCTAACTGCTTCCCTTTGTGGTTCGCAAACTTCGGCAGACATCTCTCACCCTCCTTCTAGTGGCTTCCACATGGGCGTAGCAACCATGGTTCACCACACTCCTAGTACTATCAGTAGTTCCCCACCACGTACTGCCCAACAGGCAGGACCCTCTCACACAGAACCATGGAGAAGTCAAGCACCCTGACCCCAGGTCCCTCAACCTTGCGATCTGGCTCTTGAAGTCCTAGAGTTTGGTTACTTAAATCTACCACAACCTTGTATGAATAGTAATTCATATGATATGGGACTGCCCAACACTGACACAATACTGGGGGGAGGTGATAGACTGTATACAAACTGCCAGAGGGTGGAAAATACCAACCACTATAAAAGTTGCAATACTGGGACTGCTCCCTACACCTAGATCTAAAAAGCTCAGCAGAAAGTCTGTCCTTTTAGGGCTAGTGTTGGCAAAGAGAAGAATAGCAATAAGATGGCTCAGCCGGGATCCCTCCACAATCGAGGGATGGTTAAAAGAACTGAACGAAAGGGCAACTGCAGAACTAGTTTGAATGAAAAGGGTTAGAAGGGATGATAAGATAGAAGAGGATGCGCGGGCCTGGGCCCTCATGATAGCAGATGCAAAAATAAAACCCTACCCCAGATGAGGAGCTGACTGGGGAAGGACTGGAAGAGACAGGAGCAGAGGGAATGGCCAGTTGATCTGTAATAAGAGAATGCAAGGTGTATATACATATAACTATGGAAACTAGGATATGTTTCTCCTTTTTGCTGTGAATTGGCACGACAAGAGCGAGGGTGGGGGGGGGTTGTTTTCTTGTTGTTAAGATGGCACGAACAGCATGTGATTTATGTTTCATAATGGGAGCTCCAAGTAAATAATGTTGCAATATAGAAATAAGGATGTCTCTGAAGTTTAAAGACGATGTATATGAAAGCTAATACGACAAATGTAAAATGTCTTGATACCATGTGAAAATGCCAAAAAAATGTTGTTTTTTAAAACCTTCTATGAACAGTAACAAAGAAGCAAAAAGACCCATTACTAGGGCCTGTTATGCTGCAAAGTGGAAAAGATTTGTTCATTATTGTCATTCCCAACACGTTGATCGTCTAGGGGCCAAAGTTCAGGACATTGTCTGTTATTGATTTCATTTTCATACCTCTGGTCTAGCTAAAACGTCTATAAGGCTGCACCTACCGACAGTAGCCGCATATTTCCAAAACAGACAACACACGTCTCTTTTCAGGATTCCAGTTATTAAAGTCTTCCTAGAGGGTCTCAAAAGAGTCATTTCTCCTAGGATACCACCAGCTTCCACTTGGAATCTTAATATTGTATTAACAAGGCTAATGGGCCCTCCATTCGAGCTCCTACACTCTTGCCCCCTCCAGTTTTTAACCTGGGAGGTAACATTTTTAATTGCTATCACTTCACTCAGACGTGTCAGTGAGCTTCAGGCAATAACTTTAGAAGAACCATTCTTCCAACTACATAAAGATAGGGTGGTACTGCGTACCAATCCTAAATTTCTTCCAAAGGTGGTATCTCAATTCCACCTAAATCAATCAATCGGATTGCCGGTATTTTTTCCCCAACCTTACTCAGTTGCGGAAGGGGCTCTACACACTTTAGATTAAAAGGGCGCTCATGTACTATATTGATAGAACCAAATCATTTAGAAAAACACATTAACTCTTTGTTGCATTTTCAAATCTACATTAAGGAAGGGCCATTTCTAAATAGGCATTTCACGTTTGATCGTCAAATGCATCCAAACCTGTTATGCTAATGCTAAAAGAACTCTTATCTATCCCTCCAAGAGCTCACTCTACTCGCAATGAAGGAACTTCAATGGCCTTCTTAGGAAACATACCTATGACTGACATATGCAGAGCAGCTACAGGGTCTACACCACATACATTACAAGACATTACTGTGTAAATGTCATGGCTTGTCAAAAAGCTAATGTGGGCCAAACGGTTCCACGTACACTATTTCACACAACTGCAACCTCCACAGGTTAGCCACTGCTTTTAGAGGAGAACTGCTTTACAGTCTATGTTAAGCAAGTGTACCTACAGCCACACGTACCTCGAACGGAAAATGGTTCTTACCGAGTAGGCATCTGGTTGTGGCATGTAGTGCTGTAGATTCACATGTACCCACCCTCCTCCCCCGAAACCTCTATTGGTTGCAGTTACTTATAGATTACATTCCTTTCGCATGGTCATCTTACTATACTACACTATCCTTCACACTCCATCCTCGCCCGCCTTACGTAAAACAATCTAACAACGGAGTCAAGGACCATGCGCATTACAAGCAAGAGAAGGAGTCACTATACCTCGTGACTCTAAAGAATTTCTTCAAAGAAAAACTGCTTATACAGATCCCAGCCCTACACTAGAAAGCGGGATTATGCTAAGCATGTGAATCTATGGCACTACTTGCCACGAACAGATGCTTACTGTGTAAGTAACATTTTCCTTTCTATCCTGTTCACCTCTTTAGCTCTTACATATTCCACACTCCTGTGCGACTGTAACTCCACCCCCACAGTACAGTGACACTAGTCTTACCCATTTCCCTTTCTCTCCATCTCATCAGTACTCATCCAGAGCACGTCAAACCTGTCTTTTGAAAGGTTGTGCAATGATATACAGATCACGTTGCAATAATAACGGCACTCCTTAATCTAGTGGCTACAAAGCTGCTGCTTCTACTTCGCCATCGCTTATGCATTAAATCTTGCACCGCTTTCAGAATCCTTTACAGCTGTTCTGATAGATACTTCTAACCGCAAATTTCTTGCCTTCGAATACTCCTCAGGCATCAGACTGGATCCAGAAAATCTCCTGCTCCATGACCTCCTTGTCAAAGTCTGGTAAGTGAAAAAAGGACAAGAAGAAAAAGTTGAAGCGCACTTCAGCCTCTTCTTCCTGACATCGTGCTTCCAGGCCCGGCTCCTGCTCTACACCTGTGGAGCAGTTGTCAGGGTCTGCTCTTTGCTACCCTGTTTCCAGGCGCTGGAGCAACGCTCAACCAATTTAAAGAATTTTATGAGGCCATCCACTCCATCTTTGAACCACTGACTCCCTCTGGAGTGCTTTCGGGCCCCACAGAGCCAGCAGGTACCCCTGCTGGGTTACCACCAGCTGGTTCGCCCTCAACATCTGCTGGGCCCTCTGGGTCTGCCCCTGGATCCCAACCGACGCCGCCACAGGTGCTTTCACCTAATCTGGCTCCGTTCCACCCGGCACCATCCGAATGCTGCCGGTGCCGCTCGACGAGCCGATTATCATCCCCAACACCAACCCGGTGCCGCCCCTGTACTACTCAGCGTAGTACCCACACCATCCTGGCCTCCACATCCCCTGGACTTTCCAACTGACCCCCTACCTTCCTGAAGGAGGTGATGAGGAGGTGTATGGTCCCCTGAAGGACCCATATGGTAACCGGTATGAGGAGCTGGGCAATGCCAGTAGGTTGGATACCTCCCCAGACTCAGACATGGTTTTCCTTCCGGGCCAGATTTTGGAGGAAGGCGCATCCTTTGCAACCCTGATGCGCAGGGTGGCAGAGGTCCTCGATCTCGAGCTGCCAGTCATCGTGGTCAAGACAAATGTCTTGACAGAGGTGCTTCAAGCTGGAACAGGCTCATATAAACCCATGCTACCCTTTAATGAAGCCCTCACCGACGTTCATCTGTGGGCCTAGGTGACCTTGCACAGGGGCTCGTATACACTGTATGACTGCCCGTTGGCACTGTCCTGCCCCAGGAGACCCAGCTTTCCTTTCCCAGCACCCCTCCCCTGAGAGCCGGGTGGTGCAGGCCTCAACAGCGAAGGTCCACCCAAGCACATTCCCTACCACACCACCGGATAGGGAATCCAAGATACTGGACATCTTTTGGAAGAGCATTTTTTCTTCCATTAGCCTTGTCCTGCCGTCGGTGAACAGCGCATTCCTCTTGAGCTGATATTCCCTTGCATTGTCGGAATCAGTTGCTTCCCATGCTGCCTGACGAAGGACGTGCCATCCTCAACCAAGCGCTGGTGGACGGCAGGGATGCAGCAAAGTTCGCCATCCAGTGCGGATTGAACACTACAGACTCTCTGTGTAGAGCCATATCTTCTACTGTGGCACTGCTTCGCTAAGCTGGTTAAGATCCACTGGGTTCTCGGGGGATGTGCAGTCTAAATTGATTGATATGACTTTCGATGGCTCCTGCCTAGTTGGCGATAAGGATGATGCGACCCTCTTGCGCTTTCACAAGAGCAGGGTCACTCCCGGATCCCTTGGCCTTTCACTCTTAACCTGTCCGCAACAGCAGTTCTTTTGCCCCTAGCTTGGAGAGGAAACTTTGGGTGGCCGCAGATCCAACCATGCCTAGTCCAGCGGCCTGCCCATCCCTATCGAGTATGGGGCTGTGGAGCCCAAAAAGGGTGCAGGAGCCAGTCCCACTGTGCTGTCCGGTCCCCCACCCCTCCGGCTGCTGCAGCCTCAAAAGCCTTTAGCGTGTCCTCTATCCAGCAAAGCCTTCCCAATGGTGGCAGAATCAGGCACAGCATACCCCAATTATCAGCGATTACATCAGACAAGTATGTGCTTCAGATCATCGAGAATGGGTACAGCATACCATTTTTATAAACACCTCCCTCCATCCCAAGAACGGCTGATGGAGGACCATCTCTTCTTGCTTCATCAGGAAGTGCAGGCTCTTTTGACCCAAGGAGTCATCGAGATGGTGCCCACAAAAGAAGTAGGGCATGGTTGTTATTCCCGCTACTTGTTGGTGCAAAAAAGGATGTAGGCCTCTGCCCTGTCCTACGCACCCTCTCAACTTCCTGAGAAAAGAGAAATTCACAATGCCCTTCTTGACTTGGGTCCTGTCTGCCCTGGATCCTGGAGACTGGCATGGTAGCTCTGGACCTTCAGGATGTCGATTTCCACATCCACTTCTCCGCCCTGCCAGCCCAAGCGTTACCTATGGTTCACAGTGGGTCACGAGCATTTTGAGATATCTGTGCTCCCCTTTGGCCTCACCAGTTCACGAAAGTGATAGCGGTAGTTGCAGCCCATCTGCGGTGGTTAGGGGGGCTAGTCTTCCCCTACCTCGACGACTCCTGTGGCAATTGTCACCCACCTCCAGCCTACGGCAGACCTTATACATTCGCTGTGCTTCATTGTCAACATGCCAAAGTCGCATCTGACTCCCTTTCAGATGCTCCGTTTCATCGCAGCTATTCTGGGCACATTGCAGTTCCAAGCCTATCCACCAGAGTGGCGAGTCTGAGATATTCAGGCTTTGATTCCGATGTTTCGGTCTCTATTCTGGATTTTGGTGAGACTGACTCTAAGGCTGCTGGGTCTCACGGCCTCCTGCATCCTGCTGGTAAGGCATGCCCTCTAACATATGCGGGCTCTGCAGTGGAATCTGACGCACGAGTGGGCACAGCATAAGAGGAATCTCTCCGAACTGGTCCAGATATCGGAGAGAACTGCAAACGATCTGCAGTGCTGGCTGACGAACTGTGATTGGGTCAGCGGCAGATCCCTCTCCCTTCCCCACCCAGAGTTCACAGCGGTGACAGATGCTTCATTCCTGGGTTTAGGCGGCCATCTGGGAGACGTTTAGGTCAGAGGACTTTGGTCTCTGGCAGAGTCCTAGCTCCACATCGGTCTTCTGGAGCTGAGAGCAAATAGCTTTACATTGAAGGCCTTCCTTCCATCTATCAAAGGAAGGCAGTTTCAGGTGTTAATGGACAACACCACTGCTATGTGGTATTGCACCAAACAGGGCTTGGTGGAGTCGTGGACCTTGTGCCAAGAGGCCCTGCGTCTGGAATGTCAGGACATTCTTCTGGTCGTACTTGACCTGGGGGGTTCTCTGAGTGTCAGGGTGGACGAAGGCAGCCGTCGATGCCACGTGGATCATGAATGGCGTCTACATCCGGAGGTAATGCAAGGTCTCTTCCAAGACTGGGGTGAAATTTGATTAAATCTATTTGCCGCGACAAGAACGCGCAATGTCATCACTTGTGCGCATTGGAGTTTCCAATGCGGTTCTCACTCAGAGACGCATTTTGTCTTGAGTGGAATTCGGGGCTCCTGTACTCCTTTCAGCCGATACCATTCGTGCCTGGAATTCTCAACAAGATCATGGCCAACTAGGCCCAAGTCATCCTAGTGGCTCCAGATTGGGCACGGAGAGTATGGTATCCCAAACTCCTGAGCATGAGCATCTGTCCTCCGGTCAGGCTGCCCCTTAAGGAGGATCTTCTGTTGCAACAACACAGCAGGTTCCTGTACCTAAAGCTGCGCACGGTCCACCTTCATGCATGCTGATTGAGTGGCGACAGTTGAGGGTTTTCGATCTTCCTCCCTA
Organism: Calotriton arnoldi; assembly: GCA_963921515.1. Classification (NCBI taxonomy): domain Eukaryota; kingdom Metazoa; phylum Chordata; class Amphibia; order Caudata; family Salamandridae; genus Calotriton; species Calotriton arnoldi. Next base: position 1,725,500 of record CAWUFW010000724.1, read on the forward strand.
AGTTTGTGCTCTCATCTTGGCAGCCAGGTGTCCATCCACGAAGAAGATCTACACTTGCCTTTGGGATACGTTTGTGATTTGGTGTTTCTCAAGTCATGTGGACCCCATTTCTGCACCTCTTCCTGAGGTTTTGTTGTTTATTCTTTCTTTAGCCAGCAAGGCTTTGCTCTGGGCACCGTTAAAGGTTGTCAGCCATCTATGCTTTCTTGCAGATGCCGAACCAACCCGCCCTAAGTCACCCATCTTGACTCTGTTTTTGAAAGTTTTGCAGCATTTTTTCACACCTACTCCCTTTGTGATGCCCCAGTGGGACCTCAGTCTGGTCCTTACTATTCGTAGCATGTGTTGGTCATAGATACATATGCTTAGCATACTCCTGCCACCTAGTGTTAGATGTTTGCAACTTGGTTTTTTTTCCGAAGAAGTTCTTCGAGTCACGAGGTATAGTGACTCCTCCTGTAGTCTGAATTGCGTATGATTATCAGCTTGCTTCCTGCCACAAGGCCCTTCCAGCACCCCGTTTTTTCATCACCTGTCAACAGTAACCTCGACAAACACTGCATCAACTTGTCTTCCTTCAATTTTTTCAATTCGCCCTCCAAGGCTCAGGCCCGGTTCGACTTTGTTGTATTTCTAGACACTAACTTCATGTACTCTGACGAGGGATGGAAAAGACATCTTTTAGTTTCTGTCCCAAGCATTTCAGGCAGAACCAGCATGCTGTGTGTATTCTCTGCTTGTCCCCTAACCACAACAAGGTGTCGTGTGAGGCGGCCTGGCCTTTTGCTTTAAGAAGACGCTTCGGTAGCAGAGGGACATCGTTGGGCCCACTCCACCATGCAGACGCAACATGCTGAAGATGAGCCTGATATTTTTGGTCCGTAGAGCCGGAGTGGGCAGTATAGAGGTGCACCAAGGCCTGGTACATCTACAGATTCAGGCAATGCACAAAAACAACAGGGCTCCTACCTGGCCCATCTGAAAGAGACACGTTAGTGACAGATTCCTTACCTTAGAATATCCCCAGGCGTCAGGCTGGATCCGGAAAGTTTTTGCGTAGCAGTACCCTTGCGCGTCGGTAGGCGGCGTCGTGCGGCTCCGCGTCCGTCGTCGTGATCGCCGGGATGACGTCGCGGGCAGTACTTAGACGCCGCCCCTGCGCGCTGACGTCAGTTCTTCTTTTTCCGCGCCAGCAAGCGCAGATCCGGGAACAGCAGTGCCCTAGTCATTTTTTTACTAACTTTTTTGGTGAATTTTTTCACTGTTTTCTTCAATCGACTCCAAGGTGTCGTAGGGATGCCCGGCTTTAAACGTTGCGACGCCTGTGCTCGGATGATGTCCATCACAGACCCGCATCTGGAGTGTCTCTTCTGCCTTGGGCGAGACCACGACACGAAGTCGTGTTCCGACTGCCGGTCCCTGAACCCGAAAGCTTTGCGAGAGCGGTCTCGAAAGCTCCTCGAGGCCCGGCAGTCGGCTCCGCGCCACACCAAGCCCCGGTCGCGTGAGAGGTCGAGGGGTCGGTCGCGGAGTCCTCGCCGGTCGTCGGGATCCAAGTCTTCGTCGTCCGGTAAGTCCAAACACAAGAAGTCCAAAAAGCATCATCGCTCTAGGACTTCGCCTCGCCGGTCTCGCGACTCGGCTGAGGCCCCTCCCGGCACCGTCCCCGCGGCCCCGGACATGCCTGTGGAGTCGCCCCCGCAATACCCGTCCTTTCCGGGTTCGGGGGCGGATCCGGCCCAAATACAGGAATTCCTGTCGGCCATGGCCCGCCTCTTCGGGCCTCAAGGTCCCTCCGGTGCGCCTTCGGGCCCCGCGGGCCCTGATGGGGTTGCCCCGGCGTCGCCGACGACTCCGGTCCCGGCGTCGCTCGTGCCTCCAGCCTCGGTCCCGGCTCCGGCCCCGGCCTCGATCCCGGCTCCGGTGGTACCGCAACCCCCATCGACGCCGGTCGACCTGACCACGCCTCCGCCGGCGCCGATGTCTCCGGTGCCGTTCCTGACGCCGCCCGGGGCTCGTCGTCCCCATGTACTCTCCGGCTCCGGACATGGAGCCGGACCGACGTCGCTCGACGCCGGTTCCGGCGCCGATGAGACCTTGGGTCCCAAATGTCCCTCCTCCTCCTTATTTTGAACCGGAGGAGGACTGGGAGGGGTCTGAGGACCCTCTGGCACAACAGTGTCAGTATGATGAGGACTGGGCAGAGGAACTAGGGGATGCCAGTGGTCTAGATACTTCCCCTGACACTGGCATGCTGTCTCCTCCCGTGGCTACGGAGGAGGGAGCCAATTTTGCAATGGTGTTGCGTAGGGCAGCTGGAGCCTTACATCTCCGACTCCCTACGGTGACGGTCAAGACTAATCTCTTGACAGAAGTGCTTCAGCCGGCAGCCTCCTCCTTGGAGACTGTGCTGCCGTTCAACGATGCACTGACTGACGTTCTTTGGGCGCCTGGTCCAAGCCCAACACAGGGGCTCCTGTGGATAGGAACGTGTCCCGACGCCATCGCCCAGCTCCGGGCGACCCCTTGTTTCTCTCTGTCCACCCCACTCCTGAGAGCTTGGTTGTCCAAGCCTCCGCTTCCCAAACCGCCTTCCCTACCGCCCCTCCGGATAGGGAATCCAAACGCCTGGATCAATTTGGGAAGAAGGGTTTTTCTTCCTCCAGTGCTGGCTTGCGGTCCATCAACACCGCTTGTCTTTTGGGCCGATATACCCACTCCTTGTGGGATTCGGTGGCGACTGTTTTGCCCCAGTGTTCTGAGGAGGTCCAGACACTGCTTACCCGCGCCATTGCGGAAGGAAGGGATGCGGCCAAATACACCATACGTTGTGGCCTTGATACCGCCGACTCGCTGGGCAGATCTATTGCAACGACGGTGGCGCTGCGTCGCCACGCCTGGCTGAGAACCACTGGTTTTTCGGGTGATGTCCAGAATACACTCATGGACATGCCCTTTGATGGAGTCGGTCTTTTTGGTTCCAAAGCAGACCATGCGTTGGAGCGCTTTAAGGACTCACGGGCTACTGCCAAGTCCCTGGGCCTTTCTGCTACACGCCCTCCGCTAACTTCTGCTTTTCGCCCCTATCGTGGCCACGGAAGGGGCGCCCAGTCACGTCAGCAGCCCAGCCACCGGCCCGCGCAGCAGGCGTCTTCGCGTGGCCGAGGACGTGGATACCGCCGTGGCGGTTCGGGCAACCGGCGTGCGGGTCAGGCCACCACCTCCAACCCGTCCGCGGCCTCCAAGCCCTCCTAGTCCCTCCTTTCAGGTGCACAGCACGCCAGTAGGGGGCAGGGTCCGCCATCACCTTCACCACTGGCGACCCATCACCTCGGACAGGTGGGTCTTGGACATTGTCCGAAGGGGCTACTCCCTCCCCTTCGACACTACCCCCCCAGCCATGCCACCTCAATTCCACCGATTGTCAGGGGATCACTTGGCACTTCTGCAGAAGGAAGTCACGGCCCTCTTGGCCAAAAGGGCCATCGAGCATGTTCCGACCCCAGAAGTAGGACGTGGTTGCTACTCCCACTACTTCCTGGTGCCCAAAAAGGACAAGGAGGACATGCGTCCTATCTTGGACCTCCGGAACGTCAATCGCTTCCTCCGGAAGGAGAAGTTCAAGATGCTCACCCTAGCTCAGGTCTTGACTGCCCTCGACCCTGGAGACTGGTTGGTAGCATTGGACTTGCAGGACGCCTATTTCCACATCCCCGTCCTGCCGGCCCACCGGCGTTACCTTCGGTTCACGGTAGGCCTCGAGCATTTTCAGTTCACCGTGCTCCCCTTTGGCCTTACCAGTGCCCCTCGGGTGTTCACGAAAGTGATGGCGGTGGTCGCAGCTCATCTGCGCCGGGCAGGGGTTTGTCTTCCCCTACCTCGACGACTGGCTGCTGAAGGCGGGCTCGTCCCAGGCAGTCGTCACCCACCTCCAGACTACGGCCGAACTCCTGCTCTCGCTGGGGTTCTCCATCAATGTGCCGAAGTCGCATCTGATTCCTTCTCCACAGCTCCTTTTCATCGGAGCAGTTCTGGACACGACGCAGTTTCGGGCCTATCCTCCCGAACGGCGAGTCCGGGATATTCAGGCTATGATTCCGATCTTTCAGCCTTTATCCTGGGTTTCGGTACGGATGACCCTGAGGCTGCTGGGCCTCATGGCCTCCTGCATCCTGCTGGTCAATCATGCCAGATGGCATATGCGGGCTCTGCAGTGGGACCTGAAGTTCCAGTGGGCGCAGCACCAGGGCAACCTGTCCGATCACATCCAGATCTCGGAGGGGACTGCAAAACAGTTGCAGTGGTGGCTCTCGAACCGGCAATGGGTCATGGGCAGATCCCTCTCCCTTCCCCAGCCAGAGCACACAGTTGTGACGGACGCGTCCCTTCTGGGATGGGGCGGTCACATGGGAGAGGCGGAGATCAGAGGCCTCTGGTCTCCGGCGGAGTCCCGGCTCCATATCAACCTTCTGGAGCTCCGGGCGATCCGACTTGCACTCGAGGCATTCCTTCCCTCTGTCAAAGGGAAGGTAGTGCAGGTGTTCACAGACAACACCACCGCCATGTGGTACTGCAACAAACAGGGCGGGGTGGGGTCGTGGACCCTCTGTCAGGAGGCTCTGCGCCTCTGGACATGGCTGGAACATCAGGGCATGTTCCTGATGGTTCAACACCTGGCAGGTTCCCTGAACGCCAGGGCGGACGAACTCAGCCGCAGGTGCATGATGGATCATGAATGGCGTCTTCACTCGGAAGTGGCGCAAGGACTCTTTCTACAATGGGGAGAGCCTTGGTTAGATCTATTCGCCACCGAAGAGAACGAGCAATGTCATCAGTTCTGCGCGTTGGAATTTCCAAGCCGGCACTCGCTCGGCGACGCTTTTCGTCGCGAGTGGAGTTGCGGTCTGTTGTACGCCTTTCCGCCTATACCACTTCTACCCAGAGTGTTGAAGAAGATTCGGCACGACCGGGCCCAAGTCATCCTTGTGGCTCCGGACTGGGCTCGAAGAGTTTGGTATCCCGAGCTACTCAGTATGAGCGTAGATCCCCCGATCCGTCTGTCTCTTCGGGAGGATCTTCTGTCGCAGCAGCAGGGGACGGTCCTCCACCCGAACCTGTCCAGTCTACACCTGCTTGCGTGGAGATTGAGCGGCGGCAGTTGATTCCTTTCGACTTGCCTCCCGAAGTTTGTGATGTGATTCTGGCAGCCAGGCGTCCCTCCACTAAGGTGGTATACGCCTGCAGGTGGAACAAATTTGTGGCATGGTGCACAGCAAAGGCTGTGAATCCCCTGTCTGCCCCTCTTTCTGAGGTCCTTCTGTTCCTTCTTTCTCTGGCCCAACAGGGTTCTGCCCTGGGTACCATCAAGGGTTATCTTTGTGCTATCTCGGCCTTCCTCAGGCTCCCTGATCAGCCCTCCCTTTTCAAGTCCCCTGTTGTTAACAGGTTCTTAAAAGGCATTACACACCTCTTCCCTCCTGTTCCGTTTGTGATGCCTCAGTGGGACTTGAACTTGGTTCTTACCTTTTTAATGTGCGCTCCCTTTGAGCCTCTACATAACTGTCCTCTTCGTCTTCTGACTCTGAAGACAGCCTTTCTGGTGGCCATCACCTCCGCTCGGCGGGTGAGTGAGCTCCAGGCTCTATCTTGCAAACCTCCCTTTCTGTCTGTTCATCCAGACAAGGTTGTTCTTCGGACGCGTCCATCCTTCTTGCCAAAGGTGGTTACTGCCTTCCACATTGGGCAGACCATCTCTTTGCCTACCTTCTTTCCGCCTCCGCATCCTTCCAGAGAGGAAGAGAGGCTCCACCGTCTGGACCCAAAACGTGCGCTCTCCTTCTATATCGACCGCACAAAACACTTCCGGGTGGATGACCAGCTCTTTGTTGGCTACGTGGGCGCCAAAAAAGGTCGGGCGGTGCACAAACGAACCATCTCCCGCTGGGTTACCTTGTGCATCAAGACCTGCTATTCTTTGGCTAAAAAGGAGCCTCCTGTTGGGCTGCGTGCCCATTCCACCAGGGCAACGGCTGCTACCACGGCCTTGGGCCGCGGTGTTCCGCTGCCGGTTATCTGTCAGGCAGCTACGTGGGCCTCGCTGCACACGTTTACAAAGCATTACTGCCTTGACAGTCAGGTCCGGAGGGACGGCTTCTTTGGCCGTTCTGTCCTCCAGGACTTCCTTGTCTGATCTTTGTTCGCAGACCCACCACCGGGGTTGGTATTGCTGGGGTATCTATTCTAAGGTAAGGAATCTGTCACTAACGTGTCTCTTTCAGATGCACAAGTTACTAACTTGTGTAACGATATATCTGTAAGAGACAGTAGTTAGTGACAGATTCCTTACCGCCCCACCCATCCTCCCCGTTCTGCGAACTGATTTCTAGGGTTAAGGACATCCCTTTCAGGGCCCTAGTATTTTTCAGACACCTATTTCAGCTTCTTGCATGGCTCTGCGTTCCTGGCGCGGAAAGTCGTGTACAGAACTGACGTCAGCGCGCAGGGGCAGCGTCTAAGTACTGCCCGCGACGTCATCCCGGCGATCACGACGCCGACGACGGACGCGGAGCCGCACAACGCCGCCTACCGACGCGCAAGGGTACTGCTACGCAAAAACTTTCCGGATCCAGCCTGACGCCTGGGGATATTCTAAGGTAAGGAATCTGTCACTAACTACTGTCTCTTACAGATATATCGTTACACAAGTTAGTAACTTGTGCAATACTCCTGAAGAACCTACTACAGATCACATTATAAAAATAATCATGGTAAAGGTCGTGGTTCCACCTCTAAATCCACCACACCTACCAAGCAGTGACGAGCTATGCCTCCCCCCTCAATTTATAACTCCAGTAGGGGAAGGCTACAACGATACCAACAACACTGGAAACAAATTACCCACCGATCAGTGGGTTCTTTCTGTCATCAAAAACAGGTATTGCCTAGAGCTTACTACTACCCCACCCACAATACCACCACAAGCACAAAATATGTCACCAGAACATCTGGCACTAAGAGGAGTTTCAAGCTCTGCTTCAAAAAGGAGCTATAAAAATAGTCCCAAAACACAATCAATGACACAAAGTATACTCACTATACTTCATCATTCACAAAAAAGACCGGACATTAAGGCCTATTTGAGACCTCAGGCCTCTCAACAGTTACATCTCCTCAGAACATTTTCACATGGTCACATTACAGAATGTGATACAATTGCTACAGCAAAGAGATTTCATGACAACTATAGACCTCAAAGACGCTTACTTTCACATTCCCATACATCCAGCGCACCTTCTCTATCTCTGTTTTCAAATCAACTGACCGTAGATAGCCCTACCAGTTCAAGGTTTTACCTTTCGGAGTAACTACAGCTCCAAGGGCATTCCCTAAATTCCTTGAATGCAGCTCATCTCAGAAGGTGGGGGAGGGGGCATACATGTGTTCCAATATCTGGATGATTGGCTCATCAAAAGTCCCACCAAACAGCAATGTCTGCAGGACACACAATAGTTGATCAACCTTCTACACAAGTTAAGCTTTACTCTCAACACAGCAAAGTCTCACCTCCAAATTTTGCAAGAGCAGCCTTTCCTAGGCGCAACATTTACAGTTACAGCCAAAGCCTATCCCAGTCCGGAAAAGGTACAAAAGTTCCAGTTAGCATTACCTGTATTTCAACCACATCATCAAGTCAGAGTAAAGACGGTCATGAGTTTTCTTGGAGTGATGGCATCATGCATATCCATAGTACCAAACGCTCAACTACATATGTGTCCTTTTCAACGCACTCTTCAATCACAATGGTCTCAAGTGGAGGGGAATCTACAGGATCTAGTGTTGGTAGGGCCAGAGACCCATTGCTCGCTGCAGTGGTGGAACAGCAACAATCTGTTGCAGGGTCAGCCCTTCAAAGCCCCAATTCCACAAATCACAATTACCACAGATGCGTCCCTTCAGGGTTGGGGGGCACATATGCAGAACCTCACGCTACGCAGTCTATAGTCAACATTTCAGAAATGCTTCGACATCAATCATCAAGAGTTTCTAGCAATTCAATTAGCTTTTCAGAATCATCTTCACAACAAATTAGTCCTCATACGTACCAACAGCATGACTGCAATGCTTTCTATTAAAAACGGGGGCACACACTCTTTTCCCTCCTAGCAGAGCACACATGGCATTGGGCAATACATCACAAAATCCACCTCCTAGCAGTGTACCTACCAGGGTCGGACAACGACTTTGAAGGTATGTTCAGCAGAACTCATCAACTATACGAGTGGAAAATCAACATAACACTTCTCCACTCATACTTCAGATGGTGGGGAACCCCAGAGATAGACCTATTTGCAACTCACAACAATGCCAAAGCTTTGACTCAAGGTTTCCTCACCCCCAATCTAAAAGCAAAGACCTATGGATCAATTGGTCAGGGATATGTGCTTACACTTTTCCCCTTCTCCCACTCATTCCATACGTGGTGCAAAAGCGAACACAAACATCCCTCACACTAATCCTACTAGCCCCAACATCGGCGCAAGAAGCATGTTTCACAACCCTACTACAACTATGTGTAGTGCCACAGGAGAAGTTAGCTCTTGTTGCGGGGATTCTGCACCTACACAGAACTATGCGCAGGAAAACAGGTCCTCGGTGTATAGGGGTGTACCAACCTATCACCTTAGTACCCAAAATCCCAAAACCGACTAGCTATAGTGTCTCATTCGTTCTCCACCAAATATCATGAAGCTACAAATGATTAGACAACCCAGAACACAACACTCCCGACTCTCTCAGGAATCGCGGTAGCAAGACATAACCTTTCGCTCGCTCACTCGTACGTGTCCACAATAAGAAGTGGCAGAGTCACTGTAATAGTTCAAAATGTTTATTTTAACTATCGTGCTCTACAATACAGTATACGAGCCACTACCAGCAGCAAAATGCATAAACTCAAAACTATTAGCATTGTTACAATTCCATAGAATACAAAGTGGGAAGTCATTTTATAAAGACAGTGGAAAAATGACTATAAGGCCTAACCACCCTCCCCTTGACTGGAAGAAGTTTATTTATATAAAGGAAGATCTCTTGGCTTTGACAGCAGACCCCATACCTTAAAGCCTAGATACAAGGTTTACATCATAGGAATAGCGGAGCGCTTCTCCATGGAAAGGGCTCTCCCCAAGTGTGTGGTAAAACAACATGCATCCCCGCAATATCAAAGCACGAGTCTCCAGCATTGCAGCTATGTTTAGCATGTTATTCTAGGTGCTAGGGACTGACCAGAACAGAATAACAAGGGGGCATTATTTATCGACCTTGCACATCGTGTTCAGACTAAACTCTAGGAACTCAGCAGAAAATGTGAAAAGCAGACAGTTCTCATGTGAAAGGCATAAACAGAGGCTTGCAAACATAAAGTCATGTAGTAACGTGCGCAAAAGCAGCATCATGGCAGCAAAGCTCATGCTAACTTGACAATGTCCCTAAGGGCCATATAACACCCTTCCCTTGGTAAGGTCAAAGGACATAGGCAGAAGACCAAATCAGAGTTCAAAAAGTCAAGCAGAGTTCAAAAGCGTAGGAGAAGGGGGAAAAAAACACAAAATTGGAACAAATTTTAAAAAATCGTTTCTTTGTGACGTGTAAAAAAAGTTTCGGCTCCAGGAAAACGACATTATGAAGGAGGTGGTTAATCCATCAAAGTACGTGAACTTAAGAATGCAAAAGATCATCCCTATTGTTAGTAGAAACAAGCATTGGCATAGCCAATAGGTCTCGCTTTTGGGACCTTATAAGTATTTAGTTATGCAGCACAATATCCTTGGTGCAACAACATTAACTGTTGCATGGTTAAACACTTATAAGGCCCCAAAGGCAAGACCTATTGGCTATGCCAATGCTTTTTTTTTTTTTTAAGGTCAAGCAGTGCTATCAGGCTCCGGCTGCCACTTAGAGATAGAGAGAGAGAGGTGTGGAGAGAGAGAGAGGTGTGGAGAGAGAGAGGTGTGGAGAGATAGAGAGAGAGAGAGGTGTGTAGAGAGAGAGAGGTGTGTAGACAGAGAGAGAGAGGTGTGTAGACAGAGAGAGAGAGAGAGAGAGAGAGAGAGGTGGGCAGAGAGAGGTGGGCAGAGAGAGGTGGGCAGAGAGAGTGGTAGAGAGAGAGAGGTAGAGAGGGGTAGACATGGACTGCAGGAGAATTAATTTCCTTGGGTGCTGGGAGCCAGTGACGAGTGGCGAGTTTTGGCCAAATATCCTTACATTTAAAGAGCCCCCTAACTAACCTTAATGTGCCGATTTGATATAGCTGGAGGCGATTCTTCGAAAAACTCATCACGCTACCAGATACATACTAAATCCACAGTGAAGCTTGTGACGCTTCCATATACATACTAATCCTATAATGAAGCTTATCACGCTTCCAGATACATACTATTCCCTCAGTGAAGCTCATCACGCTTCCAGATGATACTATTTCCACAGTGGAGACCGGAGTAAATGAATCACTTTGCGAGACCAAGGAAGAATGAACTAAAAGAATAGGCTGCAGGATCCTCCGCTGGCACAAGTGACCACTTTAAACTGCGGAGATCCGAGAGCCCCAGAGCAGTCTTGGAATCTAGAAGTAATCCAAGGTTTCGCACTGACTTAGAAGGCTGTGGACAAGAACGCATTGCTTGGAGCCAGAGACTGGGTTTCTCGTCGGAAGATTCTATGGTGGCAAGCAGTAGTAACTATCCCGCAGTGTTTTGGAAACGGATGAAAACATACTTGCTCTAACCTAACAATTATCGATGTGAACAAGAAACCCCCTGTATGTTTAAAATGTATAGTGAAGGCTACCAACCACTCCAGAACACTAACATAACAACCCACCATGCAGGCACCCGGCTAGACAAGGAGTTGAGCGGGCCAACCTCTCCAATGGGGTTGAGAAGGTGCACTGAAACAACACACATCTGTCCCCAAGTGATTAGTAATACAAACATGAGTTTGAATTCCACAATCAAGCTCTTGACAAAGTAGATGGAGGACCATGGCTGTATGCAGTGGATTGGTGAGGTAGGTGGCAGCTTTGCCGCAATTTGCAAGGGTCTGAGGGGGGTGGCAGTCCGAAAACCACCCAAAAGAGTTACGTCAACTCATTAAAAGAATAAAAGCCATCTTTCAGAAGTTGGCACACGATCGGCGTCCTCCTATTAACAGGGTGGGAATATATCTTTTGGAGTATCGCCAACGGGGTGGTGCTATGGAAGAAGGCCTAGCTCTCAGAAGTTGGACCCCAATGTTGGTCATTAAGATGGATCATCGGCCACTTCCTATTAAGTTTACCAACGGGTGGCAACATCCAAACCCCTCCGTCATTTTTGAAAGGTGGATAGCTGTAGAACAACTGTGTCCATGTGTTTGGTAGATGAGAGGAGGCCTAGAAGCAGTATTGTACAGCAATAGAACACCACTGCTTCAAAAAGTGAAGATTGTGCTACAAATGTGAATGCATATTTGCTTTTATACACCAACAGCAATCGAGCAACGAAATGAATCATGAACTTCTCAATCCCAGATTCGTCTCCTTGGGGTCCTGAACTACCTCCCACTCCCTAAAGTAATCATGTTGTTACTGGACAGCCAAGTATACTTCCACTATCCCCGGTCTGGTGCCTATTTCGCACAAAAACATAATGCTGCTCAGAAGGTATTAGTGGGGACAGCATTTGTCAGCAGTTTAAGCATAACATTTCACCACGCTGATAAATAGTAAAATCAAGGTGGCTCAGTACAATACACAATGTCCAATGCGTTATAAACTATTAAAAATACACATATAACCCAATACAATAGTGAAGTGTTTTAAGAGGCAGTTGTGGGTCTGCGGTTTCCTCTCTTCAGTAATACTGATTTTTGCCGAACTCGGCCACCATGGCTATGCGTCCTAAAAGAGGAACGAAGGAGAAAGGAGCACAATATATAGCATAAAAAAGCTGGAGGATTAAACAACATCATACCCGATTAAAAAGGGCCTGGTTAGTGTCAGCGCACCATGTATTCTTTAAATAAAATCAAAGAAAACAAATGTACATAATACGTGTTGCGGAATGTTTACAGGGCGCCAAAGTCTGCAAATACTAACACACCTTCAGAATAGTACATAAACGTCTTCTTTTACTACCAATAGGAGATAGACGAGTGCACAACTCTGGAGCGAAGCCCTTACCTCCTGCACAGTCAGCCAAGAAATCCATCGCCATGCTTGCCGGGTGAGCAGCTCAGCACTTGAGTCGGCCGCGGAATGGAGCTCAGGTTTAGATGCACTGGAAGGCGTAGCCCAGACACACAGCAGCACAAACAAGCATTGGCTGCGCGCGAGCGGCCGCGATACGCGATATGTGGTGGGTGAGGGGGAGAAGCAGAAGTTGTGTGCGCGCACGGCCAATGGTTGAAAAAAAAAAAAAAGACGCGAGTGGTGCGCGCGCGCGATGTCGCCTCCGCTCCTGCTTGTACGGCCCCTCCTGCTTGTTCAGCCATAGAACAGATAGCGCCTCGAGCATGGCTTCACAGAAAATGAACTTTAAAAAAAAAAAAGTGTGGCCCGTTGACAAGCACGCGAGTGGTGCGTGCAGAGAAAGCCAGATGGCGGCTCTGGTGGGGGAGGGGCGAGCAAGACAGAGGCAGAGCGAGGCGCGCGCGGGAGAGCGAGAGGAAAGCCAGATGGCGCCTCTGCTCGTGCCTGTGCGCGTAACAGCACGCAGAATGCCACACAAAAAGCTGTGGTCGCATTTCTGAAAGCCCACTGACAAAATGTCTCGCACAGACCAGCGCAAGCGCTGGCTCAGGGCGAGACCTAAAAAGGGATGCCATCCAATCAAGTAGGTCGAAGGAACAAATGTGCTCCTCGTAATCTGATGCTTCTAGAAGCATAATTGGGCAACTTGATGAAACTCTGATGCAGGAGGCATTGCGCAGCCGCACAGATATCCCATTCAGCCAATACTCCCAAGTGCTGCCGCACGCGCCATACAGCCATCCCCAGAACAAGCCTGGTCATGGGCCTCTAAGGGACCCATCAACTGGATAAAATCCGGGACTGGACATGACGTATTGGAGAGGCATAAATCCATAGCCCAATAGAAGGGGCATCGCCGACAGTAGAACACTGGTTGCACACAAGTAAAGTAGGCAAAGCGAAAAGTTATAACTCACGCCAAGACAAGAGTCGCTAATGGCAAGCATCCAAAAATCTGTTTCATTCGATCACGGTACAGTTGCAGTTGGCCTGGTCTGTGCATTACCACAAGATGAGAAGCCATTGCACAGCAGGAACAGAAGAAGCAGGACTCCACCAGCTAATGCTAGTAATAAACGGAATCCGCCGAAGATGCTGGAAAAAATAGAATGAATAAAACCTGGTATTACTCCAAATATCGTCTGAAAAGAAGTCACAAGGCCGGACCCCACATGTTTAAAAAAATGTGCAAGGCCTTTAGTGTCAGACGCATTAAATATTTGCTGTATAAGCTCCCCAAAGTGAAGTGGGAGGTTGGTATTCAGAAGCGACTGAATTTCGCTAGATGATCTGGCTACCTGTAACTCGAAGGTCTCTCGAGCCGAAGTGAGAGCCACCTCTTGTTGGAATAGGAGTGCTTTGAGCCTGCATAATTTGTTGAAATCTGTTTTCAAAGTCGGAATGGAAGGCCAAATGGAACTATCTACACTCCCATGAGGGGGCGGAAAAAGCACATTGCTACAACAAGTAACTCGTTGTGAGACTGTTACTAAATAGGGAATTCCTGCCCGTAAACCACAGCAGTCTTGGTTTGTACAAAATAAGTTAACTGCCGTTGGTAAGCAAGGTAAAAGCGGGAATTATTGATGGTACTGGAGTTCCTTTCAGGAAACAAGCAAGATTAGGCACTGACACATTACAAGCGCCGTGCAACTTAACGTGTTTACAAACCAGGGAATGTCCTACTGGGGAATCGCAGTCCTCCCCTGTTAGGAAAACTTCCTTATCCTCCCGTTGACATCTGTAAGTGAATGGTAGGGACCATAATTCATGGAGAAAAGCACTACCCAGTGGTTCAAAACGACCAATCGGAAAATGTTGCATGCAAGATTTAAATTGAAACAACGAAAAAGGGAGAGATATAACCCCATAAATTAACCAAACAGCAGAGTCCGTTTCCGCTTCCGCTACCGAGAACGGCAAGGGCTCCAATTGTTCAATATGCAACAGTGTATATGCAGCATCTTTCATGGACATAAATCTCTGTTTATCCGTCAAATTAAATGGTAAAAACAAAGCAGAAGCATTTAAATAATCCCAAGGGACTTTTCCCATCTTGAGAGTTTGTAAAGTCCAAGCAAATTGCATAACATTGATTTTTACCATGATACAACACAGATACATCACTCTGAACAATATCAATAACAGAAGAAACAATATTATCCAATGTATAAATGCGTGAGGAAAGTGTATTGATGCTATTGTCGACCACTGCAAGGACTTTTTCTAAATTTGCTTGATCAATTTGGCGCAGACGAAGAGCTGCTTCACTCTGTGATAGCTTCCAAATTTCATTGTAAGCGGCATAGATAAATCTTTTAGATCTTGGAGTCCTGGGTCCTAAGAGGAAATCTGCCAGATTAATGTCATTTGACAATAGGGTGAGATGTTGTTTCACGGATCATAAGGTGGAATGTTGCAACCATTGTTGGCATAATTTACCCACCGAGTATGTGGTTACCGAATGTGTAATTGGATAACGAGGATCCGGTCTAGTCTGTGTTAAACCAGATGTTACATTATAAAAACGCAATTGACATGCATTTGAGTTTGTTTGCCACACCAACCACCCGGATGAATCAATTTCAGAGACATTGAAGGTCTCATTTCGAAGCAAAGCTTGCAATGCATCAATAGTATAATTTGAGCACGCCAATTATTGTATTCAGCCAAGGACAGAATAGACGGGTTATTTAAATTCTTTACAGTGGTCAGGCCAAAACAAGTGGTTTGGTACACTGTATCATTCAAAAATAAAATTTGCGCTGGGATCAGGCAGGCACGATGTAACGCTTCAGTTCCCTGAACCTGCCACTGCTTAGTGCCCCAGATCGGTTTTAACTCGATGGTCTCTTTCCAGTGATCATAACCCTGTGTGGCAAATTTAGTCCTAAAAGAGTTGGAGTAAATCAATTTAGAGTGGGTCAGGATAAATTTGGATTGAGATGGCAAGTGTAGTTTAAAGAAATAGGATTCTGGATTAGACGTGTCATAATCTGTAAAATATGTTTATTTATCTCTAAGAGTTTTAGAACTCCCTTGTACAGGAGTAGGACAATGTTCCCATTGAGTGTAATTAAGAACAGGCCTTAACGTGTTTGATTTATGCAAAAAATTATGCCCATAATGTTGATAACAAAAGAGATCAGCATAATTGGCAGAATTTAAATACAAATCTTCAGCATCAAAAGCAGCATAATATTTTAAATCAGAAAATAACGAATGTACTGCTTGAACATCCAAATCGTCAGAATGATTGTCCCGTGTTACCACATCTCCTAAGGAGACGAGAAACACGTATGGCACCCTGAGCACGTCGGTCGGACCGTGAATTTCAAAAGCTACTTTGTCCCAAACGATGCCATCGGCAACCGGGAATGCTGAAATGTTCACAAGTGTCTGATCACGTTTCATGATATGGGACGATGTGTGAGGGGCCAGAATTCCATCGACCAAGTTCACAGCAGAGCGTTCTGGTAAATAATAACCATTGATGAGCAAGAAGAACACTGTCACAATTCCAATTGACATGAAGAGGAAAATCAGGATAAGCAGCAACCAGATGTAGGTTCATGGAGGGACCAGGTAAGTCTTTTTTAACCAAGAGAAGAAAATACTCAATTTAGTCGGTGGGACTGCCAAACTGGAAGTCGAGGAGGATGAGTCAGAAGAGAAGCTGGCATGATCTCCAAAGTAACCGCTTGCAGTTCTGTTAATTAGCGGTGGTAGCGCTGGGTCAGCTTGATGTTGTCGAGGACTGATAGGCACTTCACGAATGGACTCATCTGTAGGATAAGTGTACTCGACTTATGCATTGGAAGATAGAGGCCGGACGGATGAAAGGTCAATAGCAGTATCCATCACCTTCCCAGTCATACGAGCATCAGAGGAAGAGGATGTAGTCAGCGGATTCAATGAAATTGCATTGCACGAAACAGCAGGCGTGACACTATTCAGAATCGGCCAGACGGTATAACTTGACATTGTCCACCGAGATGTATCTGTTGTCTTTGCGACCAGGTAAAGGAGGTAAAATGACCGTACGAGTACCCTTCAGTGCAAGCACTGGAACCGGTGTACGATAAGAGGGACCAAATTCATTTTTGTTCTCCAACTTTTCTCGTACCAGATCTCCGATTTTGGGAAGCCAGACGGCAACTGGAATCAGCAGTGCTGCATCCTTGGAAGAGGGTAAATGTTCAGTTGCGTAGCTGTCACGGGTCTTTTGTAGATCCTGTAACACAGTAGAATGATTATCTACGTCAAAGGTTGCGGCAGTCGCCACAACGTCCAGACCGTCAAGGTCTGGCACAAACATTTTAATGCCAAAGAGCATTTCGTATGGGGTCCGCCCACCCAGAGATCTTTTTGGGAAATTATTAAGTGCATGTTGAACACCATACAAATGGGCCAGCCAGTTCCTGCCAGTACCTAAAACTCTAGCTGTCAAGGATTGCTTTAAGTTTCGAATCATTCGCTCCACAATTAAATTGCCCTCAGGCCTGTATGGAGACGAAAACTGCACCAGCACCCCCATTGACTTCATCGCGTCCTTGTACGCCTTAGAGGCGAACGCTGGACCTTGGTCCGAATGGAAGGTGCCACAGGCAAACATCCCGACAAAGACACGCAAATCCCTGATGACATTTCGAGCGTCAGCACTGCGTTGTGGCCAAACCCAAAGGAATCTAGTGCACGAATCAACTGCAACAAATATATATTTATACGCAGTATCAGAAGAGAATGGACCTCAGTGATCAAGATATACACAGCCAAATGGATGGTTAGAAATACATAGCTGTGTTTAAGGTGGTCGTGTGACCGTAGACTGGTTAATTTGCTGACAAATGTCACAAGAAAGTACATAATTACGGGTCTGTTTATATAAACCACGCCACCAATAACGTTGCTGTAAAATCGAGACTGTCGCTGACACCCCGGCATGTGCAGAAGCCATGCCCTTGTGTGCGGCTTTGATCAAAGCAGGTCTGCAGTCCAAGTTGGGAATCAGCCGATCCCCAACTGAAGGAACCGTAGCATAAGGAACTTGTTTGGGAGATATATGATAAGAGTATTTCGAAGGGAAGCCTTGCGGGTAAGCTGCTCCATCCTTCGTAGCAGCAACTGCTGCCAAAATTTCATTATCAATCTTAGTCATGGACCTTGTAACTGCTGCAACGGAACACGTGGCTACTGCATATTTGGCCGCTTCATCAGCCAAAGAATTACCAAGAGCATGTGCTCCCACACGCTGATGGCCAAGAGTATGTATAACTTGTGTGAGGGGCAGACGCTGTTTAAGCTCTGCCACTCGAACCCAAAGCGTTTTATGCTTAATTGCGCTGCCTTTAGAGTCTCGATAGTCATTTCGAGTCCAAAAAAATAAGTTGTCATTAAAAGATTGAACACAGTAATAAGAATCGCACACAATAAGAGTATTCACATTAGGATCAGCAAACTCGAGAGCAAGAATAAGAGCACGCAGCTCCTCCAATTGTGCCGTACAGTCCCCAAGTGCTTGAGTATGCACGATGGAGGACTTAAATTCTCCATTGACGATGGAGCCAGCCACAATAGCGCAAGCCGCTGAATAAGCATGTTTGGAACCTGTGGCCGGTTGAGCCGACCATCGGTGTAAATAACACATTTATATTCATGTAAAGGAAGCAAAGACAACGGAGGAGGATGAACATGTTCATACTGTAAAAACTCCTGTGTCTGTAGTGCAGGGTCAAAGATAAACGTGACATCAGATGACGTCAAAGACGTAGCCCATTGTATCCAACAGGGATGTAATGCTTTAGAGTTTGGTACACTTGCCTTAGTCACAGCCTCCAAGGCAGGGAAGGACATGACCATAAGAATGCGTTTACCTTGCGCCAATGAGCATTCCTTCAGAATCGCCATCTGGACCACGGTCAAAACTTTCTCAATATTGGAAAAACGCATCTCAGCTGCAGTGTACAAATGTGATTTGTATGCAATAGGTACTGTGTCCCCCTCATTGAACGTCAAGTAAGTGAAACCCACCGTCCCTGGTAAGATACGTATCACCAGGTTCGTGGTGTTATCACGCGTCAATAAGTAGTTAGTTGTAAGTATGTCAGGTTGCAAAGAATGTAGAATAGAGGTATGTTCCGGGAGCCAGCTGACATAAGAATATGTCGGTTGTATCAACGCATAAAGCGGTTTGATATGCTGGGCATAATCGGGAATGCAAGTCCTCCCGAAATTCAAAAATCCCAGCAAGGACTGAAGTTTCCTCAGAGTAGTAGGGGGTCGCAAATGTGCATATTTCTCCAGTAAATGGGGGGCTAACCCCTTTCCTTCATTATTGAGCTCATAGCCCAAAAAGAGCACCGCCAAATGAGCGATGTGTGACTTTGCAAAATTAAATTTATATCCATAGTCGGCAAACGCAGAAATTATGCGGTCGACTCGGACAAGATGCGGTATAAGCTCAACGTCCGTGAGATAGATAGATATCCACGTACGAGAACTCATCTGGATCTATGTCGTGTAACAATGACAAAACACGCGCAGCAAATGCCCCGGGGCTATTTTTATACCCCATGGGCAATCAAGTAAATTTTTTCTGATTTCCAACGGCGGTGAATGCTGTCAAGTCACTGCTCTCAGGAGTCAAATTGTGACTGTAGAAACCATTGGATATGTCCAGTGTAGTTTTGTATTTTTTACGAACAAGGTTGTTCACCAGCGCAGAGCTGTGTGTGTCAAAAGTGCGACAATAACTATTCAAATTTCGGTAATCCAATACAATCCAATATGAACCGTCAGGCTTTGATACCGTAAAGAGGATTATTCATCGGTGATGTACAGGATTCAAACACACCCTGATACTCCAACTGCGTCAGAATGTCACAAACGTGAGCCTTAGCTTCGCGTTTGATTGGATATTGGGGTTGTGACTGGCATAGAAATATAGGTATCTCATGTGCCGGTGAATCTATATCCCAGCCCACCTGGTTACGGTACACAGCGGGGGCAAGGGCCAAAGCCCACTCAGCTGCTAAAGCCTTTGCATGCTCCACAGGGACATAACGCGAAAAACTCGGAAGTATCACGTCCTCCCCTCGAGAAGCGGCTAACACAAAAGGTGGAGGCCAATCTGCCTCCGCCAACAAAATCTCGTATGAGGTTAGATTTTCCCAGAAAACCGCCTTGATTGGATGTTGTACATCACCTTCAATTTGAAAAATAATGTCATACAGTCTATCCGGGTGGGCAACCCGGGTATTCTGCAGTTTCCACAGGTATCAGTTGCTGTCGCCTCCAGACAGGGACGCAGTGCCTCCCGCACTATGGTAACTTCCGCTGCGCTGTCGAGCAGAGTCACCGCCCATGTCGAGTCCTGGAGTCGTGTTCTCACCTTTTGAGGCATATTTCGCTGTTAAAGCGGCAACTTTCTTCTTCTGATACGGGGGTCTAAAATGAGGCAGGTCCTCTTGTTTGGCTTTAACGTCAAACTGTCGAGTTTGATCGCGTCCCTGTTGTGTGGTCTGACTTTTGCCACGATCCTGGCGCTCCCCACCACCGACGTGATGGTCCGATGTGTCCTGTAAAGAACGAGGAGAGCGCTGATCAGGGACCTGAAATCTATCAGGAGTCTTAAGTTTCGCGCGATCGCGCAAGTCATAAGTACGCTCAGAAGTCGGTGAACCAGCAGGCGAACCGTGCTTCTGTTGTTGCTGCCCCTGTTTCTTATTTTTCCAATTCTTTTTAGGAAAGAACGAACGCCCCTCTTTATCAGTCTGGGCTTTTTGTTGAGTTTGAGATTGTGTTTGCATTTGATTAAAAGGCTTAACTCCCAGACTATTACGGCCAATGGTTTTATAAGCCTTTGCAATAATCTTTGGTAATTCGCGTGGCTTGTCTGCATCTGGTACAGCCTCCAA
Organism: Calotriton arnoldi; assembly: GCA_963921515.1. NCBI lineage: Eukaryota > Metazoa > Chordata > Amphibia > Caudata > Salamandridae > Calotriton > Calotriton arnoldi. The sequence goes on from CAWUFW010000724.1 coordinate 1,745,702, forward strand.
GCGGTTTGCCACTTGGAAGCTCACAGCATCACCCTTGACATTAGCAAGGATCATGTCAGCAACCACGTCGAACACCCCCACCAGTCTCATTCCCAACTCCACAGCCGCTTCGGCTCCGTGTTCATCTTGAACGCATTTTATCACGGAGGGGAGTACGGTCATGGAGGGAGTGCCGAAACACTTCGAATATACCGCTGCGAACACCTTGCCCCAGGTGTTACAATCAGCCAATTCGGGAAGTAAGTCTTTAGGCAAACTAATAGTTAAGATCCTGTGTTTCTCCACAGGAGTGGTATTTGGAAAAACAGCCTCTAGTTGTCAATTTTTCAGCAAGCCAATAAGGGAACTCGTCCTTAGTCTGTGGACGCTTGCCCATCACTGAATTAACCATAAGGGGACTGATGGTCACACCACAGGACCCGCAGGTTGCGCAGCAACACCAGGTGGTCCCACCTGAAAGTTGCACGACATGAACTGTATAACAGCTCTATGCACACGTATCAAGGATGTATGCATACGCGAAGATCTGCAATCGCAGCAGTCAAATAACGTGGGTGTGGGGTATACCCAGCCAAACGGGCCATGTGGCCCCGTCTATCGACAAATGGCCAAGACGGACTGGCGTTATTGGGTGAGGAAGGGCGCCGTTAAACCAAATTTGGTGTTGCCAAGCCGTTAGCATAACCTCGAGAGCTCTATGAGGCTGATAAACTTGAGGAAGGGCCGTGGCAGTATATTCATGAAACAAATTATCTGTTCCATCCACCGCCGGAAAGGTGACCCAAGAATAAAACACCTCGAAGCTGTATCCGCTTCTACAACAAAAATGAGCGCAACACCAGCATTAGGGACTCCATTTTGAGTCAAATAAGCTGTGACTGCAGCCCGATTAGGCGGTGCAATGTTAACCGCCATAACTTATAACAAAGAACGACAACCTAAAGCGTGGCAGCGCGACAACGGGTTAATAAGAAAGAAAAGGAACCTTTTAAAAATTCAAGCTTGAAAGAACCTATAAAACATCAATATAGGACAGTGTTCTTCAATCTGTGGGGCGCGCCCCTCTGAGGGGGCGCAACATCATCTCAAGGGGGGCGCACACTCCACCTTAAAATCTCACCTTGCCTTTCATTGTTTCCCACCGTCCCACGTCGCAAGTACGTTTCCTCACTGTATTTCTTCCCCCATTTCAAATTAGGCTTTTGGATTGGAGAACTCGTGCATGTGATGCCCATACTTTTGTAATTTAAAGAAAAACGTTTGCCTACTGTCTTTAGCGCTCTCAACGACTCTGACAATGTGATGGGGTCTGGTCCTAATCTGGTCTCATATAATGACGTGCAGGCACGCTGGCTGCACTTGTGTTGTTAAGGCATGACAGCAATTCCGAACGGTAAGAAAAGGTGCCCTCTTCCACACAAAAATAGCACACGTGTATACACAGTGAGCCTGCCTGTTTTCTATTTAAGTAAAATGAAAAAGTAAAATGTGCCTCACCTCTCCCGATCAAATGGCTGCAATACAGAAATCTGTAAATGCAGATCAGAGCCCAGTGGATGAAAACACTCAAGTGCTCACTAGATTTTTAACCGCCGCCATTAAACGAGTTTGTGCATTCTTTTACTAATTATCTAAGGTCACTGTTTTTCAGAACTGTGACTAAAAAGGTGCAGCTGTCCTAGCGCAATCACATGATGAAAATTTGCTTCTGTGTTGTTTTTTTTCTGAATGGTGTGCCAGCCCCATTTTTTATCTCAGAAATGTCTTTGATCCCATGGTCACACGTTCGATTCCCTGTAGGTCCACCCAGCATACATGTTTCTGAGGTCGATAAACTGATAGCCATTTAGTTGGGTAGCAAAGACGTGATGTCACTATTTCAAAGGCCATGTGATATCTCTTCCTGTGTTGTCGCTGGGATCAAAGTTCTGGTGGTCTGGCTTTTGCCCTCCAAGCAGATCTAAAGGTTGAGATGAATGCCCAACAGCTGTGCAACAAGAACAACCAAGTCATTTTAGCAGGGGACAATGGTGACTGCAAACCCATCTTTTCAATGAGGTATGTAAAATTGTGTACAACCTTTCAATCCACCAAAGCACCTATGCCTGCTGGATTTTTGTACTCCGGATGCAGGTAGTACAGCTGGAGGCTTGACAGAGCAAAAACTGATTGTAGCCCTCGTAGTAACTGCCCTGCATGGCCCCTTTGGAAGCAGCAGAAGCCACTATATGAAGGTAGCAGAGGAAGGCCTGGAAATGGAGTAGCCAGAGGCGAGTAGCCAGGCCTTCTGGGGGAGAGTGGGTCCACTACTAGTTGGTCACAGACGTTGAGCACTTGGATGGATGTAGATTCAGTCAGGAGTGGAGTGCACCCTTTATTTACTTCAACATGCATTCCCCGTGGTAGTAATTAAGAAAGGCTGGTCAGTACGGAGCTCCACAAGCGATACATTTAAGAAGTGGCCTTTTGCTTTGTGCCATGAGAAAGACATCTCCTTTTTTGTGATAAGCTAGTTTGAGGTTCACTCACAAAGTTAGTCTTCTTGCAATGGGAAGGGTGCGAATAATCCCTGTGTATTCAGCAGCTCTTCTGTTTTTAGGTAAAGGAAAAGAGAGCACAAAAATACCTGGTAGTCCTGCTGTGTTTGTTCTTCCAGAGGAATGTGCATTTGGAGGCATAGCTTTTCAATAATGTTAGGGGCTTGCGAGTCTGAGATTTCTTAACGATCATCAAGGTGTACCCAACTAAAAGGATAGGGCAGGCTGGAGCTCCTGCAGAGTGGTAAGAGACAGGGCTAGGAGCATGCATTTTCAGTTATTTAGACAAGTAAGCCCAGTCACCATTGGGGCTCAGGGAGATAGTCTTGACTATGTTGTCCACTGTAGTCCAGTTCCTCTTCACAGCAATTGAGGGCAGAAAGGCCACGGAGAGCAGCCTAGCATAACCCAAACTTAACATCAACAGACCAGGCTTAGGGTGAGCAGCGGAAGCAGAGTTTTTAGTAGCCCAGGCCCAGCAGCAGAACATGTGTTGAAACATTGAGGAATCAGGGAAAGCAGGCTAGATAAAAGCATCAATTTGTAGAAAATGCTGCAGAATACTGAACAACATGCAATAATAAGGCACCTTATTTATAAGTTTGGAACTTCCTGAATCATAAAACCTGTGTACACCATGGTGATCTACATAGCAAGTAACCAGTGATCCCTCTTTCTTTCTTCTTTTTAAAAGAATATATAGAAATGGTTTCACAAATCTAATGATATGAATATTATGTGCAAGGATTAATGTGCTGAAGGACATTGTAATCTGTTTTGTTCTATTGAGATGTACAATGCCCATTGTTAAGCTTCAAGCAGTAAAGTTTTGAGCTAATGGTTCTAACTGGCTGTGAATGTAGTAGGATCAATCCGTTATTTGCCAGATATGGCGTGGAATATGCGGATGGCGGTCGATTATGTAGTGTACCAGATTCCAGAAATGTCTGTCAGGTTGTGGGGGGGCCCACCATCTAAAAAAAAAAAAATCAGCTAGGGGGCTCAACCTAAAAAAGTTTGAAGACCTCTGATATAGGAGGTTACACCGTCACAGATGTCTCCGGAAACAGAAGTGAGGGGATTGTGGACAAGCACAAGCACTACTCAAGAGTCTCGCAGATAAGAACCAGACCAAATGTTGGCGGCGCCATGTTGCGGGGATTCTGCACCTACACAGAACTATGCGCAGGAAAACAGGACCTCGGTGTATAGGGGTGTACCAACCTATCACCTTAGTACCCAAAATCCCAAAACCGACTAGCTATAGTGTCTCATTCGTTCTCCACCAAATATCACAAAGCTACAAATGATTAGACAACCCAGAACACAACAGTCCCGACTCTCTCAGGAATCGCGGTAGCAAGACATACCCTTTCGCTCGCTCACTCGTACTTGTCCACAATAAGAATTGGCAGAGTCACTGTAATAGTTCAAAATGTTTATTTTAACTATCGTGCTCTACAATACAGTATACGAGCCACTAGCAGCAGCAAAATGCATAAACTCAAAACTATTAGCATTGTTACAATTCCATAGAATACAAAGGGGGAAGTCATTTTATAAAGACAGTGGAAAAAGGACTATAAGGCCTAACCACCCTCCCCTTGACTGGAAGAAGTTTATTTATATAAAGGAAGATCTCTGGGCTTTGACAGCAGACCCCATACCTTAAAGCCTAGATGCAAGGTTTACATCTTAGGAATAGTGTAGCTCTTCTCCATGGAAAGGGCTCTCTCCAAGTGTGTGTTAAAACAACATGCATCCCCGTAATATCAAAGCACGAGTCTCCAGCATTGCAGCTGTGTTTAGCATGTTATGTCTAGGTGCTAGGGACTGACCAGAACAGAATAACAAGGGGCATTGTTTATCGACCTTGCACATCGTGTTCAGACTAAACTCCAGGAGCTCAGCAGAAAACGTGAAAAGCAGACAGTTCTCATGTGAAAGGCATAAACAGAGGCTTGCAAAAATAAAGTCATGTAGTAACGTGCGCAAAAGCAGCATCATGGCAGCAAAGCTCATGCTAACTTAGCAATGTCGACAATGTCCCTAAGGGCCATATAACACTCTCTGGCCACATCTTTTAACTTAGGACCACGGAAGGGTCATATGCCCAAATCCCCTACACAGCTCAATCTAGTAATTTGGCTCCCAGGAGAGTGCATGGATATGCTAAAACAAGCACATAGAGCAATTACACAAGCATGTTTTGTGGCGGAGTGAAAAAGATTTGTACATTACTGTTCAAATGAACAAATCCAACTGTTATCACCAACAGTGCAAGACCTTATTGGTTATCTCTTTGATTTACAGCAAGCAGTTCTTGCTTATACATCCATTAGACTACATTTAGCAGCTCTACCTGCTTACATGCAAAACACACCACGTTCCAGTATTTAAAGCATTTATGGAAGGACTAAAGAGAGTCATTCCACTTTCCACCCACCAGCACCAGTCTGGAACCTTAATATTGTTCTCACTAGACTCATGGGACCACCCTTTGAGCCACTTCATTTCTGTGATGTTCAATTCCTCACATGGAAGGTGGCTTTCTTAGTAGCGATCACTTCCCTTAGAAGAATAAGTGAAATCCAAGCGCATACATTAGAAGAGCCTTTCTTCCAAATCTATCCAACAAAACTGGTACTTCATACTAACCCAAATTTCCCAAAATTCCTAACTAAAGTAGTGTCAGCTTTTCATGAGAACCAAACAATAGAGCGCCCTGTTTTCTTCCCTAAACCAGACATTAGATGTTACAAGGGCATTAATGTTTTACATAGATAGGACTAAACCTTTACGCAAAACGAAACAACTCTTTGTTGTATTTGCAAAGCCACAGCAGGGTTCTCCAGTATCCAAAGCGGGAATAGCTAGATGGATAGTTAGATGTATTCAGACTTGCTTTCGCAAAGAGAGAATTACCTGCAACTCCAAGAGCTCACTCCACAAATAAAAAAAGAGCCTCAATTGCTTTTTTAGGAAACATCCCACTAGCAAATATTTGTAAAGCAGCTACATGGAATAACCCACATACATTCACAAAGCACTATTGTGTTGATGTGTTAGGAAATCTACATACAAGAGTGTGTCAAGCTGTATTAGGAACACTTTCAAACATTTACGTCAATCTTTAGCTAACCACCGCTTTTAGGGAGCACTGATTTACATTTGATGCTAAGCATATGTATCTACAGCCAACACATTGTGTTAGCTTTACACACCCAAATAATAGAAATACCGCACTCCCACACCGAGGCGCACACACGGCGAAGCAAGAAAAATACCTGGAAAGGGGTTTCACTCTCATATAATAAGGCACATCAAAAGACAGTTTTCAGAATAAAGCGTGGGGTTTTATTTGTGCAACACTCTCTAACAGAAAGGCTTTCCCAGATGTCAAATGAAACAACATATAAATGTATATAGAAATATATATGTGTGTGTGTGTGTGTGTGTGTGTGCAAGCAATAATAACACACATACAAATAAGCAAATGCAACTGTTAAATGCATGGAATAAAATACAAGCAGATAAGAATGATAATACTGGACGTCCACTGCTAGAAATAGGCACTGTTAAATGCAAGTAATCAGACACAAGGAATCAAAGGAAAGCATGAAAAGATATAAAGATATATACACTGAATACATCAGATGATTAGAACCACTGGAGACATGAATGTGCACACCGACACACTCGCACATCACAATGCTAATAATCAGAAAAAATACATCACCGGTTGTAATGACTTCATCTTAGCTCACACAAGACTGGGGGATTCACAGCCGGGGTCAAGAGACTCAGCAAGCCGGGAACAGCTACATTGAATACGACGCGTCCGTCCTTCAGGTCCAAAATCCCACTTTCCAAGTCGACAGACCCCAGTTTTATAATCTCAATGCACTAGACGTTTCCGAGACGGCCTCCTCTGCGCCAAGGAAACTTACTGGAGTCAGCTGATCTCCCACAAGCATTCCAAAGGCAAAGGAGTTCTCACATATTCTTCTGCGCTCCGACATGTTCCAGCCCCTTATCTTAGTGAAGCTTGAGAAAGTAGAAAACATCTCCAAAAGTACAGAAAATAATCTTGAACGTGGATAGCCTAAACAACGTGAGTGGTCTGAGGGCCTACTTGTGTGTGCAAAGCTCAGGCTAGACAGTGTCAGAATTCAAGATGACATGAGGACATGTCAAAGCCAATAGTAAATACTTCATAAAACTTGCCAATGTACAACACAACGCACATTTGTGCACCACTGCCTATAGCATCACACACTTAATTTCCCAATGTGCAACATAATGCACATTTGAGCACCACTGCATATAACACTACACTCTGAGACAGAGAAGTACATCCCACACCTTTCTCTCTCGCATGCTTTCAAACGCACATCCCACACGTTCTGTTCCTGGCAAGGCCGTTACACTCCCACTCTGAAGCTTCAAGGAGACACGAAATTATATCACAAGGCAGAGTGAATAAAATCACATGAAATCAATTAAAAAAATGGTAGTCAAAGGTTATCACGTGGTCCTAATACATGGGAGTGCCTCTGGCACTACACACATGCTATGAATGGAATATGTTACCATGTAAGCATCTATTTGTAGCGTTTAGTGCCGTAGATTCATATGCCCCCACCCTCATCCCTGGCAGCTATTGGTTGGTTTATGTACTTGCATATTAACATTTTACATTATCCTAATCTTCACTTGTATGCTCATCTTTTGTCTCTATATTGTTCCTATCCTAAGCTCACCTGATGAGCTAAAAGCAATCTAACAAAGGAGCCGATGATCATGCGCAACATATATTATAAGAGGAGTCACTATACCTCTGAAGAAAAAAAAGTTGCAAACGTCCAAGCCCAACACTAGATGGCAGGAGTATGCTAAGCATATTAATCTACAGCACTACACACTACGAATTGATGTTTACATGGTAAGTGACCTATTCCTTCCTTATGTGTTCTCTCTTTGAGCTCCTGTATAGCTATCCTCTGCAGCTTTTGACTCTGTAAACATTGTTCCTGGTGCCCATTACACGGACCAGGAGAGTCCGTGAACTTCAGGCTTTGTCGGTCCAGCTTCCATACACCAACTTTTTTCCTGACAAACTGGTTCTTCGTATTCATGCCTTTTCTCTTCCAAAGGTGGTCAACCTGTTTCACATTGGCCAGAGCATTACTCTGCCTGCCTTCTTCGCTCCGCCTCATCCATCCAAAGAAGGAGAGACTCCATCGTATGGACCATGAAAGATCTCTGTTGTTTTATATTGGATGCACCAAAGATCACCAGGTGGTTGATCAGCTCTTCATTGGGGTCACTGGGGCGAAGAAAGGCAAGGCTGTACAGGAACAAACTATCTCCAGAAAAATAGTACTCTGCGTAAAAATGTGCTGCGCACTGACAAAGAAGCAACACTTCTGAGGGCTTGTGGGCTCACTGCACCAGGGCCAAGGCTGCCACTGTTGTTTTAGCTCGTGGTGTCCCTGTCCTCGACATCTGCCAGTGGACGTAATTCCACATGTTCACAAAGCACTACTGCTTGAATGGTCCGGTCTGTCATGATGGGCATTTCGCTCATTCGGTCCTCCTGGACCTTTTGGTCTAAGCCAGTTAGCAGGCCTACCCCAGGGAAGGTATGGGTTGGGTAGCTATTCTAAGGTGAGGAATCTGCAGCTAGAAGTCTCTATCATAAGAACAAGTTACTTAACCTTTGTTAATGCCTTTTCTGGTAGAGACTCTATATGTAACCACAGATTCCTCACCGATCCTCCCCATTCTGCGAACTGGGCTCTTTTTCCCAAAAAAGATCCCTTTAAGATCCGCACACTGATCAAAACAATAACATTGTTTTATACGTGGCTCTGCGTTTTTGGCGCAAAAGAAACTGGTGTCAGTGCACTGGGGTGGTGCCTATATAGGCACGGCAACGTCACTTCCAACGCAGGCAGCACTGACATGGAGCCGATCGACGCCACCTACAAGCATGCAGATGTACTGCTTAAGATTTTTCGGGTCCAGTCTGGCGCTTCCGGAATTTTCTAAGGTGTGAGGAATCTGCGGTTAGATAGTCTCAAAAAGAAAAAGCGTCACCGAGCCTAAGTAACTTGTTCGTCTTCAGACAAAGCTCCTTGTGTACAGCACATCCACAGCCAGCGTTGCACATTGTTACCTGTAGCTAGTCCAGACTCGTACATCTATCCCTGCATCCAGGGCCCATTGCTCTTGCAATGTTCTTTCCGAATAGACCACAAGTATTATTTCACTGTTCCCTGTAATATTTCCACAGACAGTGTGTGTCGTTCATTGTTGTTTCTTGCACTGTTGGCACTCCTCGACGTGGCTGTTGTCAGAAATTAATTTGAACTATCTATAATTCTATTTTTCAGCTGCACCTCCGACTAATCTACAGAAAGCTGTGGAGGGAGCAGCTCTACCGTCACCAGCTTCTACACCAATGCAGTCAGCAGAAACAGCAGTGCACTCGTCACAGCCGGTAATATTTCGAGCTCTTTCATATAGCTGGTGCATGTTGTTATATTGTAAGCTCTTAAATCCCCATTTCTTTAAAGGAGAAAGAAGGTCATAGAAATGGGGTGTAAACAATGTGGTGTGGTTTCTTTTGCAGTCTTAGCGCTGTCACTCTACCGTCTTCGTCCACATGGAGCTCAGTGGTGGCCTGTACTGATTCCAGTACTACTGGCCCTTCCCTCAAAGCTCTTTCAAGGTGCTTCGGTTTTGATGCAAGGTCAGCTAGTCCTCCTCAGCTCTGCCAACGCATCTGAGTTCTGAACTGGAGCGTCTTTGGTATTCTAGTACTGCTCTGTCAGTGCCCCTTGTTCCCGGTCTGCATTGTTCTTGCTTTCACCGTATTCCAATCTGCACCTCTCCACCGATGGGCCTCCGTGTTAGCCTGCGCTGTTCCATTCTACTGGAGTAGTGAGACCCCCAATAGTAACACTGCAACTCCTTTCTGACCTGGGTGTAGAGGGCCCAATTCCTTTCTACCCACAATTAATGTACTGCCAGCATACTCTGTCCTTTTGTTTTAACATTGACAATATGTGTAGATTCGAAAAGTTGAATGTACAAGATACGAAAACATTGTTAATAAAGCAGCAGTTTCATTGCCCCGACTGCTGTCCTATTGATAAGTGTGTTCTTGCATGTATCTTTAAATAGCTGCTTTCTTGGTGTAGTAGTTCTGAGTTTTTACGAGGAAGACTGCTCTCACTTTTCTCACGGACTCCAAGCGGTTGAGGCATTTTTGCTACCATTAATTAGATTTTGGAGTGAAGTAATGATCTAGTTTCTTTAATGTACGTCCCATTAGATTTGCTATTATGCAGTTTGGTTCATTATGAACCAGTCTGCGTGTACTTTGTTTTCTTAGATATGTAAACTTGTCCAGTAATAGGCCTCCTGAGGCGCGCATGTGTGAAAAATGCATAGCACAAACAAATTACAGTTATTGGATAAATGTGGAGGTGAGTGAATAAACTGAAGATTATATAAGCAAGTCAAAATGCATTGCTGTAGAAGGCAGATTTGAGGTTCATTTTCATCACAAGATTGCATCTGAAACTCCTACAGCGCTTTGGTCATTGAAGCTTGCACGTCACCTGCATTGGAATCTGATTAGTAGTCTTTGGGGACAAAATCATGTGGTGTGTATACATCCTTCTTTCTCCTGAGCCCTTAAGCATGATTCACACTTCTATATTTTGAGTCAGTACTGTATTCTCTACAAGGCTTGATGCAATGTCTTGGCTTGTAGATGTCTGTATGCACTATGTGCCGGATGCAGTAGAGCACGAGAGATCATATTTACAGGGCTGAAGGATGCAGACCTGTTAAGACATTTTCAGCATATGCTTCTGAATCTAGGGCCCTGATAAAAGAAGTTATGTTCTACACTGCATCATGTTATAGAAGATGTTTTTTAAAACATCCACTACCAGCTTCAAAACTTTGGTGTTGATGATTTAAAATGTACGTGACCAGAGTCGATATGCAGGAGATGTCTGGAGGAAGAGAGGCTGTTGCTGGTATTGGCAGAGATTCCAGCAGAATGATTAAGGGCCCAGTTACCAAGACAGTCTCTGTTTGGGGCGTCCACCCTCAAATCTGCCATCAGGTGGCTGTGCAGGAGGACCTCAACAAGTCTCTCATCACCGCTGGAAATGTTGACGCTGATGTTGAGCCACAGGAAGCAGATGACGCCTGTCTCAGCAGGTCCTTGAGCGCGTGGGGTGCACTCAGGTAAGTGTGTTGCGAGTCGTAGAGAGGCATTTGCCATGAGGTGGTACGTTCCGAGTAGTGATAATGCTGTGCGGAGTTCGGTGACTGAGCCTGAAGGCCTGCTTACCTTTGAGGTCATGCGGGAGATCCACCATCAGTGCCTTTACACGCAGGCTCTGGAATTCTCTGCCTCTAGACCTACGCATCATATCTGACTGCTTTTAAATGTGCTACAAGACAGTTTTTTTGCACTTTTTCATCACTATGGTCCACTCTCTTTTGGGCTACAGTGGTTCTGGCCTCTTTGGGACGTCTGTTCTGGCCCCTTTGGGACGTCTGTTCTGGCCCCTCATGAGTGACTTGGTGAGAGGTGTTTCGGTAGTTGTTAGTGTGTGGAAAGGGTGTAGATCACAATTATAGGTCCAGTTCTGTCGATTTAATTGTTTTCAAAGGCAGCAGTTTCTTTTCTTTTTGTTTTATATGTTAGGTTAAGTCTATGATGTCGTGCCTTGGCTTGTAGTTGTCTGCAGTAGAATGCGGAATGAGAGGAAACAAGATACTGCTCAGATTGTTGATGCGGTGCCCAGGGTGAAATCAGACCGTTATTTACATTTGATGGAGGAATGGAGCCATGCTAAGAAGACCTTTGCTGGATATGCCCTACCTACCTAAATACAGGAATAGAGTCATGTTCTGCATTGTAGTGTCTCATGGAACATCAACAAACATCAAAACCGAAATTGAGTATGTCTGCTTCCTCTTTAAGATCTCTTCTGAGTTGTATTTATAGAATTGGATCCTTCCAGGTGAAACTCATGTTTGAGCTGTGCAAATGACATTAAAGTTCTATTTCACAAAATGTCCTCTCATGTCGAAATCCCATTGCTGTTCCATTTCTAGCATCCACCAAAAGTGTGTGCTGCTTTTAGCCAGGTACCAACTCACATGGGCTCAGTTTCGCCATACACCCTCTGAAACAGCATTTTAGCATTTTTTTCTCTTTTCCCGTAGTCATTTTACAACCCTCGTCACTCATGGTCCTTTCTGCATGTAGGCTACTCTAATTGGTCCTATAGTCTAATTGCTTAGTCTTCCCAACGAGTAGACATCTAATTGTTGATTATTGATAATTGTAATAAACAGCAATTATAGCAGATTAGCCTACTCAGATTTTCAGTATTCTTATTACTTGGGCATCCATTTATTTCCAGCATTTGCACCCAACTCTGTCTCAGCTACGAGACTGTTTCTGCACTGCATTCTGTGCTTGTTATGGAAGGTTAGACAGGCAGGCATTGTATAAGGTGTTAGGGACTGCTGCTCATACCCATTTCAATACTCTCAGACCTTTTAAACGTTCTCGTACCTTTTAAATATGCCACAGTTTCCACTACCTATGAGTTTATTATTGAAGGGAAATTAGGGACGTAGCCGGCAAGATGACCAACCGGCAGCTTTGGAGGAGAGTGCCCGGCCCTGTGAAAACATTCTTCATCATCCTGCCAAATTACCCTGAGTGCGCTCCCTGCGGGGCAGTAATATTACCTGGTGCAGACAGCGGGGGCACCCTGAGCCTGTTTGGGGTCTGCGACGTCACTCGGACCCCATGTGCCGTGAGGCAGCCTTTTGCAATGGAGCACTGATGGCACAGGCCTGGAGCTGAGGAGGACGGCGGCAGCGACAGGCGGCTTAGTTGTGGGCCCGCCACGAGAGGCACAGCTCCCCGGAGGCCTGTAGGCAGTGATTGGATCGCACAGTGGTTGGGCGGTCCTTCGCTTCTGGCCCGGAATCTCTCTGCAGTCCTGCCAAGTACCACGCATCAGGCGCTAGACTAACGCATAACAGTGTGGTGCTCTGCATCACCGCACTGAAATGCATTGTCACGCAATGTAGGCATAGTGCTTCAGCTGTGAAGCCCTTAGCACTGCCTAGTGCTAAGGTAAAGCTGTTGCGCGCTGTGGCGTGCGCGCGCCGTTCACAGGCTCAGGGTCTTGACTGGCTGAGCTAGCAGTAGCTGGCTGCTACAATGTATCAAAATAGGAGATTTCCGGTTGTGGCGCGCCTTTGACCGCCTGCCTAACGTCCAGGGGTTGCAGTAAATCATGGCAGTGCTCTCCTACTCGCACCACCGCGTGGCTCCAGGCTGCAGTAAATTTAAAATTACAATGATCGCCCGCTGCGAATTGCCTAGGGAGTTACCGTTGCAGCTGGCAGGTCTGGACTCTGAGGAGGCGGTGGCCCGACCTTCCCGCCCTCCCTCACAGTACACCCGAATTGCCATGGCCCACGGATCGCGGCCTGAGGCCTCACAAGTATTTGTTTTTAAAGGCAGCACGATCAGCTGCCTCAGTGCCGGTCGTGTTGCAGTAAACGGTAGTTCAGGGTTCTGCCCAGGCATAGCTGCAGGCTTGAAGCTGCTGGCGGGCTGTGTGACCAAGTGTGTGCCCGAGACTGCATTTCCAAAATGCCCAGGGCTGCCTGCATGCTCCTGTCCGCCCCTGTTACTGGAAGAGCTATACTTGGGTTTCAGAAGTCCTCACGAGGTCCAGCTCAAAGAGCGTAAAGGAAACGTAATCAACCTCTGTGAAAACAGTAGAGTGGGAGGCGGACCAATCAAACCTGTGTCGGTCAGTGCACCACACATGGAGAGTCCAAAGAGGGATGTTTTCTGTCAGAATAAGTAACTGAGTTGTGAATAGTGTGCACTGTTTCAGTACAATGGCATCGTTTTTGCTGCCTTTTTCTGTGTTGCCTTCATGTCAGGAAACCAAGTCCCGCAGCTCCCGATCATCTTTACTCTCGTCATTAATTGTTCCATGATCACAACCTGTTGCTAACGCCATCGACTGAAGAGGAAGCTATGAAACGTAACTGACCTGGTTGTATTTCGGTTTCCTCCTCTGGTTCTTCTGTAAAATGAAGGGAGGCCAATCTGTGCAGCCAGAGGGTGAAGAGGGAAGGCACAAATTGGCCTCCCTTCATTTTGCAGAACAATCAGAGAAGGAAACCGAAATACAACCAGGTCAGTTACGGACACCGGACCTGCCCTACCGCCTGTGCTGATACATTACTGAGATCCACAAAGGTAGAACTCGACGGAAGCACTGGGTAGGTCTGCTATTAACACTCCTCTGTGAGCTGGTGGGTGCCGAGGCCCATAAGCAGTAGAGGAATCGACGCTGGGAGTTAGCTATTAGGCCCCAGAGGCTTAAAAACAGCAAGGCTTTCGGGTATTCCCAGACAGCAGGATAGCCAGGACTCGAGTCAAGGGTAGACGCGGTAACCTGCAGCTGTCTTCACAATTTTATCCTACATACAAGCTTCCCCTTGCACACTCTGCAGCCCTTTGCAAACATTCTGCACTATTGCTATTACGTTTCTGACTGTGATGTTGGTGGACTTTGAGCAGTTTGAAGACATTTTAGTGCTTCCCATTGACAAAAGGCTGTAATTTCTAATATTTCTCTTTCCATCATTGCTTATTTTGCTCACAATAAAGTGTCACTCATAGTCATTGAATGTCACTCATAATTACACTGAAATTGTGGAAATGTCACACATAAGCAACCTGAAACCTTGGGAGCTATGTCTCTGACCGGCCCAGGCGACGAGTATACGGAGCGGTGTGCGCAGCCACGGACAAACTGTGGAGGCTAGTTATGGAACAGAGCAGTTTGTGTGTTCTGGCCCTGCTCACCCCTCTGCATCCGAGACAATCCCGTGCATCCTTGCCTAGAGGGAGCAGCTTTGCATGTGGAGGCTGCTCGGAGCAGCCGGCCCAGCGTTACACTGCACAGAGCGATGCGGAGGCAGAGAGTAGACTGAGGCGGCTGCTAGCTGGCTTGGCATGCTTTGGGCTGGCTTGTGCACTCAGGCCTTGCCCTCCCCTCCGCCCCTGTGGCCATATTGATTGTTTTTGACTGCGTGGAGTGGCATTATGATTGGTGACTGTTTGGAGCAGTCGGCCCCTGGTAAAGCTTATGCAGAGTGGAGAGAGACCTGAGGCAGGAGGCAGCTGCTGACTGGTGTGACGCCCTTGGGCTGCTTTGCGTGCTTCGGCCTTGTTCCCCCTTCTACCTTTTAGGCCGTGTTAATCATCCTAGCCTGGGAGGGGTGGCAGTGTGCTTGAGGGCTGCGCGGAGCGGCCAGGCAGAGTAGGTGACCTCTCTGAAGCTGTAGATGGTTGATGCAATGACCCGGGAGCACATGGACGCCTCCTGCCATCATTGCCAAACTCCTCAATCAGAGAGACAGATATACTATATTGCAGGCAGTTCGCCAGCAGGAGATCCCTCCTTTGAGGACTGTGTCATACTAATCTCCCCTGACTATACCCAGCATTTACAGCAGATGCAGAATTTGCTTTGGGGAGTTAAGCAAAAGCTGAGGGCAATGGAGTTGCAGTACATGTTGTTATATCCTGCCAAGCTGAGGGTCCTCCATGAAGGGTGGTCCCACTTCTTTCTGACCCCGGAGGAGGTCTGGGACAGGCTGGACATCCAGGGAGACAACAGGATTCCAGTGACTGGTGCAGGGAAACCCTCTGGCTGGTCACCAGGTTCTTTCTGGAGGGGAGCATTGGGGAGACGTTGCGGCAGCCGCAGGAAGGTGACTCGATCGAACACACGTGTTGTTGTCAGGCAAGCACAGACGGTCACATTAGCACAGTCGTCAGACAGTGGCGCAGAAGACACGCTAGAATTGTCCTGCCAGTAGCTCCTGGGGGGCCACGTAGGAGCCGATCTCTGCTCTTGCTGCGGGGACCCGGCAGGGTTCTGAGAACCACTGAGCAGATTACCTAACTGACATCCTGGTAGTTGACCTGCAGTGAACTGTCACTTTGCCCCCGTGGATGGTGCGATGTTGCTCTTGATGTTCACCGGAGGGGCCTCATTGTGCTGCCTACAGGTGACATTGAACTGTAAAGCAGAAGGTGTAGCAGCAGACGGTACAGGGTGGTGGCCCTTGTTGTCACCCCCCTCCTTTCTTCTTCCTCTGTTTCTTCTTTTCTCATTTCTTTGGATATTTATTCATCATTCAGCTATCCTCGGTGTGTTAAGGCTCTAACTTTCGCTTTTCTACCTTATGGTTGGCATAACAGTTCAGTGTTTTGAATATTGGTGGGGGGGGGGGTGACAGACCTCTCTTGCTTCAAACACCGAGTGTTGTCTCGTTGACATGATTCGTTGCACTCACCTGAGGCTATGGGAGGTGGAATGGTGGTGGATGGGGTGCTTCGATGGGTGTTATTTTTAGGTTGCTCACTTGAGTTTGTTCAGTTGTTTACAAAGGGTCCCATGCACAGGCACACGCTCCCTGGCACACGGGGGGGGGACAGTTTGGTCATGGTCTTACTACAACCTGATGATGCAGAGTAGTACTTGGGACAATGCACAGTACTCAGTTATGTCCCGGAATGTCAACGGCCTGGCAGCAGGGTGAAGCGGGACCTGGTGGCGCACTACATTCGTTGCCTCAAACCTGATGTGGTTTTCCTTCAGGAGACGCATTTGTTGGCCATACTTATGCCCCGATTCCAGGTTACACAGATGTCAGAGGTACGTCGGAGTGCAGGAACTGTGGGGATGGATGCCGGTTCCCCTGATTAGTGTGTATGCACCCCCTCATCTGCAGGCCCCCTTACTTGAAGAGGCGGTGGCCATACTCTTGGAGACCAACTCTGTTCTTCACATTGTGGGCAGTGATTTTATTGATGTAATGGCCCCTGTGGCGGACTTCTCGGGTGCGCCTGTGGACTCCCCGGCAGGTACCCCCGGCTTGATTTGCGGCCTCCCAGGGTCTCTCTGACCTGTGGCAACGACGGAATCTAGTAGCCAGGGATTACTGCTTCTTTTCTGGGACACACGGGATCTTCTACAGGATAGACTACATCTTTGCCCCAGTGGGTGAGGGACATAGGGGGGGACTACTTGGCATGTAGTCTCTCGGACCATTCGCCTCTCTGGATAGCGGTGAGTGGGAGGGGCGCTTGGCAACCTGCGGGATAGAAACAATGCGTAGGACCTGAGGGACCCAGGAGTCAGCTGAGAGTTACAAATTGACTTGGAGCTCTTATTTTAAAGAGAATAAGGGGTAAGTGGACTTGGCGGTGGTACTTTGGGAGGCCTATAAGACTGTCTTGGGCAATAAGGCGCAGAATATACTGGCTCGTAAAGCAACAGAAGAGATAGAGGGCCTTAAACACTGCTTAAAAACCTTGAAGGAACTCCTGGCACACATCACAACATGATATATCCACACATCCTCCGTGAGTGGGAGGTGTTGTGGAGGGAATACCGGGACCTTGCACAGGGGGGGGTTCATAGGCAGTTGTTGGCTAAGCTGCATCAACTGTATAATGCCAGAGACAAAGCGGGTAAGCTGCTTGCTTGGTTAAGCAGGTGAGAAGCTGAGTCACAGTGGGTTAAATGTGTAGTCGACGAAACTGAAACTCCCTACTTGTCAGATAAAGATATCGCAGAGGCCTTTGCGAGATTTTATGCCTCTTTCTATAGTGCCAGACCACTGGCGGACACGGCTTCCATAATGGCCTATTTGGACACAGTGGATCTGCCAGCGGTCCTAGCCGAGGCTCGACGGTCCCTAAAGGAGGACATCACGCTCCAGGAAGTCCAAGCAGGTATTAGCAAATTAAAAACCGGGAAACTCCGGGGCCCAACGGCCTTCTGGCTGAATTCTTCCAGCGTTACTCCGGGCTGTTGAGTCCCTAGGTACAGGACCTCTTCAGAGAGGCTCGAGACAAGGATGAATTCCCGTCGGACCTGCAACGTGCCACTATTGCCGTAATACACAAGAAGGGCAAACTGGATACGAGTTGTGACTCCTCTTGGCTTATCTTCCTGTTAAATATGGAGACGAAGATGCTAGCCACAAATTTGCCCACCAGACTCTTGACTGTGATAGTCCTGCTTATCCATAAAGACCAGTCTGGCTTCATACCTGGTAGGTCCACCAGACTTAATCTTTGCGGTCTTCACAGTTGGTTATCAGAGGCAAGACACAGGACAGAGCCCCATGTTTTCCTAGCGTTGGATTCTGAGAAGGCGTTTGACGCAATTCACTGACCCCACCTTCATCAGACGTTGAGGAGGTTTGGTTTTGGCCCCAGTTACCGGCTTTGGGTTAGAATGCTCTACCAGGCCCCTACTGCAGCAGTGAGGGTAAATGGGGGGCTTTCCTCGACCTTCTCGATTGGACGGAGTACCTTGCAGGGGTACCCCTTATCCCCATTGCTCTTCACTCTTACTTTCGGGCCTTTGGCTGCCATAATTCATTCCTGTCCCGACATTTGTGGATTCTGCCTTTCCGAGGCCAATAGGGATTAGGAGAGAGTCTAATTATATGCAGATGACACACTGCTTTATGTCACTGAACTGGCCACCACAATTCTGTCTATCCTACGTGAGTTTAAGTCGTAAGGCTCATGTTCTGGGTACCATATTAACTGGAGCAAATCTGTGCTCCGTCACCCCTCTGGGCCCCTGGTTCCAGCCATTCTTCCCCTGACTCTCCAGGTAGAGACTGCTGGTTTTCAATATTTGGGTATATTTGTCACTCCTCATAGGTTGACATACTTGTACAGGAACCTGGGCCGAGTAGTGTCCAAATTTCAATAGGTGGCGGAGAGATGACGTACACTGCCCCTCACTTTGTTGGGAGGGCAGCTGTCTTTAAACTGATAATGGTCCCCAAATTGCTCTACGCATTATAAATTACATACTACCCAGTTCAGGAGGTGATGCTCACTAAGATAGAGAGAGATCTGCGGGCCCTGTTTTGGCACTGCGGTCAACCAAGAATAGGGAGTCATCTAAGGATAGCGCTCAAAACCCTTCAACACAACCCCTATAACTGTGGGATTGCTCTCCCGGACGTAAGGGCGTACTACTGGTATTCCCAACTTGTGGCTATCAATGACTGGTCTTTTGCATTACAGGACCATTATACTTACAGGCTGGCGCGAGCACAGTTTACCATTCGGTCCTACTTCCACTACTAGTATGGTGGGAAAGGGGTTCATATGCTACTACTGGTGACTCTGGTGGCAGTGGAGGCCTGGAGGAGGGCCACTAGATGTATAGGTTGGGCTAGGAAGATAACGCAGGTGACTCCGCTTGGGAGTGGACGGAGATGTGCGAATTGAGAAAACTTAATGGGTTTAGGTCTTGGGGCTTGCTGGTAATCTCCCGGATGGGGGACATCCTGGGGAACGGTGGTCTAATGTCCTTCTCCTCCCTTCAAAGAGAATATCATATGTGCTCCATCCCTCTTGAGCCCAAAAATGTACTATTGGGGGTCCCGGGAGATGTAGATATCCCTAGGGCAAAGCTCCTTTTTTGCTACTTGGGGCTTGTGGTAGCCAAGCGTTATATAGCTCGTCATTAGGGTGCCCCTGCAGTCCCGACTGTGGGAGAATGGGAGTAGGGGATGGACCTCTACATGGCGGCAGAAAAGGTTACATATAAAAGTAGAGATTGCCCATGCAAGTTTTTCAAGGTTTGAGGGAGTTGGTTGAAACCTTATGACACACATTTCCCTGCTGTAGTGGCAATCAACAAGAAGGGCACAATCACCCCACCCACAACAAATGAGGAGCTAGGTACACACAGGGCTGGCACATGGCCACAATTACTTGGTTCAGGAGGATAAGAGAAAATGAGTCATGAGACGACAGCACATGCAAATTAAAAAATCAATATAAATATATATTTTTTTTAATTATTATTGAAGGGAAATTGTTGGTTGAATAGCAAAGTTACCACTGTAATCTACCCTTAATGTCTGTCCTTTGATGGCTAGGGTCATTGACAACTTGGTGTCCCCTGTAGACCAGACATGCCCCCGCTTTACAACGGTAAATATGATCCTTCTGTGGATTTAAAAAATGTTTGCCTTTCTCTTTCAGACACGGAAGGACATTGGAAGTTTGCAGCTAGAGCTGGCAGCTGCTAGGTCAGCACTGGCACAGGCACATCTTGAGAATGGAAGACTTCTGGAGGAGATACAGAAGTACAACCCCCTCTTCCAGCTCTGACGTGGAAGCACGGCTTGCATTGGTGCAGCTCAGGACAAGCATAGGACGGAGTCCCTCACTGAACACACAGGAATCAGAGCAGCAAGAGCTGAGACTGGTTGGGTGCTCTGCACAGATGATCTTCATTCTACTGTGGAGTGAAGGAATGTTCTGTGTTTATACAAACCGGGAGTGGAGGGACAAGGGCGCCGTCACATCCTTACTGATGGAATGTCACATTGCCAGAGCAGTTGCCAGGCTGAGTTGGCTGAAAGTTCATAACTACATGCTCTCATCTGGAATCTAGCATGGATTTCTGCGCAAACCTGTCCAGTATGAGGCAGAAGGAATCGTGCCAATGAAAAGATTAGACACAGAAACCTTCCTGGCTAGGGAAGAGTAGCTGTAGGACTTAGATGGCTAGAGAAAATGTTCCCAGTTTAGGTAAAAAGATCAGGTAAACCAGAAGCCTTTTAATGTGTGACCGAGAGAACTGTGGAGATGACAGTGCCAGAGAGAGGCCGAAAGACACCTTTATGGTACACCTGAGAGAACTATGGAATAGAGAAGAACTGAGAGAGAACACCTCCAGTATTGGAAAGAGGTGCTGTGGAGAAGAGACAGCGGGAGGATATTTTTTTGTGCACACTGAGAACTTTGGTAGTGAAAGGGGTAGATACAAACCTCTTGCAAGAAGTGACAGAGGGATCTGTGGAGGTGAGAAGGACAGAGACAAGTCCCTTCCAGTAAGTGCCAGATGGACCTACTTGATTAAAACAATAGCTAATAACATCCCTCCAGTGTGGAGTGGAGAGAAGGAGCACTATGGTGAGGATCATGACGGTTGTTCTTTCACAGTGCAGTACTGAACTCTGAGGTCTGAAGGATGGAAACATCCCCCTCCCAGTGGCAGAAAGAGTTACAAGACATTGTTAACCTTAGGGGAGAGAAATTGATGAAGTTGTTGAAGGAGGGGTGGGAGCTCGGAGAGAGGGACCCTGGGTAGAGGGTGTTTGGGAGGCTAGGATTGATTTTGAAGAGAATGTAGAGTTGGACAGTGAATTTTGGAGGTGAGATTGATGAAGACAGGGAGGTACAGAGTGTTTGAGGGAAGAGGATCTCATTATCTTAGTGCAAGACAGTGATGCTTTGGTGTTCTTAAAGAATGGGGCGGCTCCTTTTTTAGGGCCAGAGGAAGGCCAAGGAACCTCAAAGCTGCCCACAGTACTATCGTTGTCAGAGTTGTCCTATTGCTTCACTTGCATATGTTGCTAGGCTCCAGGATGTAGTTTTGGGTTAAGCAAGTCTGGTTTCCGAAGATAAAACATTATAGCCAGGCTGTGAAAAAATGAGTGTTGACCCCCATTGTACATTTCCTCTGACTTTACTGCTTCACCGGCCATAGTCTTCTATCTGCTCCTCTGAAGTATATGAAGGAATCTGCTCCAACCCCCCCCCCCCCCCCATTCTTCAATTTTGAAAACTTTCAGTATTACTAAAGTGCATGGGTCCATGAGAAATCTTGTGAGTTCAATCCTGGGTTGGATTCAGTTAACCAGTAGCACCCCCTAGCACTTCCTCATGCACAGACAGAATTCCCTCCCTGTTGCAATACCTTTTCATCCCTGTTATGGTCACGCCTGTCCAGGATTGCAAATGATGATTCAGGAGACTCTTGCTGCAGGACCGGTGCTGAAAGATTGGTGTTGCTTCAAGACAGTCACTAGGGTTTCTACCGGCATGGTCTAATGTCCTTTCATCAATCTGGTGACCGTAATGTTCTTTTTAGCAACCTCATGCTTTTCTCTTTCCCCAGAATTGGTGGTATTGTTAGTTTTTCTGCTGATGGAGATGTTGGACCAGACTGTTTTGTTTTATGTTAAATCACTCTGCACAGTCCTATAGAAGTGCATCATTGTCATCATTTGGGAACCCCCCAAAAAGTCCTTTTGTATTCTTTATACAGCCTCTTTATTTCAATAACTACACACCCCTTGCTGGAATTGTGTGGTCCTCTAGCTGACGGGATTAACTGCGTGGAGACCATTCTTCATGTAGTGTCGAGGTTTTGCCTGATGGAGCATCCTTCATGGAGAAACCATTCATTGACAGCAAGACATGTACAGACACCATAGTTGACATCTCAAGGTTGCCCTGTCACCACACTGTCATGCCCAGCATCATCTCCCTGAATACCTCCCTGAAAGGCACCATCCTGCTGAGCAGGGGGCAGAAATTCTGTTTACACCTGTGAATACTTGAATTCGATGGCTAAGGTGGGCCCAGCTGGGGTAGTGCTGGCACCTGCTTCATCATAGGCTGCTCTATCAAAAGCAGACTGTGCATTTCTCAATAGTGTTACCCATAGGTTCTGTGAACCAGTTTTCTCTAAATTAAATGCACTAACCTGTACAACGTGTGTGAACTTTTATTTTTTAAATCTGGAGGGAGTTGCATTCTTTCCAGCAGTTATCAGTCCCTCCCTGTCCCCAGAGTAAAGGTGACATTTGCAAGTATGCCAAAGCATTTTAAGGTTTGTATCGAACACAATGTATTCTACTAGTTGTTACTTTTACAGAGCCTATCACTAATGCATAATAATGTGTGTACAGTAGAAGCTGTTTTGTTTTGCTACATTTCTCTTTATTCAAGTTTTAAAGTTTGCAAAACATCAAATTCAAAAGTAAATCCACCCCCCCCCCGCATGCCACCCAGCGCATAAGAATTAAGCGCAGCCCACACAATGTAATATGAAGCACCACTCTGCATTCCCATAATCACCAGAGCAGGCCTATGGTGTAAGCTCCTCCCAAACCCTCAAAAGCCAATGAAAAGAAGGGCGTGCAGCCTCGGAGTAGAGAAGCGCAAGTCACCGGATCTTGAGAGATAGTGAGTCAACTGTCTCCATTTTTTACGGAGTGTTTTTTCTATATGCATCAAGTCATGTTATGTTGTCTTTCACAAAGAAATGGCATAGCTTATAGAACCACTGAGAAATCTCAGTCATTCCCCTCTTTTTTCATTGCAGTGCAGTTGGCATGTTTTCTTGTTTTGATCACTCCCACCAAATATGTAACAGAGGTCCCTCTTCTGTCTAACATCTCCAGCATCTATCCGACATTGCTGAGTAAAATCGATGAAAATAAACTGCTTCATATGCCAATGATATATTACTTTAGTAGGCCGCCTTCCAATAGGCCATAGTTCTAACAGTTTTGGCATACTTCCCCCCCCCCCCCCCCCCAAGACCAACTCATTCATCTTCTAATATAATTCTATATACTGTCATGTCCCACCTACTTTGGAAACTCCATTTGGGGATATCTTATCTCATCCATAGGGTTTGGGAAGTCAGCCCACAAGAACCCATGTAATTCCTTGTTCATTTTTCCAGGACTGTTAGCTGCCTGGATACTCCCTCTTTATGTGCAGGTTAAAGGAGCCTAAGTTTTAATTGCAGCTATTGTGGTCTGTCTTTGTTTAGTACCCAAGAGTCAGCCTTGTATTCCTCCAAGGATTTTATATGCTGTTGTCAAAAAGAGGTCTTTGAAGACCAAGCAATTCCACCTGTTTCAATTTTTTTAAATGGTCTCCCAATTGTGCTGGCATGAAATGAGTTTAGATGTAGTGACATGTTAGGAGATGAAAAAGGTATCAGGCCTCCTCCCCTTAATCACCAGCTGGTTCCACACCTCTAATGCAGTCTTGACTGGAATGCAAAGTATGCATTTTTAGGTTTTGCCTACATGGCGCTTGCGCCGCGCTTATGAAATCACTTGTAACGAGACATTTAAAAAAAAAAAAAGGGGCTTAGAGCCCATTACTGAACTTTACTTACCATTAATTGGCTCCGGAGTCACTCTTGGTTCCTTTCTTCCTGTTGGTCAGCGCCTCCGCCTTCCTCCAGCTTCCTGCTCGGCTTCATGCCTTCGTCCTTGCTGTGGAGCTTGGACCAAGTACTGCTTCCAGAGGCCACTGTCCTTCCACTGGCCACTCACTTAATACTTATTTTATTTATTTTTTACTTTCCAAAGTCTGCATTCTGTTCTTTGCTTGCCTGTCCCTACCACTACCTCACTTCCATCACTGTATACCCCTTCCCCGTTTGTTGCTGGTCTGTCCCTCCCACCACCTTATGCCCCTTCCCCACCCCATATCTAGTTGCCTCCTTCCTACCTCCATCATAGCTTGTTTTATATAGCGCAAAGCCCACTGGAAGGACTTGGAGCGCTTTAGATGAGCGCCAGTTACATTTCACAAGGACACATTAATTTTTAAAGGAACAGGTAGATGAAGTGATTTGCCCAGAATCATAGGATTTAGAGCCGGCACCGAGACTTGAACCTGGTTCTCCAGCTCCAAAGTCGGCAGCTCTGGCCGTAACGCCACAACCTCTCCATGCTCAGTGTTCCAGCTAGCTACACTTTGACACGCTGGTAAGCGCAGAGGGCTTTTGTTCAAGAATATAAACTGCATATTAAGTATAGGGAAAATAACATTTTTAACTTGTTTGTAAGTGCATAGCTTAAAGTAAAAAATAGTACAATGACACAGTCTGACCACGTCACATTGCTTTGTATTTACTTCAAGCTATGTAGCACAGCAGCTCGCACCGCTGTACAACATTTAAGAAAAACATTGACGAAGCCAATAAATCTTGCATAGGAGAAACCTACTTTCTTTGCCAATGGTTGTTCGGTCTTTGAGAACTCTCTAGCCAAGCAGGATGCCCTGGAGTCTCTCTACAAATGTGTGATTGATCAGCCGCTTGTCAATCTCTCTAGCTGCCAGTTCCAAAACTTTTCGTAATTGTGCCTCCTGATCAGAATCCACAACGTCATGGCTGGCCAGGCCATCCTCATTTCTGTTGTCCATTAATGTCTTTTGAAACACCCAGGCCTTGCCTCCTGCTCAAACTAACTCAGTTTGCTTTGCAGTTTTTTAAGCTTCACTAGGGGGATAGGGTAATGTATCTCTTGAAAAAGTGATCAGTGCAGGATATATTAATTTTGATGACATTAATGTGGCTGAGCCACAAGATATAAAGGTTTTTTTGTGTGCCTTTAGTTATTTGTTTCCTAAGCCCTAGTCAATTTGCCTGAAACTAGCTGTCCAGGGTGCTAGATATGTTCATGCTTCGATATTTAATGGAGTTCCTTGCCCATCTAAGACGTAAGGTGGATTTTAGGTGGGTGGCACAAATAGCATGGTGGCAAAATGTATTCAATATTGCCAATTAGTGTTAGTTCATTTTAAAGCCAGATACCTTTTCAAAGGAATTTAACCTCCTGCCCCTGTAACTCCTTTAAGGTGATTTCCAAAAAGAGTAGGACATCATCCACAAGTATAAAAATGTTATATTCTCTAATCTTCACAGCTAAGAGCACCACCACTAGTGGAAAAAAGCAATGGTGACAGGCAACCCTTACTCGTACTTCGATGGAGCGAGAGGGCCAAAGAATCTGCATTTACCCTGATGTGACCTCTGGGGGAATTGACCCACCCTTTTGTAATGGTGCGTATGACTTTTCACCATTACTCTGTTGAAAAATGATCAACCAACGCCATCGAATGCATTTTCAGCGTCCAAAGTTAGCAAAACCATCAGGATCTGCTTCTGATTATCTTTTTTTTTTTTTATCAGATGCCGCCCATCTGATATTATCCATATATATATATATATCCTTCATTGAAGATCTTGGTGTCTGTGTTTAAAAATGTAGTCGGCCTATATAAGGCACAATCGTCCAAGTTCTTCCCTAGTTTTGGAAGCCGAGAGATGGCAGCTTCACCCATAGAAGGTATAGTTACTATCTCATGTGTGAATGTATTGAAAAGAGCTGCTAAATATTTCCCAAATTGTGAAAAAAATATCTTGTAAAATGTAGAAAGAGATCGGGTAGCCATTATGCCCCAGAATCTTGTTCTGGTGTATCTCCTTTAATGCTTTGTGTTTCCGTCACTCATGTCTGTTTTTCTGGACCCTCCACACAAGAACTAGGCCGAGAAGATAATTGGCAAATCTCTAAGTATTGCAATATATCGTAATCATTCTCTTGTCCCACTATATATTTGTTGATAGAATTTGTGAATGCCTCTTGCTCGTTGTGTTCCCTATTTGCTAAGGTACCATAAAGTCTCTTTGCTCCCTCAACCTTCTAGAGAGTAGTAGTCCACCTTGTCCCCATTTTCATCAAAGTTTTGCCCTAATTTTAAAAAAGAGTCATCTCCACCCTGTTGGTTATGAGGAGAATCAGCTATAACCTAGTAGCAGGGGTTTTGGAGTGTGAGAGTGATGGAAAACTGTTTTCTTATGTGTTTCGACCATAGTCAAGATGACTTACTATGATGCTGAGCAGACGCCCACAGTGTCCAGATGTCCCAGTACATGGCCACTAGCATCCGATTTCTTTTTTTTTGCTTTTCAGTTTGGCAGCAGGAAAGAAGCCCATTATTGAAAAAATCACACAAGCGAGCTCGAAATAGAAGGAAAAATGATAATAAAAAACAGCTTCACAGTTCACAGACCATAGCATTTGATTGCCCAGAATCAGTGACAATATCACTAAAGAATTGGAGTTGAACCACAAGTGAACTACGAGGAAGGGAGGATGTTGAATTGACACAATTACATCAATCAACAGGTTTTTCTTGGTTGACGTTCGAGAAAGAATATTCTGAGACCAACTGTTATCTCTGTGAATCTATGTAACATCAAGGAGGGGGTGATAGAAAATGCACCCTTTAGAGCAGGCTTCATCAACAACTAGCTCGTGAGCCTCTAGTAGCGCTCCAGCGCCTGCAAGCTGCTCTCCTGTGTGCAGCACAGCATACTAAATTAGAAGCTTTTGTTTGATTTAATGAATATATGTATCCCAAAATTGAAAGGTGTCTTCGCAATGAAAGTGTATGTGTTTTTAGAACTCATAAGCTGATGTTTGGAGATAAATTGATTTCCAAAATATATTTAAAGCTTCTATTTGAGTGATAAATCATGCAATATTACTAATATTACTCTGGTGCCTGGCGCATTGCAGCTATGGCTGCCATGCCATACCCATGTAGAGGCATTCAAAATTGAAGACGTTTACATTAGTGCTAGCAACTCTGCATGATGCACCAAGGTGATCGCTGCTGGTAATCTTGCATGGGGTGGCCACTAACAATCGTGCGTGACGTGGTTACGGTTACAACACAAATATTAGTAGCCCAGGATCATTTTCATTGAACATAAGTAGCTGTAGTTAGAGAAAAGTTTGAAGGCCTCTGCTTTAGAGTTTGCCATATGTGCCACTGCAAGTTGGCAAGGAAGTGCATACAAAGTCGACCCAAGGACCATCAATTTGAAAGGTGTGGACCCTGTGTAGGCTTCCAGCCTAAAACTCTAAAGATTAAGAAAAAACAAAAGTAGGCACATTGCTCTATTGCACAGGCCAAACCTGTTTCCATTAAGTAACTGGGATTATCATTGGGGGAATACTCAAATGTAGTAAAGGCTGCTGACGAGGCTTGGGGAGAACAGTAAGGGCCAGATGTTAAAGATTGAGTGCTGGTAGATATTCAGGACCGAGTCCATGCCTAAATAATTATTTCAACACCAAAAAAGCCCTGTCTGAAGTGCCTCAGAAGGAAAGCCTCTCAAAGCCAATTGGATTTGGTGGGGTGTAACGCTCACTAGATGCCACAATAGAAATACTTAGCAGTTGAATGATGCAAAAAGAAAAAGAATCCCTCTGGATCAAGAGATAGACACCAGTGCGTGATAAGAGGAACGTTGAAAGATGAAAAGACACTTCAGCATCTCATAAAAAGAAATGTGGGTCAACACCTGATGTCGAAGCAAGAGAGTAAGCTGGTGACATTGAAAAGAGAAAACAATGCCTCAAGGCCGATGTGACTGCTTTAATACAAAGAAGGATTTTGATATATTTAAATCCTACAAAATTTCAGTTCTCAAGAGACCCAGAGAGAAGACATAATAAGAGGGAGATGAGTATGGCCAACCTTCAGGAGGAGAAAAATACACTATGTTGAAAACACCCAACTGCTCATATAAGAGGACATAGATATATTGCAAGACAACGAGATTGACTCCCCTTAGGAGAAGGATGCATATTCAATCACAGCATCTCCTCCAGATTACTTTATCCATGTTCTAGGTACTAATAGGCAGAGCAGCTAATACGTTTTGCGAACAGTTGGAAGAGGAAGAAACTAGTTTCCTACTGGAAATACTGCATTTACTACTTAACCTTTCTATGCTACCCAGCATAATGGAATAAGGAAGGGGGGCATTCAGTGTTCCATCATCAAATTCAGTGACTCCTAGAGTGTATAAAAATATAAACCATTCCCATAAATCCCTATCTATGCCAGGGGTAATGTGCCGGCCGACTTGCTCATTGTAACCACAGCCAGGAAATGCTTGAATGTAACTGCATCTACTGAGCTTCCTCCAGAGAAGTACAGCATTACACTGAAAGTTGCCAGGAGAACAATGGAGAGGTCAGCAGCTGCGCGGTGGAGATTTTCAAATTCCCGCACTCTCCGCAATAAATCTGAGCGCCAATAATGGGATGAGATAGGAGCGCTAATGCGTCAGTTTCCAGAGACGTTTAATAATAGGGCTGAAACCGTTCTACAGGGGTCAAAGTCAATTTAGAGCACCTACCCAAAATCTTGACATGACACCTGATGCTACTACCCGGCAGATCTGCAAAGGCATAACTCTGAGAAGGAACACCTGGGCTCTAAATATCCGGTTTACATTTTTTTATTTTTTTTATTTTACATTTAAAGTACAGGTTCATATTAAAACCCCTTTGACAGGATAAAATGTGTTTGTTATTGTGGCTGAAGACTCTCTTGAACGATAATGCTATGGTGCCCTTAAGAACAATCGGGGTTAAGACTGTTTTCAGCACCAACCTCTTCAAAGGGCACAGTTAACAATATTTTTGTGGCAGTGGCAAGGGAAAAGTCTAAGGGGCACATGCATCAAACCATTTTGCAATCGCAAACAGTGCAAATCGCAAAAATCGGCCGTTTGCGTTCGCAAAATGGCCTTTTCATATGCAAGTACTTTTTTTGCAATTCGCAATTAAGGAAATTGCAATTTTTTGCGATGCATCATGCATTTGCAAATTGCGTTTTCGCAATTTGGAATCGCAAATTACCATCAACTTCAAGTTGATGCTAATTTGCAATTCCTTTGAAAAATGCAAAAAAATGAATTTTTCAAAGTGCATTGCGGTGCATACACATGTGTGCACCACATGTGCATACTTACATGTTTTTGGGGGTGCATCAGAGTGGCCTTTTGGCCCCCTTGCACCCTTGAAATTGCATGCGCAATTTGCGAGTACCTATTTAGTACTCGCAAATTGCGCATGCAATCCCATTCATTCCTTAATAGCGAATCGCAATTTGCGATTCGTTATTAAGGAATATGTAGGAATCTAAATTTTCATTCCAAACCTACGTGCATAGGTAATTGCGGCTCCTTAATAGCGATTCCTTAATAATCGCTATTAAGGACTCGCAATTCCTAACTTTGATGCATGTGCCCCTAACACCCCAGAGATAAGGGCCAAAGCAACAAATGAATGGCTCATAGATACCTCCTCCCCTCTTTCCTCCTCTCCTACCTCCCCCATCCCATCATCTCGGCACTCCAGTTGGGGGGTTGAATATGTGGTTTTCTGCAAGAATGACCGGAAATCAAATCTGACAAGTGATAACTAATTATAATATTCTGTGGTTACTGTATAGAATTGGAAGGAAAATCTCCAGATATATTACCAAAGAGACAAACTTACAAAGACCGAGATTCTTCTACAAGAAATACAGGAACTTTTGACAAAGAATGCAATTGAAGAGATGCCCAGAGAGGAATGCAATGTAGGAGTTAACTGTCTATGCTTCCTCATTTTAAAGCAATACCTTACTCCTTAACCCATTCTAAATGTAAGGGTGTTCAATAGATATGTCAGAAATATAAAATTCATAATGACAACTATACTGGAGGTGAATCCTATATTGGAGCAAGATGCTTACATGGTACCGACAGACCTCAAGGACTCCTACCTGCATGTCCTAATGAACATGGAATATCGCAAACATCTCAGGTTTGTGATGAGGACAAATATTATGAAATCAAAATATTACCCTCTGGGATAAAATCATCATCAAAGGTGTTCACAAAATGCTTGGCAGTTGTCTCAGTGCACCTAAGATGCCGAATGAATCAAGAGTACCCATATCTAGACGACTGGCTGATAAAGGGGAACTCTTTCAGCCAATGGCAGAACAGCATAAATGAGTCATTGACACCTTGTTCATAATCAATATAAAGACATCTTCCCCACGTCCCTCTCAAAACAAAGTTTTCTGGAAACAGAGCTGGATACGCTCAGGACCATGGCATTCCCCTCCTAAGGAGGTTTTGACATTACAGGAACAAGTTTGCCTGAATCTCAAGTAATTCTGTAACAGTGAGGACCATAATGAAAATGCTAGACCTGGTGGTATTGTGCCTAATATTAATACCATTAGAGAGATACAATGTGAGACAAATACTGGAATAGCCTGCAAATCATTGGTCACAGTCAGTAGGGGATTGGGAGGATCTAGTGGTTGTCCAAAGAAAGTACAAAAGGAGTTAAAATGGTGGTCACATGAGACCAAGATGAAAGGCAGGAAGTTTGCAGACTCAGTCTCCTCCGTGACAGTCACCACGGATGGCTCTCATACAAAGTGGGGTGCACACATGAGCAGGCTTAAATCAGAGAAAAATGGACGCAGCAGGAAACTGCAAAACATCAACTTCCTGGAACTTAAAAAAAAAATGAAGTTCCATCCCTAAAACGTTTGCACGCACCTGTAGAAGGGAAGACTACAATTTCAAAACGATAACACCGAAAAAATGTCCTACCTCAGCAAACATGAGGCAAGAAAGTCATAGCCCCTCTCAAAACTAACACAGCACAGAAAATATGGAAGGATCAGCAATAAAAATAATAGGCATGGTGGCACTGCATTAACCAGAAAAGCAAAGCAAAGTGCCAGACATACAAGAAGGTTTATCCTATGACTGGGAACTACACCAGTAGACACTATCTTTTAAGCAGACTTGTTTGCAACAAAAGAAAATGCCAAGACTTTGCATCTTTGTATCCATCAGACCCCTAGTCTAGAAAGAATGCACGGTCTATAACTTGTTACACAATATTTGCATACACGTATACCACATACACCAGTACCACTCGTACCAAATGTGATCAACAATTACATACGACATTGATTCTTGGTGACCCTCAGTGGGCACATCAAACTTGGTATTCGCACCTACTGACTACTGACAGCAAAGCTGGGGAAAGTGTTTGTCACCCAGTAACTGCCTGACTCAACCTAGCAGCATAGATCTCGAAGACATAGAATTTAGGGATCTTTCCCTGGTTACAGAGTGCATGGAGATTATTAGGGAGGCAAGGACACCAACCACTCACAAGTCTTATATCACAAAGTGGAAGTGGTTAATTATGTGGTATTGTAGAGAAGTGATACACAGGGAGAGTTAACAAATGAAACCTTCATTGCTTTTGTACGTGCTAAAATCCACATTGACATATGCCTCTACACTTATCTACCATAGCAGCATACACAAAGGGATAAGAACGTGGAAAAACATTTAACTTCAATATGGAGTCTGTCTGGTGCTTATAAGACAAACGAGACAACCATTTGTACCAAAGCAAAAACCAGTTCAAAACATCACACGTTAAAACAACTTTCTTCAGCAATCACCTGTCTTTGCGCAGTGAGTGAAATTCAAGCACCAACTATTCAGGAAAAATAGCTACAAATACATAAGAACAAGTTATTTTGTTTAGGTCTTTATCAATTTTGCAAAGTTATACGAGTGACATAAGGCAATAGTACCAGTTTTAGCAGATGAAATGAAGGTTTTGTATAGCGCGTGTTTGCTGTGGCATCTTCGCGCTAGCTGTCATTGATTTATGCAACGGGAGGTAGGAACGGCTATGGTTTAGTGACGAATAGCCATGTTTTCAATGCTTTCCTGAACAACAGTAAATTGGTTTGGTTTCTGAGACTGATGGGTAACGTAGTCCATAATTTAGGGGCCAGGTGGAGAAAACTTCTGCCACCCCATTTTAATGTCTTTACCCTAGGAACTACAAGTAGGGAAGCCGATGACGATCTGAGGTTTCGCTGTTGAGTATGGTGCTTGATATGTTGACTGAGGTAGGCAGGCCCAGCCCCATACAAATGCGTATGCACAATACACATAGATTTGAATTGGATCCTTGCCTGGACAGGTAGCCAGTGCAGATCCTGAATGGCTTGGCTTATAGGGCTGAATTTTGGAATCTTAAGTAGCAGACGGGCAGCAGCGTTCTGTAAAGTCTGCAGCTTACATATCGTACTCTTTTTTGCTCCCAGATAGAGTGCGTTACAGTAGTCAATTTTGGGTAGTATCAAGGCAGTGATAACTCTTTTTCTGAGGGCCATGGGAATGAAAGGTAGAATCTTTCGAAGGATTTTTAAAGTATGAAAGCACGAGGAAGTAATGCTATTGACCTGGTCAGATAATGAGAGATGGTCGTCTATCATAATCCCAAGGTTTTTAACCTTTTTTACCGGTTGAGGGCAGGGCCCTGCTGCTTCCGGCCACCAAGTAGAATTCCAAAGGGAAGTGTCCCTTCCAAACGTAACCACTTCAGTTTTGCCAGTATTTAACTTCAAGCAGTTATCTAGCATCCATCTAATAATATGGCTCATGCAATCATTGAAACTTGCTGCCACATTCTCCGGTTTGGAAGATAAGGAGACGACTATTTGCGTATCGTCAGCGTAGCAAATGGCAGTAAAGCCATGGGAGCGTATGAGTTTGGCCAACGGGGTGACATACACGTTGAACAGGGTTGGGGAAAGTGAGGATCCCTGGGGCACCCCACACGGCAAGGCGTAGGGGTGCGATTTGTGTTGTTCCATCATGGTAGATTGTTCTCTATCGGTTAGGTAGGAACGAAGAATATCCGAGGCTTTATCTGCAATCCCTATTTCGGCCAGACGCTGGATAAGTATGTGGTGATCAACCGTATCAAATGCGGCCGATAGGTCAAGTAGAATCAGTATGGCTTTCCCCCCACCGTCAAGTTGGACACGTATGTCCTCTGTGGCGGCAATCAATGCCGATTCTGTACTATGCCGTGGTCGGAAACCGTGTTGCGCTGGATCAAGTTTATCGTTCGCCTCTATGAAAGACAACAGTTCTTCATTTAGGGCTTTTTCCAGGATTTTGGATGGAAATGGTAAGCAGGAGATGGGCCGGTAATTGCTAACCTCCATGGGATCAAGGGTTGGCTTTGTCAGGATGGGTCTAACCACGGATTTTTTCCAGATGGCAGGAAAGTGTCTTGAATCCAAAATATTATTAAGAAGAGGTGTTAAATGGTTCGCAATTATGTTAGGGACCATGTGAAGAACCGTGGCAGGGCAAGGGTCCAGAGGGGATCCCGACTTGGTTGACATTATAAGCTTCTCAACTCTATCAGGTGTTAGGGGTTTGAATTCTTGTAGATAGACCTGCATATTCGCCCTATCATCGTTAGGCCCGTCTGACTTAATTCCAGCTTTGCTGTTAGAGAACTCGTCGTAGACTTTAACCACTTTATCGTGGAAAAACTGCTAGTTTATCACAAAACTGCCTAGTGGGACTGAATTGTTTGCTGTTATTGAATTTGGCTAAGTTAGAAATTGTTTTGAAAAGTTCTCTAGCAGTATTTTTAGAGGCCATAGTTTTCTCGGTGAAGAAACTAGATTTTGCCGAGATTATTGATTCTTTGTACTTTGTCAACGCCTCATTGTACTGTTTTTTTTATTGATTTCAGAATATTCCTTCCTCCAGTTTCGTTCTTTGGCTCTACATTTTTTCTTTAATTCTTTTAGCTCCCCGGTGTACCAAGGGGCTGATGGTGATCTTTTGCCAATGTGTGTGCGCGTTTCTGGGGCTAGTTTTTTTTACTGCCAGGTCGCTCCAGCTGTTAAAATTTAAAGCTGCTGAATCAGGGTCGGTGTCTATGTGGGGACTATGGGACCGTAAGGGGATTTCCAGATCTGGGTTGTTTATTTGCCTCCAGGGGCGTACTACACCCGTCCTGTTTTTATTCTGAGCT
Organism: Calotriton arnoldi; assembly: GCA_963921515.1. Taxonomy (NCBI): domain Eukaryota; kingdom Metazoa; phylum Chordata; class Amphibia; order Caudata; family Salamandridae; genus Calotriton; species Calotriton arnoldi. Next base: position 1,779,721 of record CAWUFW010000724.1, read on the forward strand.
CTAATGGACGGTCCATTAATGAGTACTTCGAAGAAGATAGCACTATGATCAGTCCAGGTCATCATTGGTAATGTGCTGTTAAATTGTATCTGTGCATAGTTGGTAAAGATACCGTCCATAGTGTGTTTTCCAGTATGGGTAGGCTCGGTGACCATTTGCTTTCGGTCTAGGCTTTTTAGCCTGTCTATTAAGTTGTTGGTGTCCGAGCTTTCGGTGGACTCTAAATGAAAGTTGAAGTCCCCCAGTATGGAGAAATTAGAGCATTCCATACAAGACTCCGTAACTGATAATATAGATTCAGTAAAGGGGTTTCTAGGCCCAGGTGGTCTGTAAATTAATAGTCCATTAAAACAGATGTGTTATTGCATTTGAAGGTGAACAGGATAGCTTCTTCCTTCAATTGGGGAATATCTGAAAAGGTAGCTTTAATGTAGGAACGGTGATCAATGGCCACCCCCCACCTCGTTGTCCTTCTCTGTCAATTTTAAACAAGTCGTAGCCAGATGGTATGGCAATATTTAAGTCCGGTTCGGAGGAACTGTGAGTCCATGTCTCTGTAAGGAACATTCTGTCTGGCTTATGTTGTTCAAAGAAGTCGGCAAGTTCATATTTATGCTTGGGAAGCGATCTTGTATTCAATAGGACACAAGTTAAAGCACGCTCATTGGCATTACAAGTATTGCCTGTACGTGTGTCTGACAATTTCGCATTTCTGGCATTAGTAGGATGGGGGTTTGGGAAATTGGTGTCCATGGTAAAATTACATGTAGGACAGTCGTAGACCAGGAAATCACTTTGGGGATGTATGGAGTCACATCTATTTTGCTCACCTTTATCTCGAATGGTTAGCAGAGTCGCTTTAGAGTAGGTGATAATTGAATTTTGTCCAGGTGTTCTGGCGCACGGCGCGATCCGGGCGCAGACGGGCTTGCTTTTGGCGCGCGTCCGCTGCGCGGTCGCGTCCGCATGCCCTCTTGTAGAGGTTTGGAATAACGCAACGCTGGAACAACTAGAGCGTTAACCCGGAAATGGCAGCCGGCCCTAACTTGCGGGACCGTCAAGAAGCAGCAATGCGTAAGTGCAAGTAGGCAGATTTAAAATGGGACAACAGTAGTAAAATTCATACCATTTTTAAAAAGTTAAGTTTTGTAAAATCGGGTTTTAGCTATGAAGCAGCTTACAATCCCCCCGGAGCCGGTTCGAGCTCCCTGCAATTAACTTTGGCGGATATTCTCATTTTACCATAGCCACTCTCTATGCTCTAAACTTCCATTTCCTGAAATGCCTAACTTTCCCTGTAGGCTGCAGTACTGTATGGAGAATTGAGTAAATTGCTTAGACGGTTCACAGTAATTTTTTGTACTGCTGCCCTAGTAGTGACATTTAAGCAGAACATAGAGGCATATGTCAGTTTGGATTTTAGCACATACATAAGCTATCATACAATAAGGGCTTCATTTGTTAACTCTCTCTGTGTATCTCTTCTCTAAAACACCACATGATTAACCACTTCCCCTATGTGGTATAACACTTATGAGTGGTTGGTGTCCTTGCCTCCCTAATCCCATTGATGTGTTATATGGCATTTGCTGTGCCCTCTATTCTACTCCCTGTGTAGTGCTTGGCCATCCGTCTCAGCCCATTGCTTACCTGACCTTTGCCATTTGGTGAGTGGGAGAGATACATGGAATTTCCATGTCATGGCTGTTGCCCTTCTAGCTTACAATAATGAGAGGTCTAAGAATTTGGTACCTGCTTTTATTCTCTTAGGGCTGCGAAACGGCCCCAGTACTCAAACATTTTGGATTTTTGGAATACTGGAAGGAGATACCTAAAGTGCCAGGCATTCCCATACCATGTGCCAAAATCCTCCCTGGGAATACCAAACGCTCCTGAATTTTTTTGGTAAAACATCTTGTGACTAGCTGAGCCCTAATTAGTTCATCTGTGAATGTACCACATTTGCACTTTGCTGCCAACACCCGTAAAGATGCAACGTACAAATCAATCAATTCTGTTCCTGTTTGTTCATGGGAAAATAATTTGTGCCTTCTGACAATTAAATTAGGTGGTTTGTCAAAATGTATCTCCAAGCATTGTACTGCTTTTTCATATTCATCTAGTTCTCCCTCAGAATCGCCACTCCTTACTTTAGGTAAATGCTCAAACTCAAAAAATTTCAGCCTTCCATGCCCAAAGAATGCTCCAAAATCAATTTTTTTCTTTCTGGTCTGAATTTTAAACCATCAATCGCTCCTAAGTACGCATTAAATGCTCTGAACTATTCTTTCCATCTCACTGGTGGTTCACCAGGTAATTGCAAGAATGGTGTAGGTGGCGTAATAGCCTGCATAGTTGGTCTTTATGGATAAGACAAATACTAGTAGAGTTTTTTCTCTATTCCCGTACACAAATTTCTAACAGTAATACCTATGATAGCACAGATCTAAAACACTGTAAATGCTACGTAAAAAAAATAATACTGAATATACTCAGAAATGGCAATGTTTTTAGTAAATGAGCAATATGCACTATTAATTGCACATTATATACACGCAATGTGTGAATAACACACTATACAATGTCTGCCAGAAAATGATCGTCCTAAAATGGCTTCCAGCAAGGCGTGCGTATTACCAAACAATGTGCTCAGAGAAAAAGTACATTCTAAAATGGCTGCCAGCAAAGTGTGCATTTCACTATACAATAAGCAATGAGGAAATAGGTAGTAAGGTGTATGTATCGCCGAACGAATGCGCAGTAAGGAATAGTTATTCATAAAGTTAATTCCCTCTGGTAAAATTGGCTGTCAGCAAGGCGTGCACATTGCCGGACGATGCGCTCAGACAAAATGGTGTTCACTGAATGGATTTTCTCTGACTATGTAATGCTAAGCCTTTCACAATAACAGTCCGTAAAGAATGCGTAACGCAGAACAATTCGCACTGAGAAATGTAAGGTTTGTTTAGGTGAGACTGTCACCTGAAATCAATCGACTTGTAAAGTGTGGCTACTCACCCGTAAGTGTCTCAAGGCGCGGAGGGTTGGGGGGGTTGCTGCTGATCTATCGCAGGCACTGTGATTCAGTCGAAGAGCCAGGTCTTGAGGTCCTTCCTGAATTGGGGCAGTGACGGTTATTGCCTTAGGTGGAGGAGGCATGTTCCAGTTCTTTGCTGCGAGGCAGGAGAAGGATCTTCCCCCGGCTGTGGTCTTGCGGATACGTGGGTTGGCGGCCAAGGCCAGTTGAGTGGAGGTCTCTGGTGGGTGCGTGGAATGCAAGGTAGTGGTTGAGGTATGCAGGTCGTGTGTCGTGTAGGGCTTTGGAGGCATGTGTGAGGAGCTTGAAGGGGATTCTTTTTTTGACTGGGAGCCAGTGGAGGTCTCTCAGGTGGCTGCGGCGGCGGATATTGAGGATGAGTCTGGCGAAGGCGTTCTGGGTGCTTTGCAGTTTCTTGAGTCGTTTCTAGGTGATGCCGGCATAGTGTGTTGCCGTAGTTGAGTCTGCTGCTGATGAGTGCGTGGGTGACTGTCTTTCTGGACTCGGTGGGAACCACTTAAAGATCTTTCGGAGAAGGCGTAGCGTGTGGAAGCAGGGTGATGAGACGGCGTTGATCTGGCGGTTCATTGTGAGCGAGGATTCCAAGATGATGCAGAGATTTCGTGCAAGGTGTGGGCTTGGATCCAAGATCTGCAAACCACCAGGAGTCGTCCCAGGTGGAGGGGGTGGATCCCAGGATGAGGACTTTGGTCTTCTCTGAGTTTAGCTTGAGGCAGCTGTCCTTCATCCAGGTGGCGACAGCCTTCATCTCATCATGGAAGTTCTTCTTGGCGACTGTAGGTTCGTTGGTGCGGGAGAGGATCAGCTAGGTGTCGTCGGCATAGGAGACGATGTTGAGTCCATGGTTGCTGATGATGGCTGTGAGTAGGGCCATGTAGATGTTGAAGAGAGTGGGGCTCAGGGATGAGCCCTGAGGCACACCGCAGCTGGTCTCTGTGGGTTCTGAGTTGAATGGTGGTAGCCTGACTGTGTTCGGCCGGTGAGGAAGGATTGGATCCATTCCAGGGCTTTTTCCAGATTCAGGCGTGGTGGAGTGTGCGGTGGGAGTCGGTGTCGAAGGCGGCTGGGAGGTCCAAGAGGATGAGGGCTGCAGTTTTCGCCTCGGTCGAGGAGGGTGCGTACGTCATCTGTGGCGGCAATGAGGGTGGTCTCGGTACTGTGATTGCTTCAGAAGCTGAACTCGGAAAGTTGGGCTTTGATGGCCTTCGCGATAACAGCAATACAGATGATGGCAATGGTAGCTACAACAACAGTCAGCACCTCTGTTATAGTTTTGCATACGTTTGGGATAGCTTGTCTTATTGCGTGCTCAATGTTAAAACACTGTGCCTTCGCGATAACCTTGGCTGGAAAGGGGAGAAGTTCTTGAGGTCCTTCGGGTCGGCAGAGGGTTCTTTCAGCATGGGGTTGATCACGTTTCCAGTCTTCCGGGAATGTGGCGGAGTAGATGGAGCAGTTGATGGTGCAGCAGAGCTCGGTGCGATGGCGGTGTCACCTCTGTTGAAGATATGGTGCGGGCTGGGATCCGAGGGTGATCCTGAATGGATGCTCTTCATGATCTTGAGGGTGTCGTCAGTGGTGAGAGGAGTCCAGCTGAGCTGTCATTGGGTGCAGTGGTTGCGAGTGGGGTGACAGGGTCTTTGAAGCTGTCATAGATGTCCTTAATCTTGTGGTAGAAGAAGGCGCTGAGGTGGTTTCAGAGGTCTTGGGAATGAGGGATGTCTGCTGTCACTGTGCTGGGGATAGCAATTTCTTCGACCATGGCAAAAAGTTCTTTGCTATTGTGTGCGTTGGTGTTGATCCTTTCTTGTAGGGCCGCTCTCTTTGTTGTTCTAATGAGGTGGTGATGTGCGCTGACCACAGTTTTGAAGGCTGAGCGGTCTTCCGGGGTCTTGCTGCTCCTCCATCTCTTTTCAAGCCGTCTACAGGTGCGTCTGGACTCATGAAGGGTGGGAAAATGTCCCAAAATGTATGTGGAAGGTTAATCCAACTACACGCTATTCCAAAAACCTTTGAAATCAAATGTTTTAGGTGTGCGTATCACCAAAATGCCTATGAAGAGATTGATGCATATTGCAAGTTGCATAAAGCTCCTCCCACCAAGTGAAAATATTACTGGCTATGCTGCGTTGTGTCCTGCCTCCAGTGGTATTCAGGTAAACGCCTCTTGAAGACACTGAAACCATCACCAGGAACCAGTAGTCAGCGATTTAGGTCGGTCCACAGACATCACTAGCCGCCAGTGATGTACGCCAGTGATGTACGACGCAATAGGCAGGAAATCTTCTAAAGAATATTTTATTAATTCTTAGTATTAGCGAAAACAGGAGACAGCGTCTTGTGCGCCCACATACAGCCTGCTCCAACAGATTCTCTCAACCCCGAACAGTCATCCTGGAATGTTGGTCACGAACGTTCTTAAATGGAACACTCATGCACGTTACATCAGGACATAACAATGTTATACTATGATATCCCCTTTATCTCCTCAAAAGAGGTACTTCAGATTCATGGATGGATGGGTCCAGTACCAATGCACTTCCAGGACAAAATTCTTAGCGTTAATTCAAAGTTCCGTATTCACATGAGTCATGATGGAAGTGGCTACTGCATATGTAGATCATCAAAGTATACATATATCCCCCCTTAGAGTATGAATGCTCTCTCTGTCAGGTGACTTTTGAGCTGTTTGGCCTAGACCTCCCTGTAAATGAGCCAAATTGTCTTGGAACTAATCTCCCGGTCTTCCTGTCACTGGTGCAGTCCTGGTTAACCAACTCTGACCACAGTTATCGTCCTCAGGACAGGGATTCTAGGTTTTACTGAAATCATTCCTCTGTCTGCTGCAATCCCAGTATCATGGCATGGGGGTTTCACAGAGCTCTGTGACTAACAGCATCATGTGTTCACGTGGGCCATTACTTCCAAAACGAGACTCGCCATACTGAACATCATGCAAGTCATTAGTGAAGTTTTTTTTTTTTTGTAAAATGTATTTTTATTATTTTAAGACATAAAGATTACAAAACAATTCTTAGCAGCATTCATCAGACATGGTGGATTAAAATAGGAGCAATGGCATCTTCACACAGGTAAACACACAATATGTAATATAGTTAGATGAAATGCAAATTCGGTACATCATACGGGCGTACTTACTGCTCTTCTCATATCTAGTTAAGGCACTTGCTTGGTAGAGAAAACACAAGTCACTGGGCTAGTTACAGAGGCCTACAAGGGACTTAGATAGCGCACCAGAGTCCGCAACATCATTACGAATGGACTGTAGGATATAACGCACACCACATTAGGTTCATTATAACAATAAAGCACATGTTAAGTATTAAATTCGGCATGAATGTCCAGCATGTAACACGTTCTGAAAGGTGAGGACCTTCACCGCGTCATTGCCTCCGGCATGTCAGACGGGGATTCTGTCGAACGTGCAAGAAGGTAGCCTTGCAGAGGACGCCATATATCTCTTGGCCTCGAGGCCCGGGGCAACGTTTCAGCATACAGAGTACTTTGCGAAAGTATCGCTAACTTCTTCAGAAATAAAGTTGAGGTGATTTTCTTGGCGTTCAATGGTCTAAGTGCAACAGGGAGGGCTACAGTCGAGGAGGAACATGAGCTCTCTATTGTGCCCCCCATACCCTCCTTAAGTTTGAACCACTATCAATGGATAACACTCGTAGTATGCTCTTGGCAGCAAGATCAGGTTCACCGTTCGACCCTTGCCCGGCTGCAGTGGCTAAACTAGCCGCAAAACCAGTGACCCTTGCACTTACGCCTATCTTTAATGCCATGATTGAAACAGGACATTTTCCCAAACCTTGGAAGGTGGCTTCGATCTTACCCCTTCTAAAAAAGCCCAACCTGGACTCAAATGACCCAAACAGCTTCCGCCCAATCTCTCGGCTTCCACTTCCTGCCAAAATGATAGAAAGAGCGATAAATGGACAACTTAGTGCCTTCCTTCAAGAGACCCAAGCCCTGGACCCTACCCAATATGGCTTTAGGGAGGGCCATAGTACAGAGTCAGCTCTCATCAAGGCTACTGATGAGATTAGAAGAGCTGTGGATCAAGGTGGAAAGGCCGCCTTGATCCTACTGGATCTGTCCGCAGCCTTTGATACGGTCCATCATGATCTCTTGATGGACCGTTTATGGGCATGTGGGATCCGGGAGAAAGCATGGAAACTCCTACAATCTTTCTTAACAGATAGGGTACAATTTGTATCCTTGGGTGATTACCTCTCAAAGCCATTCAAGCTGCCATGTGGAGTTCCCCAGGGGTCATCGTTGAGCCCGACATTGTTTAATGTATGTCTCATCCTTGGCTCCGATCATCCGTGCGTTTGGCTTTGGTCTCACCTCCTACGCGGACGACACCCAAATTGTGGTGTCTCTAATTCCAGGTCAGGAGAAGGGCCTGGAAAAACGCTTCCAGGAGTGCATGTTAGCAGTTGGCAGCTGGATGGCGGATAATTGCCTAAAGCTTAATTCAGGCAAGACGGAGGTTATTCTGTTTGGAAATGACGCCAATTTCTGGAACCCAAACTGGTGGCCGCCCTCGATGGGCTCTCTTCCTACTCCTATGAAAAAGGTGAAGAATCTAGGAGTAATTGTAGATGAGAGACTGACCTTTGGCGATCAAGTCAACGCAGTCTCATCTTCGACAGCGTATGTCCTTAAAACTGAAATATTTTTTACCATTTTTGCCACCTGACAGTCGGCGCACAGTGGTTACCACGCTGGTCTTATCCAGACTGGATTATTGTAACGGTCTTTATTTGAATCTTCAGGAACGTTTTATGAATAAGCTCCAAAGGATACAAAATGCGGCGGCCAGGCTACTTACGGGCACACCCAAGTTTGACTCAATTTCTAAAGTAATCAAAAAACTACACTGGCTCCCGGTGAGGAATCGGGTCCGTTTCAAATCCTTGTGTACCGTATTTAAGGCACTCCAAGGAATAGGACCCGATTACCTACGAAAACAATTTAAGTGGTACATACCAAAAAGAAATCTTCGCTCCCTAGGAGCCAAACTGATTACAGTCCCAGTTATAAAAAAGGCAACATGGGGAGGCAGAAGTTTTGTCGTCGGGGCAGCCAAAGCCTGGAATGACCTCCCATTTCATCTGAGAAATGCCTCGGACCTTCTAGCCTTCAGGAGAGGTTTGAAGACATGGCTCTTTGATAAGTAACCTTGTTTCTGCGGCTCTGGCAATAGGATAGGTAACGAGCGCCAGGACACCTCTGGGTAACCGCTGCGCTAAACAAATTCCATAACATAACAGAGTCAATTGTTCTTGGCAATATATTAAGTCATTAAGCCATTCCTTGAATTTTGGCGCCCGCCCCCTACCCCACCTGCAAGCCACTCTACGCTTAGCTATCAATAATGCAATGGCGAGATATTTGCGACATGACTTGGGAATAAGCTTAGTGTATCCCAACAATGCTATTAAAGGTGTGCGCTCTAAAGTAATGGGAATCATCTGGTCTAAGGCATCGAAAACCTGGGTCCAGTATTCACTCACTCGTGGGCAATCCCAGGCCAGATGTAAGAAATCAGCCCCTGGACTGCCACATCTCTCACAACTGTCTGTATTTTTTAAATTAAAGCGGAACATTTTAACAGAGGTATAATATAGGCGTTGCAGGAATTTATAGTGTGTAACGCGTAGTCTACCACTGGCGGATATTTGTTCTGTTTGAAGGCAGCAGTATGTCCATTGGTCGTCCGTTATTTCATACCCTAGTTCCAGATTCCACTTTGCACGAGAAGAGCTGGGAGGTTCCACCTGTTGGGTGTGTATAGTGTGGTAAAGCGTGGAGACCAGGTGCCCCGGCGATGCAGTACGTAGCAGCATATGTAAGGGAGCCAGGGTAGGGGGTTCCTGAGGGAACTCTGGGGTAATGGATCGTATACATTGACGGAGCCGGACATAAAAAAATATATCCAGCGAGGAGGGTTGCAGCCCATGAAAGAGGTGCTCAGAGGATCGAAATTTCCCATTTTGATAGAGCTCTCCCCGTGTGGTAATTTTGGTGCGCTCACGGAGTTTGAGGAACCCTGTTTCTTGTAGCAGTGGCATGCGTGGATGATAGGAGAGTGGGAGGAGTGGTGAGTATAACATCGGGCATTGAAGGAGAGTCTGAATGCGGTGCCAGGCGTCTACTGTACATGTAATTATGGTAGGTGCAGTGTCACGCGTACGGGGGGTGCGCTCAGCATGCCATCCAAGGGGATGGGGTCTGCTAACCAATGTTCCACTGCTATCTGCGGCATATATCTAGGGGGGTGGAACCAGTAGAAAGCATAGTGGGCCTGCGCACATATATAGTACAGCTCGAAATCCGGTACATCAAAACTCCCCTGAGCATACGGCTGTGTGAGCACTTTCCATTGTAGGCGTGGTTGTTTGCCCCCCCATATCAGCCTTATCATTTCTGACCGGAGTGCCTGGAAACAATGTCGACCGGGGTGATATGGGATATTTAAAAAAAAGTATAGTATTTGTGGAAGAACCACCATTTTGATCAATGCAGCTCGCCCTGCTAGGGACAGCGGCAGTGAGATCCATTGAGTGACATTTTCTGCAATACGATTTATGGCAGTACCATAGTTAAGGCGCATCAGCTCATCCCTATCCCTAGATATTCCAATCCCGAGATAGCGTAGGTCAGAGTCGCACCATTCCAGTGGGAAGTCCAAGGGAAATCGAGAGGCTGCAGGTGTTAAGGGAAATAGTTGCGACTTCCCCCAATTTATATGAACCCCAGAGAGTTTCCCGAAAACTATAAATTCTCGCAGGAGTGGGTTTACGTTTTCCTGCGGATTTCTTACATAGAGGGTGATATCATCCGCATATAAAGATATGAGGATCTGTCGTAGGTTGCACCGCAGTGCCTTGTCTTGGTGATGCTGCCGCAGTTTAGACGCCAAGGGTTCGATTGCAAGCGCAAAAAGTAGGGGTGAGAGTGGGCACCCCTGTCGCGTGCCTCTAGATATGGGAAATGCATCAGATAGATGACCGTTGATTAAGACTTTTGCCGTCGGAAGCTGATATAGCAGTCTTATCCAGGACAGAAATATAGTAGGAAACCCCATACGCTGTAGCACCCCGAGTAGATAATCCCATTCGACGGAGTCGAACGCTTTAGTAGCGTCCAAAAAAAACACCGCCAGCGGCAGTTCAGGAGCAACGTTCTGTAGAATGGAGAATAGGGTACGGAGGTTGTGTGTGGTTGCTCTGCCCGGAACAAATCCCGCCTGATCAGGGAGTACTAGCTTTTCCATTAATAGGGCTAAACGATTTGCGATAACCTTTGCCAAGATTTTAGTATAGCAGTTAATGAGGGATAACGGTCTATAGGAATCGCAGTGAACAGGTGATTTTCCAGGTTTGAGCAGAGATGTGATAAGTGCCTCTCTCATGGAAGGGGGAAGTGTGCCAGTCTCGAGTGATTCTTCATATATCTCCTTTAAGATCGGGGCCATCAGTTCTATATAAGTTTTATAAAATTCAGCAGGCCGTCCGTCCAGACCAGGGGCCTTTCCGGACTTCATCTGCATGATGGCCTCTCGAATTTCATCCAGTTCGAAGGGGGCGCTTAGAAACTCCCTCTGCGTATCACCCAGCCACCCAAGGGCTATGTCCCCTAGAAAGCTGTCTAGCTCGAAATGATCCCTCCGCTGTGAAGTATAGAGTGCTGAATAGCGGGTGGTGAAAGTAGTAAGTATATCAGCAGTGTCACGTTGCAGTGTCTCTCCAGGACCAGATATCTCCAGTATATAATTGGAGAAGCGTGGTCGGCGTATGGTTTCAGCTAGGGCCTTTCCAGGTCTCTCCCCCTCGCCATATCGCCGGGCCACCCAATATTTCCCTTTAAATTTTGTTTCCCGATCTGCAGTCGAGGTGTATTCCGATAGTTTTTCCCGGAATGCATGCTGAATGTCATTACATCCTCCCATAATCAGTTGTGTCTCTAGGTCCTTAAGTTCTGCGTCTAATCTTCGATGTGTACCCTGTATGTCCCTGAGTACTCACGAGCTTTTAGAGATACAAAATCCCCGGATTGTCACCTTAAAGGCTTCCCAGATTGTTTCCACACTATCTACAGAACCTCTATTTCTTTGGAAGAAGTCTTAAATTTCGTCCCCTAATTCACTGTGAAATACCGCATCTAACAGCGTTAAGGGTTGTAACCTCCAATTGTTGCGCGGTTTGTTATACCCAGGTGGGGCAATTGTGAGTTTAACCGGGGAGTGGTCGGAATATGTTCTGGCCAGGTGCGTGACATCTTTTATTGAGGGACCTAGTCCACGAGACAATAGACAATAATCTAAACGTGCCCAGGAGGCGGCTTGCGTTGTAAAGTGTGTGCCCTCCCGTGCGAGGGGGTGAAAGTGACGCCAGGCGTCAAGTAAGTAAGTCCGTTTTTATATAGCGCAGCTACTCACCCTTACGGGTCTCAAGGCGCTGGGGGCCGGAGTGGAAATTAAGTGAGCTATTGCCCAGAGTCACATGGTGCTGAGCTGAGCTGAGCTGCCGCCGGAGCCGGGGATCGAACCGTGAACCCTGTGCTCCGAAGTCAGCTGCCCTGGCCGCTGCACCACACCTCTCCACTCTTAACTATCGGGACCGAGATACCGCACTCCGGCTGGCACGCGAGAAGAAGGCATTGACATATGAAGGCATGGAATATACCATCTATCCCGACTTCACTTTCGCTGTACAGGAGGCTCGCCGCAAGTTCCTCACAGTGAAACAAAAACTCCGTAACTTAGAATATCCCCAGGCGTCAGACTGGATCCGGAAAACTTTTTGCAGCAACACCTCTGCGCGCCGGGGGGGCGGCGCCGCGTGGCTCCGCCCTGACGTCGTCCACGGACATGACGTCAGCGAAGCCATATAGGACCCCTCCCGGCTCGCTGACGTCAGTTTCCTTCTTTTCGGATCCAGGAGTAAGCGGTTCCTCTGGCCTGTTATTATCAGGCCTTTTCGACGCCTTTGGCGTCAGGGAACAGTGTGTGATGCCTTCAGGCTTTAAGGCGTGTGAGACCTGTGCGCGGCAGATATCGGCTACAGATCCGTACGCCATTTGTATGTGGTGCCTCGGAGTGCACCACGACTCTGAGGAGTGTGACGCCTGCCGACAGATGCGGCCGAAGTCCCTGCAGGAGCGCCGGATGAAGTTGTTGGCCGCCCGGATGCCCCGCTCTCGGCCTCCGTGCCGATCGCCCTCTCGGGCTGGGTCTTCTGTTCGCGTCCGCTCACGGAGTCGTTCCCGCGGACGTCGTCCGCCGGACAAAGGTAAGCACAAGTCACGGAGGTCGTCTGCCTCACATAAACGTGACGACGAGGCCCGTTGCACCCGTTCAAGTCCGGACACGGGCCCCCAGGAGTCCAGCTCCGTCTACCCACCCTTTCCCGGTGCGGGGGCGACTCGGTCCCAGATGGAAGCCTACTCCAAGGCTCTGCACTCCATCTTTGGGTCACCTCCTCTCCCTGGCGCGCCTTCGGGCCCCACAGAGGAGGTAGGCACTCAGGTCGGATCTTCGCCGGCGGGTTCGCCCTCGGCACCTGCCGAGTGCCTCGACTCCAATTCCGGAGTCGCTGCGACGCCGGGACACGGCCCGGAGGGGCCTCCCCTTCAGACGTCGAGCCCTTCTGCCCTGTCTCCGCATAGCCCTTTGCGGCTCCCTGCTTCGACATCGGAGGCGGCTGCACCACCAATGTCGACTCCTGGTCGACATCCTCCCTCTCCGCAGATCTCAGTGGAGGGAACGTCCACGCCGGTCCGTGACACGGCCGGGTCACCTCTTGTTGAAGTCGACATCGGTACGACGCCGTCTCCACCTCGGTCGACGCCAGTGCAGGCGCCGGTCCCTGTTGTTCCTCTGTTTGAAGAGGACATGGACCCGGAGCACCCAGGGTTGTCTCCAGTGCCCCTTGCTATTCCACCTGCGGGGCGCGTTAGCTTGCAACCGTCCCCTACCGATGGCCTGTTATCGCCACCCAGAGTGCCTACTGAGGCTGGCGCAGCATTTTCAAGGGCTATTCGCAGGGCTGCAGCTATTTTACACTTGCACCCCCCATCGGTCTCCTTGCCTTCTGATCCATTATTGGATCTTCTCCACCAGGGGGCGGTGGAAATGGAGCCCTTGCTGCCTTTTGGCGGGTTGTTGTTGGACACCCTTCTTGGCACCTGGGCACGGCCCTCCTCGGGAGACCCTGTGGATCGGGCCGTCGCGCATCGGCATCGTCCGGCTCCAGGGGACCCTGCCTGTTTGTCTCTCCATCCTAGGGCTCAGGGCCGAGTAGTCCAGGTGGCTTTTGCCACGCAGCCTTCCTCTCCTCTTCCATTGCTGCCTCCCACTAGGGAGTCTCGTTGGTTGGAGGCATGTGGCCGCCATATTTTTGCGTTCACTAGTTCGGGCATCCGTGCTCTGAACACAGCTTGCGTGTTTGCCCTGGTTTCTTGTGCCCTTTGGGACTCCGTCCAGTGTCTTCTTCCTACTCTCCCCGAGAGTCCTCGTGCTGACCTGGCTCGTGTCCTTCATGTAGGCCAAGAAATGGCACACTTTACCATTCGGTCGGCCATCGACACCACAGACTCGGTGGGTCGTGCGATGGCCAGGTCCGTTGCTCTGCGTCGCCATGCCTGGCTGCGCGACGGGGTTTCCCTGACAATGTTCAGGAGAGTCTTCGGGATTTGCCGTTTGATGGAGTGTCCCTTTTTGACCACCATGCGGACTCAGCGGTCAACCGCCTCGTGTCTGACCTGCCATAATTTTGCTTTTCCTATGCAGTAGTTGTCTCTGCTTAATGTGGGCCCTGGGTTCATGATGTATTACCCAGACGGCCTCGGCGGATTCTCGCCGTGGTTGCTTCTTTTTCTTGCAGCTAAAAAGGCTGCTTATGTTTCTGTTGATCCTCGGTCTATGGGTTTTCGCTCAAGAGTGCCCCTTGTTGGGGTTGGGACTTACCCTATGTGGGGTATTCGTTGGCTATTGTACGGCTTGGTAGGCTCCTGTGGAGTCTTTTTCAAGCGACTGCCCTGCGGATGTGACTGTAGTCTTTTTCTGCTGTTGTGGTCCCTTCCTCTACCTTATTGCGGCCCACTGGTTGCCATCGTTCTATTGTCTCTCTGATGGGGTCTGCGGATAGTCTGTGGCCATCCCCTGCATCTACAAATGCTCACTTTCTGGAGGTTCTGCCTCATTTGCCTCTTTCAGGTGGGTCTTTTCAGCTTGGCCCTCCTTGGCTTTTTCTTGGCTACCCTTATCAGCCACTGTCCCTTAGACCACCTTGTTTCCATTTCGGGCAAGTCGGGATGGCCGAGTGGTCTAAGCCATTGCGTTCAGGTCGCAGTCTCCTCTGGAGGCGTGGGTTCGGATCCCGCTTCTAACATCGTTCTTGCGGACGTCCCACATGTGTACGGCCCCAGAGCGGGGCCCTGTTGCTGCCCCCGGGCACGCAGGGCTGCCTCGGTTCCATTCTTCTGTGTTCTATAGCCGTCCAGTGGATGCTCTCTGGTAGGTTCGCTGTCACGGAGGGCTTCCGCTTTCCTTACGCTTCTGCGATGCCAGGTTCTACTCTCCTCTCTGCGATGTGTGGTTCTTTCTTGTAAGTTCAGTCCAGTTTGGACTTCATTCTTACATGATGGTGTCTTCGCCACATTATTCCTTCCTGTGCATTGCCCTGTGCCCTACTGTCACGGGCGCTTCCCCGGCAAGGGTTTCCTATTCCCCTGTTGCATTCCGTGCTGGAGTTTGTCATGCTTCTACTTTGGGCTGCTACTCTCTGTGGAAGTGTTCTCCTCAGGCCATTCTCTGGTCTGTGTGGTATTATACGTACATCTGTACACACTTCCTGTTACTCTCTGTACGTTTCGTCCTGACTCTTTACTGTACTACTCAGTCTTCCAGTCGGTCTCGCGGGGACAGTGGCTCCTCCTTGCCGAGAGCTGGTGTCGCTTATACTTCGAGACATTGCTTCAAATGCAACATAGCCGTTGGTACCTATGGTGCGCTCTTGCTTTCTTGTAACAACGCATCATTCATGGCTGAGTCCTCTCTTGATGTTTGTTCTGCTCGGCGTCCTACACGCAACTCAGGGTCACGCATGTTAGGTACTTGCTGCGGTGTCCGTGGTCTTGGCCTCCACTTTCCTGTAGGAACAATCCTTCTATGTGTGTGCCGTTTACCGGCTCCCTTTCACAGGTTGACTACCTGGGGATGTGTCTCTCGCATCTAGGCTATTACTCGCGGCGCTCCATTGTGCCTTTCCTTTTACGTGGTGTGGTTCTAGCGGTACACACGGTCTCTACTGTGTACTTATGTCCCCCGCATGCGTTGCTCTTTTTATCGCCTGATTATATGCCATTCTGCTTTGGCTCTCCGCCCTTTCCCATGCCTTTTGTGAAGGGGTGCTTGGGCGATGGCGAGTCTTGTGTCCTACTGCTGCTGTCCTCACTTCCTGGCTGGTACGCTTCCACAGTGCTTCTTCCACTGTTGTGCATGTTCGACCCTTATGCTCGGACTCGGTTGCACCGTCTTGCCCTCTCGCTGGACCTTTCTCTTTTCCAGACCCATTAGATCTTACGGATCCCTTGGCCCCTGCGATCAGTTCCTCTTGTTTGCTGAAGTAATCGACTGTCGCATTCCGTACTTACCTTCTGGTTCTGTGCTCCCTTTCAATCCTGTATGAACAAAAGGACTTTCATGCCGCCCCTCGGGGGCTTGTGATGCCTTGCCTCCCATGGTTTGCCACTCCTTACGGAGCTTCCAGGTCTAGTGTTGGCCACTCTGGCATTGCTGCCCCCAGTGTTTAGTCAACTTGTTGACGATTGGGTTCCCTTTGGAGCTTAGTGGGGTTCACTCGCAGACCCTCCTCCTATGGGGTATGGCTTTGGTATCTATTTTAAGTTAAGGAATCTGCGGCTAGATGTCTCTATCAGATGTACCAGTTACTTACCTTCGGTAACGATGTATCTGGTAGAGACAGTCTAGCCGCAGATTCCTTAACGCCCGCCCATCCTACCCGCTCTGCGAGGTCCTTTTCAGGTTGGGTTTTATGCATTCGCCTCCCTCTGGGTGGATTTGTCTTCCTGCGGGGTGACGTCTTTCCCCTCCCTCCCTCCACGGTAGGGTGATTCATTTGGTTTACTTGTTCTGCTCCTCCCAATATCGTGATTGGGCGGTGGGTTCAGGTATCCTTCTACATCCCTACACCTTGGTTCTTCCAGTGTGGGGCCTTCTGATGTTCTTCTTCCCTCCCTCCCACCTTCTCCATTGACTCTCCTACAGTCAATTAGTTGAGGTCTCTTGGCCTGTTCCTCAGTCCAATGGATCTCTTACAGGGGAAAGGGCATCCCTACTGTTGCAGATCTTACTAGCTCATTTTTAGGTCTCGCCTAGCGTTGCTGCGCACATGCGCAGCTCGCTCGGCGAGATTTAATACAGTTATCAAAAATTAACAGAGCACAGCCACTGTATAGTATTCTAACTGACCTTGTAGTCAGTTTATTTTTTAATAAACCCAAATTCATATAAAGTTTATAATACACAAAAAAATATCTTCATAGAAGTTAATACAAAAAGGCAAGTAATCTTTGAAGAGTCTTGGTTTCGTTGACACGAAGTGCGTATCGCAGATGAAAACAGCCGACACGTGTTTCGTCGTTTATACGACTTTTTCAAGGCTGTAAAAACAATATTTGATTTGGTTATAGAATATAGTATATATAGTATTGTCAATTTGATGCCTTTTTAAATACATGTCACTCGTTTAACAGTGAAAAGAAAGGCCATATATTCTACAAAGACCAGCTACAGAATGTGATTAGAATTACATAAAACACATTTGTGTCGTCCATGATAAGTAACACAAGACAAAATCCTGAGAAAAATAAAGAGAAAAGAATATAAAATAAACTACAAAGAGAAGAATTAAAGAAGAGGGAAGAAAAGAAGCAGACAAAATGAAAAATAGAAATAGAAAAAGTGGAAAGAAAAATAATAATATTCCATTGTGCTTGACAGACATAGTACTACCAAGCATGCACCAAGATAGAACCAACCGAATACGAATGTGCAAATAACTTATACTACAGGTGCAATAGTGTGTGTTCCTTATATAAGGTAACACATACCTTATAAAAATTTCTGTGGCTCAAAATTGAAGAAACTTCTTTGAATTCTCAATTTGTCAGAAAGAACAGTGTCACGTACTACAGACGTAAGTATTAAATCTTGTAGAACACTCAATGTGACTACAGATAAAGAGAAGAAGTATAAAGGACAAAAAATGATTAATTACTAAATAAGAGAACAATAAATTTTAATTGAAACAATTTCATATATACTTCCACGTTTCTTTAATATTAAAAAACCATGCACTAGTTTTTAAAAAATACACACGCGAAAACTTCCTAGTATAGGAATTATTTTTAGTTTTTAACTCCTTAAAAGTCCAGTAAACATGCTAATAAGTTCGAGAGAGAAAGGACTACGTTCTAATACTAGTTCTAATTGTAAGGAAAGAGCCATATACGAAAAGTCACTAGGAAACGCCATACCTTAAAAGTGCTTGTTCAGCATTTTCTATTTCTATTGTGGACGGTGCGTCAAAATTTTGTATTTGCAATAAATTTGTAGATATGAGTCACTATTAGTGGTACTCTGTAGGCGAAAAAGATATATATATATTAATAAGTAGAAATCTTATACTTGCGATCTCAGATTTCTACTTATTAATATATATCCAGAGTGTGTCACTCCTGGGCGTGTCACTCTTTAAGTTTGTCAGTCCTGTTTGTCTCTCCTGAGGTTACCACTCCTGGATGTGTCACTATTGGGTGTGTCATTACTGAGGGTGTCACTCCTGAGTGTGTCACTGGGGCGTGGGGGAGAGCAAACAACCCCGTACTGGTCACCGTGTTCTATTTGTATGCAGATGCTTGTTTAAACCCGAGAGGCACACTTGACACGTAATGTACAAACTACGCACAATCCGTCACGCTCAGTCTTCTGAATGAAAGGCAGCTACCGGTCAATAAATAAACACTGATCGTGTCTCCCAGCTGTTTCACGTGCACCCCCCACACAGGGAAGTGCTTCCACGCGCACCCTCCGAGCTTTGTAACACTCACTTGCAGCCTCCGACTCTGTACACCTCCAGAGCCACACACCTATTCCTAAGTGTACCTCTCCTCCTTCAAAGAGGGGCCCGTCCCCGGCCACACGCTTTCTCAGCGTTCTGAAACTCCCCTGGATGTCTAGCTCCTCTTTACTCCTCTTGGCGCTATATCGTATGCTACGGGAGCAGGCGCAGTGCTGTGAGGTGAACAAGGGAGGGCGCCCCATTTCCTCACAGCTGTGATCGGTAGCAATCTGAGTTTGTCAGGCATGTGAGGAGGGGCACTGACCACCAAAAAATTCAATAATTCTGTTTTAAATGCAAGCCTGCAGCTGTACCACAACTACAACGTGTCAACAACATCGGTAGTCATAGGCGCACTGTTGACACGTTCTGTAGTGTGCACACCACGCACACACTTCACACGTACTATGTGGCTATGCCAATGCTTGTTAGGAATGTAATCAAGATCTCTTTGGAGAAGTTCTGACCCTGCACTACTGAGATATAGCAGATTTTCTTGAAACCGCTGGCGAGATGAACTCTTTGAAGAAGAGCAACATAAACTCATGCAGCCATGTTCTGAGGAAGACTTTAATGTCATCCAAGCTCTTCCATCTGCTAAAGCACCAGGGAACTGTGTTGCGAACATGAATTTGTTGGGATAGGAAAACAAAATGTCACGACAAAGATTCATTATTTCAAGCTTTCTTAGATGCCGCTTAAGAACTGAATCTGGATGCGGTTGAACTGGAATTTACCGAAAGGAACATGTAGACATAAAATAGGGCACAGATCAGGCTGTGCCAGTGTACATCTCTAGGCCAGGGATCATGTTGTGAGGAGGTTTGGTTGTAAAGCACAGGCCCGGGTGTGAGGGAATTCAGATGTAGGACACAGGTCAGGGTTGGAGGAAGTTTGGTTACAGGGCACAAGCCGAGTTATGAGGAAGTTCAGTTGTACAGTCAGATCTTTAAGTGGTCCGGGTCCTGCCGGTGCTCAGCACCGGCAGTTCTAAAACGCAGGTGCTGAGACGGGTCTCTGTCGGGCTCTCCATTTTTGCCCTCACCCTCGGGGGGGGCAAAAAGATCTTCACTCTGCAGCAGTGCCATCCTTCACTGCCTTTGATGTAACGTCAAAGAGACTCATTATAGTTCTTTCACAGTTATTTCAGAACTGAGGCATTTTCAATATTACATACAAGGAAGCTATAGTTGTTGCTTATTTATCATATGCAACTAACAACCATTGACAAAGCCAATAGTTCTTGCTTATTGTAGGTTGTAGGTTTCTATAGCTATGGACAAAAATCTGTTCAGCAAAATTAAAAGCCAGTCCCCAAAAGTAAGTGCTGATTGTTCCCACTTGCAAACACTGGCTCAAAGTAAGCACTGACTAATGCACCAGATTTAAGCATTTCATCTCGGTCTGTGGGCACTTTGTGTCCATTTCTCCTAACCCCTCCACTGCAGCAACTTTGACTGACCGCTTAAGCTCTCTTCAGCCAGTCCCAGCAAATAACTACTATACTGATGACACTACAAAGGTGAAACAAGGGCTGCTCTGGGCCCTAAACCATCTTTCACAGTTTTCAACACCCGCCTGCACCTCACACAAGCCAGAGACCCACGCCTCGCTGTGCAGAGAACTGTGCAGAGAACTGTGTAAAGAGGGTGTGCAGGTAACCGGGGGCAGGAGATGCTGGGAGGCTTTCAGTGCCACAGACAGCCCGCTGTGATGTGTTGTGGATGTGCTGGTTCTAGTTTATTTTATTTTAAAAGTTTTATATAGCGCTAGCTAGACCCGTAGGTATCAGAGCGCTTTACATACACACTGTAAAAAAACAAAGGAAATTGCATTACATAGTAGGAAGGCAGTAAGGAAGCAAAACAGAGATAAAAAAATACAACATGAAAAATAGGTAAACAGTGCAGCGGAGGGAGAGAAAAACAAACGAAGGTGGTTAACACAGTGTCAGGAAGGGACAGGTATGATGTGTTCTCCATAATGGTAGAGTTAGTGGCACAGAGAGAAAGGTGTGATGTATTCTAGATGTGATGCTCCTATTGTCACGGAGTGAAAGGCGTGATGTGTTCTGTATGTGGCAGTTCTAGCGCCATGGAGAACTGTGGTTGATGTGCTTGGTTGTGGCGGTTCTAGTGCCACAGGGGGTAGGCAGGTCACATGTGCTTTTTCTAGTGTGGAGGAGGGCCATTTGTGATTCATTATGGATTGTAACCATTCTCAAGGAGATATGAGCTCTAAAGCTCTCTCTGCCTAGTGATATCAGCAGTGACACGCCATCCTTCTGTGTCAGATTGCTGCAAGAAGTAACACGCATTAAAAATGCCAGAGGTCTCGCCTTTCATTAAGTTAAAGCCATTTGCTTTGCTATACAATACCATTAGCAAAGCAAATGGCTTTAACTTAATCAAAGGCGAGACCTATTGCATTTTCAATGCTTGTTAACTCTGTGGTTCCGGGCTTTCTTGCCTGTCACGGTTAGATCTTGTGATTGCAGGCGTCCTGTCGTCTGCCTTGACATTCTTTTTGTATGTCATTTTGCCTCGGGGGAGGGCATAGTCTTCCTTTTGTGGGACTGCTTCCCAGTGTCCTGCTCTTTTCCTTCAATTCATCTGGTGCAGGCTTCTGTCGTCTGCCTTGGCATTCTTTCATATGTTGTTTTGCTTCAGGGGAAGAACATTGTCTTCGCTTTTGCGGGGCTCCTTCTCAGAACGTTGCTTTGCTCTTTCCCTTCAATAGCTTTCAGGAAATAGTGCTTGTCACTGTCGTTTCTGAAGAGGTTTTTCACCATTCAGCTCTTTTGTCTCACTGATTTTCATCTTTTTCGCACACTGTTCCCATACTCTCTCAGTTTTTTTGGTGGTGGCTCCGCGTTGTGGCGCGGAAAGGTTTCTCCGAAGAAAACTGACGTCAGCGCGCCGGGAGGGGTCCTATATGGCTTCGCTGACGTCATGTCCATGGACGACGTCAGGGCGGCACCGCCACCCCTGGCGCGCAGAGGTGCTGCTGCAAAAAGTTTTCCGGATCCAGTCTGACACCTGTGGATATTCTAAGTTAAGGAATCTGCGGCTAGACTGTGTCTCTACCAGATACATCGTTACCGAAGGTAAGTAACTGGTACACCTGTCAAAGTAGAGGTTATAGTCCGAGGGCTATACAATGGTTCAGTAACCTTTCAGTGGTAATCATTGTTGGTGCTTTTACGGCCAAATACCTCTCACAAGCACTCTAGTTTAGTCACCCCATCAAAATACATGGGCTTGTTCTGTTTGTGTTAACTGAACCCCCCCATCGCACCCCACACTTTTTCTCATTTTGTGGGGCAACCTCAGCCTTGGTAGATAACCTCCTCCGCCCTCTGGCACCAATCTAGGTCGGATTCCCAGTCGTCACCACACGGGGGGAGTGTCTGAGCCCCATCGTCTTGCTATGTTGCGCTTAACTACCCCAGCTGCTGTCTTCAACTTGATTTTGTGATATTTGGGCCAGTTTTCCTCTCCTTGTATCGCCAGTAGTAGCCACTTCACATCAAGAGGCACTAGTCTGGAGATAACTCTGGACATGACCATCGTCACTCCACACCAAAACTCATGTATCACCGGGCAGGCCCAGAGTATATGGAAAAAGGTGGTCTCCTGATCACATCCCCTGAAGCATATTGGTATTTCAGCCCTACCTCTCTTATGGAGGAGAGTCCTTGGGTAGTATACTCTGTGTAGAATCTTAAGCTGGACTAGCCTAAACTTGGCTCTAATGGCTATTTCCCGTGGGCTCCACCCAGTCTTCATCATCCATGTCCACCAGATCTTCTGTCCAGTCTCTTCTCAGGTGGCCTAATAAGTAAGGGGGAATTGTTAATAAATTTCCTATAGATTGTGGAGTTCCCTTTGCCGTGTATTGGATCTATAAGTAGACAGTCCTCCAGAGGAGAGGCCTCTGGTAGCTGCTCACCCTCAACAATGTCGCTGCAGTGCATGTCCCAATCGAAGGTAGCGGTAGTAGTCAGTCTCGGTCATCTCTAATTCCTGTCAGGGAACCTCAAATTGTATGAAGGAGCGATCCCTCCAAACGTCTCCTAGATGTTCTATACCGATTGTCAATGCAAAACCAAAGGTGATGATGGACGGAGTGTTGAACATTGCAAGCACTCACCCCCAGTCAACTGATCTGGGTTTAATCCATCATCATTCTTTAGCTCACTCCGCCACCCCAGTTCAGACATGGCCATATGCAAATCAGTCTGACCCTGTGCCTCATGGGAACAGTCCAGCCCGAACTGCCAAGCCATGTCTTCCTGGACCGGAAACAAGCATCCTGGGACTGGTTTCGGGCTCACAGCCCTCATCAGCCAGGCTATCTTGAATCCAGTGGCAAAGTGAGCAAGGGACCCACGTCTGGGCATACCCTGCCAACTTAGGGCGAACAATGCAAAACCAAAGGTGATGATGGACGGAGTGTTGAACATTGCAAGCACTCACCCCCAGTCAACTGATCTGGGTTTAATCCATCATCATTCTTTAGCTCACTCTGCCACCCCAGTTCAGACATGGCCATATGCAAATCAGTCTGACCCTGTGCCTCATGGGAACAGTCCAGCCTATACCGATTGTCACCCATTTAGAGAACCCCTCCAGGGTGCTAACCTCTCAGAGTGAGTCACCGTCCCACAATGGAGTCAAGGTGGTAAGTTTGTCGTGCCACCCCAAAAATCTGTTAGCTTCCCGCCACACCCGCACCACTGTCCTGGTATGGAATGGCAATGTTTTTTCCCCTCCTTAGGCAGTAGAGGATTGCTTCATGATTCCTGTGATCCATTGCATCTGTCAACGCGGTAGGCCGGTTCCCATCTGTCCAAAAAGTCCCAGTCTTTGATCACCAATAACTGCAATGCCCAATAGTATTTTCAAATGTCAGGCATTGCTAGTCCTCCATCAAAAATGGGGGAGAGGATGTAGCCTTACGGCTAGAGAGGTCGACCTCGAAGTTGGGGAACCGGGTTCGAGTCTCGGCAACAACGCTCAACAACCTGTGATTCTGGGCAAATCACTTAATCTCCATGTGGCAAAAATAAATGTGTCCATCTGTAACTAAACTGGTGCTCATGTAAAGCGCTCTGATACCCGATGTCTCGGGTCTAGTTAGTGCTATATAAAACTAAAAGAAAAAAAAATACACCCCTGTGCAATTAGCCCAGAGCTATGCATGGGGCCCCTCCCTCCAGAGGAGTGAAGGTAGTTACCGGTATACTTTCCCAAAGTACTCTGGAGAATACAGAACGGTGTATTCTGGAGCATTTTAACAAACGTGGGAGGGACATCGTTTTATAAAGGCAGCTCTGCCGTTTATCAACAACGGTAGGGTCCCCCAATCACACAGCCTGTACAGTTGGGGTAGAATATTTTTGCTCAAAAACTCATGTGGGTCGCGGGTGACATAGATTCCCAGATATGGGAATCCTGTTGTCTCCATTGGTGCCAAACAGTCAACAGGGAATTGCGGCGCAGGTCCCGATAGGGGGAAGACCAGGGATTTGGCCCAGTTTATTCTGTAGCCATAATAGCTACCGAAAAGGTCAAAGATTGATAGAATCCTAGCTATCGAGGAGTAGGTCTGGTGACGTATAGAAGGACGTCATCTACATAAAAGGAGACGTGTTCCTCCCAGCCTCCAACTGTCTTAAATCCTGATGGATGCAGGCCGCGACCTGTTCAAGTGTCAAGGCGAAGATCATTGGGGAAAGAAGACACCCCTGTTGAGTTCCACCCTGTAGAGCAAATGCACGAGACAGTCTCGTTAACCTGTACTCTAGCCATAGGGGCCCGATACAGAAGTTGGATCCACACGCAGATTTTAAGCCCAAATCCAAGTTTGATCAGGGTGGAGAAGAGATAAAGCCATTTAATGCTGTCGAATGCCATTTTATTAAGGCCATTAATACCGATTGATCTGGCCCAAGCCTACCTGTCGTAAGGAGTACCCCATATAGACGCCTTAGATTAAGAGGAGTACTCCAGTGTGGCATAAAGCCAGACTGATCCGGGTGCACAATGGTAGTGATGACTTTACTCGGCCTTATTGCCAGAGTTTTTGCCAACCCTTTCGCCTCCACGTTTAGCAGTAATATGGGCTGATAAGAGGCATAGTCTGTCGTGGGCATCCCTTTCTTGTGGATGACTGCGATCGTAGCCATTTTCTGATCTGCTGATAGGCAGTCAAGTTTGCGCGCTGCCTCGAACACTCTGGGCATGGGTGCAGCTATCTTATCTGCCAGGCCTTTGTATAACTCTACGGGTAGGCCTTTAGGCCCCAACACCTTCCCAGATTGGAGGTCTCGGACTGGCGTCTCAGGTTCTTCCGCCATCAAGTCAGCCTCCAGGGCAGGAGCTCCCTAGTGTCTCCCAAAAGGGTTGGCATTGCTAGGTCTTTTAGAAGCTCCCCGCTATCTGCACTGTTCAAGTCACCTTGGAAGTGTACAGTTTCTCATAGTAAGTGGTAAAGGTGTCCGCAATGGTCCGATTCGTGGTGTGTAATGTGCCTCCCTCGGACTCGTAGGATCGGTCCCTGTTTCGCCTATTGAGGCCAGCTTGCAATTTGCTGGCTTTATCACCAACGTCGTATAATCGACGCTGCAACACCAACGTGTAACTTCGCGCCTCATTTTCTGCCAAGGCCTGTAGGTCTTGTTGGCGGAGATGTAGTTGGTGGCTGAGGTGAACCCCACCCTTATGTCTACATCTTTGACACTGAGCCGGCTCGCTGTTTGCTGGGGGTCTGCCGGCGGCTGGTGTTGCACCCACAGACCTTGCTGAGGTGCCCTACCTGTGGACATTTGGGTTGGTGACGGGACCTGTTGGAGGCCCCTGCGGGTAGGCGAGCAGGGGTGTCCTGGAGGGATTCCTGCTAAGCTGGCCTTGTGGACCTGGAGTGCTCCTGTTGGTGGGAGTCGCTGTGGGCGCCCGTTTGTTGGTGTAGGGGGGATATTGGTCACTGCTGGCACCTGTTCCCTGCCTAGAAGCTGTTGAACAGAGAGGTGGAACATGGCCCCAGGAGTCTACCTGTTTGTGTGAAGCAGGGCTCGAGTCGGGGGTACACACGGGTGGACGGTGTCCACCCACTCTTTTCACAGGGTGGACGCCGTCCACCCTGCCAAGAAGTTGAGCCTCACTCTAAAATATGCTGAACTTGTCCTGGTGTAAGTTTGAGACACCGGGATTCATTCAGCAGCACCTGCTAGTTATCTGCTTTCCTTCCGAGCAGCAACGTGCAGACGGGGAGGGGGTTTTTCTTATTTGAGACTCCAGCTGGGCCATAACAAAGGCCGAACTTAAGGGCCCATTTGGCCTTCTTTGTCCGAGTATCCAGGCTGGGGGCTGCCTGTACCCTCCCACCTAGATGTAAATGCAGAGGAAGGGAAGCAAAAGCAGCAGCTTGTTAACACTTCAAAGGCGCATAAGAGAGGCACGATTTTGACTTTGTTCGGACCCCCATACATAATAGATATTCATGCACTGTAAGAATGTCAGATGAGTTACTCTGTCCCAGTGCAAAATAACAATTTAAATACCAGTATTTTTTATTTGTTTTACTGCGCTATTCATCCCAATGTAGGGTGCCAGATCACTTTACAGCAAACATACATATTATATTGTCAATAAATCACACAAGTTTGTAAATCACTGTACAGGATGTGTTACATAAGACAGTGAGGGTTACTGGGTGTAGGAGTTACATATCATCCTTCATAGCTCACTGCTATACTAGAAGGATTACAATGCAACTGCATGTAACAAAAGGATCTCTTTGTTCAAAGCAGTAACCTACTTACCTATCTACATAAAATGAAATCTGCCATCTGCATGTTACATGATGTGCTTTGCAGGAGGCGCATTAACCCTGTATGCTACTTTAAGTCAAAACTAGATCTTTCCATCAAATGTGTTAACCACCAGGCAACTAAAGCAATCACATCTACATGGAAATGTGCTGCACATGGAATATTACACCTGGTGGGGTAGGCTGGCAGCAGAGTTAGTTTGTCAATCCTTGGGTAAAGGAACCTGTCACGCACCGTGATGGTACTTCTTGTGATGTCACTTCCTGCAATGCCACACGCCGTGATGTCACTTCCTGTGATACTACCTAACTTGGAGAGTCCCCTCCACTTCTTTTTTTTAGGACTTGTGCCCTGGTGTGAAGTGCATTGAGAGCTTCCCTGCGATCCGAAAAGGGCAAAAATAGAGTGCTAGGAGGAGCCCTGTAGAAGAAGACAGAACAGTATCCGGCCTCTGGTGGTCCACTAGCATGAGTGGGGGAGGACAGCATGACACACAGGGCTGCTAAGATCCTGGCGGCGATTGATGCCTCCGGGGCGCTCTCGTTTCTTCGTGAAGCTGGAGGAGGAGTGGAATTGGCTGGAGGCTCGGGGAGATGGCAGGGTCCCAGCGCCCGGTGCGGGGGTTTCCCCCACTTGGTCCTAGCACTCGCGGCGGAATGGATCGGTGAGGTGACGAGCAGCAGATGCAGACGGGAGTGGCACTCTGACAGCCGAGTGTGGTGGTGAGGCAGGATGGCACGCTGGCGACGGAAAGGCGACAGATGGAAGAGGAGGTGGCCAGGGCGCTGGTGGAAGCTGTCACATCGGCTCCCTCCAGGCAGTGGCCCAGATGCAGTGGAAGATACGCCAATCATGACTGGCACATAGTCCCAGCTGCAGAATGGCGCTGCTGTCCCCTGCCTCTGGTCCTTCGGAACATTGGGCACTACAGTGCAGACAGTGACGTTGTCCCTGCCACGGCAGGACTGGGGGAAATGGCAGCTTTGACCTGGATGGGACAACTGTGACCCTCATGCTGGTATCTAAAGGGGACCTCTTTGTGTTATTGTATATGCCGTTCAGATGCCATGCAGTATGTGGAGTGACCAGGGTGGAAGGGCGACGGATGATCTCCTGTGTCGCCCCCCACCCCCTCCTCAGTACTTTCCTTCTTTTTTCGCTCTCCTTCCTTACCCTCTTATTTTTTCAGTTGTTTTTCTTCTTCTTCTTCTTAGCTGTTTAATTGAGTAGGGAGTGTGTGATGGAGTGGGGGAGAGTGTGGTGTTGGCCCCTGTTGGTGGTGTGCATGGGGATTATAGTGGAGGACAGTGCGGGGTCAGAGTGTCCCCCGGGCTGATCATTTGTGGTTTTGGCCTGAGGCATAGCTGCGCCCCACAATACTAGCTATGTACCTAAGAGATGTAGTCCTACTCTACTGCATACTATGGTAGTCACAAGCATTTAACTTGGCGAGTTCAGGGAGGGGGGGATTCACAGTTTCAGTTAGTGAGTGTATACCCAGGGCGGGTTTATGCAGCATGTTGATGCACAGTGCTCACTTTTGGGGGTGTAGGACGGATGGGACGCCTGTGTCTGCCTCCACTGTAGACGGAGGGGGGTCAGGCCCAGGCTGGCAGTTGGTGTGTGGATAGCTTGGTGTAATGTCCAGGCAAATGCCTATGGTCACCTGGAACATGAGGGCACTGAACACTTACGTTAAGCGCTACAGAGTGAATGCATATTTACAACGGATGGGTGTACATATAGCATTGTTACAGAAAAAGCACTCACTGGAGGGTAGGCGAAGACATTGCAGAAGAAATGGAGGGGCCAGTTGTTCTCCTCCACTTACTCAAGCTACGCCAGTGGGGTTTTGATATGGATGGCACCACAGGTTTCATTCCAACTGCGCAGGTTCTTATAGAGGGGAGATGTGTCCTTGTGAATAGGCTGCTGGATGGCATGAAGGTGTGTTTCATTAATGTATACACACCGAATGTGGATGATGGGGATTTCTTTGGTACGATCGAGAGGGAATTGCTCCCCTACGTGGGGATGCCCATAGTTTGGGCGGTAGACTTTAATTGTGTACTTGACGGCAGACTGGATAGGCACTCCCCCGAGAGTGGGGATTAAGCCCCGTATGACCGCTAAGCTTAGGGAGACAATGGACTGACTGAACTGCAGGGACGTCTGGAGGTATCTCCACCTTTTATCAGGTTTTATCATGCTTTGTAAATTTTATGCTGTGCCCAGGAGAACCTTTATTGCCCATCTGTGCACATTCACTCAATCCCTCATCACCTGCATCTTCTGTGTTGTGCTGGACACCACTGGAAACCGTGACAAAAAATATTTGCTTTAATATGCTTACCCCCAATATGGGCGAAATTTCAGTACTGAATTCCAGAAAACACAATAAGCATACTAAACTTAGGATAGTATTGCCCATACCTTTTTCCCCAAAAGGAAAATAAAAGGTTTATGATCTGTGACCAACTTAAACCTTCTACCTCGCAACAAAGTTTTAAAATATTCAACAGCCCAAGTACTGACCAAAGCTTTATTTCAATCGTACTATGTGAAGTTGTGTTTCAGGGAATGCGAAGTGAATTCTACTCTGTGTTAATAGTACCTCCATGTTCATGTTGCTTGCATGCACAGGCACTATACAGTCTGGGTTGAAAGGTGAGAGTGATGGTGCACACACAATCACCTTTCACCTTTTAAAATGCAACATTCTCACCCTCACTTCAAGCACGATTTTACTTGTTCCTTTGTACCTGGTTTACGAGCATCTCTTATGGCACACAACAAACCTTTTTTTGGCTTACTACCCTCTTGAAAGATCATGTGCCAAAATACTCAGAGGTGCTTTAAAATAAGCTACATTTCTACTCCTGACAGTCATCCCATTGCGAATAAGAATACTCAAACTCAGTCAAACAGCACATAATGTTTCTCTTTAATTTTAGAAAAGACCAAAATGTCAGTTTGGTATTCTACAAAAAACTATACATTCGTTTCTTCTTTAAAAAACAGCGCAAGCCCAAAAGATATGTGATGGAAACAAAACGCAGCCGAGTGGAGTGATGAAGGCCATACGTTTTTGGGATAATTCTTCTAACATGATTTGGTGGTAAGCTGCACATAAATCTAATAATGAGACTGTTGATGCCCCACTGAAGGGAGCCAATACAGTCTGTTGGCATGAAAAGAAAGGAACGGATGTCCGCATGCATGGGTAGTGCCTATATAGGCCGCAAGCGTCACATCCAGCACAGCACGGTGCCACTGGCGCCACCTGCTGGTGCACATGGGGTACTGCCAAAGATTTTCCAGATCCAGTCTGACGTCTGGGGGAGTATTGAAAGAATGAGGACTCTGTAGTTAGAAATCTCTATCAGAATGAAAATACAGTGAAGCACAGCACATGAAGGCACTCACATTCTTTTGCTCAAGGAAACAATAAACAATATTCGCACAAATTAAACCGCGTAGTAAATGCCCAATACAACAGGAAAAAACCACAGTAAAGTCACGCAAGTAAAGTCATGGTCAATAAGAAGTGAGCAATCTATGTAAAGTCAAAAGCACGGTATCCGTCAGTTGGCTGGTCAACTGGTACCTTCTCCTTGAAAGACAAAAATGACAGAGAATCAATAAGTGGCACTGTTTTATTTTCAACTTCACAAATTTTTCATCTCAGTTTGAAACCCATACGTGAAAGCAATAAACAAAAAAAATAAAGCTTTGTTAATACTTATATGTTGAGAAATGCCAATAAAGGTTTTTTTAAGAAGAGAAAGTATTCTTCTCTTTGCATTTTGATGCTTGTGCATAAGCATTTTCTAAAGCAAAAATAAAACTGCAAATACAAGAATGCAAAAATATTGTGAAATAACACAGGAACACAAGATCTTTGGATATGTCATTGTGCACCCCTTTTTGCAAACGTTTTGCATTACAACTTGACAATGCTACAGAGATCTTAAGATGCCGCACATCAGACCGAGATATCATCTAATCCTTGTTTTGTCTGTGCATTCTGGTACTTGTAGTTTTATCATAAAGGTCTCACTAAAACTGGAACAAAGTACTGAATTCTAGGGGGAGCCACAAAATGTATACCACCCAGAGTTCCCACATGTCTCATGATAAAAATGGTACCTCACCTGTGTGGGTGGGTCTAGCGCCTATGACATGAAGGGAGCCAAGATGCAATGTGGTAACATCAACAAAAGGGATAGCTGCGGGTTTTGGGCTCAGGCACGGCGGCCACCCAGGGAAACCTATCAAATCCAGAAATTTCTGAAAACTAGATACCGAGGGCAGTGCAGGGTGGTGTGACTTAAGTGGATCCCATAAAGTTTTCTTACCCACAATGCCCTGCAAACTTCTAACTTTGCCTAAAATTGCACATTTGCCTTCCATTTCTGTGGCATAAACTTCCGGAATCAGCAGGAATTCACACAAACCCTACCACCCAGCGTTCCTCCATTTGACCCAGTAAAAATGCTGCCTTACTTCTGTCGCTGGGCCTAGTGCCTGTGACAGGAGCGGATCAAACCAGGGTCAATGGAAGTCCTTGCAAGGGTACTCCTTTGGATCCAGGTTTGATCCGTGCCTGTCACGGACACTAGAGCTATCCACACAAGCGATGTACCCTTTTTATCGGGAGACTTGGGGGAACGTGGAGTGTTCGAAATTTATGGTTACCCACATATTCCAGAAGTTTTCCTCTCAGAAATGTGAGGAAAGTAAAAATGTTTCTTACCCTGTAAGCATCTGTTCATGGCATGTAGTACTGTAGATTCACATGCTGGCATACTCCTGCAATCCAGAGTTAGGCTCGGACGTGTACAACTTGTTTTTGTTAGAAGAAGTCTTTTTGAGTCACAAGGTGTAGTGACTACATCTATCTCTGGTAATGCACATGAGCATCAGCTCCATTGTTAGATTGTTTTTCTCCATACGGAGGGAAAAGATGTAGCTGGAGCATAGAGAATACAGAAGAGATGACTATGCAAAATGAAGGTAAAAGAAGTTAACACCATGTGCAATAACCACAGGTGACCAGAGAGGCGCATTTGAATATACATGTCACAAACAGATGCTTACAGGGTAACATTTTCGGTTTGTGGCATGTGTAGCTGTAGCTACACATGCTTTGCATAGACAGTAAAGCAGTCCTTCCAAAAGGTGTGGCTTAGCATGAGAATGATGCAGAAGATTGAAAAAGTGTACGTAATACCGTCAGGCAAACATTAGCTTGCCGGCAGGCCCATACATCAACACAACAATGTTTAGTGAATTTTTGAGGGGTGGACTATGTAGCTGCTTTGCAGATGTCAACTAGAGGTATGTTGCCTAAGAAATTCATCAAAGCTCCCTTTTTGCCAGTGGAATGTGGCCTCTGAGGAATGGGTAGGGGTCTTTTTGCTTTGGCATAACAAGCCAACTGGCAACACCTGCTTTAGAAGTAGCATGCTCTTTGTGTGTTTTGGAAAAAGACACAAAGAGCTGTTGTGTCTTACGGAAGGGTTTTGTTCTGTCAATGTAGTACATGAGTGTCCTTTTGACATCCAAGGTATGAAGAGCGTGCTCTGTTACAGACTCTGGATGTGAAAAGAACACTGGGAGTTCTATTGTTTGGTTGAGATGAAAACTGGATACTACCTTGGGTAAGAATTTAGGATTGGTTTTGAGAACCACCCTATCATGATGCATCTGGAAGAAAGGTTCTTCCAAGGTGAGAGCATGTGTTTCAGGTACACATCTAAAGGAAGTACTAGCCACAAGGAAAGCCAACTTTCCAAGAAAGAGTTTGCAATGGGCAAGAGTTAAGTGGTTCAAAAGGAGGGCCCATTAGTCTAGTGAGCACTATGTCAAGATGCCACACTGGAACGGGGGGGGGGGGGCGCCCATGGTGGAATAACCTGTTTGAGCCCTTCCATAAAAGCCTTAATGACTGGGATTCTAAAAAGTGAAGTGTGCTGCCTATTTTGAAGGTAAGCAGCCACAGAAGCCAAATGCAGTCTGATAGAAGTATAGGCAATTGCTAACATCTGCAAGTGGAGAAGGTAACAGACAAGGTCCTGTGCAGAGTCTGTGAGAGGATCTAGGTCTAGGTAGCCAGTAGAATATGAACCATTTCCACTTAGCCACATAGCAGGCATTAGTTTTGGGCTGGTGTACTTCCTTCAGAATGGTCATACACTGTGCAGGGAGGCTGAGGCATCCAAATTCTGAGACCTCAGAAGCCAAATGGCAAGACTGAGCTGCTGTGGACTGGGATGCCTGAGAGTGCCTTGGTTTTGAGAGAGAAGGTCCAGCCAGTTTGGGAGCTTCTCATGAGGGACTAGGGAGATTTCGGAAAGAGTGGTGAACTGCCAAAGTTGTCCTCATGAGGGAACAAGTGCATGCCGTTCCGTTTGAGATGAGTGGCTACCACAGCTAGACATTTAGTAAACACCCTGGATGCCGTGGTGATTGAGGGTAGTATTTTGGTGGCCACGCCCTTCTGCTTACTGACTCCCGACTCCAGAGAGCCTGACCCCTGTTCTGCTCGTTCACTTGGAAAGAAGAAACCACGATGTAAAATACAGTGACTTTTTATTTAAGCAGTTCAAAAGCATAGAAACAGTTCGATTAAAATGTTGCCCATGAACACGAGCAGGATGAAAAATAAATGTATTGACAATGTTATAAATCAGTTGTTCAAAAGAATCAAATATATGTCTAAATATTATGCTATGAGTAGATGCCTAAAGAGCAACCCTGACTTTAAAAAGGATGGGTAGGCTAGCGCCTAGAAGCTAATCTCTTTTAAGAAAGCAACACCATTCAAGACTACGCAGTTTAAACTAAAATAAACGCAATGGCTTGGGTTAGAATGAGCTGAGTTAGATAGACTGACAAAGCCAAAAGGCTAATATTTAGTTGAGCTGACAAAGCCAAAAGGCAAAATAATCAGATAAGCTGATAAAGCCAATAGGCAAAATAATCAGATAAGAGTATTACCACCTTGGAAGTTGAAGTTCTAGGCCCAGTCACACGGACGATCGATCGGGAACCCTCTATATGCAGTCATGCACTGATGCGCAGAGAGTTCAGAGCCGCACCCTGGGCGAAGCTCTTTTATATGGTTAAATGCAGAACTTACACCCACGTCTGACACGAGATCTGACGCAGGCCACTTAACCGCCCGCTTACAGTAACTGGAAAGTTTTATATAAAACCGAGAAGTGGTATCATGATGAAACAGAGCTTTTAGCAGATGGTCAGTGTTCTTGACCGCAAAAAGTAAACAAAGGATAACTTTTACTGTAAAAATGCTCAGAATTAATATTTAATATATTAATTCTTGGTCACGTTGCCGCCTTCTCAGTTTCAGTTAAGCAAGCGCGGAAAGTTTCATAACTAAAAATATCGCAAATCTTGCTTGTGACACAGCCAGATGTACCAACAGATTGTCACATAGGTGGGGGCCACTCTTATTCTCGTAACTGTGGAAATTTACAAGAGGGGGCTGATGTTGTCTCTCGGTGGATGGAACAGATCTCTGCTAGCAGATCAGTGAGGCCTACGAGATCTGTTTTATTATTATTATAAAATGAGAGCAGGAGTCATTGGCTTTTTGGGCCTATACATTTGTATCTAGGAAGGCATGCTTGGTCCTATGTACGATATGGTTATCTATGGAGCTGGGCTTGGGCCTATGTGAGATGCACTCCCAGGATGAAGGAAAGTGGACAACTTAAGACATTCTATCTGAGCCTGCCTGGTAGGGCCTATCTTAGGGGTATCATGTTCAGTGGGCAGTGCAAAATCAAAAATGGGTTTCTTGTTATATGGTAAGATGGGGCCTTCGGGACCCTCCTTCATATCCCTGCTCTTGTTCATTTTTTGAACACATCTCGGATGGAATACTTTGAAGGACCCTCAGGGGTCGGGTGCATGCTGAGTGGGTCATTAACGTAGGGGCACGCAGCCGGGGGTTGCAATTCTGATGGTAGGGTAACATATTCTCCATCATCATGGCTCAGTAACTGGTCATACTCGTGAGCGTTATGCTCCTCCCTCAAAGTGTACCTATGCGGTGGGACTGGGGGAGCTGAGGGTGTGTTGGGAGAAGCCTCAGGGGCAGCTAGTTCTATGAGTTGTATGTGGACCCGCCCATCCCCATCCCCAGGAACACGGTGCATGTCCTGATAGTCTGCATTGTGGTAAATTCCTGTTTTAACGTAATTTATCCCAACTGCTTTGATGCTACATCTGCTGACACACCTCATTATTACCTGTGCACCGCAACACATTAACATGATGACACAACAAATAGGTAACATAATTTTCAAGATAGCAGATAGCCATGAAGGCATCCAGTCCAAGTTGAACCAGCTCGTAATAGGGTCTGCATCGGCACCGCCCTCGTCACGCATCTTTTTTCCCAGATTGTCCAAGTCCTCAATGGCCTTAGCGAGAGACCCGTTAGCGGCATCATTAGACGGTATGAAAGTACAGCAGCTCGATCCGATGGAAGCGCATACCCCTCCCTGCATAGCTGTGAGTTGATCTAGAACGTATCTATGCTCTAGAACCATAAGTCTTATTGGTCGTAATTCTTCCTGTATTGCGTTGAACCCATCTCGGGTGTTGTTGATCAGAGTCATTAGTTCATAGCGTGTGACCTGCAGCCACCGGGCATTAGCAGATGTTTGCCAGATGGGCCACAGGCCCCCAAAGAATTCCTGGGCGCCATTGAACAGGCGAAACTCGTCAGGAACTTCCTTAAAGGCGTCGTTAGCAAAATATTGAGCACTCCTTCGGTGTCGGTGAAGCAGGGTGACATCACCTATCATGGGGTGTTCGAGCACTTGAGAAATGTTGGATGCCGGGACAACGAGATGCAGTTCATGCATGGTGACCATGGTGCATAGGCCCTTCCATTGAGGAGGCAACTGGGCGTAGATGCATTCTCCGCAGGCTCAAAAGATGTCCATGAGGCCGGCGGTGCCGTCTTGGAGGTCCACATTAAAAACTGTCGTGTTAGTTAGTGTTGCTGCCCACAATGCGGGTACCGTTACCTAGGAAGCAAAGGAGAGGATTTTTTAGTTTATATACTTTCTTCCATTGGTAGGTGGTGTCCTTACTAAAGGTGTACCTTCTACTTTCTTGTGCCCAGACCCCTTCGCATTCACTCTCGATATCCCAATCGGTGTCCCCCTCCCAGTCTGTCGTTATAAAGGGTGCTCCTAAGGAAGCCGCTCTACAGGTCAGGTTGTGTGGACCGTGCCACTTATTGTTATAATAGATATTGGTCCGTAAACGCAACACAGGCCTGTATTTACAGAGGCTCTGTTCTATTAGTGGATGACATGTTGCCATCGGTGTTGTAAAGGTGAAGTAGCGTAAATAGGCAAAACTACGCTCCCAATGTTGTGTTAAGGAGTCAGATATGCTCATCCTATACAGCTCCTCCATGCCTTTGTCAAATGATTTTTTGTCAGTCACAATTCTGAACGTGACATACTCATAATCCCATGCCGTAGTGTTTACAAATGCAGTATCGAGATTGGCTGACAGAAGCTGAATCTGACCGTATATACGGCAAAGGAACAGGTGGAGGAGACACTTGGCTACTGGGGGTGGTACTTCTTTTGGGAAAATCATTTTGTCTGCACCTACTGCATGAGGGATATGTGAGCACACGAAACATGCTTCTTTTGTTGCCTTTTTTCCTATTTTGGACATATGCCGGTACCACATGTTGTCTAACAGGGCATCATGGGCTCCATGATCCGGATCGAATTTGTCCGGACGTGTGGAATGGAAATCGGGCCTGGAATGAAGGTGTGCAATGTGAACCATTGTGTCCTGAAGAGCGGTGGGCCATTCTTGTGTAACCTCAGGTCTTGGTCTACGGGTCCTCCAGAACCTTGGTCTACCTCGTTTAAATCTACGGTTAGTGCGGGGAGGGGAACGGCGGGGCAACTGGGGACCTATTGTGAGATCCCGAACGCCATCCCCTGGGGTAGTAGCACTGCTTGGGATCAGATCAGTAACTGTGGATGTGGGGTGTGTGCTAGTGTGTGCTGTATCAGCGGTACAAGGTGGGAGTGGTGGACTTTCGATCTTGTCTCTATCTGGTGGCACAACTGACTGTCCTGAAGATGGTGTGATAGCATCCGAAAGATAACACTGATCAGTAGTTGCAAGATAAAACATGTACCAATTGAGAACTGCCAAAGTCACTGTAGCAAAAACACAAAATACTAAGACAAGTGAAATACATAACTTTGCATCTCCATTAGCATCCTTGACTGTAAGTACGCGATGCTCATCGTCTTCTTCATCACAGGAGGATGGAAGGCCGCTGTCTTCATGGAGTGGCACTGATGGTATGTCCCGTCCCTCCTTTAGTCCATTGGCTGAGGTGGTGGTGCGGGGTCTAGGCGGACGTGGCTGCGATGGATCCATGCTTTTTTCTCAGCTATTCGCACTGCAGTTGGTGATGAGTCTATCACCTGGAAGGGACCTTCGAACTTAGGATCCTTCCAACGCCTGACGTTTTTCCGGACGAAGACCAGTGTCCCGGGACGGATTGGTGGGAGCTCAGGATCGGTGGGGCCCTTGTCTCTCCTCTTGGATACCTGGGTAGAAAGGAACTGCGCTGCGCTTGTTAGTTGGCACAGGTATTGATAAAGTTCTGCTCTAACTATCTCTGGTGATGATTCACTATCTGTTTTAGGGCGTGTGGAAGGAACTGTTACATTTATGGATCGTCCAGTGACAAGCTGATGGGGCGTGAGGTGGTGATCCGAACTTGGGGAGTTTCTTAGTGCAAAGAGTGCTATGGGTAGGCAATAAAGCCATTTCTTTCCTATTGTTGCGCTTATTTTATTTTTGAGCAAGCCGTTGAGGCGCTCACAAATGCCGTTGCTTTGTGGGTGATAAGCTGATGTCAGTTTGTGTTTAATGCCTAGCATTGTGGTCAGGGAGGAAAAGATGGCGTTTGAAAAATGACTTCCGTTGTCGGACCGGATGGCGTCTGGAATGCCCCAGCGAGTAATGACATCACGGAGTAGGAATGTGGCAGCTGCCTTGGCATCGCAGTGGACGCAAGGTCCAGCTTCGATCCAGCGTGAAAATGGACACACTACTACAATGAGATAGCGGTAATTTTGGCAGCGGTCGATCATGTCGACATAGTCAATGTGTAGCTCTTTGAAGGGGCCAGATGGTCTAGGAATGGTGGAAGCAACTGTTTTGAGAGTCGGGTTTGGGGAATACTGTTGGCAAATGAGACATTTATTAACATACAATTGTATCTGTTCATAGGCATTGGGGATGAACCAGTCTGTTTGCAAGGTGGTGGACATGTTATCTCGGGTGACATGTGTGGGAAGGTGGAGTTGGTCCAATGCCACTTGTAATAAGGCCTGTGGCATCACAGGTTTCCCGGTTACTGTCTGTCTGTACACGAAGTCGGCGGAGTCCTGTTGTACTCCCCTCTTCTTCCATAACTCTTTCTCTTGATCTGGTGCACTTTCTTGCATTTCTCTAAGGTGTAACTGTGCAGTGTGATCATATTGCTGAGTTGTGTCAATGTCAAATGGTGTGAATTGGGATGGTGTTTTTGGAATTCCTTCATTGCTATTGTCATGCTCTGTGGGAGGCAGTGTTTGGGAAAGTAAAATGGGGGCAAATGGTACCTCTGGTGTTGCGTGAAGTGGGGGGCCTGTTGCTGGGGGGCCTCTGGCTGCAGCCTTAGCTGCCCAATCTGCCAGGGCGTTACCTCTGGAGACAAAATCTTGGCCATTAGTGTGCGCTGCGCATTTGACTACGGCTACTTCAGCTGGTAGTGTAAGGGCCTCAATAAGTTCCTCTAGTAACATTTTGTGAATGACAGGTGTACCATCTGATTTGAGGAAGCCACGCCTCTTCCAGCGGAGGATGCTGGAGTGTGTAGTTGTAGTAACATATGCAGAATCGGAGTAAATTGTAATGCGGTCATCAGCTCCAATGTTCAGGGCAGCTATGAGGGCTACCAGTTCAGCTGCCTGGGCAGAATAATGTGATGGTAATGTAAGTTGCTGTACAATGTCTAGGGAATCAGAGGAATCATTCTGCTGTGCTTTAACTACTGCAGCTCCTGTGTACCTGACTCCTGTTTCTTGATCAATGGTAGAGGAGCCATCAACAAAATATACAGTACTGTTTGGCAAGGGATCCTCTTTTGCTGCTCCAGACTCATCTGGTGAATATGTGGCACAGTCATGGGTGTCATCATCTGAGGTGGCTATTGGATGGGCAAAAAATGTGGCAGGGTTTACTGTATGGCATTTTACAATCTTCAGAGAAGGTAGTGACAGTATGACTTCGTAACCTGACACTCTTTGTGTTGTTAAAGTTGTCTTGGCTTTTTGTATTATTGCAAAGACGGCATGTTCGGTGTACATAGTCAGTGGGGAACCCATTACAATGGGGGTAGTTTTCTCAACAGCAAATGCTGCGGCAGCAAGGGCCTGTTCGCAGGGGTAATGACCTTTCATGACAGCGTCCAGCATGCCGCTGAAGTAGGCAATGGGCTTATGGCCCATGGGGTATTTCTGAGTGAGTACTGCAGTCATTACTAGACCATCACAGTGAGTGAATAGGTAGAATTCTTTTGTGTAATCAGGTGATCCTAACACTGGTGCATTTGTTATCTCATCTTTGAGCTGGGTGTAGGCTGTTCTCATTTCAGGTGTCCACTCAATTTTATTGTGTTTGTCTTTGCCCATTTTCACAGCTTTCAGCAATGGGGCAGTTATTGTTGCGAAATCAAAGACCCACTGGCGGACATAATTAACCAGGCCGAGGAATTTTTGCATGTCTTTAACTGTTTGAAGTTCAGGAGTGCCTTTATCGCCTCAACTCGACCTGGAGTGACTCGTCTGCCTGATGCAGACAGTAGCTGACCTAGATAGTGTACCTCTTTCTGACCGTACTGTAACTTCTGTTTGTCAACTTTATATCCCCTTTGTGCTAGCGTGGTAAGTAAGAAGATGGTGTCTTTTCTGCATTGTTGTTCTGTGGGGCTGCAAAGCAGTATGTCATCGACATATTGCAGTAGGGTGCTATCACATTGAATATTAGACAAGTCCTCTTTGACAACCCTGTTGAAGACGCTAGGGACTCACAGTACCCTTGAGCGAGCCTTGTGTATGTTAATTGCACATTTCTGAATGAGAAAGCCAATAGGTATTGGCTGTCTGGGTGCAAAGGAATGCTGAAAAAGCATTTTTCAGGTCGATGACAGAAAAGTACTGTGCATCGGGGGGGACGTTGGTGAGGATGACAGAGGGGTCTGGGACAATAGGGAATTCTGGTACAACTATGTTGTTAACGGCGCACAGATCATGTACTAGACGCCATTGATTTGTCTTCCCCTTCCGTACAGGAAAAAGGGCCGTATTACAAGGAGAGATACAAGGATATATTACTCCTTGATCCAGCAATGTTTGTATGGTAGGGGCAATGCTCTCTTCCGCTGCCTTGGACAAGGGATACTGTTTTATTCTGGGCAGGATAGCGCCTTGTTTAAGAGTTATCTTGAATGGCGCGGCAGAGCTAATAAGGCCTACATCGTTTGGGCCTGTTGTCCAAAGATGTGCAGGAACTTGAGCCAGATCTGCCTCTCGGGCAGAGTCATAGCTAGGGTGACTGTTGGTGTCCTAATCTCCACTGTGACTGAGATAGGCACATTGTTTTGATAGATAATCTCTGTCTTGGAGTGGTCTTCAGGGGATCCAAACAACTGGGTATCTGAAATGTCTCTTACCAACCCTTTAGGCTCAATAAAAATGACACAAGCCCAAGTATGAGCGTTGTCATCGCATGCCAGAAATGCGCCGTAGGTTGGTGTTACCTCAAGGGCGCAGATGTCAAATGTCAAGTGTTTGTCTAATAACTGTGAGTCTGGTACTTGGGGTCTGAAAAGGAACTCTTTTGGTAACTGAACAGTGCGGCCTTGTAATTTGGGAGTGGTGGCGACAATAGTGTGGACAGCTGCAGAGAAGGCGTGCTCATCCACTGGGCGTGCTCTGACCTGGCTATCTAAGGAAGACTGTGCAGTGACTGCCATTATCCTAGTTAGTGGGGTACCTGGTATAGAGCAAATCATTGTTCCGTTGTCATCAAAGTGGATGGTCATGTTTAGTTTGGCCATGAGGTCACGTCCTAAAAGATTGACTGGGGACCTGGGTGAATAGAGCAGAGGCTGCTCCACTACATGGCCTCCTATCTCCATTGATACTGGCTTGGTGAAGGGGACCCTTGCTATTGCCCCAGAAAATCCCTGTGTGTCCGCTGTTTTGTTAGAAATGGGCAGAGGGCCACCTGTAATGCAGGAGTATGTGGCACCTGTGTCAACAAGAAAACTATATGTTTTATTATTTATCACAACACTTGCAATAGGGTCCTCTTCAGTATTGCTTGTGCATGACAAAATTGGGCACACAAGAGTTGTCTGTGGGCTGTCCTAGCCAGTCTATCCTCCAGCCTGATATTGCTGGATGGTGCCCTGGGTAAAGGGGTTGTTGGAGGCAACAATCGTTCCTCCTAGAGGTACATTGTTTTGTGTTTGGGGGACCACCTGATAAGCAGGTAGTTGCTGTGGCTGTAGCTGTTGCATTGGAACCTGTATTTGTTGGACTGCTGGCTGAACCTGGGCCATTATGGGCGCTTGGAGCTGCACTTGTTGTTGCTGTGCTGGTTGTGCATAAGAGTATAGTATTTGGGGCTGTTGAAGGTGTTGTTGCGTGCGCTGCTGTTGTTGGAATGGTGCTTGTGCTTGGTAGCCAGGACGCATATATTGCTGACCCATATCACGCTTTTTAGGTCGAGCCTCGAGTAGCGCGCAAGCGCTGCTAGGCGAAGACTTTATGTAAGGGGGTTTGAAAAGCTGACCAGACGCTCGTGCGTCGTGGCCTTTTTCGGGCGGTTACGCGCGCCGCAGACATGTGTTTCCCATTATCGTGCCCAGACGCGGGCGCGATAACTGGAAACACATGCCGGCAAAAGGCCATGACGCACGAGCGTCAGGTCAGCTGAGCCGGCTGCCGCGCTCGCTCGCCCCCGCTCCTCTCTTGTTCTTTAAATGGTACTTTACCAGAACTGCTTCCTTTTTCGATGTAAGTTTTTTTTTAGCTTTTAGAAACCCACGAAGCAATCAAGACGCTGATCTCAAATGTCAATTCAGTGCTAAAGGCACTCTGCTTTATCACAAAACGCCCTTTTACCTCCTCCGGCGTTCTATCCCGGGCTTGCAGACACGACGCTGGGTTTGACTGCTCATGCACCGCCCTATGTAATCGGGTTTGATGTCTCAGCATGCTTCAAGGCGTTCATTATGCTTTATTAAAATAGCTTGTTCGGGACTGCCTTCCAAGGCTGAACTACCCTTCCGGCAGCTGCTGGGCAACCCTATTAAAAGGCAGAACCTGGGAGCTGAGCCAAGCTGTCTTTGCAGAGGCAGATGTTCCCCTGCAGCACTGCTGATCTTTACATAGCCAAACAAGAGCTGCACTCTCACAAATATTCCACAAAGAAACGCGTGGCCACAGGGAACGGTTCATTACGTTTCAATATGTTGGAAATCCTTTCAGTTCCTTGATTCAGCCAGGCCCGCATTGAAACGCAGAAACAAAGTGCTCACGCCCAAAAGTGACAAAATAAACATGCCCGTTAATTGCTCTGAATTTTACATGAACGCCGACAAGGGGAGTGTCTGCATTTTGAAAATGCCCAGATAGCATGCCTGTCAGGCGGAATACGTTTCAGCAGACAAACAGCAAGCATCGCACACACGCGCTCCTCTTGGTTTCGACTGACGAAAATGCTTTGGGGAGTTCAGAATGAATTATTTATTGAAAAAAGCAACCCTAGCGAGAGAGATTTTAGTGGCATGGGCAGTAATGCGTACTTTACTCTGTTGTAAAATCCATTACTTATAACCAGTTCTTCTTAATTTGAATATATAGTGTGTGTGTGTGTATACTGCAGAGGGACGGTCGTCACGCAAGTCAGAGCTTCCATAAGAACAGCGTCTTTGTTTTGCTAATAACTTTGACGCCCTTTGACAAATCTTCACAAAACTTTACCCAAAAAAGCATTCATGTACCTCAGCTGCTTCCAGGAAAGTTTTGGGATGATAACTCAAGCAGTACAGCCAAAACGGCAGCAGGGCAGTCAGGTCCAGAAGTGTTTCGAGGAGGGTACTTGGGGTGCCACATTTATACTCAGTGTGAGTCTGTGAGTGGGGGGAATCTCCTGGGCACCCACTAACCAATGGGATAAGAGTTCCTAGGGTAACCCTATTCATGTTTGCAACACTTCCTGTGTGGCTTACTATAAACTATCCAGAAGTGCCCCTCTCTACCTAAATCCAACATGGGAAAGCTTTCTTCCCCTTGTCAGATCTCCCGGTGCCCACTGAGAGGAGTAGCTATGAAAATGGGCAAATCCTTCCTTGTGGGCACTCTAAACAACTTATGTGGCAGCACTCGTCTCCCAGTGGGTTTGAAGCCAATCTGACTAAGAAGACAAAAAGGGAGGCAGGCAGGCCTAGCTGTGAGCTACAACTGCCAGTGATAGGGTCGGCATCCTCTAATGATTGAGAAAGAGCTGTGCACAGTCCCCAGGCCATCCTGCTCAAGGAAGACAAGCATTGGCATAGCCATAGGTCTCGCTTTGGGACCTTATAAGTATTTAGCTTATGTTGTTGCACCAATGATATTGTGCTGCATAACTAAATACTTATAAGGTCCCAAAAGCGAGACCTATTGGCTATGCCAATGCTTGTTACTGTTGCAATCTCTCTGTATGTGGCCTGGTTTCTGGCAATAGTAGCAGATGATCGGTGGTGTCCCTTGTCCTGGCTGTTGTGGAAACCTTTGTTGTCCCATCCCTCGCCCTCTTCCTGGTCCACCCGGGTTCCAGTTCATATTTGGTCTGTTATTGTAATAGGGCTGTGTGTTGGTGCTGTAAGCAGGTGGTGCTGGCATGTATTGTACCATTGGCTGTGGTTGCGGCTGGACATACTGTATGGCAGGTTGGGGTTGAGCTTGTATGTACTGTACTGCAGGTGGTGCTTGAACCTGCTGTGGGTCAGGTTGGGCGTTGCCTGCAAGAGCATTCATGGCAGCCTGGGGGAAGGATGTTACTGCTGTCATTTGAGTGACCGGTGCTGCAAGCATGACTGTGTCAACATTGTCTTTTTCTTATTAAGTTTCTGCTGTACCAACTTGGCAGCGGCATTCTCTATTGCCAGCTGTCTAATCTTCTCTTGTTCCTGTCTCTTTTTGCAGTAATGTATAATGTGGTCTTGTATTTCAGCCCATGGCTTGCATTCCATTGCTACAATGCCATCTAATTTTTCCTGCACTTCAGTGGGTAAACCTTTCTTTATTGTGTGATAAAATAATCTCCCATACCCTCCAGCTGCGTCCCATCGTTGCCCTAACTCCTGGTGCCATTTTTCTTTCATTCTGGAAAGATAGTTGGCAGGGTCTTCATTTGGTTGCATGGTCTGTGACAACAGAGCCCCAATATCGGGAACATCAGGGAATTTCCTGCGCAACTCAGTCCATGCTAGTGTTCTAATCTCATTAAAGGAAACACCATCATGTTTGGTGTTTGTTTTCGTAAGATTGGCATGGACACGTGTGAAGAGATCTTCTGCGTCTTCTCCCATGAGGGAGATCAGCATGCTTTTACATCTCCTATAGCTATGTTGTTACCTGTGGTGCAATTTTCAAAAGCTGCAATCCATTTTCCCGCACCCTCAGTGAGAGGTGGGAGTTGCTTTTGACATTTTCTTTGTCTAATGTAGACCATGGGATGTAGATGGGGGATCAGTGACATTTTTGTAGAGCAGTGGCATCTGGCGCATGACCCCAGGGCGTTGCGCTGTGGGTCCTGTATAGTCATGCTGGCGAGCATATTTTTGCCAGACTTTCAGGCTCTCCCTCATGTAGTCATAGTCCCAATCCTCATCTCCTAGTCCTTTGAGGATACATTCAACTGCTGTTGCCATGTACTGAGGTTCAAAAGAGCCTTCTCTTGGCCAAGGGAGCATTTGCGGCGCTAAGGGCTCTGACCAGCCTGCCAAGTCGTCTGAAAAGGGGTTAACTGCATAATCTGAACCTTCCCCTAATGTCACTATCTCAT
The DNA here is from genome assembly GCA_963921515.1 of Calotriton arnoldi. NCBI lineage: Eukaryota > Metazoa > Chordata > Amphibia > Caudata > Salamandridae > Calotriton > Calotriton arnoldi. Next base: position 1,823,984 of record CAWUFW010000724.1, read on the forward strand.
TGGGAGTGAGATCATTGCTTGTTTGTGGTGGACATGGTCTGCTGAGACTTATGTTGTGTCTATTTTTCATCCTGACGGTGCGCAAGGAAGCAGAGCCCGAGACGTCATATAGTATGTCGTCTGGGCGTCCATGTGTCCCCAAGACTTTAAGTTTCTGTGCTTCGGTGGTCCTGACCTTCCTTCTTACCACTCTGTCTTGTTCCTGTGGGAGTCCACAATATATTGGGATCTCACCAAACATTGGATTGTGGCCTTCTAGCACCAGTGGTTGTCTCTTTTCTGGCCCTACTGCCATTGGGGATTGGTGGGCTTGGTGTGTGTTGGTGTTTGTGTTATTCCAGAGGCGACAGCGTCACAGCGGTAGGGGTGCTCATTAAGGAGATATTGTCTATTCCCTTCCCCATTCCTACTGATAATTGTCTGTGGGTGGTGTTGCACGAGGCGGTGCAGCGTGGGTGAGGGTGGTGTTGGTGTGTTGACCTTTGACATCATGTCCGTAATGCTTTTGTTCATATTCTCTAATTTAAATGACAAGCGTCTCATTGTGTTTATCTGTGCTGCGTGGGAAGGTGATTGATGCGTGGGTGGCTGTTCCTCGTCAAGGTGCTGTGGTGAGCTACTCTCCAGGCTGGTGCTTTTGCTCAAATCTGCATTTTGCCTATAATTCTGGTATGGAGTGAGAAGACTTGTGAGGGGGGCATGCTGTTCCTCAGTCCTGCACAGCAACGGTGGGACGGGGAACTCAATGACCTGTCGCTGGTCTGTCATAAGGCCAGATCCTGGTACCTCACCAGAGGGTGCAGTAGCCATGAAAGGCATGCTAGTTTGTGGTGGGAGGTGCGAACTAGGGAACAGGTGTGTGCCGGTGTCAAGGAAGGGGTTAGTACCAGAAGCTTGTTGAGTGCCGATGTCACGGACGACAATGACAGGTGAGCGCAAGTGACGAGATGATACTTGAGAGACAGAGTCAGAGTCTTCCTCATCCTCTTCACCTGGGCGTGGGTGTGCAGTATTGACTGTTGGTGTAAATTTTTGTGATAGTTGTGCATCTATGAAGCCTGGGATACCCGATACTGCTGTCTCCCTTACTGTATCGTTGGGGAGAGGCATGGGTACGCTGCGCAGGTCTGTCAGGTTGGGGTATACATCACTGGGGGGCATGGGTGTGGGCGGTGGTCTGTCCACATGGTGGTACGGGTGACTGGGTGATGTGTGGGAAGTCTGGAATTCCTCAATCTGTGCAATGAGTAACTCTGGTGCGAGGTGTGATGAGGAAGAGGCATCATTGGGTAGTGGTTGGGAAACAGCAGCCGGAGAATCATTAGTGGTGACTGGTAGCTCCGGTTGTTCTTTGTGAGTGCGTTCGGTATACATACCGCTGAAGTGGTAAGGCGGTGGGGGCAGAGCATTGGGTATAGCTGGGTGTGTGGAGTCAGTGTGTTTGAGCCTTGTCTTTGAAAATGCGCCAGAGATCTAAAGTAGCCTTTCTCTTCTGTAACTTAGTGCCAGAGTACTTGGTGTCTAGAAAGGTGGTGGCATGCTCTAGTATGATTGGATCAAAGCTTCCCTCTGAGGGCCAAGGATGACTCATTTTGACCGTACGCTTGTGTAGCTCACGGCAGTGCTTTAGTATATGGTGCTCTTGGCCTCCGAATGTTTTTAAAACATGTTGGAGTGGAGTGGCCATGTTGGTGTGTCTAACACGGGGCGCTCTAGGCAAAGCCTGAACTACAGGAGCGCGTTTTCTCAGGTGCTAGGGACAATGTCTCTGATGAGTTCTTGCTCTACTGCCTGAATGACAATATCATACACCCCGTTCTGCAAGTCTCGCTCTTGTGCTAGAGTATAAAGAAGGAAGCGAAGCTGGCCGTCAAAGCAAGCTTCAGCAATATAACTTTGGAGAGGGTGCCTTGGCCATGTGCTAGATAATATGGCAGTGAGTAGCGCTCCAGGGGGATGTATGATAAAAAAGATGTGAAAGTGGGTAGACGTTTTGTACACTGTAGAGCTCACTATGCCATTCATGAGTGTTATTTTAAAGTACAATGCTTTGAGGGTGAATGTCGCTTGTTTGGAAAGGAATGTAATTAGGTGGCAGAAGAGTGTTCAGTGGCAGGAGAGTGTTCAGTGGCAGGAGAGTGTTCAGTGGCAGGAGAGTGTTCAGCGGCAGGAGAGTGTTCAGTGGCAGGAGTGGGGGGGATGGCGTCATTTATCAATTCCTCTCCTATGGCGCTACTGATAATGTGATATAATGCTTTTCTTAAGTCCAGTTCCTGTGGTCCGGTGTATATTCCGTCAGGGGAGAAGTCAGGGAATTAGAGCTGGTTACGAGAGAGACCAGCAATTACTTTGCTTTGTAGCGGGTTGCGTGGATAAGTTGTAACTAGTGTGGTAGGTATCTCCAAACCTGGCGCTATTAGGCGAATGCGTATGTAAATGCAATCCGATGTTTTATGAACAGAGGTACCTATAATCCTGTTCATGGGGACCAGTAATTGTTGGGGGACTGGAGTGTTCCCTAAAATGTCAGTGCTTGCAATGTTTTTGTTCTTTGGCTTTAGTGACAATGGGATGCGGAAGGTGCGGAAAGGACGGTGCTAGTGAAAGCGTTATCTGCTGTGCCTGGGTATAGTCAACCCCTAAAACTTGAAATATAGTGAGAAGGACAGTGATTGCTAAGGGTGTAACGTGACAAAAGGAGGATGGGTGCCCAGTAGAAAGACCCACAACGTTATTATTAACTAGATATACAAAAATAAGAGAAGCTGTACTGTCAGGAGACGGGGCACTCATTCCCTACAGTGACTGAAAATGCGGGGGTGGGCTTGACGGGGGAGGCACAATGAGGATGTCTGGTGCAGAGTCCTCTAGATCCACTGAATAGTCCTGCAGGAGTGCCACGAGGAATGGGGACTCGTTAGCAGGAGACAGTGGTTGATGGAGAGCAATAGTAAGTGCTGATGCTGATACCGTGGGGGAAGCAGGGGCGGTAAGGTTAGGGAGTGTTGCCTCTTCAGAGGATGCCGTGGACTGCGCAGAGTCAGTATTGGACTCGCCGTCTATGGCAACGATAGTGGGAGAATTAGCAAAAGAAACAGAAGACCCTAAAGAGGGTGGGGAGCGCGAAGATGAATTAGAGGAGTGGGCAGGCCACAGAAGATCCGGGCGGGTGGTGTCTGGTGGTGGTTGGGAAGAAGCGGTGCCTGGGGGAGGTAAGTCTATGAGAGACAAGAGTGAAAGGCGGAGTTCGGTAGTGGGTGTAAAGTCAACCTCTAAGATGTCCCAAGTAGTTGCAAGAACGTCGCTTTGATGGCGCGTGAGGGGGATAAAGCGATCAAGACTGGTGTGGTATACCGCCGTGGCAGTACCACGTACTGAATGAATAAGGAGATTAATAATTTGCGGGGGTCAGGGGACATAACGGGGGGTTGTTTAAGGGGACGGACAAGAGGAATGGAGATACACCTCCACCCCCTTGGCTACCAATTGGTGTGGACAAGTGGTAGGCAAAAAAGGTGTGAGAGATAGAAAAAAGAGGCACAATATATGTGCAAGGTGTACTGAAGAGAAATGCAACTACTTAGCGGGATTGCGGCTATATTTTAAAAGGAAGGCAATCCAGACAACAGCTACCTAGCGCAGTTGCCGCTAATTGGGATGAAAGGTGGGGGGCAACTGAGTCAACAATAATAACTAGCAGACTGCCACTCGGCTAAGTGAGTGTGGAGCTGGCAGTTCAGCAACAGATGTGGAGTGCGGGGAGAAAACTGTGGTGGGACAGCAGGGCTAATAAATGTTTAAGAAAACGAAGCACAAAAAACAGACACCATAGACAACAAATAAACAATAATTAAATAAATGAAATGCATTTAAAAAAATAATAATGAGAAAAATAACAATGTTTGGTGAGAGACCAGACTGAGAAGACAGAGAAAGGAGGGGCGAGGTGACTACAGTGAAGCTGCGATGCTTACTTCCTCGTTCTGCGAAGGCAGAGAGCAGAAGAAGGCGGGGGGTATGTCAGACTGGGCCACAGACTTCGAAGTGGTTAGTTCCTCTTGTTGGAGTGGCGCAGCTAATAAGGGAGAAAGGCGCCGTTGAGAGAGTGATATGAATTTAAGAGATAAAAAGAGAAAAGCACCCAAGCCATGTAAAACTGAATCAGAGAGGGACGAACTATAGAGAGCGAAGAACGAGTGTGTGAATACACATGAAAGAACCCTAACGAAAGAGGGGCGCAATGACGCCTGAAAAGAAATAGAATGGTGTTGCAGGGCGTGAAGGAGGAAAGAAAATGACAATGTATGAAGAAAGTGTGAGGAAAAAGAACACGAAGAGCAACTGAAAGAGAAGGAAGTGAAGGAGAGAAAGCACAAGAAAACAAAGTAATCAGTGAAAGACTACAGAAGATGAAACATAAAAGGTGAAAACTTAATAATACAAAATGTAAAGAAGAGTACAAAATGGTGGCAAGAACATACAAAATGGCGCCGGGACACACCACCCCAAAATGGCGCCAGGACACACCCTAATTAAAAAAAAATGCGACAACACTACAGACATGCGTGCCACTTGTGCACCGTGTCAAGAGCGCAACAGCCCACAGCTGTGCAATATAAACTGTTCGGTAAGAAAGAGCATTGAGAAAAATGTGCGTCAAATATTAAATGCGCGTCAAATAGTAAAACATGAGAAAGCTGCAAACGCATGTGTGCACCATGCCAGAATTCGGCCACGTACAACTGGCCAGGACTCAAACCTCAAGCATCAGTCGGCATGTCAAACTTTAAAAAGGCACATGTGGCAAAATATGTAAACATGAAAACCTGCAAACGCATGTGTGCACCATGCCATAATTCGACCAACCATGTACAAACAGGTGGTCAGGACTCAAACCTCAAGCATCACGGAGCATATCCAAGCGAGAAGACAAAGATAAGAACTGAAAAAGAAAACGACAATGAAAGTGAAAGCACAAAAAAATGCAAATAGAAAGAAACCACGACGGAATTAATGACAGCAGAGGGGACAGCACCAAAGAGCCTCGGGAAGATGTGACCAGCCACAAAGAGGACGTCGTGGCATGTCAGTCAACCACAGGTGGGCAAAGGAGCACACACAAGGGAGACCCCGGATGGCAAATGCAGGCCGACCCACCGCCCCACACACGCCACAACCTGAGGCAAATGCAAGGAAAAAGTAAAAATATCCCTGACTTACCCCGGTGGACGTGGGGAGAGGAGAGCCTGAGAGACAGCCAGACAGGTGTAACCCCAGCATGCGTCCCAAGACCGCACCGTAGGTGACCCGCCTAACGAGACCTGGATATTCGTGGTCGCCAGCTGACTGAGGGTAGTATTTTGGTGGCCACACCCTTCTGCTTACCGACTCCCGACTCCAGAGATCCTGACCCCTGTTCTGCTCGTTCACTTGGAAAGAAGAAACCACGATGTAAAATACAGTGACTTTTTATTTAAGCAGTTCAAAAGCATAGAAACAGTTCGATTAAAATGTTGCCCATGAACACATGAGCAGGATGAAAAATAAATGTATTGACAATGTTATAAATCAGTTGATCAAAAGAAGCAAATATATGTCTAAATATTATGCTATGAGTAGATGCCTAAAGAGCAACCCTGACTTTAAAAAGGATGGGTAGGCTAGCGCCTAGAAGCTAATCTCTTTTAAGAAAGCAACACCATTCAAGACTACGCAGTTTAAACTAAAATAAACGCAATGGCTTGGGTTAGAATGAGCTGAGTTAGATAGACTGACAAAGCCAAAAGGCTAATATTTAGTTGAGCTGACAAAGCCAAAAGGCAAAATAATCAGATAAGCTGATAAAGCCAATAGGCAAAATAATCAGATAAGCTGATAAAGCCAATAGGCAAAATAATCAGATAAGAGTATTACCACCTTGGAAGTTGAAGTTCTAGGCCCAGTCACACGGACGATCGATCGGGAACCCTCTATATGCAGTCATGCACTGATGCGCAGAGAGTTCAGAGCCGCACCCTGGGCGAAGCTCTTTTATATGGTTAAATGCAGAACTTACACCCACGTCTGACACGAGATCTGACGCAGGCCACTTAACCGCCCGCTTACAGTAACTGGAAAGTTTTATATAAAACCGAGAAGTGGTATCATGAGGAAACAGAGCTTTTAGCAGATGGTCAGTGTTCTTGACCGCAAAAAGTAAACAAAGGATAACTTTTACCGTAAAAAATGCTCAGAATTAATATTTAATATATTAATTCTTGGTCACGTTGCCGCCTTCTCAGTTTCAGTTAAGCAAGCGCGGAAAGTTTCATAACTAAAAATATCGCAAATCTTGCTTGTGACACAGCCAGATGTACCAACAGATTGTCACGTAGGTGGGGGCCACTCTTATTCTCGTAACTGTGGAAATTTACAAGAGGGGGCTGATGTTGTCTCTCGGTGGATGGAACAGATCTCTGCTAGCAGATCAGTGAGGCCTACGAGATCTGTTTTATTATTATTATAAAATGAGAGCAGGAGTCATTGGCTTTTTGGGCCTATACATTTGTATCTAGGAAGGCATGCTTGGTCCTATGTACGATATGGTTATCTATGGAGCTGGGCTTGGGCCTATGTGAGATGCACTCCCAGGATGAAGGAAAGTGGACAACTTAAGACATTCTATCTGAGCCTGCCTGGTAGGGCCTATCTTAGGGGTATCATGTTCAGTGGGCAGTGCAAAATCAAAAATGGGTTTCTTGTTATATGGTAAGATGGGGCCTTCGGGACCCTCCTTCAGTGGTGACCACAAAGGGTAGCACTTTAAACTGATAATGCTGGCCACTCACCACGAATCACAGGTATCTTCAATGCGCCGGGTGTATGGGTATGTGGAAGTGGGCATCCTTTAGATTGAGGGGGCCATGAAATCGTTTGCTGTAGTAGGGGAATGGCATCCTACAGTGTTACCATGTGGAAGTGCTCTGCCAGAATATACTTGCTGAGGGGCCCGAACTTGAGGAAGGGCCTGAGGGAACCGTCCTTTTTGGGGTTTAGAAAGTATAGTGAGTACTCCCCCTTGCCGCGATGTTGTAGCAGCACTGACTCTAAGGCTCCCTTGTCGAGTAGTGCGTGCATCTCTTCCTGGAGCAGATTGTGATGTTCAGGGGACAGTCTGGGTTTGCGGAGAGGGTGGGGTCAGGGGAATCTTTGGTGGTGTTTGCACAAGTTCTAACCAGTACCCCTCTCGTACGATGTCAAGAACCTACTGGCCAGAGGTGATTTCTGCCCAATGGTGCGGAAACCTCTGCAATCTTCCCCCAACAGATGTTGTTTGGTCGAGGGGAAGGGCAAGAGCACAACTGTTTTGGAAAGGCAGCCCCTCTGGAGGCTGTTCCCTTTCCCCTGCTATTATTTCCCTTATAGCCTCCCCTGTAGGAACCTTGTGAGGGAATCTGCTGCTGTTACCTGGGGAAGGTGGTAGAAGTCGCCAGGGTGGCAGTTTTTGCTGCACCATGAAATTGGGAGCTGCATCAGGAGCTGATGTTTGAAGGGCCCCCATGGCTTTAGCCATCTCTGTGTCATTTTTGATCTTTTCTAGCATTTCCCTAACATGGGGCCCGAAGAGATGCTCCCCACCAAAGGGCACATTTAGGAGGTGGTGTTGTACCTCCGTCTTAAAGCCAGAAATGCGTAGCCATGTATGGAAGCAGCAAAGGACACAGCTTTTAGCAGCTGCGTCAGCAGCATCTAGGGCGTAACAGATGTTGGCATTGGAAATGATCTTCACTTCCGCCACCAACTACTGCCCCCTCCTAAATATTGTTCAGGGAGATGTTGGATAAGGCCCTCTATCTGATCCCAATGAGCCCAGTCATACCGGGAGAGAAGCCCTATATGGTGGCAGATTGTGCCGCAACACGTTTGCAACCAGCATCTATCCTCTTCCTTTCCCGGTCCAGAGGAGGGGCATCTCCTATGTCCTTTGAGTTCGCCTGTTTCCTAGACGTATGGACAACCAAAGAAATGGGGGGTAATTGGCCCCTAATGTAGGGTTAGTCAGAGAGCGAAGCCTTGAACTTTTTGTCCACATGAGGCGTGACTACTCTCGCCGTCACAGGCTCTTTGAAGATGTCCTCAGCAGACTTAAGCATGCCCTTTAGCATAGGAAGGTACTGGAGGGGCTGCTGTGTTGAGAAAAGTGTCTCCTTGAGGAAATCCTTTTCCTTGTGCTGGATATGGAGCTCCACCTTTTGAAAGGTGGCTGCCCTGTGTTAGACCTTGTGTCATTGTCTGGGGCTGAGGGATTTGCAGGGTTTAGGTTGGGGTCAGTTTCAGCTGAGTGCTCCACATCGTAGTCATCCCGGGGGTCAGGGACCTGGGGAATCATGGAGCAGGTCATAGGAAGAGCCCGTGCTCTGAGTCCACGCTTCCCGGCGAGAACGCCTCTTCGATCTCAACATCAGAGACGCCCGGCTGCTGGAGATCATCCTCTTCCCCATCCCCGAAAACATCCAGAGTATCTTCTTCCTCCTGGCGATGCGACATGGAAGCCGAAGCGATGCGACACGCCAGCAGATTCCGAAGCATCTTTTTTTGCGCAATGCACAGGAGTCCTTTCGATGTTCAGGGAACAAACCGAGGTTACAAACTTCATGAAGGTCTGTCCTTGGGTAGTTTGCATGGCAAGGAGGGCAGACTTGAAATTAAGTCCTTTCCCTCACATGGACATTCTCGAATATCGAAGTGGCGGTAGGCTGGAGGGGCTGAGCCCTGAGCGGTAAAGACTGTTGACTGTGGGACCGAAGCGAAGAGATAAGCGACAGTGGAGACTGAAAAAATTGAAGAGTCAACCGACAAGGAACGGTTCCAAGGGCCCAGCGAGAACACCACGCAGTGTTGAACCGGAGTTCACTGAGACACATCTTTTTATTTCAACAGTTTGTTTCTTTGGGAAACCCTTGAGGGATCTCCACAAATGACATCTTGCCGAATTCAGAATTTTGTCTACATTTTTCAGAAATCTATAGCTGTCCTGGATCACCCATGGATTTCACACCGCAAACTGGAAGTAGGCTGAAAGCACAAAAATCTGGAAAACTTGGCTACCTCTTTGAAAAATGGCAGAACTGTGGTAAAAAGAAACGTAGGTTTCTTGCTTCAGCTATACATGTACCTGAAAACTAGGAGGATAATGACTTAAACTAAACAAACCTTTCATTCATGACATTTCTAGGGGGGAAAAAACAGGCACTTTTTTTGCAGAGTACTTTTTTCCTATTTTTCCCATAAAACCCTTAATGAAGCTATATTTTGGCTATTTTCTCGGTCCCCTTCAGGGGAATCTACAAACTCTGGGTACCTTTAGAATCCCCAGGATATTGGGAGAAAAAGAAAGAAAGAACACAAATTTGGCATGGATACTTCATGTGGAAAAAATGTTGTAGAGGCCTAAGCGCGAACTACCCCAAATAGCCCAAAAACGGTGTAGCCTTCTAGGAGGAAAAGGCTTAGTAGCAAAAGGGTTAACACTGTTAACAGTGACTATACCAACAAGGTCCAACGGCAACTATGCACCTTTGATTTGGTGAAAGCTAAGCAACAGGCCCTCCAATTACAGTACATGCTCCTCTTCCCGGCGAAGCTTAAAGTTTTGTTTTAGGGAAAGTCGTTCTTCCAGACGCCTGAAGAGGCATTGGCATGGATTGGGGAGCGCCCCAGGCTGACGGGGCAGGGGTTCAAAGGACTGGCTTGAGATCCCACAGCAGTGACGGCGCACAGCCAAAGGTGAAGCAGCTGATCCAGGGGAGAGACAGCCCAGTGTGGCAGGGGAACTCTGTGGCACAGTGAGGTGGCTGAAAGGCGGCAGGAGGCCTCCTCGGTCTTGGAGGGTGCTAGATCTGGGATGACCAAGAGGATCAGGAGGGGTGACACAGGAGAAGGTATCCCCCGTGGTTCCTCTGGGGAGGACCAGAGGACTGGGTCTGACATCCTGCACCCCATTGCTGCTGCGATTGCCAACTTGGAACGCAAACCCTAGTGTAATCCGTTGGACACAACTGCTTAATGTTTGAACGCAGGGGCACCATAACTGGGTTCAGTATTTGCATTAGGGCCGGAGAGTGCTGGGATAGTTCACTTCACACCCTCCAACACTTGCCCGGTGATCTGAACAGAACTTTCTCCTACACAGTACTCCGGACCACAATGCACAGTGGCGGTAGGCTCAGGCTGCATCTGAACATTTCTGGGGGTTTAAGTTTTTGGGAAAGGGTGGTGGGCTACAGACCTCTCATTCTCGCCTGTTGAATAGTTTTAGTTCAGGTACGTGGGTTCACACTCGTAGGGGGCCTTGTGGAGAAGGGTGAGGGGAGGGTTGGAGAGTGAGTTTGGGGTTCCTAGTTTTAGTCATTCATAAAGGGGAAGTGGGTGTAGACGTCTCGGCCGATATATGGTCCTGGACAGGGACACTTGGCCACATTGAGAACTTTTCTGGGGACATAGCACAATGTCAAACAGTACACACCACAGTGCTATCAATTATGTCGTGGAATGTCAATGGGCTGGGTAATAAAGTGAAAAGAGGCTTGGTAGCTCAATATATCAAATGGCAGCAGCCAGCTGTTATCCTCTTCCAGGAATTCCACATCCAGGGGACACATTCTCGATTCCTGGGGAGGATAGGCATACATCATATTGGCACACGCAAGCTATACCACCAACTCCAAGGGCGTGATCATCTTGATTAAAAAGAACCTGACCTTTAGGCTGATGAAGCAGTGGATAGACCCCTATGGAAGATTTGTGGGAGTCCTGGGGTTTTGGGGCAGGAACGATGTCACCCTGCTCAGTGTGTATGCTCCTCCGAGACTGCAATCCTTCACCTTGACGAAGCTTACTGAGATTCTGCTGGAGGCGACTTCCTCGCTCCTTGTAGTGGGGGTGACTTAAAAGACATTATGGTGGTGGATTTAGACAGATCAGAGGGGTAGAGGCCTGCCCCACAGGGTACCTCTCTTTCCCACTTTGAAGCTATGATGGGTCTCCTGGACTTGCGGCGGCGCAAGCACCCCAATAATAGAAGATACTCGTATTTTTCCGAGCCCAGAGGGTCTTTTCCAAATGGGATTGTATATTTGCCCCGGCGGGGGAGGTGGGCACCATTCACGAGGCAGAATACCCAGCTATGGGACTCTCTGATAACTCCCTTCTCTTGGTTAAGCAGGGGTGAGGGTAGAGGGACAGGGTGGAAACGTAGTGCCTGGGACTTGCGGGACAAGAGGTCGCTGTAGTGCTTCATGTAGACACCAAACTTTATTTCAAGGAGAACGAGGGCTCGGTTACCTCCAGAGTGGTGTTGTGGGAAGAGTATGAGACAGTCCTCTGTGATAGAGCACAGAATGCGGTGGAAGCCCTGGAATTCCTTGAACTAAAGCTCCTTGAGCTGGAGTGTGTCCCCGGGTCGGTTGCAAACCCCTCCATGTTTAGGTAGTTGGAAATCCTGGGAACTGAATACCGGGTCTCAGCACAGGAGCAGATGCTCACCTCATTATATCGGTTGTTTGAATTGGTGACAAGGCAGGAAAACTCTTGGCACGGCTGGGCAGGAGCGAAATGGATGCCAGATGGGTGCAGAAGATTGTGGGTCTGGAAGGGGAGACCTACGACTCCAACAGGCACATCGTGGAAGAATTCGCCCAGTATTACCAGTCATTTTATAGGGCCAGTCTGTAATGATGAATTTCTTATTGCCCAATATCTGACCACCCCAGTGTTAGATGGCGAGGCGCAAGATGCCATTGAGGCTGACAACAGATTGCTTGTTGTCTAGCCCGCTATAACAAGGCTGAGGTCCCTGGGGCCTGATGGGATCCAAGCAGAATTCTAAAATTGCTACGCTAGGGTTGCTGGGGCTCCATTTGTTGAACATGTTTGAGGAGGATGGGGAGCATGGAATACTCCCACTGGATTTCCGACATGCCACCATTGTAGTGATCCCTAAAGAGGGCAAACCAAAGGAATATTGTGAATCATGCGCCCAATCTCACTACTTAATATAGAAGTCAAGATTATGGCTATGATACTGGCCACGCAGCTTCTGCGGGGCATTACGCTCCTGAAGCACAGGGATCAGTCATGCTTTATGCCTGGCAGGTCAACTCGGTAAAACCTCAGACGAACGCACAACAGGCTGAATGAGGTTAGGGACAGATCAGCTCCACACATCTTCCTCGCGCTGGACGCGGAGAAGGCGTTCAACGCTGTACACTGGCCTTTCTTCGAACAAACATTGTTGAGGTTTGGTCCCAAATACCGGAAGTGGGTAGCAGTGCTTTATGAGGCCCCGGTTGCTGCAGGGAAGGTAAATGGGATGTGGTCGTCGTACCTCCCCATTGGCAGAGGGACCTGGCAAGATATCACATCTCCACTCTTATTTGCCCTCACCATAGAGTCCTTGACATGCGTAATCTGAGATCATTCAGGGGTTCATAGATTTAAAATATCTGAGGCAGAGGAGGCTGAGGAAAAAATGTCACTCTATAGGGATAACATCCTCCTTTATATAAAACATCCAATCATGACTGTCCTGGTGATCTTTCAATTGTTTGAGGAGTATGGGGTCCACTCCAGATACAGGATTAATTGGGACAAGTTGGTGGTCTATTTCCCCCGGAGGCAGTTGGACACAGCCCTGCTCTCACACAACTTTGCAATTGCAGAGAATGGCTTTAAATCTTTCTGACGCCAGATAGGGAGCTCTGCCTCCGTAGGAATTTAGGGAGGGTGGCAAAAAGCTTTCAAGATGATGTGGAAAGATGAAGAGGGCTACCCCTCACCTCGTTGGGGCGTGCAGTCATCTTTAAGAGGATCTCGCTCCCTAAGCTGTTACACATCCTACAGAACACTTAATAGCGGATGCCTCAGGAGGTGTTTACTAGGCTGGAGGAGGACGTGAGGTCTCTGTTGTGGAATGGGGGAACACCCTAGAATTGCCCTAAAAACTTTGCAACGTAAATCTTATAATGGTTTGACCACTCCAGCTTTAGACTGGAATTGGTGCAATGGGGGACATGGACGTATATGCACTACTTCTATGGGGGTAAGCTGTTACAGCGACTAATCCCGGCCACACAGGTGGCCATAGCGGCATGGGCCACGGCCACAAAATGTCTGGAATGGCCCAGCAAACATACACGAGAAACACTCTTGTGGGAGGGTGCCTGGCTCACCAAGGCGGGGAAGCTGCAGGGGTTCGGGTCCTGGATCCTGATTGATATCTTCAAGGTGGGGGACTAGCTGGAAAATGGGGATCTTATGCTATTTCCCTCGTTGCAATGTGAATATGGTATGCATGTCAACCAGTTCCTGAGATATACACAGATTCAGCACGCTTGGAGTGCGGAGGGGCTATCAGGGGAGGGCAACTCGAAATATGCGCCACTAGAAGGGCGGCTTTTCCTAAAGGAACTGGGGAAATATGTGATTTCTCTCATCTACAAGACATTGAAGAATAATATGCCAGACACTGGGCAGGATGCGAGAGAGGTGGGAGCACGACATGGGAGACATGGAGGATGTAGACTGGGAGGCAGCCTTGAGGCACCTGAGGTAGGTAGCGATAAAGGCATGACTACGACTGATCCAATTTAAGGTTTTGCACAGGGTCTATTAAGACAGACTGAGATTACATGGTATTGGAAGGGCAATATCACCGACCTGCTTAAGGTGTGAGGGTGAGGATGGGACTTTCCTACACATATTCTCTGGGCTGTCCACCAATCCATGAGTGTTGGGCGCTGATTATTGAGGATCTTGGTAACATCCTGGGGAGACTATCCTACCCAAGCCAAAGTTTATTGTTATGGAAATTGCTAATGATGTGGATCTCCATCGAGCCAAATTACGTTTTTTGTGGACTAGGTCTGGTAGTGGCTAAGAGGGATATAGCCAGGTACTGGAGGGAGAGTGAAACCCCAACAGTGCACAAGTGGAGACGGGGTATGGACATCTCCGTGGTGGCAGAAAATGTACCTATGCCCCCCAAAATTCCAGAAGGCATGGGGCGGTTGGCTCAAATACTACTCCCTGGGGTCTCTGGGGGAAGAGGCCGAATAGCTCTCTTTTATATCGGATCCCAAAGCCGGCTGACACCAAGGGTGTAGATCTGACAACTGTTTGTTTTGTAGAATTCAGCTATTGTCTCTTTTTCTTTCTTTTTTGGGGAAGAGCATCGGCTACCTGATGTCTGGGAGAAGGGAATTTGCTTTTCCTGGGGTTGTCCTTATGCGGGCGCTTGTTTGGTGCCCTATATGATGTTTACTTTTGTTTACACTGAAAAAATAAATATATTTATTTAAAAAACACTGTTAACTGCTGTTTAATGTGACCAGGGATTCAGAGTTTGATGATCGGGAATGACTCAAGCATATGAATATACGAAAGATCCAGCACTGGAGAATCCAAAATTACGCCACTGAAAATAATTACACCCCATTTACGGTAAAAATTCACAGCAAATGCACAGGAACAGGCCACGAGTGGCTGTTTGCATTGCTTTTGTTATTCCACACTATTCTTTTTTTAGAGCAAAATTAGTCCTCGCATCAAAAACTGATGCGAGGATACATTTCATGCTAAACTATAGCGAGATACGGCAGATTTGCATAATTTTGCAGAAATTGTGCACAATTACAAGAATGCAAATCTAGATAAAATGGAGATCAGGTTACATAATTTTATAACTACTGGCCTCAGTGTTGAGACAGTTAAACTATCTTCTTAAAATATTCGACTTTATAAACTTAAAGTACAACATAACTTCATAATCATCTTTCCAAAACTTTTCATTACTATAAAAAATAAACTTTAAAAGCTTACCTGTTTTGTTAAACAAAAATCCGAATTTTTCTTCATGTTAACACTTAGGGGTCGATTCCGATTCGTGCCGGAAAAAATACCGACCGACTCGGTACGGGATAATAGTCCGACCGACACACACCGGCGTTGCCCGACCTGGGAAGTACGATGAAATGCATGGGAATCACGACCGACTCGTACGGAACTCAAGGCGAACGACAGACCCGGCCGGAAACAAGCTATCCGGCCGGGAAACCACGCGAATCGAACCGACCGACACGCATCAGATAATAATCCGAACGAAATGTACCCGCGAACTCCGACTCGCACAGTATGATGCAATGGGTGCAAATTCAGACAGATTCGTACGGAGCCCAAGCCGTACGACTGACACGCATACCAAACCCAGCCGAACAAACACAATACTCCGCGACCGACGCGTACGCCGCATATGAAACTGAGCTGAAACACAGCGGGAACGACTCGGAGAGGCGAGCACGAGACAACTGCAACGTCCTACTCGGTCATAAGAACGACTCCTACATGCACAATAATCACAAATGAAAAAATACAAAAAAAAGGGCCAAACAAGCAATGACAAAGCCAATAAATACAGGGGGTGAAAAAAATGGAACAAGGACACACCCCCAACTCCACCTACATAAAGCCCACAAATCCCTACCATGATCCTTTGCAAATCCCACTGACCTGCCAGCACAGAACACCATCACACAGCAAACACAGACACACACACAGCTCATCCAACACAAAAGCCACACACCATTAGCACCTCAACAAATAGCACCCTCACACACACACAGCAAAACCTACACACACACACCCTCTCTTGCACACACACACATCAATCACCACCACCACCACCCATCACCATGCCCCTAAAGAAGAATCCAAAGTTCCTAGATAGTGAATTGGAAGTCATGGTAGACGAGATCCTGAGGGTAGAGCCACAGTTGTTTGGCACATTGGTCCAACAGACCCCCATGGCGCAGAAAACCAAGATGTGGGCGAGGTTCGTCGACAGGGTGAACGCACAATCACCATGTTTGCGCACAAAGGAAGACATCCAGAACAGGTGGTATGATGTGCGCAGGAGGGTCAGAGACCTACTCAAGAAGGATTACCTCCTGAGCCAGCACACCGGCAGTGGCCCTCCTGCAAAACCAGTATACCTCAGGCCCTGGGAGGAGAAGGTGCAGGCCATCCTACCACCAGTGAGCGTATATGGACTAACAGACATCCCATAGCCTGGTGAGTACACAACTAATATACACAATATTGTGTGCCAATACACACACATCACTGTCAAGGGGACAGTCAAACCATCCACCCCTAGCAAATCAACAGCAACCAAAAGATAATCATCCCAAGATGTGTATGTCAGTTAGATAAACACAATACATGCCATCTCATAGTGATATGTAACTGTGTCATGACATGTACAAACCTAACAACAAATCGAGCAAGGCAGTGGCACAAATATAACCAACAAACACTGCCTGATATTTTGCCACCACTAGAACACCACCTCACAGGGAAGCTCACTTAAAGGAAGGAATTCTGTGTATGCTGGTGAAGTTAGTGTAGCCAATAGCATGATGGGAGTTGTAGTCACAGATACTGCTCACCCTCACAATTGGCCCATCAACACCACTCTGAACCATGCTCACATCACAGGGAGTGGATAAGGACTGACAAGATGGCTGACACTGGCTACTGCTGTGGGGAGCACAAGGCCCTGATGGGAACTGTGCACCAACAAACAGCACAACACCACTGCCTGACATCCTGAAAGCCAACTTGCACTCTCTGCAATGCAAGCACGTTGCATGGTGGGATATCTGGCTAGCTGGGAAGGAGGACTCACAGCACTGACCATAGTTACAAGCAGCTCACCTCACACACCCCTCAACACAAACTCCACATAACCCACCTGGGAGAATGCAATGCCTCACATACCAAATGAAGATCCCACAAAGAACCACCACCCTGGGTAATGCTGTGTGAAGCACAGGGACACACCTGGGACTTGTAGCCAAACAAACGCAAGGACAACACTGTCAGCCTTCCTGTCAGCACAGGCACACTACCCCACAGGAAGCAGAGTCCAAAGGAATTAAGTACGGGCATGCTGGGAAGGGGGTGTAGGCAATAGCATGATGGGAGTTGGAGTCACAGATACTGCTCACCCTCACAATTGGCCCATCAACACCACTCTGAACCATGCTCACATCACAGGGAGTGGATAAGGACTGACAAGATGGCTGACACTGGCTACTGCTGTGGGGAGCACAAGGCCCTGATGGGAACTGTGCACCAACAAACAGCACAACACCACTGCCTGACATCCTGAAAGCCAACTTGCACTCTCTGCAATGCAAGCACGTTGCATGGTGGGATATCTGGCTAGCTGGGAAGGAGGACTCACAGCACTGACCATAGTTACAAGCAGCTCACCTCACACACCCCTCAACACAAACTCCACATAACCCACCTGGGAGAATGCAATGCCTCACATACCAAATGAAGATCCCACAAAGAACCACCACCCTGGGTAATGCTGTGTGAAGCACAGGAACACACCTGGGACTTGTAGCCAAACAAACGCAAGGACAACACTGTCAGCCTTCCTGTCAGCACAGGCACACTACCCCACAGGGAAGCAGAGTCCAAAGGAAGGAAGTACGGGCATGCTGGGAAGGGGGGTGTAGGCAATAGCATGATGGGAGTTGGAGTCACAGATACTGCTCACCCTCACAATTGGCCCATCTACACCACTCTGAACCATGCTCACCACTCTGAACCATGCTCACATCACAGGGAGTGGATAAGGACTGACAAGATGGCTGACACTGGCTACTGCTGTGGGGAACACAAGGCCCTGCTGGGAACTGTGCAACAACAAACAGCACAACACCACTGAATGACATCCTGAGAGTCAACCTGAACCCACTGCAAGGGTGGCATGCTTCATGGTGGGATAACTGGGCCAGGTGGAGAAGGATGGCCGGATGTCCACCAAATACAACCAATGCTGGCCATGCACACACCTGAACATTCATATTGAAATGCCCCAGGTATGCATGACAATGTGCTACACCAATATCAACCTCTTACTGTGACAACTTAGGACAATGCAATGTACAGGCCCGCATCCAGAGGTACAGTCACAACTGTCAGGTGTGTGAACCATTGATGTCTGTAGAAACATTACATACAATGTGTGTCTCTTTCAAATACAGGTGACGATGATGGGGACACAGCAGCAGGCGAGGAGGAGTCCCTGTCCCAGGCTCCGGGGGACACAGAGCTCACTGGTGTGGAACAGCCTCTGCCCTCCTCGGATGGCGAAGACCTACCTGGCACCTCCGGTGTGAGTCATCATGCAGCACCAGCTGGACCAACATCTGCACCCACCCCTCCAACAACTGCCAACATACAGACCACCCCGCCGACACGGACAGACCAAGGACCACCGCTGACAACAGCACAGGGCCCCAGGCCCACCGTGGAGCAACGGATGACAACACCACTAACAACCCCCAAGTGGGCCTTGGGTCACCTGTGCGTGCCACCGCAGGTCCTGCACGTGTCGCCAGGGGTGGTGGGAGGGGTGGTAGACATAGGTCGCTGCTTGCAGAGGGGTCTGGACTGCATGATGACCCACAACTGGCACGCATCGCTGATGCGTACCAGGATAGCACCGGAGAGGTCAGACAGGTAGTGGGGATCCTCAAGGACATACAACAGCAGCAGGCTGCCCATCATGCCCGCTTGGACTCCCACATGGCCCGTGTGGAGACACACATGGCCCGTGTGGAGACACACATGTCGGGCATGGAGTCCAAGTGGGACACATTGCAAGAACTCACAGCGGTGCATAGGGACATATTGACATGCCTCCGCCAGATTAGCACCAACATGGCCACACCTCCCTGTGTGCCCACAACATCTGGTGCTGCAACAACTCACACCGCCACAGAGAGGGAGGAGGACTCTGGCGGAGAGTCCCCTGCACTGCCGCAGCCTGCACGTGAGGGTCCCCCCAAAGAAGAGGGGTCGTCCGAGGAAGGAAAACTGAGAGGTTGATGGCCACGTACATCCCCAGGAAGCCAACACCTGTTCCGGAAATTCTCCTTTGTGTGCAAACGTTTCACCCTGTCGAATGCAACACTACTTTCCCACATGACATGGGGAGTTCAAGTTGGACTAATGGATCATATGACTGTGGACTTCACTCAGGACATTTCTGCTACCAAGACTTCCAACTCATCTGGGAACTTTGGATCACAATCCCAATGTACAGCACCCACCATCCTGTGCACTATACACACACACATTTCTGTAAATAAAATCACTAGTACACCATACTTGCCACTGTTGTTATTCAAATGTGGATACTGTTATGGTGATGATGTTCTGCCAAATTACACTGTGTATGCTAACTGCTACAGCAAGTACAACACCGTTGTGTGAGTCATGGTGACGTGACACATATGAGGGAGACACACCACTAGGGCTACACAACACAGACACCAGGGCCATCGGACTCATCGCCCACAGTGATGTTGCCTGGAAATACAGTGGAATGCACAGACACCACACCTATTCAGAGTCTGTGTCAACTAGCCCACAGGTGCAGTAAGCAAATGTCAGTCAGATGTGTGACCACAGACAACGCACATCCCAAAGTGAAGCACAGGTTTATTACACATTAGCAACATGTTGTTTCCACTACAAATGCAAGGTTTACCCACGTGGCAGTGGCCACACAGTCAACAAGTGCAGAAGATATGAAGTCCAGGGGTGTGTGGCACATCACTTGTAGGAAACTACTGCTGCCACCCTGAAAGCTGAATCATGGTGTCGGGGGATCCAAGTTGACCAAAGTACACAGTAAGCACCCTGTGAAGGACAGACATGACACACAGTTAAAATCACTGTAGAACAGGACAGTACTGCAATACTCATGCCCAATACATGTCACAAGACAACTACACAAAACCAAGTTAGCATGTCAGAACTGTTGGGGAGTTCAGACTACCTGGAAGGACACATTGCTGCACGCATCCAGTCAAGTAGCACATGGCCACACTCAAACAGCACCAGAGCACCACCCACACATATCATGCAAACTCACGTCATTCACATTACATCTCCCTGGATACTCACATTCAGCTGAAGAAGTTGGTGATGAGCTGTGTGCGGACATCACCACCATCATCATCATCATCACTGGCATCGTGGTCCAGGCCAGGATCCTCCACAGGTGGCGGACGTTGGTCATCGTCATCCAGGATGAGAGGCAACTCCTTCCGCACTGCCAGGTTGTGTAGCATGCAGCAGACGATGACAATCTTGTACACCTTTGCTGGGGCATATGGGAGGGCCCCTCCTGTCTTGTCCAGGCAGCGGAAGCGGCTCTTCAGGAGACCAAAGGTCCGCTCTATCACTCTCCTGGTCCGACCATGTGCCTCATTGTAGCGCATCTGGGCTGGTGTCACAGGGTTCCTGAGGGGTGTCAGCAACCACGGCATGTTGGGGTATCCGGAGTCACCTACGGACAGACAAGTGCACATCAGCTGATTTGGAAAAGTGGGTGGAATACTACAGATCAGAACACACACAATGGTACAAAGTCAGTACACACCGACAAGCCAGGCACGCTGGTTCTGCATCTGTGCCATCATCCTCGGGATGCGACTACTCCTCATCACGTAGGCATCGTGTGCTGAACCAGGGAAACGGGCGCACACATGTGTGATGCTCATATCTGCTAAACATACCACCAGAGCATTGATCGAATGGTAATGTTTACGGTTCCGGTATGCCTGCTCATGTGCCGGTATCAAAGCCACATGTGTCCCATCAATGGAGCCAATGACATGTGGCATCCTCCCCAGGGCATAGAAGTCACTCTTGACGTCAGTGAGTTGTTGACGTGTTGGGAAATAGATGTACTGGTTCAGGCATCTCAACATTGCCTCCAAAACATCGCGTAGTACACGGCTGAACATAGTTTGTGACATCCCACCGGCAGTCGCAACAGTGTGTTGAAAGGTACCGGTGGCAAAGAAGTGTAGAGCTGCCATTACCTTCACCTTGGGGGTCAGCGCCGTAGGGTACGTCCGGCCAGGTTGCAAATGTGGTGCCAAGCGCACTGCCAAATCCTCAATCAGCTGCCTGGTGAAGCGGTACCGTCGGATGCTGTCACGTTCCACCATCGTTGCCAGGTCAGGGAATGGTCTATGGACAGCTGGAGCCCTGCAGTGCATAGGTTGAAGGAAGAAAGATTGTCAGTCACCCCACATATGTGCCATTCACCATACTCAATTTCACATGATACATCATTACGTGACACAAGTACTTGATGTGTGTGCCGTTCTGTCGGACATAACTCGCACCTACATGGCCATCATCTAACTTCTCAGTACAACATGTGTGCACAACAGGTACCAGGTTGTGCTATGGGAAAACCATTAGGCTGTGTCACAGTACCCATTTACTGCTGTCACGTTCCACACACACACCACAGTGACATGTCTGGACAGATGCGCCACAGGCATCACAGATCATTGACAGGTAGATTCCCAGTGACCCTGTCTTCCCACATGGACACTGGCATGACATGGCGTATCATGTACACGTCAGAAAAACAAACATGACTCCCACAGGTAGTGGCCCTTGTCGCATCCGCAGGACAGACATGGACGCCAGTGACGCACAACATCAAAGTCCATGCACAAACAACGTTGATGTGGAGACTGTCTCCCATCGTGCACATGGAATCAGTGACATCGGAAACACAACATGCACACAGACTGTGGAGGGACATCACTATTGTGGCAATGGGTCATCCTGTGACGTACATTCCTTCCCACATGGGACTCTGGGGGTATGTGACATGTCATACACATACACAACCTGGAAATGTGACCATGCCACATGCTCCAAAATGAACTGTTGCACATCACAGTGGTCATGTGCACAACACACCAAGGACCCTGTCCCCATGAACACATGCACAGCCTGGGTGTGGCTGCCCACAAGTGCCACCACAGAAACCACATGTTAACCCCCATACACAGAGAAGGAAATGCAGCCTTACATGCCTCAGGAAACACTGTGGACTGTGTGTGGTGTTGTAGGTGTGCCCCTGGGTCTCTGGCAGGTATATGTGGCTGGCATACGCTCACCAGTGACAAGCATGGTGACATATGCGACTGACCTGTACAGGTATCGCGTTAGTACAGCAATGGACCGATCGGTGTGCCCGGCCGGCCCATTGCATATGATGTGTGCGGGTACGCGTTGTATCCCGAAATACGCGTTGTACAGCAATGGACCGATCGGTGTGCCCGGCCGGCCCATTGCATATGATGTGTGCGGTGCACGCGTTGTATCCCGAAATCACGCGTTGTACAGCAATGGACCGATCGGTGTGCCCGGCCGGCCCATTGCATATGATGTGTGCGGGTACGCGTTGTATCCCGGAATACGCGTTGTACAGCAATGGACCGATCGGTGTGCCCGGCCGGCCCATTGCATCTGTTGTGAGCGGGTACGCGTTGTACAGCAATGGACCAATCAGTGTGCCCGGCCGGCCCATTGCATGTGATGTGTGCGGGTACGCGTTGTATCCCGAAATACGCGTTGTACAGCAATGGACCGATCGGTGTGCCCGGCCGGCCCATTGCATCTGTTGTGAGCGGGTACGCGTTGTACAGCAATGGACCGATCGGTGTTCCCGGCTGGCCCATTGCATATGATGTGTGCAGGTACGCGTTGTATCCCGAAATACGCGTTGTACAGCAATGGACCGAACGGTGCGCACACATTGGCTGGGGCCTGGCATGGCAACGGACGCGTTTTCGAAGCTCCAACGAGTCTGATGCAGTGAATTCAGTTGGCCAGCCACAACAATGTTGCAAAATCATGGGTGTCATGAAGTTGAAGATTTGAAGGATGCTGTGGGCGTGTATTAGTGCTGCTATTCCATGGATTGGTCAGATTCAGAAGATGCAAACGACTTGGACCTATCACCTTGGACACATGGGACAGTATCTGCCTCTGCAGCACACACATAATGCTGGCTGTTCCCCTGAGAGCTCACTTGCCTGCACTACATGCTCCAGGACGACATATGCCACCAACACTGCTGCTGTTTATGCATCCTCTGGCTCCTGCAATGGCACGTACTGTGGAGAGAGCCCCAGCCTTCAGCCTTGAGGAGAACCAGGCCCTGCTGGACAGCCTCCTTCCACAGTACAGCAAGCTGTATGGGAAACCAGGGGAGCAGGTGAGTGTGCTGTCCACTGCCTCACTAATTGTGCATGTTGTCTGACTAGCAGGACTTTCAGTGTGCACACCACTGGCTAGCATGCCCACTGGGTAGTTGTCACACCCCAAAGTGTGTAGTTACATGCACTGAACTGGTACAGTGCAGTAACAGTGCATTCCAACTAGGTTTACTTCCCATGCAATGATACCATGTAGTGACTGCTGGCAAACTGTTCATAGCCATTGTTGCACTGCCTGTGTACATCATATGCCCCTGTGATTGAGACATGTATATCCAACTGTGTGATGCACGTATATGTTGCATGTGTAGTAATGGCCTTTTCACTTTGTCATCCTCACAGGTTGATGCCCACCAGAAGCAGGAAATCTGGCTGACCATCGCCCGGAAAGTAAGATCCGTGGGGGTCTACAGGCGCAGGATCCGCAACTGCCAGAAGAGGTGGCAGGACCTTCGTGGCTGGACCCGGAGGATCGCAAGGGTCCAGCTGAAGCTGTCGCCTCCTCGCAGGAGGGGCGGACACCGGACCCTGACCCCCACATGCTCCGGATCCTGGCGGTGGTCTTCCCTGACCTGGATGGGCAGCTGAAGGCCAGACAGCAGCAAGGAGGGGTGAGTCCATGACTGCACTGTGCACTTTGTCTGACATGCTATGTGCCCTCCTCTGGCCTGGTTAAACTTCCACAGTACATCAGTCATGTGGTCCAGGACCCATGTCCCTCATTTGTGACATGCCCACTTCTCCTCTGATACGCATATGGGTGGCCCTTATAGTCAGGAAATTGTGTCATTTGGGGACTGTGTCATTGCATTTAGCTTTGCTCAAGGTGGGGGACAGCATTTGTTCCCGTGACTATGTTGTGCGATTCATGGGTGGGTCAATTGCTTACACAATGCCTAAGTTCTGACATGTCAGGGGTGGGGGAATCGTATCGCCCGACGCCCGAACCAAGTAGATTTTAATAATGGGCAAGAAGATTTATTGTCTATTTTGTCCGACGGACAAGTAGACATCAAATCACTAAAAATATATGAGCTGTGTGGCACTCTGGGGCTCACAGCCAATTAGAAATGCTGCCAGAAAGCCTTTGGAGGCCTTTGACTGGCTGGAAGCCCATGACTGGGCTCTATGTAGCTAGTGATTGGCTGCGGGAATCTTCAGCTAAACGTCAGTGTTCCAGCGCGGATTCCACACTGGTGCAGGCCACCTGCTCTTGGAACACAGCTGCCGAACGTTCAAGGGCAGGCCCCGAGGCAGTAAACACCTTTTCCGCTGCCAGGTCCCAGCGCTGTGGGCCGAGTCACGGCCTGGTGGTCTCTCTGCTGATGATTGCTGCGTGGCTCGATCTCCCTGTCCAGTGGGATCTGTCCAAGGCAGGCCACTCATCTTTGGTGCGCTGCTGCGCACTTCCTGAAATCGGGAGCGGCAAGTCGGCGTCTCTGACACACTGTATGTATCCCCAGCAGGTGAGTCAGTCTGATAATGGGTTTTGCGGCGGTCGGAGCCTTAAGAAAAGTATGTTAACTGTAATTCTGCATGCACTGGTCTGGATTCAGTGATCGTGGGGGCAATGTCAAATGTGTGGCATGTTAACAATTTACAATAAGGCGGGAACCTCTCCTATCGTAATGTAACAATGGAATCAGTGCAGCGTTGATAGTGAGTGAAAACACGATGAAAGGAAGTTTACTATAGAAAGACATTGACCTTTACTTTGTCTCTGCTTTTATGGACGAGGTCGCATTTGGAGGCACGGAGCAAACAATAATACTTTAAACACCTGGAAAGCTTACAGAAAATGCAGCCTTGCAAGATGTGTGCGCTGTTAATAGAAACATTTTTTTAAATTGCATCGTTTTCCTGGTGTTAAACAAATCAAGCTAAAGTTGAAAAAAGGAAACGCCACTTATGCAGCAGGCAGAAAGTATCTTCGTAATCCAGGCAAAGCTATGTGTGCAGCGTATTTCACACCGGTCACTGAGAAGTTGTCCACTCTTGGCGTCTGAAACGTCGCAATGTCCACATTTTTGCCCAAGTTGAGGTCTCCTTTACCAATACCCTCCGCCACAGTCTTTATTGCCTTTTCCTTATTCCGTTACCTCCCCCTTCGCTTCATGGCTTCAGGCTTAATCAGTGCCCACACTTTATCTTTTAATCTTGCCACTGCGGCAGAGAAAAAGCCTCACGTCCGTGCCAATTTTTATAGGCTTAATCCTGTCAAGAAACTGGTTATTCTCCACATTTTGGGTTCATTCCTGTTAGCCTGTACCTTTTATTTGGTTGCATTTCTCGTCTCCTGTACCTACTGTAAACCGCCCCCACCATGCATAGTGCTCTGGCAGTTTGTGCTAAATAAACAGAGCCACTATAATGAAACGGCAGGGAAGATCTAAATTATGCGGCAGGGAAGGAATAAATTATGCGGCAGGGTTGACTAGATTATATAGCGACAAAAATAAGAATTATGTAGCATAATGCAGCACATTTTGTTGATAGTATTACTTTATTATTTTGAAATCTGTACACGTTAACACTGTCTGTATAAATGTTTTGCCTCATTACTTTCAGATTAAGACCTAAATACAGCAATAGCAATGTAAAAGAGACCAGTCACTACTTGTGATGGGCTTTTCAGTGTGTGGCAGGACATGTTACCCCCTTTTAGTAACGTTTGTTTTGTTTGAGCTAGCATTTACATTTTTTGTTAAAATATGCAGTTTAGGCAGCATGTGTTGGATTATATGGCAAATTATGTGGAAAATGCCTCAGCTGTAGAATCTCATAATTAGAGTGGCTCTGTATATAAATCAGGTATATACACAGGACCTGCCATCAGTGGGGGACCATCTTTCATGTGCAACGATATAAAATGGCAAAAATTGCAGAAGCGAGCTCAATATAAAGCAGAAAATATCAAAATACAAAATTGTAGGTCTCACAATCACGTTTTATTGACAACGGGGTGAAAATATACAATGTTCCCACTTCAGAATTTTATGCAACTGCTGTAGTGTTGCATTTTTATTGCACAGTTACGCCAGCAGTAAAAACGAGGCCCATAACAGATCCAAGGAAAAGTGACTCTTCCGCCTGTGTGAATATTCGTCCTATGTAGACATAAAGGTTTGTTTTTCTTTCCCTACATGATTTGCCAATGGGTGTTTTTCCTGTGTTCCTGGCTTTGTGCCTTCTTTATGCATGTGACCATTTTCAAATATCCAAGCATCATCCCTTAGACCCTCAGGATGCTCAGCTTCTGAAATAAAGAAACTGATGGCACAAGTAGTTGCTGCAACGTTAAAACCGTATCTTTGACCAGGCTTCCCAATACTTGTATGTCCGCATCCGGCAAAAGAATTATAAGGACTTCCCGGAAGATAAGGGTGGTCAATGATGTGCTGGGGACATTGGAAGGAGAGAGACAAGTGGCAGAGAACTTGGATTTTAAAGAAAAAGTGAGTACTTTACAAATCTCAGTGAGACAAACTTGCACATCTATTGCTGATCTGCACCTCTTCATGTTAGGAAGCTTAATCTGCTGGTGCCATTACTAACCAGTACTGTGCACAAGAGAACCCTCTACTGCCAGTGCTGCATATGCTCCTTGTGTGGTAGAAGAATGTGGAGATGTAGCAGTAAGTGCACAATAATATAATCACACCTCACCTGCCCAGGAGTGTAAAAGGAGAGATTGATTTAACTGCCCATTACTGCCTCGGGTATTTGTACTTGTGGATACTGCCTCAGTCAACCAAACACCTCTGCTATGTGATTTTTGCTGCCCCATGAACAGTTCATAAGCTCCGCCGAGAAGTGGTTATCCCCATCCACACGTTTATCAGAGCATGATCACATGGGAGTATTTTTAAACTGGACAGCTATGAGTTGGCCCTAGGATGGAGAACACCCTTCTGCTCTACAGGTTCATATTCCGACACAGTTTATGCCAAATACGCTTCAAGAAATATAGTCAATTACCAGTCTGCACTCTGCCTTTACGTACTATTTCTCTAAATTTGAAAATTTGTCACATGCATACTGGTTAATAATTGGGTGCAGTGCACACGGACACATCTGCACACATGCTGTACATCCAGCCAGGTCAACAGTTTCATTTAAGGGTGTATGACCATGCACTGCATAATTGGACTTGCATTTGAAGTATATATTGCACAGTATGTTGCACTGATTGCCGTGCTTGGTGATTTATGGAATAGGTGGGGCAAGCAGATATCTTCCCAGGACAAGTAGATTTCTATAACATTTTGTCCACTGGCCAAGTAGATTTTTGAAAAATTTCCACACCCCTGCATGTAATCTGGGTGTAACTTTGATATGTGGTCCGCTTGCTGCTCTGACTCACCACATGTCCCTGGGGAATTTGGCACACACCCATGCTGCTGGTGGGAACAATGTTTGGGCCTCAGCAGTATGTGTATCCAGTGTGTCACACATGCTTAGCCACCTGCCTACTGTCCAGGACTCATCCCTCTTACAGGTGGAGCTGGACAGTCATGCCTACTCCAGGGCATACAATACACTCTGTACTCCCACTCCCGTGTATCATCTGGCATGTTGTGATCAGTGAAATATACCCTCAGGTGTCTGCCTCTGTCTCATTGTGCTGTGTCTTCGTTGTCAGGACTACTGGTATGTTTATCGGTTAGGGCTCAGCATGCCATCTGAGATGTGACCATGATAGACGATACTTCTGTGACTTATAGGTGTCTGATCACTTGACTGTGCACACAGGTGTTTGCGACTGTGACTTTCAGGCAGCTGTATTTTCATTCACAGCACACTGTGAGGTGCTCATGTTCAGAGAGTTGTGTTTCATGTCCCCCATATGTCCAGTTGGTATGACGTGGACAAATAGTAGTACAGATGATGTGGTATTTGGGGGATGGACATGTGCACTTGTCAGTCACATAACTTCCATTCCCCATGCCCTCGGATTGTGACACAGTGCAGACTGTTGTTGGCTGGCTGCCATGGCCATGTGACTTGAGACAGTAATGTATGACTTTGCACGCATTCCTGTGTCATGGCATTAAACTTCCTGAGACTGATCCTGCAGGGGAGTGACATGTGCAACATGCACCCCATTGTGGCATTGACTATCCGGACATGGGTGCATCATGGTGTCTGGTGCTGGTATGCATCACATGCATTTCTATTTAGACTCTGGCCATCCCTTTATCCGGACACCTGCACTGACTCAGTGGCAAGAGATGTGATGTGTGCATGTTCACGTACTTCACCGTGTTCCCTGCAATGTCCAACAACTGTGTAGGTGGTGCATGTGTCCACACTGGGGTCTTACCATCAGACAGGCACCAGACAGATGGGTGCAAGGGCAGGAGGGGTGTGAGTCCCATGGTTGACCATCAGACTGACAACTGGCTTCCCGAATCTGTGTGAGGACTTTAGGCAATGTTCAACTAAGGATGCCAGGGCTTGCTCTGTAATATGCTGTACTTACTGTGGTGTGTGCGGTCAGTGCAGGTGACTGATGTTTGTCTGTTTCCCTAATTGTTTGCAGATACATCCACGGCCACAGGAGGGGACAGCTCCACGGACCAGGAGGAGCAGCGGAGCCAGACTGGGTCAGCATCGGACGAGTGGTCAGAGGGACCCAGTGGCACGGAGGGCGAGGGAGCCACACCGAGGAGTCCTCAGCACCATCCACCTCAGCTGAGGACCACAGCAGCTCGGAGGATGACTCCCTTGTGGAGGCGGGTCTCAGCAGCCACCAAAGGCCAGCTAGTCTGTCTGGCCCCGCCACCACCACCACCACCACCACCGCCCTCCCATTGGCTCCCATTCCTGAGGTCCGTGGAGGCTCCCGTGCTCGGGAGCGTGTCTCCTTCATGCCAGGCACCGCACCCCCTGCCCCTGTGTCCCCTGCTGCCCTGAGTGAGGAGTCTGTGTACCTCCTTCGGCAGCCCCATGTAGGGCAGACAGCAATGCTGAGTGTCCTCCATGCACACACCACTCTGTTGATACAGCTGGTGTCGTTCATGGAGGGCATCTCGACGGGTATGTCTGCCCTACAGAGGAGCAATAAGGCCATGGACTCCTCCAACAGTCCCTCACCCCTCCCACCTCTGCCCCATCCACACTTCCTGCCCCCCTACCTGTCCAAAGCACATGCACACCTGCACAGTCACCCAAACACACAGACACGAGCAGCACAGACACACCCAAGAGAAAGGCAAGACGTGCACACAAGCATCCTCAGGGGACTGATACCACAGACACAGGGGATGGGGAACACACACACACACAGGCATCCACATTCACTCCGCAGTCCTCCAAATCCTCTCCCTCCAAGACCCCTTCCCTTGCCTCACCTGCTACCCCACCTACACAGCAGATCTTCCTGTGTGACCTCGGCCTCTTCCCCTCCAATCCTGCTGATCCAGCATACCGGGGGAAGAGGAAGTCCACCCACACAGAGGGAGTGCCCCTCGCCCCCGGACACCCTCCCCCAGGCGCAGGCAGACACAGGACCCCATTCGGAAGTCCCCCGGACCAGGAAGAGCAAGACCCCACCACCACGCAGCTCCACCGCCCAGTCTCTCTCCTCCATCCCCCAGGCCACCACTGCACAGGTTCCCCCGCCACACCCTGCCCCAGGTTCCCCCACACACTGATACCGCATCCCCAGACTGCTTAGGCCCTCCCCCTGCCACTTGCTCTTCCACCCCCAACCCAGACGCTCTGCCTGTTAGTGGCACTGTTGTGGAGACCGGGTCCCCCCTCTGTCCTGCCCACCTCATCTGCCCACCCTTCCACTCCCTTGGAGTCATGCACTGCAGTGGAGTCCACAACCACCACGTCTGACTCGGGCACTGCAGTGGGTACCCAGTCCACTACATCAGTCCAGCCCACTGCAGTGGTTGCAGCACCCACACCAACTGACTTGTGTACCACAGTTGTGCCGGCCCCCCCTGAGTCAGACACCTCCACTGCAGTTGCCGGTGGCACTCCTGCACCCACCACCCCTTCACTGCCTCACTCTGCCATCCCCTGATCCTGTCCCTGCGGTGCCTGGCCTGCCCCTTGTATGCCCCTCCAAGGGGATGTCCCCTAACCGTACCAGTGCAGGCAAGCAATGTGTGACCAGTTGTCACTTCTCACCCCGTTGGGACTGTGATTTTGGACTGGCCATTGGCCTTAGTTTCTTTTGGACTTCCGTGTTTACCCTGACATTTGCTGAATAAAGCCTCTTTTTGTTTACTTGTGGGTTTTCTTTTGATGTACATGATGTGGATGAGTAGCATCCTGCATTTGCAGTTGTAATAGTGTTCAGATCAGGAAAATGAAGTGTTGCAGTGATGGACTCCATGTGGTCCATGGGATATGTGTCCTGTTGTAGTCTGGATCTATGGCATCCTTTGCTACAGTCTGAGGGTGTAATGTTCAGCATTTGACACAGGGATGTCCATTTTGCATTTGTAAATGAACATCTTTGTCTTACACTGATGCACATCTGGTGGGCTTACCACTGTTCAATGTTCCGATTTCCCTGACTGTGTGCCCAGCTCCACTGGACATGCAGTTTTGCACATCAATGTCGAAGGACTCATCTGTGTATACAGTGCAACTTGCTTGACACGTGTTTTGTGTGTGTGCAGATGACTGACGTGACACTCCCGTACCCAGGCTGATGTGAGCAGAGCCTTCTGTGTGTTGTGGTTGTTGACTCACTGACGGAGTGTTCTGCTGACATGTTTGGGTCGTGCACAGACAAGGTTTGGCACAGCGGACCTTCCACAGGAGTGGAGTGCCCTCATGGCAGTGTGTAATCCGGTGACATTGCGTGGGCCTGTGTTGTGTGTTGTGTAAGCATGTCTGTGCGTGT
Source organism: Calotriton arnoldi (assembly GCA_963921515.1). Classification (NCBI taxonomy): domain Eukaryota; kingdom Metazoa; phylum Chordata; class Amphibia; order Caudata; family Salamandridae; genus Calotriton; species Calotriton arnoldi. The sequence continues at coordinate 1,855,004 of CAWUFW010000724.1, forward strand.
TCCCTTCCCTTTTCCTACACAGGCTGTGTCCCTAGGGATGTACCTGTTTGTGATGCTTGCTGAGTTGTTCTGTGTTCATCCAGCATCTTGGACCTGGTTTCTCCGTGATGTGGGTGCATGGCAAACTAATGTTCATGAGGTTGTCGTACCAGGTTGTCTTTGTTGTCAGGGCTGGGGATGTGGGCAAACGCAGATGGGACACATTCAGGATTCCCCTTGGCACTTGTTGTTTACACGAGTCATGTGATTTACAGTTTGTGTTAGCTTTCAGTGATTGTGACACGTTGTGTGTGTGACTGCTGCCACTCCTCAGGGTCAGAGCTGCAATGTTGGAAGTTGTGTACATGTGTTCTTCGTGTGTCACCTTGGCTTCTTCGTTGGTGTGTGACTATGGCCAGGATCCCATTGATTGTGGTGGATTTCACATCATGCCCATGTACGGCATACTGTGCTGTGTGTCAGACATTGACGAGTCTTGTTGACTGGCCATGTGTGATGGGTTTCTGCACCTTAGTTCCCACCACCACCCCTGGTATTGTCATGGGTGCATGTCCAATGTCACCAGTCCATGTGAGCTTCACTGCTGCACATTGGTGGAGATCAGGGTGTGTGGTGTTGAGTGTGTGCAAAAGTGAGTTGTTGCACGGCTAGACCCCTACCTCCATATTGGCCTTGGCTGGCAGGCCGTGCTGATTGATTGGAGCTTGTGTAGGTGTGATGGTAGTTAGTTGCTCAGGACACATGGCTGTGGTTCACAGTGTGAACGACATCTAACTTTGTCATCACAGTGGGATTATCATGCAGGCTAGTGTCAGCACAATGTGGGGTCCCTGGGGGTAGTGCTGTGGTGGGTCTGTCTCTTGCTGTGTTAGTTGCTGTTCCTACAAGCTTGTGTGACATGTGTAATTTGTGCTCCCTCTCATCTAACAATGCCTGATTGCCCACGTAGGGGTATCCGATCCATGAGTAACTTTTGTATGGCACTGTATACACATCTGTGTGGTTGGAATTCAGGCCTCATGTGTTGTGTGGTTGCCTGGGGACACTGGCACACCCCCCCATCACCTGTTGTGTTTGATATGCAGTGTGAGTCTGCCTGTTTGTGTTTGTGCCTTTGCACCACTGCATTGGCATATCTTGAGTGTGCCATTGGCTGTATGTTGTTTGGTGGCTTTCCCCTGCTGTCCCTGGGACTCCTAGGTCATCAGTCAGCACAATAATCATGGTTTGTATGTCCCATTGCTGCCATGGTATGGTATTTGTTCACCTGACATCTACAGCCTCCACAGGATATCTACATTTGTGTGTCCATTGGTGCAGATATGTGGGTCAGCATTATGATGGTCACTTCTGTCATTGTGTTATTTGTGAATGTTGACAATGTGGGCCCCCATGGGTGATGTTTGTATGCACATGGCCAAAACGATGTTTCAGTGACACTGCACTGTTTGCCTCACCCAATCTATGTTGCTATGGGACACAAGCACTACTATGCCACTGATGTGTTTGTTGTTGTGTGACCAGGATTCATCCATGCAGTTTGGCTTTGGCAGCTTTTACCATGACTACACTTCCCTTTTGGTCACTGTGGTGATGGGGCTTTAGGCCCCATTGCCACACTGTTCAAAATGTGCAACAGCTATGGACACCACACTTCCCTTTGGTCACTGTGGTGATGGGGCTTGAGGCCCCATTGCCACACTGTTCAAAATGTGCATCAGCTACGGACACCACACTTCCTTTTGTTCACTGTGGTGATGGGGCTTTAGGCCCCATTGCCACACTGTTCAAAATGTGCATCAGCTATGCACACCACACTTCCCTTTGGTCACTGTGGTGATGGGGTGTTCGAGCCCATTGCCACAGTGGCCATGGTCGGCTTGCATTGTGGAGACCACACACATTTATGTGTGACACATGTGCTAGGGGGTCACATTGTATGTTCAATGTCATGTTCAGTGTTGTAGGCATTTGACACAGACTACACACACTTGTCATGGTGTTGGGGGATGTAATCTTCTGTCATTCCTTATGTGGGAGTATGCTAGTTGTGTCATGCATTACCCGTCCTATGAGTAGGAGTGGTGTTAGTGGTAGGCATCCATCCCCCCATGAGTGGGGATGGTAGTAGTGACAGGCATCCAGGCCCCCTGAGTAGGGGTGGTGGTAGTGGTAGGCATCCAGCCCCCTGAGTAGGAGTGGTGTTAGTGGTAGGCATCCAGCCCCTATGAGTGGGGATGGTAGTAGTGACAGGCATCCAGGCCCCCTGAGTAGGGGTGGTGGTAGTGGTGGGCATCCATCCCCCATGAGTGGGGATGGTAGTAGTGGTAGGCATCCATCCCCCATGAGTGGGGATGGTAGTAGTGACAGGCATCCAGGCCCCTGAGTAGGGGTGGTGGTAGTGGTAGGCATCCAGCCCCCCTGAGTAGTGATGGTGGTAGTGGTAGGCATCCATACCCCTAAGGGTGGGATGGTAGTAGTGGCAGGCATCCAGGCCCCTGAGTAGGGGTGGTGGTAGTGGTAGGCATCCAGCCCCCTGAGTAGGGGTGGTGGTAGTGGTAGGCATCCATCCCCCCATGAGTGGGGATGGTAGTAGTGGTGAGCATCCATCCCCCATGAGTGGGGATGGTAGTAGTGACAGGCATCCAGGCCCCCCTGAGTAGGGGTGGTGGTAGTGGTGGGCATCCATCCCCCCATGAGTAGGGGTGGTGGTAGTGGTAGGCATCCATCCCCCCATGAGTGGGGATGATAGTAGTGGTAGGCATCCAGCCCCCTATGAGTGGGGATGGTAGTAGTGACAGGCATCCAGGCCCCCTGAGTAGGGGTGGTGGTAGTGGTGGGCAACCATCCCCCATGAGTGTGGATGGTAGTAGTGGTAGGCATCCAGTCCCCTGAGTAGTGATGGTGGTAGTGGTAGGCATCCATACCCCTAAGGGTGGGGATGGTAGTAGTGGCAGGCATCCAGGCCCCCTGAGTAGGGGTGGTGGTAGTGGTAGGCATCCATACCCCTAAGGGTGGGGATGGTAGTAGTGGCAGGCATCCAGGCCCCCCTGAGTGGTGATGATGGTAGTGGTAGGCATCCATACCCCTAAGGCTGGGGATGGTAGTAGTGGCAGGCATCCATACCCCTAAGGGTGGGGATGCTAGTAGTGGCAGGCATCCAGGCCCCCCTGAGTAGTGATGGTGGTAGTGGTAGGCATCCATACCCCTAAGGGTGGGGATGGTAGTAGTGGCAGGCATCCAGGCCCCCCTGAATAGGGGTGGTGGTAGTGGTAGGCATCCATGCCCCCCTGAGTAGTGATGGTGGTAGGCATCCATCCCCCTAAGGGTGGGGATGGTAGTAGTGGCAGGCATCCAGGCCCCTCTGAGTAGGGGTGGTGGTAGGGTGGTGTTGGTGGTAGGCATCCATCCCCCTATGGGTGTGTATGGCATTGGTGTTGGCCATCCCACCCCTATGGTTCTGCTGTTGCTAGTGTACGTTATTTGTGCATCCCTATGTGTGTGTGACATATTTCGGGTACGTGTAGTTTGTTTGTATTGTTGGTGTTTGACTTACCGTCTGCGCCGTACGCGTCCGTGCCGGTCCCGGTAATAGATGTAGAGTATAGGTAGGACCTGCGCAATGGGATTCATGCTAGGGATCGTCTCGTTCGGGTTTCTCGTGTCTTCGAGTCGTACTCGTAGCAGGCTTGTTCATCTCGTAGCCGTGGATCGTCTTGCTGCGCGAAACGGAGCTTATGTACGGCTCGCCCGGATGCTCAAACGTGCCGGAGGTAGCGACGGGTTCGGCGCGTACGGATTGCGCATCGTACTAGTCCGGCCGGAAGGTGCTGTGTATTTGCTTCCGTGCGGCTCGATTCGGCGCTCACGGATCAGGCTCGGGCGGGGAACAGGAGCTGGATTGGGTGAGTACGGCTCGCTCGGAAAATGAGTTGTTATACGCATCGTACTTGTTCGTCCGGACGAGTGTACGAATCGGTCGGGGAACACGCATTCGGCTGGTATTTTTTCCGGACGAATACTGTTAGGTGCCCTACCGGCCGAGATCGGAATCGACCCCCAAGTCGCTCCTTTTGAAGGGTTTGTCGCTATATAAATTTGAAATTCAATTAAAAAACACAAAAGAAATATGAATTTGAAATACAATAATTTATAACAAAAAAAAGAGAAAAGACACAAAGGTTGAGAAATGAAAGGGGATAAGAAATGGCAGAACGTAGGGGAAAGAGCTAGACAACTGAAACTGAAAATATAGGAAAAAAGAGAAGTCAGCAAAAAGGAAATGAGTGAATATTGAAAGAATATACGAGAAACAAGCTAGTTTTGTATGTTTACATTTAAAGTGTAATCCATAGTTCAGTGGGTAAATACACTAAGGGGCATATTCTCAAGGAGCTATCGCCGAGTTAACGGCACTTTATCGCAGTCAAAGTCGAGATAAATGTATCGCAACATTCACAAGCTGGTGCTAACAGCCTATAACACCAGTTTACCTGCGAAAGCATCCTCAAAAAACATCGCCACAGATGACCCCTGCAACTATCGCTAATGAGATGCAAAGTAGGCGTTCCCGAGCAAAAACCCGCAACAACACCACACCTCAACATTCTCAACGACCAGCGATAAAACCACAAAACGGGCGATAAGGCGCGTTAGCAGCAGAAAACTAACACCTGCCCTGACCTGGTGCAAAGTCGGAGCACAGCCTGCACCACAAGATGGAGCCCAGCCCAGAGCCACACCTGAAGGGCAACAGATGCCATGGAGCCACTGAACATGCGTGCCGGACACCCAAGAGGGCTACAACACCACCGCCACCACCCCAGGACCACCCCCCCCCACCATGGGCACCCCCACCTCCCCGGACCAAGACACAGCACATCAACTGCACGGAAACATGACCACAAGCACCCGCCTGATGTCGCACAATTGCAACAATCAACATACATGTGCGCACTGAGATCCTGATTCATACATACACCATTGAAAGACCAAACAAAATGTCACATTCAAATACGTCACCAAACAACTATCCTGAGGAGTCATGGCGGGGGCATCCCTGGACAAACTGTGACTCACAGCCTGCAAGACAATACCCAAGATAAGAAGGTGTGTCAGGCACCCATCAAAGGACAGGGAGAGAGAGAAAGAGAGAGAGAGAGAAAGAAACAGACAGAACGAGGGAGACTGAACAAGGAGCGCAAGGCCAATCGGGCCCTTGGCTCATGCAAACATGCCAACAGCTGCGTGTGTCTCGAACTCTGCGCACCACAAATCACAGGCCTGGCATCAAAGTCAGCGCAAACTCCACATCACAATTAAGACATGCAAGCAGTAATCAGACGAAAATCAGGAATGAAAGCACCTTTGTCTCAACACACAAGGCCCAAGGCCAACCAAACCCCCGACCTTGGTCCTGAATGCGACTGGCACACCCTGCGTGTGAGATACCATACCAGCCTCCAACGACTCCCACACCACGAACTGCGCTAATGAAACACCAACGTGCCTACACCCCACACACACTTGTCCCTGCACGACCGACACCTGCAAGGGATGCCCTTGACACATTGTCAAGAACTACCCATATGTACAAACGTTGCACACACATACGACTCATTGCCCAGAGCTGTGGCATATCGTCCACCGAACACCCGCCGGTCAGACGAGTGCCAGTGCCACGAGACCAACAAACGCAATGGCCTGCATTACCGGGCACATGCACAACCCCTGTCACGTGGAACTGTACCGTGCCCGAATGCTGCATCTGTTGGGATCCCTGCCAATGGCAGTGTTGCGAATTAGTTTCCGTCTTGCCTACGTCACCTGCGTCCAGCCCTGGTTCCACTGTCGATCATGCACATTCGAGTGGCCCATGGACGTCTGCCTATCCAACGCAACCGTAGCTGAATTGGATTATGACCTGACAGTGCGCCCCTGTTGGCCCACCAACAGGAGTGTCACCTGGATAGCCGTGCATGGGATGCACTGATCCTTGGCGTATGTGCTGGCAGTTGCGCATGGGAGAATGCACAACTCCTCGTGTGCAGTGACCACATCCAGGCGCTCCCCTATTGGGCTGTGTTGCGGATTGGGGAAACGGCGTGGACCGAGCACATCTGCCCGGACCAGTTAATGGATTGGCTCACCCTGGTGTTCCTTGAACCCGACAACGACGTACTATTGGAATACATTGCCCATGAAGCTGCGCTGGCATTCATGTACGAGTAACTTCATCCCTGCAGCCACATCGGATTGTCACCGACAGCACTGCTCCCAACACCTTGTAGCATCGTGGGGAATGTACCCACATCCCACCACAACAGAGGACATGTCTGCCTTCGTCTGGACTCTGTATGCATGTGCGTGGAACTACACGTGTGTACACACACCTGTGCAAGGTGATGCAGTTCCATGGTTGGAGCAGCACAGCGTCGTCTGGCAACGTTACCAAGTCGGACACACTGCTGGGGGGAGAGTACACACATGGCAATGTAGCACGACGTGAACTTGTCGGACCCTTTCACCTGATCACTGTCAGCAGAGCAGACAGTCGGCGCAGTCGGGTGGCAGAGCACTATGCAGACCCCATGGGCTGTAAGTCGTGCCCCCTCACACGGGGCAATGGGCATACGCCAAACAACACATGACTCGTCCAGCAAGGCAAGGTGGGCTGAGACCGTTGCCATCCGTGATGATTGGGGTTCATTTTTCCACCCCCATTTCCTGCACCTCGACATGTACCCATGCTGTGTGTAAGTGTCTTAAGCATGTTCCTGCCTGTTGTGTCCGTTGCCTTGTCCGTACTGACACGCACATGCCAATAAAGTCTACGCAACACCACTGGTGTCTAACTGTGATGAGTGTTGATTATATTGACCACTCGTGTGCCACAATGAGCATCGTCCCTACACATGGAGGAACTGACTGACGCATGTACAATGGGGGTGGGTCCCTTCTGACAGCTCCACCTCTGTGAGCCCGACATTGTTTTGGGAGAGTTGCTGGTAGACCTGTGCTCTTACGTGTCTTCAGCAATGTGAGTATGGTGTCCAACCTCTGACCATGTTGAGCAATGTTATGAATCATTACAGAATGTGTCCACACAGATGTGTGTGAGTAGGTATGCGACGTGACGTTCTGTGGTCACATGTGATGTAGGACACCACTTCTGGCCTGCTACCGATTTGGTCATTCCTACACACAGCCCTATTCAAGACATGGACCTGTGCCTACGTTGGGGGTTGTGAGTTTGTTGCTAATGTGCAATGGGGACACAGCCAGTACCCACCTTCACAGTCATCCAATTGGCCATGTGTCTCGGGGATGAACATGCGCATTGATGTCATTTACCAGGGTGTACCTTCTTGTGCAATCATTGTCCCTACATCCAGCCATACTTCCATACGTGAGTGAACATAGTCATGACACATCTGCATGATTTCGAATGTTTTATTCACATTCTGGCGAATGACGGAGAGGAGCTGTACATGGCCATCCAAGCCCACATAACATGGAAGCCCAGTGGTGGGCCAACCAGAGTCCTTTGGGCATTGAAAATTGATTTGGAAGAGGGAGTGCAGTCCGCAGCAGGATTGCTGTGTAATTGTCAAGCAGTGGAGATATGGCAGTCCGTGTCGGGGTCCGGATGAATGTCGCAGAGTGTTCCGGGGTTCAGTGGAAGGGGTTGTCCCAGGGCATGATGCATGGGGCAGAGCCAGGCAGGGCAAGCCATATGGAGGTGATGGATGCTACTGCCTCCTTCCTCACACAGTAGTTACCATCCACATCTTACTCCTCTGATACTTCTGTGTCAGGTGTGTCCGGTGTGTGTGGCGGTGTAATGGCTGCATCACTGTGTGCCACTGACACATCAGGGTGCGAAGGCGATGGGGCTGCATCACTGTGTGCCACTGACACATCAGGGGTCGGAGATGTGTGTGTTGAGGTTCCTGCAGCAGTCATCTGGTACAGGCTCAGTGGCAGCAGTGGCAAGATGAGGATCTGCAAGGCATGGAAGATCAGAGCTACATCTCGCTGGTGTTCAGCAGTGGCAGCCATACTTCCAGCCTGCATTGGATCCATGGTCTCCATTGTCCTCCGCATCTGTGCCAACTCTGTGCTGTCATCGCTGGAGCCTGTCTGCCTAGACCGTTCTTGTATACGAGTAATGGAACCAGCGATGTCAGCCAAGGATTGTTGGTGGGCATGGTGCGGACAGTGGGTATCCGTTAGGGACTGTAGGTGCTCCCTGATGGGACTCAGGCATCCACGTATGGCATCGAGTTTGGCTGCCATGAGGTCGAAACCCAGCCGCAGCTGATCTGCCATCTTCTCCTGGCACCCTAACACACGGCGTTTGAAATCAATGTGTTGGTCGTGGGGGTCCTGGGAGGCAGCCGTGGTGGTGTGTGCTTCCTGCTGTGTGGTCTGTGCAGGGTGTGGGTTCACCGCGATGCAGCTGGGCTGCCCTGCTCCTGGAGGTGGGGTGAGGAGGCTGTCCACGAGCCGTTGGAGTGTGTCTGGGCAAATGGGCAGGGTGTCCTCTTCATCATCACTGAAGAGATGTGTGGTCTGCTTTGCAGGAGGTGTTGGTTGTCCCTCTGCAATGTAAGGGGAGATGCAGGTTAACAGTGTTTTCCATGTATGTTGACGTATTGTGGATGTTTACATTCAGACTGCATGACGGTGTACATTGTGACTGTTTTGGTGTAGCTGGCTATTTGATGGGAGTCAGCGGACATTTCGACTACATGACGGATGTGTGGTTGTACTCGTACATTATCATCTCAAAGTGTCATGCATTGCCAGATGTGATTGGCCAGTTTCTACGCACGAGAGGCACCAGTTGTGTCCTCTGTCCTGTGGTGTAGGGGTTGCACTCTGTCCCACATTGTCGTCAATGTTGATGTACTGTGATTGCTATGTGTCTGTGCTGCATTGTTGGCGATTCGCCCCTGCAGCTCTGCATTGGCGGACCCTTATCCCTTTGAGTCGGTGTGCATTTGACTTGTGTGCTTTTCGGGGCTGGGATGTTTGCGACTTGGGTCATTTGTGCTACTGGAGATATTTGGTACTCTTGTGCATTGTTTGTCTGCAGATGTGTTCTTGACGTCATGGCTCGTAGGTGCACGTGGATGTGTCAGAGTGTGACATGCTCCTTTACGGATGTGGTCCACACTCAGCCACCTCAGTGTCGTCTCGTGCACCATGTCATGTATTGTGACTTCAGCCATGCTATCGGTCATGCAGTGTTACTTGCATTGTCAGTGTGGCTCACAGAGCCGCTGCTTTTCTGGATTCAGCACATGTGCATGGGTAGGTTGTGGCATTGGTGATATGGAGGGGGGGCCATTTGTGCACATAGTGGACGGGGCCTACTTGGTGTTTCTATGTGTGCTGCAGTGTGCCAAGGGTATCAGGGACATGTTCCACACTCATTGCGGGTGTGCAGTGTGCTGCACATGATTGTGCATGTGTGCCATTGTGCCCATCTGCCCCGTCCCCCCAGTCCCTGGTGGTTACTCACCCTGTTGTTGTTGGGTCAGGTCATTTCGGGCTGTGTCCAGACCCCCAACTCCTTGCACCGTCTCCCCACTGATGACTGTGGCCACCATTTCCTCCAGCTCATCCAGCGGCGCAGGACTCCCACCTCCAGTCGCCTTTGCTGCCTTCATGTTGGAAGCGAGTTTCTGTTTGGTTTGGCTGTGCACTTCATGCCAGCGCCTCTTGGCATACTCCAATGTCCTCCTCAACACTCCGACTGCATTCACTTTGGTGACGATGGACTGCCATATTTCCGTTTGTGTTGCCAATGACGCAGTGGAGGTGACGAACAGTTGTTGGTAGTGTTCTATCACCCCCGTGACGGTGATCTGGTCTTCCTGCGGACTGAACCCCATCTTCCTCTTCCTATTCTCCTTGCCCTCCCCCGAACAGGGGGTTCCATGCTGGTCCTCCGTGAGGTTTGTGGAGTTCGGCTTGTCCTCTGCACTAGGTCCGGGTGCATCCATGGTGCTACGCAGTTTGGATTGGTTTTGGGGTTGGTCTTTTGTTTGCTTTTATAGTGCATTTTCCCGCATGACGCGTGGGTATTGCAGGCCTGTCGCTGGTTTTCACTGATTTTGGTATCGCGCTTTGTGGCGTCGCAACTTTTTGGGCGGTCGTGTTTTGCATTTTTTGTTTTTCGCGTTGGTTTTTACGCGGTCATTTGGCAGGTTATCATGCTGCTATCGCATGGTGCTGAGGGGTTGGGAATTGGACGTTAGGATGGTGTTACTTTCTCGCGATGGACTGCGATATGCAAGGTTGCGTTAAGCTACATTTGCGATGATTATCACACGTTCTTGTGAATATCCCCCTAAGTGTGGGGAGCTTTGTGTGGCCTTCAGGTCACAGGTTCTAAGCGCAGTCTGAAACCCCAGTGGCCACATGCCCCTGCTGCATATATGTCTGCGTGTATCCTACAAGCCTCAGATTCAAAATGCAGGGACTCCGAGGGACTGCACGCTGTGGATTAATAAACCTACCTCAGAGATGTAGGTATAATGTTATGATTTATCCACCCCTCACATCAGTGCGCTTACAGAGTGGATCTAGCCGTGAATCAAAATTGCAAGCATTCTGTGTTTTGCATCAGTGTTTATATATCAACAGTCTGTGCTTCAGAAATCACATATAAGAATGTATTAGTCTAGTGTGTAGTTGTACCATTTAGGTGTAGCTGCAACCATGATCACAGTTTCAATACTTTCTTCCCTTTACACCTCGACTACTGCCTGCATCTATGAAAAAATGGATTTTCAACAGTTTCATGATGCAAATACGCCTATCCTACCAGACAACTAAGCTGAGCTTATTTGATGATGATGTATTTATAAAGTGCGCAATACCCTGAGGTGTCTAGGCACTAGCCGTGTAAGCAGATGGATTCGGCTCAAGTAGATTAAGCGTTATGTCCAAACAGCCATGTTTTAAGACCCTTTCTAAATTTTAGCAGATTGTCTCTTTTTTGAGTGATGTTGGTAAGGAGTTCCACAGTTTGATTGTTGTATTGGAGAAGCTCTTACCACCCCAACTGGCCCTTTTTATTCTCGGGACGACAAGATTATCAAGCTCGGCTGATCTGAGGGATCTTGCTGGGATGTAGGGTTTAAAATGGTTAGCCAGTTGCATTGGCCCTAGATTATTCAATGATTTGAATGCAATGCAGAGAGATTTGAACTGGATCAGTTTTGCTACCGGCAGCCAGGGCCGGACTGGCCTTGGCGGGCACCGGACGTTTCCCCAGTGGGCCGCTAGGGTGGGGGCCGATTTTGGGCCCATGGGAGCCGTTTTTGTTATAGGACCGTTTTTGCAGCATAGCTGCAATATCGGCCCCTGTAACAAAAATGGCCGAGACCGGCCCTGGCAAACAGCTCGGCCGCACCCCCAACCCCCCGGGGGGCCGGCCGAGCACTTTGCCAGGGCCGGTTTCGGTTCCCAGTCCGGCCCTGCTGGCAGCCAGTGGAGATGAACTAGGGCTTTGGTCAGAGTGTTAAATTTAGAGATTACTAAAAGTACTCTTGCTGCAGCATTTTGAACAGTCTGTAGTTTCTGGATACTGCGTTTTGAAGCGCTGGTAAACAGAGCATTGCAGTAGTCCAGCCTTGATGATATCAGTACAGATACCGCTGTTTTCCTTAACTCCAAAGGAATCATGGGGAGTATTTTCCTGAGAATTTTAAGAATGAAGAAGCAGACCAAAGTTTTGGAATTAATCTGTGCTTCAAAAGAGAGCTTGGTATCTACGATGACTCCAAGATTTTTTGCTTTAGGTACTGGCGTAGGTAAGGAGCCAAGTTGGATAGGCCACCAACTGTCAGTCCAGATGGAGGGAATATTACCAAATATAAGGACCTCGGTTTTCGAGAAATTAAGTTTCAGACAGTTGCCTGTTATCCAGCTCCCTATGTGGTTCATACAGTCATGAAATCTGGTGGCTGTAGAGCTGGGTGAACTGCTCACTGAGACAATTATCTGAGTATCGTCTGCGTGCGAAACAAGGGCAAATCCGTAACTTTTTATCAATTTGGCCAGAGGAGTGACATAAAGATTAAAAATTGTTGGGCTCGTGGAAGATCCCTGAGGGACGCCACAAGGCAATGAGAATGGGGGAGACTGATAGCCGCCGAGAAAGGAGCCCAGCAGGGAGAGCGCTTTATCCCTGATTCCAATGGAGGCCAGGCGGTCCAGTAGCAGCTCATGATTGACCGTATCAAAAGCTGCTGATAGATCCAGGAGGATCAGGGCAGCGCTCCCCCTCCATCTAGCGTCCGCCTGAGCTCCTCAGTGGCCGAAATAAGCGCCGGTTCTGTGCTATAGTGGGCATGAAAGTCAAATTGGGAGGGGTCCAAGATTACATTCTGATTAACAAAGGAGGGCAGTTCAGTGTTAATGGCCTTTTCAATCACTTTCGAAGGGAAGGGAAGTCTGGATATGGGCCTGTAATTCAAGGTATCCTTAGCGTCCAGACTAGTTTTATTTTAGTATAGGGAGTATAGAAGCTTTCTTCCACTCTACCGGAAAGCGCCCAGATGAAATCATAGCATTAAAAAATGACTGTGAGGGGAATAGCTACAATTTCCGGAGATAAATGCAGAATTTTAGGGGAAAGGGGTCTGAGGGGGAGCCAGATTTGATTGCACCAATTATTTTGGTCGTCTGTTCATTGGTCAGGGCAGTAAAAGAGGAGAGAGTTGAAGAAACTACTCCAGCTGTGGGTCGTATCCTACTGAGTTGGGCGGGAGACTGTGCCAAACCATTGGATTGGTCCACAAAGGTGTCAAAAACAGCCTTGACCTAGTGCTGAAAGGATTCTGCAAGGGAGTAGCAGAATTCCTGACTGACATAGGTATCCTGTGGAGTTGGGAGTTTGACTAGGTTTTTACTGTGGTAAATAGAGTTTTAGGGCATCTATTGCCCGCTCTAATTTTCTCAGTGAAGTCCGCAGCTTTTTCCCTGAGGAACTATAGGTAGGTGTTTTGCAACAAGTATACTCTTTACAAGTCCAACATAGATCAGGGGATCAATGTATATCCCTGGTGTTATATGGCCATTAGGGTCATTGTCGACATTGCTAAGTTAGCATGAGCTCTGCTGCCATGATGCTGCTTTTGCGCACGTTACTACATGACTTTATTTTGCAAGACTCTGTCTGTGACTTTCACATGAGAACTGTCTGCTTTTCGCGTTCCCTGCTAGTTCCTGGAGTTTAGTCTGAACACGATGTGCAAGGTCGATAAACAATGCCCCTTGTTATTCTGTTCTGGTCAGTCCCTAGCACCTAGACAAAACATGCTAAACACAGCTGCACTGCTGGAAACTCGTGCCTTGATATTACGGGGATGCATGTTGTTCAAGCACACTTGGAGAGAGACCTTTCCATGGAGAAGAGCTATGCTGTTCCTATGATGTAAAGCTTCCATCTAGGCTCTAAGGTATGGGGTCTGTTGACAAAGCCCAGAGATCTTCTTTTATATAATAAAACTTCTTCTAGTCAAGGGGAGGGTGGTTAGGCCTTATAGTCCTTTTTCCACTGTCTGTATATGATGACATCCCCCTTTATATTCTATGGAATTGTAACAATGCTAATTGTTCTGAGTTTATGCATTTCGCTGCTGGTAGTGGCTCGTATACTGCATTTTAGAGCACGATAGTTAAAATAAACATTGTGAACTATTACAGTGACTCTGCCAATTCTTATTGTGGACAAGTACGAGTGAGTGAGCGAAAGGGTACGTCTTGCTACCGCAATTCCTGAGAGAGTCGGGAGTGTTGTGTTCTGGGTTGTCTAATCATTTGTAGCTTCGTGATTATGTAGGAGAATGAATGAGACACTATAGCTAGTCGGTTTTGAGATTTTGGGTACAAAGGTGGTAGGAAGGTACAACCCCTATACACCGAGGTCCTGTTTTCCTGCGCATAGTTCTGTGTATGTGCAGAATCCCCGCAACATGGCGCCGCCAATGTTTGGTCTGGTTCTTATCTGCGAGACTCCTGAGTAGTGCTTGTGCTTGTCCACAAAACCCCTCACTTCTGTTTCCGGAGACGGTTGTGACGGTGTTACCTCCTATATTGTGATATTTTATAGGTTTTTCAAGCTTGAATTTTAAAAGGTCGTGCTTTTTCTAGTTACCCTGTTATTGCGCTGCCGCGCATAGGTTGTTATTCTCTATTCACTATGGCAACGGTTATTGCGCCGCCTAATAGGGCAGCAGTCACAGCTTATTTGACTCAAAATGGAGTCCCTGATGCTGGTGTTGCGCTCATTTTTGTTGTGGAAGCGGATGCAGCTTTCCGCTTTGAGGTTTTTTCTTCTTGGGTCACCTTTCCGGCGGTCGATAGGACAGACAATTTGTTTCATGAATATACTGCCATGGCCCTTCCTCAGGATTATCGTCCTAATAGGTCTCTTGAAGTTCTGCTTACGGCTTGGCAACACCAAATATGGTTTAATGGCGCCCTTCCTCACCCGATAACACCGGTCCGTTTAAGTCCCTTATCGATAGATGGGGCCACGTGGCCTGTTTTGGCTGGGTATGCTCCACACCCTATCTAACTGCTACGATCGCAGAGCTTCGTGTATTGCGGTGGTTCCCAAACTGTGCGCCGCGGCACCCCGGTGCGCCGTTAAAACTAGCCAGGGGCGCCGCGCACGTCTTTGTAAGGTGGGAAAGTTGTGCTGAAGAAGATTTTCGTAATGTGCAGAGTTTAGAAATTAAGAGTCTTTTGTGGCCCCGAGTAACCCTTAATGAATAAAACATCCCAGAAATGCATTATTCTCACAGAGAAGCACCAGGGACGGTGTGCCTCAGAAACAAACGCAGTGCAGGGTGTGAAGTTTCTGACAGGCCCTTGCTGTCTTTTTCCTTCTATTCTAAGGGGTTGGTCAGCGTGGGGTCTCCTTATTAGCGAAGCCAATGCTCGCAGTCTACCTTTCTTCCCATGGTAGTACCAAATTCTGTGTTGCACTGAATGTGCCACGAAGAAAGAGAAGGCTGCTTCCAGACACATTGAAGCTTGAAGTCCTTTGCTGCAGCCATTGGCCGAACCGTGCACAACATGGCAGAGGTAAGAGAACCGTACGCTCCTGTAAGTGGCCTCTGTTTTCTTGCTCGCACGGCTACCACCTTCAGGGCGCCCACTGAGACTTTGCGGGTTGTAGGGAACAAGTTGGGTGGTCTTGGATAACAGTGACATGTTTGTTCCAAGTTGCCATGCTTCAAAAGAGTCTTTCTTAACTGCATCTCTATTTCTTTTACGATAAGGAAAATAATGACAATTATTATTAGAGTCATAAAAACTTGTTTTTATGTAGCCCTTCTGTAATTTATAAGCACTATAAATAACAGGAGGGTACTACTTCCAAATCTTTTACTTACCTCACATGCTAACCAGCAGTGAGCATATTTTTGAGCTGTACGCATTGCAAATGCAATAGCTTTTGTGAATTTAGGTTTTACAGTTGGGGATTTCGTAAGGACTCCACATAAAGAGTGCAGGCACTTATTGTCTTATAGTGCTGTCCAAGCTTCTGACACCATACAGTACACCTCAAATCTGCTATGAATGTGAAGAGCTACATTAGCATCCATACTAATCCACTCATTGACCTCTCTGTAGGCACTGTCAACATTGAGTGTCTTTTCTGTACTTCTCTATAGGTAACTCAGAACCTCCAGGCACAGGTCTCATGCAGGAGAGCTACACCTCAGGCCAGGGACTTAGAACCTATAGGCACAGGTCATAAACTGTAAACCTATCAGTCAGGTCTTAATGGACCAATTGAAGTTTTTATTAAAGAACTTATATTTTTATTTTGTTACAAATATGTTTATAGTACCTTCATCTGCTTCATCCCAATTAATTTCAGGGAGAAAAACGCAAGTATTCCTGAGGTCATGCTTACATCCCCCACCCGAAAAGAGACATGATGGGGAGCCGCGGCCAACGGCAAATTAGGTCAAGGGATCCGCGGGTCGAAAAAGTTTGGGAACCACTGGTGTATTGCATACTTCGTTAATACGCATACATAGAGCTGTTATTCAGTTCATGTTGCGAAACTTCCAGGTGGGACCACCTGGAGTTGCTGCGCAACCAGCGGGACCTGGTGCTGTAATCATCAGTCCCCTCATGATTAATTCTGTAATGGGCAAGCGTCCGCAAAATAAGGATGAGCTTCCTTATTGGCTTGCTGAAAAGTTTGGACAACTTGAAGCTGTTTTTCCGAATACGACACCTGTGGAGAAGCACAGGATTTTAACTGTGAGCTTGCCTAAAGGCCTAGTTCCCGAAATAGCTGATTGTAACACTTGGGATAAAGTGTTTGCAGCGGTACATTCGATGTGTTTCGGCACCCCCTCAATGACCGCTCTCCCTTCCGTGATTAGACGTGTTCAGGATGAACATGGGGCTGAGGCGGCCCTGGAGTTGGGAATGAGACTGGTGGGGGTGTTCGATATTGTTTCCGATATGATCCTTGCTAATGTTAAGGGTGATGCAGTAAGCTTGCAGGTGGCACAACGCTTGGAGGCTGTTGCTGACGCGGACAAGCCGCGCGAATTACCAAAGATTATTGCTAAAGCATATAAGACCTTAGGGTGCAATAGTCTGGGAATTAAGCCTTTTACGCAAACACAAACTCAAACTCAACAAAAAGCCCAGACTGAAAAGGATGGGCGCCCCTTCTTTCCTAAAAAGAATTGGAAAAATAAAAAACAGGGGCAGCAGCAACAGAAGCAGGGTTCACGTGCTGGTTCAACGACACCCGAGTCTTTTGAGCGTACTTATGACTTGCGCGACCACGCGAAGCTTAAGACTCCTGATAGATTTCAAGTCCCTGATCAGCGCTCTCCTCATTCTTTACAGGACACATCGGACTCTCAAGCCGGTGGTGGGGAACGCCAGGATCGTGGCAAAGGTCCGACCACACAACAGGGACGGGATCAACCTCGACAGTTTGACGTCAAAGCCAAACAAGAGGATCTGCCTCGTTTTAGACCCCCGTAACAGAAGAAAAAAGTTCCCACTTTAACAGCGAAATATGCCTCAGACGGTGAGAACGTGACTTCTAGATTGGACTTGGGCGGTGAATCTGCTCAACAGCGCAGCGGAGATTACCATAGTGCGGGAGGCACTGCGTCCTTGTCTGGAGGCGAGAGCAACTGATACATTTATTACAGTAGAAACAGCAGATACACGAGTTGCACCCCCGCATAGACTCTATGAAATTGTCTTCCAAATTGAAGGTGATATACAGCGTACAATCACAGGTTTTTTTTGGGAAAATCTCACCTCTTCATACGACATTTTGTTGGCAGAGGCAGATTGGCCTCCACCATTTGTGCTAGTGGCTTCTAGAGGGGAGGACGTGATACTTCTGAGTTTTTCGCGTTACGTCCCTGATGAACATGCAAAGGCTTACGCATCTGAGTGGGCTTTGGCCCTTGCCCCGCCGGTGGACCATAATCAGGTGGGCTGGGATAGAGATTCACCGGCACATGATACCATTACGGTCTATGCCACAGCTCCAATATTCAGTCAGACGGGAAGCTAAAGCTCCTGTTTGTGATATTCTAACACAGTTGGAGTATCAAGGAGTGATTGAATCCTGCATATCACCGATGAATGATCCTCTTTTTACGGTATCAAAACCTGATGGGTCATATCGCATTGTATTAGATTATCGAAATTTGAATAGTCATTGTCGTACATTTGCGGTACAAAACACACATAGCTCAGCGCTAGTGAACAGTCTTATTCGTAAGAAATACAAAACTACACTGGATATATCCAATGGTTTCTATAGTCACAACTTGGCTCCTGAGAGCCGTGACTTGACAGCATTTACCGCCATTGGAAATCAGAAAATTTACACGTTTGCCTATGGGGTATAAAATTGCCCCAGGGCTTTCGCTGCACGTGTTGTCTCTTTGTTGGACAGCATAGACTCTGATGCGTTCTCGTACGTTGATGATATTTATCGGACGGACGATTAACTGATGCCGCATCTTGTCCGAGTCGACCGAATTATTCTGTCCTTTGCCGACTATGGATACAAATTCAATTTTGCAAAATCACACATCGCACATTTTGCGGTGCTTTTTTTGGGCTACGAGCTCAATAATGAAGGTAGGGGCAATAATGAAGGTAGGAGAAGTGTGCACAACTGCAACCTCCATCTACGCTGAAGAAACTTCAGTCTTTGCTGGGATTTTTGAATTTTGGGAGGGCTTATATCCCCGATTATGCCCAGCGTATCAAACCGCTCTATGCATTGATACAACCAACATATTCTTCTGCCAGCTGGCTTCCGGAACATACCTCTATACTACTATCTTTGCAATCAGATTTGCTTGCTACTAACTACTTGTTGACGCGTGACAATACCATGAACCTGGAGATACGTATAGTACCGGGGACAGTGGGTTTCACTTACTTGACGTTCAATGAGGGAGACACAGTACCTATTGCATACAAAGCACATTTGTACACTGCGGCTGAAATGCGATTTTCGAATGTTGAGAAAGTTTTGACGGCAGTCCAGATGGCGATTCTAAAAGAACGCGCACTGGCGCAGGGAAAACGCATTCTTATGGTCACGCCTCTCCCTGCTTTAGAAGCAGTGACTAAGGCAAGTGTGCCAAACTCTAAGGCATTACACCCCCATTGGATACAATGGGCTACTTCTTTGACATCGGCTGATGTCACGTTTATCTTTGATCCTGCTCTTCAGACACAGGAGTTTTTACAGTATGAACATGTTCATCCTCCACCGTTGTCATTGCTTCCTTTAGATGAGTACAAATGTATTATTTATACAGATGGCTCGGCCCAACCGGCCACCGGTTCCAAACACGCTTATTCAGCGGCTTGCGCTATTGTGGCTGGTTCAATTGTCAATGGAGAATTTAAGTCTTCCATAGTGCATACACAGGCACTTGGGGACTGTACAGCACAATTGGCGGAGCTGCGTGCTCTTGTTCTTGCTCTCGAGTTTGCTGATCCTAATGTGAATACTCTTATTGTATGCGATTCTTACTACTGTGTTCAGTCTTTTAATGACAACTTATTCTTTTGGTCACAAAATGACTATCGAGACTCTAAAGGCAGCGCAATGCTTTGGGTTCGAGTGGCGGAACTTAAAAAACGTCTACCACTCACACAGGTTATACATACTCTTGGCCATCAGCGTGTGGGAGCACATGCTGTTGGTAATTCTTTGGCTGACGAAGCGGCCAAATCTGCAGTAGCCATGTGTTCCGTAGCAGCAGTTACAAGGTCCATGACTAAGATAGATAATGAAATTTTGGCAGCAATTGCTGCTACGAAGGATGGAACTGCTTATCCGCAGGGCTTCCCTTTAAAGTATTCTTATCATTTATCTCCCGAACAAGTTCCTTATGCTAAAATTCCATCATTTGGGGATCGGCTGATTCCCAACAAGGACCGCAGGCTTGCTTTGATCATTGCCGCACACGAAGGCATGGCTTCTGCACATGCCGGAGTGTCTGTGACAGTCTCTATTTTACAGCAACGTTACTGGTGGCGTGGTTTATATAAACAGACCCATAATTATGTACTTTCGTGTGACATTTGTCAGCAAATCAAACCGTCTACGGTCTCACGCCCACCACAAACACAGCTATGTATTTCCAATCAGCCATTTGGCTGTGTGTATCTTGATCACTGCAGTCCGTTCTCTTCGGATACTGCATATAGATACATTTTTGTTGCAGTTGATTCGTGCACTAGATTCCTTTGGGTTTGGCCACAACGCAGTGCTGACGCTAGAAATGTCATTAGAGTTTTGCGTGTCTTTGTTGGGACGTTTGCCTGTGGCACCTTCCATTCTGACCAAGGTCCAGCGTTCGCCTCTAAGGCGTACAAGGACGCGATGAAGTCTATGGGGGTGCTGGTGCAGTTTTCGTCTCCATACAGGCCTGAGGGCAATTCTATAGTGGAGCGAATGAACCGTGACTTAAAGCAATCTTTGACAGCTAGGGTCTTAGGTACTGGCAGGAACTGGCTGGCCCATTTGTATGGTGTTCAACGTGCACTAAATAACCTCCCTAGAAGATCTCTGGCTGGGCGGACCCCATACGAAAAGCTCTTTGGCATTAAAATGTTTGTGCCAGACCTTGATGGTCTAGACGTTGTGTCGGCTGCCGCAACCTTTGATGCAGATAATCATTCTACTATGTTACAGGACCTACAAAAGACCCGTGACAGCTACACAACTGAACATTTACCCTCTTCCAATGATGCAGCACTGCTGATTCCGGTTCCCGGCTGGCTTCCTAAGATTGGAGATCTGGCACGAGAAAAGCTGGAGAGCAAAAAAGAATTTGGTCCCTCTTATCGTGCACCAGTTCCAGTATTTGGATTGAAGGGTACTCGTACAGTAATTTGACCACCTTTACCTGGTCGCAAAGACAACCGATACATCTCAGTGGACAATGTCCAGTTACAGTGTCTGGCCGATTCTGAATAGTGTAACCCCTGCAGTTTCATGCAACGCTATCTCGTTGAATCCGGTGGCTTCATCCTCTTCGAATAATGCCCGTGTCGTTGAGGGTGAGATGAAAACTACTATTGACCTTTCGCCTGTTCTGCCTCCATCCTCTTCCAACGCAGAAGTCGAGTATACTTACCCTACAGGAGAGTCCCAAAGTGAAGTGCCGAACAGTCCTCGACAACATGATGATGTCCCACCACCTCTAATAACCATGGGTGCAAGCGGTTATTTTGGGGACCATGCCAGCTTCTCTTATGATTCATCCTCCTCGTCTTCCACTTTGGCACTTCCACCAACAAAATTAAGTATTTTCATCTCTTGGTTCAGAAAGACTTACCTGGTCCCCCCATGAACCTACATCTGGTTGGTGCTTATCCTGATTTTCCTCTTCATGTCGATTGGATTTGTGACAGTATTTTTCTTGCTCATCAATGGTCATTATTTACCAGAACGCTCTGCTGTGAACTTGGTCGATGGTATTCTGGCCCCTCATACATCGTCCCATATAATGAAACGTGATCAAACTCTCGTGAACATTTCAGCTTTCCCGGTTGAAGATGGCATCGTTTGGGATAAAGTAGCTTTCGAAATTCACAGCCGCACGGAAGTCCTCAAAATACCATAGGTGTTTCGCGTCTCCTTAGGAGATGTGGTAACACAGGACATCCATTCTGATGATTGCGATGTGCATACAGTACATTCATTGTTTTCTGGTTTAAAGTATTATGCTGCTTTTAATGCTGAAGATTTATATTTAAATTCTGCCAATTATGCTGATTTGTTCTGTTATCAACACTATGGGCATCATTTCTTGCATAAAACAAACACGTTAAGACCTGTTTTTAATTACACTCAATGGGAACATTGTCCTACTCCCGTACAGGGGAGTTCTAAAACCCTTAGAGATAAGTTCACCTATTTCACAGATTATGACACGTCTAATTCGGAATCCTATTTCTTTAAATTGCAATTATCATCTCAATCCAGAGTTATCTTGACCCACACTAAATTGATCTATTCCACTTCTTTTAGAACTAAATTGGCCACACAGGGTTATGATCACTGGAAAGATGCCATTGATTTAAAATCAATTTGGGGCACTAAGGCTTGGCAGGTTCAGGGAACTGAAGCTTTGCATCGTGCCTGCCTAATCCCGACTCAAATTTTATTTTTAAATGATGCAGTACACCAAACCACTTGCTTTGGCTTGGCAACTACAATAAATTTGAATATCCCCTCCATTCCGTCTTTAGCGGAATATGACAATTGGTGAGTACAATCAAGTTATACTACTGATGTATTGCAAGCTTTGTTTCGAAATGACACTTTCAATGCCTCTGAGATTGACCCATCCGGATGGTTGGTGTGGCAAACAAATTCAAATGCATGTCAACTGCGTTTTTATAATGTAACACCTGGTTTCACACAGACTAGACCGGATCCTTGTTATCCACATTCACATTCGGTCACCACATACTCGGTGGGTAAATTGTGCCAACAATGGTTGGAACGCTCCACTTTGTCGTCAGTAAAACAACACTTGTCACTCTTGTCGAGCGACATCAATTTGCTGATTTTATATTAGGTCCTAGAACGAAGAGGTTTATCTATGCAGCTTACAATGAAGTTTGGAAACTTTCGCAGATTGAGGCAGCGCTTCGTCTGCGCCAAATTGATCAAGCAAATTTGGAAAAAGTCCTTGCAGTAGTAGACAATAGTATCAATACACTGTCTTCATGCATTTATACCTTAGATAATATTGTCTCATCTGTTATTGATATTGTTCAGAATTATGTATCTGTGTTATATCATGGTCAAAATCAATTACGATCAGTTATGCAGTTTGCATGGACGTTACAGACTCTCAAAATGGGAAAAGTCCCATGGGATTATTTGAATGCTTCTGCTTTGTTTTTACCATTTAATCTGACTGATAAACAGAGATTTATGTCCATGAAAGATGCTACATACACGCTATTGCACATTGAACAATTGGAACCCTTGCCATTCTCTGTGGCGGAGACGGATTCAGCTGTTTGGTTAATTCATGGGGTTATCTCTCTCCCATTCTCGCTGTTTCAATTTAACTCATGTATGAAACATTTTCCGATAGGCCGCTTTGAACCTTTGGGTAGTACATTTCTCCATGAATTATGGTCCCTACCTTTCACTTATAGATGTCAAAGGGAGGATAAGGAAGTTTTCCTAACAGGGGAGGACTGCGACTCCACAGTAGGACATTCCCTGGTTTGTAAACACGTTAAGTTGCACGGCGCTTGTAATGTATCCGCACCTAATCTTGCTTGTTTTCTAAAAGGAACTCCCGTCCCAGCAATAATTCCCGCTTTTACCTTGCTTACTAACGGCAGTTATCTTATTTTGAACAACCACGACTGCTGTGGTTTACGGGCAGGGATCCCGTATTTAGTAACAGTCTCACAACGTGTTACTTGTTGTAGCAATGTGCTTTTTCCACCCCCACATGGGAAAGTAGATAGTTCCATTTGGCCTTCCATTCCTACTTTGAAAACAGATTTCAACAAATTAAGCAGGCTCAAAACGCTATTGTTTCAACAAGAAGTGGCTCTCACTTCAGCTCGAGAGACCTTCGAGTTGCAGGTGGCTAGAACATCTAGCGAGATTCAGTCACTTCTGAACACGAACCTCCCACTTCACTTTGGGGAGCTTATACATCAAATATTTAATGCGTCTGACACCAAAGGCCTTGCTAATTTTTTTTAAACTTGTGGGATCCGGCCTTGTGACTTCTTTTCAGACGATATTTGGAGTAATACCGGCTTTTATTCATTCTATTTTTTCTAGCATCTTCGGAGGATTCCCTTTATTACTGGCGCTAGCTGGTGGAATCCTGCTTCTTCTGTTCCTGCTACGCAATGGCTGCTCATCTTGTGGTAATGCACAGACCAGGCCAATTGCAACTGTACCGTGATCGAATGCAACAACTTTTTGGATGCTTGCCATTAGCAACGCTTAGCGTGAGTTATGGATTAACTTTTTGCTTTGCCTACTTCACTTGCGTGCAACCTGTGTTCTACTGTCAGTAGTGCCCTTTCTATTGGGCTTTGGATTTATGCCTCTCCAATACGTCATGTTCAGACCCAGATTTTAACCAGTTAATGGGTCCCTTAGTGGCCCATGACCAGGCTTGTTCTGGGAATGGTCGTATGGCGTGTGCGGCTGCACTTGGAGTCTTGGCTGAATGGGATATCTGTGCGGTTGCACAGAACCTCTTGCGACGGAGTTTCATCGAATATCACGCAAGTTGTCCGGATATCCTCTTGGAAGCATCACGTTATGAGGAGCATGTCTGTTCCTTCGACCTAC
Organism: Calotriton arnoldi; assembly: GCA_963921515.1. Taxonomy (NCBI): domain Eukaryota; kingdom Metazoa; phylum Chordata; class Amphibia; order Caudata; family Salamandridae; genus Calotriton; species Calotriton arnoldi. The sequence goes on from CAWUFW010000724.1 coordinate 1,878,906, forward strand.
TTAATTGGATAGCATCCCTGTTTTCTACTAATGATAGGAATGAACTTTTGGAACAAATTGCATTCTTGGGGTCACGTACTTTGATGGATTTGCCACCTCCTTCCTAATCACGTTTTTCGTGAAACAACATACAAAAGTTTTTTTTTTTTCTTTTTCCTTTTGTTCGAATTTTTCGAATTTGTTTTTTTCAAACGCTTCTGAACTCTGCTTGGCTTTTGAACTCTGTTTTGGTGTTTTATCTATATACTATGACCTTACCAAGGGGAGGGTGTTATATGGCCATTAGGGTCATTGTCGACATTGCTAAGTTAGCATGAGCTTTGCTGCCATGATGCTGCTTTTGCGCACGTTACTACATGACTTTATTTTGCAAAACTCTGTTTGTAACTTTCACATGAGAACTGTCTGCTTTTCACGTTCTCTGCTAGTTCCTGGAGTTTAGTCTGAACACGATGTGCAAGGTCAATAAACAATGCCCCTTGTTATTCTGTTCTGGTCAGTCCCTAGCACCTAGACAAAACATGCTAAACACAGCTGCACTGCTGGAAACTCGTGCTTTGATATTACGGGGATGCATGTTGTTCAAGCACACTTGGAGAGAGACCTTTCCATGGAGAAGAGCTATGCTGTTCCTATGATGTAAAGCTTCCATCTAGGCTCTAAGGTATGGGGTCTGCTGAAAAAGCCCAGAGATCTTCTTTTATATAATAAAACTTCTTCTAGTCAAGGGGAGGGTGGATAGGCCTTATAGTCCTTTTTCCACTGTCTGTATATGATGACATCCTCCTATATATTCTATGGAATTGTAACAATGCTAATTGTTCTGAGTTTATGCATTTCGCTGCTGGTAGTGGCTCGTATACTGCATTATACAGCACGATAGTTAAAATAAACATTTTGAACTATTACAGTGACTCTGCCAATTCTTATTGTGGACAAGTACGAGTGAGTGAGCGAAAAGGTACGTCTTGCTACCGCGATTCCTGAGAGAGTCGGGAGTGTTGTGTTCTGGGTTGTCTAATCATTTGTAGCTTCGTGATTATGTAGGAGAACAAATGAGACACTATAGCTAGTCGGTTTTGGGATTTTGGGTACCAAGGTGGAAGGAAGGTACAACCCCTATACACCGAGGTCCTGTTTTCCTGCGCATAGTTCTGTGTATGTGCAGAATCCCCGCAACACTGGGTCCTAGCTCCGCTGCATTTTTGGATAGGTTGGTGCTATAGAAATACCACATATAGGGGGAGATTTACAAAATCTCCACCCAACGCAGCACAGCCCCCCTGCGAGGCTGTGCTGCGTTGCACGACAGGGAGGGAGCAGGAGAGCGCCATATTTTCAGAGATATGGCTCTCTCCCCCCTTACCCTTGCGCTGATTTCAGCTGCCGTGTGCCATGCACACACTTTAGCGCCAGGGTGTGTGCATGAGTGTAGCATCGGTTTTGTACAGGAAGGGTACCCTTCCTGTACAAAATACTATGCTAGTCACGATGCAAAGCTTTTCCCACTTTGCATACGTGCTGCACAGTGCAGCATGCATGCAAAGCCCGAAAAGAAGGAGAAATGAAAGCATTTCTCCTTCCTTGCACCTAGTTTAAAAGGGTGCAGTTTTCTCACACTAAACCCTATCTACTGTTTTTAGTAAATTGGGTTTAGCGTGAGAAACCATGGGTGGTTAATGGGACCGCCCATGCACCACCCTTGGTACGCCCCAATGGCGCAAAGTAATGCGAAGCAGCGCTATGCGCTGCTTCGCTTCACTTTGACATTATTTATAGCGCTAAACAAATTTAGCGCTGGAAAGTTAATTAGGAAAAAAAGATTTTGCGCCGCTTTTGTGACACAAACACGGCGCAAAAGCTTAGTAAATCTCCCCCACATACATCTTGCAGGTCCTCCAGCCTCTTACTATTCTAGTGCACATTGCGCCACACATCTTTTACACAGTCCGTCTGCTCCAGGTGCACTGCTAAAGATCTGTCCCGATTACGTTGCCCACTAATGCTAGATCCTCAGTACCAACTCATTTTGCCTGCCAGTGCTTTATACAGCCCTCATGTGAGAATCAAAGCTACAATTGAGATTAATGGGTGGAGTTTAGAGCTCATAGCTAGTTGTAGGCCTCCGCTGGGGTGGCAGTTAGTGGGTTCATTGTGATTTTCATTTTAAGAGAAAGTTCACGATCATCCCTAGTCACTTTTCATTACGCTACCTACATTAGTCTTTCTTTTCTCTACCTAGCCTTCTCACTCCTATCTTCTCTCTCCTGTGTTTCTACTCTATCCTTTCCTTCCTCACCTCTACTATTCCTTGCAGCAGATCACGGTCATGCCAGCTACTCTGCCCAGCTCTCACCTCCATCTAGATAACTGCTAGATCTGTCAATCAACAGCACCACGAGTGGGTCACAGAGCTCTGGCACCCCACTTGCAACTAGTATGTTAGATTTTATAAAGTTCTGCACTACTCACGTTTTCATCTATCAAACTTCCAAAGTTAACAATAGTGAAATCAGCAGAGAAAAGGTCCCTTCAGGTTCTCTACAATCTATCCTTCGGAGAAGAAAACACACAAATAGTCCTGGCTGCCGCAAGCGTTAGACCATAGTTGGCCCTGATATGCAGCAAGCCCCTCCTGTGAACGATTATATCAACATCTGTTCCTGGAATGTATACAGGTTTTGCAAAATGCCCCCGGATGATGACATAATAGGCTATTTATAGAAATTCGACATATTATATAAAATGATTTATAGGGAGGATATTAAAAGGTATAAGGAAGAAATTAAGTGTGCACAGTCCCTTTACTACGAAAACCAAATACCTTCAGCCCCCAATTCTTCTTGCGAAATATTTCGCATAGTGAAATCTCTTATTAAACCCCTCCCTACCTATTCCTTGCGATATGTCATCTCGTTGTAACCAATTAGCTACTTTTTTCTTCTATAAAATCCAAGATATTTATACCTCCTTTCACCAGACCACAGCTTTAATCAATGTCCCCCTAATCAACAACAAAGGAGGCATTAATAATAGTATTTTAGCTGAAATTCCTCTCCTGGATCAATCCGCCCTGCAAGGTATCCTTGGCCAGTTGAAGTCAGGTTCCCCCAGGGACACAGTTCCCCCCTTCATTTTAAATCGAATTTTTGATACAGTGTCTACTGTTATCCTAGATATGATTAATGCCACATTCCGGACAGGCATAGTCCATCCCCCTTGGAAGCAAGCAATGGTTAAAGCTTTGCTGAAAAAACCGAACCTGGACCCTGAGATGTTAGGGAACTATCGTCCCATTTCACTATTGCCAGGGATCAGCAAAATTGCTGAAAAACATGTGAATAGTGCTCTGTCCGCGTTTTTGGAAAGCAATAACTGTCTTCACCCGTCTCAAACTGGGTTCAGACCCCAACAGGGTACAGAAACCACCCTTTTAGCTGTGGTTGAGGCAACTAGGAAAATCCTAGACAATGGGGGCTGCGCTGCCATTGTGGTTTTAGATCTGAGCGCAGCCTTCGACACAGTCAATAATCAGCTGCTCATCCAGAGGCTTAAAGATGTAGGAGTGACTGATCTGCCCTTAAATGGATCCACTCCTTTCTGGACGACCGGTCATTTCAAGTGTTCCATGAAGACTGCATCTCTGACCCTCTGCCACTCTGATGTGGGGTTCCTCAGGGATCCTCCCTGTCCCCCACGCTTTTTAATGTGTACATGAGCCCCTTGGCAGGTGTTGTGGAGCCTTTCGGCATCCAAATCATCACATATGCCGACGATACGCAGCTGATTGTCTCTTTTAATCAGCTCAACAACACTGCCCCGGAGTGGGCCATGTGTCTTCGAGAGGTCTCAGCATGGATGGAGGGCTCATTCTTGAAGTTGAACGGATCTAAAACGGAGCTGATGTTTCTGGGTAAACCTTCTGTACCCAATATAATATCATCTTGGCCGAGTTGCTTCGACCCTCCCCCATCCCCAAAGATTATATCAAGAGTTTGGGGGTTTGGTTAGATCGTAACCTTGATTTTGGGGAGCAAGCAAGGAAGGTTGCTGGTAGCTGCTTTGGGCTGATGAGGATGACACGGAAAATCATTCCTCTCCTCCCTTTCTCTGCAAGGAAAGTGGTGCTCCAGTCCCTTATTGTTTCTAGGCTCGACTACACCAATGCCCTATACTTAGGAGCACCTTGCTCCACGGTTAAGAAACTGCAAATTGTACAGAACTGTGCGGCACGACAACTTTTGAATATTCCCAGCCGACAGTCAGCAGGGGCTGCTCTGGCCGCCCTTCACTGGCTGCCCATTCAGCAGAGAGTACAGTTCAAGGCTCTCTGCATTTCACACAAGGTACTGTTAGGTTCTGGCCCACCTATCACACGCTCCCTCATTTCCTCTTACCACCCTGAGAGGACCCTGCGATCATGCAATAAACAGTTGGCAGCTGTACCTAGAATCAGGAAAGCACATACAGGGGGTCACCTTTTTTCATATAACGCAGCAAGGCTATGGAACTCCCTCCCCCTTGCCAATCAGTGTGAAACTAACCATCTGGTCTTCCGGAAACGTATAAAAACCTTCCTGTTTCCATAAACTGATATGTAGTTCATGAACTTCGGCCTCTAGCGCTGGGATGCCTTTGGTAACCATGCGCTTTACAAATGTTTTACAATTACAATTATTATTACTGAAATCCTGGAGTCTACAACCAACACCAGTCACTGGGTACATGGAACATCACATCCCTGCAGTGAGAACTTCCCTTTATGGCTGGCCAAGTGGGGGTCTTTCTACCTTTATCTCCACTAAATACAAATGGTCACAGTAAAACATGGATTTAGGGATCGATTAGCTACAAGCTACAAACCAAAGATCAGCAGGGACACAGCAAGGTTCTCATTCTCTTAAATGTATGTATCCACACATGCAAATCAAAGAAAGAATAGAGGCTTCTGTTCCTTACGGATCTCTAGTATTCAGGCCGCGTGCACTACAGATGCTTCAAGTCTATGGGGACTTCTGAGGACTTTTAGAAAATCCTTAGTTTATATATTGGGGAACAGTGTCCCTGAGTTGCCGTGGGCGAAGGCTCCCGTTACCTGTAGGTCCATATTACCTCGGATACGACTCGTGCATGGGAACAGAACATCCAGCCCCAGTTGGACAGATTAGCTGCAGATTTCAAGTTCTGGGCCTCTCTTCCTATTTCACTTTTGAGGAGATCAGCTATCTTCAAAATGGTGGCACTGCCCCGCTTGCTTTACCAAATTCAAAACTTTCAGTTCACCGTCCCCGCTTACCTCTTTACACACATGGACTTACTTTTGCAGCGTTTCCTGTGGAGTCATGGTTTACCTCACATTGCACTGTCCAAATGTTGCAAGTCAACTTACGCTGGTGATATTGCTACACCGGATGTGCGGTTCTATTATTGGGCGGCCCAGTTGGCCATCCTGAATGACTGGTGATTTGGGGCTTCGCAGATCTGGCCTAAGCGTCAGAGGGGTAGGCGTTTGGGGAGACATCTCTCCAACATCTACTGTATTGTACCTCCAGCTACGCACGTGGTCCTTAGAGTTTGGAAGGAGATGACGGCATCTATAGGTTGGAAGGGACGACTCACACTGGAGACTCCCCTGGGAGTGGGTACTATTGTGCTCCAGACAGCTGAGTTACAGGGGTATTGGGCAATGGGACCTCATCGACATCTCTTGGCTGAAGATGTATTCCAAAGCTATTCACTTAAGAACTTCACTGAGCTCCAGGAGGCGTTTGGTCTCCATCAAACTCAATTCTTCAAGTTTTTACAACTCCACCATACCCTTATGCCCTACATCACACAATTGGTTGACGTCCTGGAGTTCAGCCCCCTTAAGGGTAAGATACTCCTGACGAACATCTCAGAACATAACATTTCTAATATTTACTGATCGCTGATAGTCAATGCCCCTGATGCCTTTGAGCCCTGCAGGGGGGCCCAGGATGTGGTCCCCCTTACGGATGAGGACTCTGGAGGAAGGCACTGGCCTATCCACGGGAAGCGGCTGTCGCGCCCCAATACTGCCTGATACAGTGGAGCTATTTGCACCGGGTATATTTTACGAGGGAGAGATTGTGGAGGAGGGGGCTGATTGAGTCTGCCAGTTGCTTACGCTGCCAGGCCGAGACCAGAGATTTCCTACATACAGTTTGGAGCTATGATGTTTTGGCTTCTTTCTGGGAGGGGGCGTTTCATTGCTTGGAAGGAGTGTTGGGCCTGACCCTGCCAAGGACCCCACAGTGTGCCTTGCTACACATCACGGAAGGGGTAGATGGTAATAGATACAAACAGGGCTTGCTTTGGCCGGGGCTTGTCATTACCAAGAGAGACATAGCGAAGGTATGGAAGGACGCCAGGGCCCCGGCAAGGATAGTGCCTAGAGGCCAAAATTAGAGTGTTTGGTACGTGATCGTGTCAAGGGTAGGGGAGGTGCAGGTAAGAGGGATGGCTCGGCGCAAGCCATATTCTGGACACTGAGTTGCAGTGCTGCTGCAGCGTCTGCTGTTTTTCGTTTTCTTGTATTGTGTACCATCACGAGGGGTTGAATGGCAGGGTTTGGAGCCTCATTGGTCTGAGTTTCAGCCGGCCCATGTAGTAACGGAGCCTGCTTGCTGTATGCCTTTACTGTTTTGTATTGCTGTCAAAAATACCATAAAAATATTTCAGATTTTTTTTTTAAAAAGGAAGAGAGGACCTTTACCCTGCTGACTCTAATCAAGACCTTCCAAAACTTGTATCAAAAATCCCACTTAATAGTCTCAGGTGACTTCAACATCAGACTTCTTCAAAAACCATCCACCTGATATCCTAATGTTTCGCTAAATGCTAGAAAATTAAGGCTTAAAAAGTTTGAATAGTGACATCAAAAAAGATAAGCCTGCAGCAAAATCTTTCTTAGGGAGTCTGGTTGGTTCAACCATAGACTATACTCTAATAAATTGTGAATCATTTTCCATGGTCAGGTCTTTTAAAATTGAACATCGCCCTGAAAGCGTTCATTCCCCTCAAGCTTCCCGTCAACTGATGTTAACAGCTGGATTCTTCTCCCTACTGTAAAAATGTAAAAAGATTCAAATGGCGTGACTCAGATACAGGGCAAATCATGGCCCTGGTACACATATTAGCAGATACTACCCTGAAGACATGCAGCATGACTGAAAAAGGATACCATGCATGGGAGGAACTTATTAGGAACCTATATTTTCCATCCATTCAAAAGAACATTCAAGACCAGCAAGAAAATCTCTCTTATTTGCCCCCTCAAAACCAGACCTGGTACAGAAGCCAAATGCGTGAAATAAAAAAAAAATACTGAGAAGTAAGAAGGCACATCCAGTGCGCAAAAATAAGCATGAGGCCCAATAAATCATTACTTCAGCAGTTAAGGAATAGCTACAATAAAGAAAGATTGCAAGCAAAAAATAACTTCCAGGAAGGGATACGGAACAAGCTTCTACAGTACAGCAAACAACCCAACAGTAGACAATTCTGGAGCGAGATAAGCTGGTGATACGTCAAAATTGTCATCATAACACAGGGATTTACTGGGAAACTTGGGTGGGCCATGTCACGCTATGTATTCACTACCAGAAAATGAATCCATCTGTGGGAAAAGCATGAACACTACCAATAAGGGGACATTACAGTCGGACTCGACTGAGGGGCAGTCCCAATATTACTTGAGCTCAGCAAATTAAACCAACCTTCGACAGCATACAGAAGTTCCCAATACTGACATACCTCAAAGGATCTCATCGACTTTACAAAGTCTTGGCAGTTTAAGTAACTCAGAAGAACTGTTAACTGATGTGAAATGGTTGGCACAGATACTAAAGAAAATGAAGATCGAGGGCGCACCGGGCAGCAAAGGCCTTCCGTATGCTCTGTTTAAGCAAGACATCAATTTCTGGACTAGTTATCTAACACTCCTCTTCAACAGGAGCTCTAACATCATCCTGTCGTCACGGAGAAGGAGCATACTCTATCTAATATAGAAGAGCGGCAGCCAATCTTCAACATTGAATTATAGGCTACTAGCCTTAATAGATGTCAAAGCTAAACTGTACGCCTCCTGCATATTTCAAGACCTTCAGACGTGGGTGAACGAGAACCAGCTAATACCAATAACGCAAACAGGATTTTGGTCAGGCATGGGGACAATAACAAACCTGTATCAAACCAATAATCAGCGGGTCTGCGGAGCTCAAAACCGCTCAGAAGGCAACAATCAGTACAAGCCTATAGTTGAGGAGTCCTTTTTAAGAGGACGGAATCCCATCACCCACCGAGGTGGCATGCTTCATCATCTGGGATCTCCTCTTGGTTGCAATCCCTAGTGCAACCAAGGGCTACAACCCCCTCACTGTGAGGGAGGAGCTCAGGGATGTTTTTATTAAGCAGTGAATTGGATCTCCTAAAATCCACTAGGTGTGAAGCGTAAAAAGTATTGAGGATGATGGTAGCAGTGCAAGAGATAGTAGTGTGAACAGTGATGAATAAAATTAGCTACCAAGAGAGAAAATAATTTATTAATTAACTCTTGGTGTCAAGGTTAAAAACAGTGCATGTGCAGTTTAAGAAAGAATGACTGCACTGGTCCGACAAACAGGTATACATGTTTCAGCCATAGTGATCATAATTTGATCGTGGCCTTCCTCAGGACCTAGATAGTGATTGCTACTGCAAAAGGGGTAGTGCATATAATGTGATTGGAAAAATACAACCTACAAAAACCTGTATCTTGTATGGGAAGACCTCACAAGAATGTTGATGTCACCTACAAGAAAGAACACAGTGACTTACAATTATGCACAGTATAGGACATTTATATAAAGCTTGTACTGAAAGATGTGCTCCACGTATGGGTGAGCAGCCCATCGTGTGGTACCTTAACGTGTACAAAACACTATATGAGTGTATCATGAATAACTGAAAAATTATATGCTTACCCATAGAAGTATGGGTGAACACCTCACCTCACCTGGCAACAGCTCAGGACGTGAGGCACCGCTCTGTAGAAAAGGAAAACTATAATTACAGAACCCACAAGCATTCTGTAAGTTAGTGAGCAATAATGTTAAAATCAAATCAGGCACCTCATGCATAACTAGTGTATGGATGCAAACCAACATATGAATCATGATGAATCTAATATTATGGGTCATGTTTAGAGAGGTAGTCTCTATCTAAATAGCTGCAAACGCCAGTTAGAGTCCGAGTTATTTAAAGAAACCCTGCCTTCTCAGCATGGAAGGAAAACTAATCACAATATAAATCACCCCATCGCTTGATGTAAATGTGGGGGTAAGAAAAAACTCCAAAACAAAGGAGTCACGAGTGCCTGATGTCAAATGTCAAAAGGTACAGGGCATAAATTCCAATTTATACAAAATGTATTGGTGACATTCTAACCAACAAGTGGTAACTGACTGGAAAACCAATTACTATGTCCGATTACTAGTGAAACATCAGGTAGAATACCCGCACTGCTGCTCAGGACATACTTAAATCACCCCCTTGTTTCGGTATTAAAGGTAAAGAAACTAATAAGACTTCAAAGCGGTGGTTGTCAGGAAACAAAACACGTATTCATATAGCCGGTGGTGAGGCCACCCGTGACCTGTTTATACTAAAACACTTGCCAGCAAATAAAGGAAGAATAAGAACAAGAGTTCCAAAGCCGCGCATATTCATAACCCCGGCTGGTGCAAACTAATGCAATGGGACGCTCACAAAGCCTCTTCTAAGCGCGTCGCGCATGCTGTTACTCACCTCTCCGTCGGTACCCCGGGCCGCACACAAGCTGTAACCGGAGGAGCCTGACGGAGGGCGGCATGCCCTTAAATACTGTTAAAGCGTGCTAATTGTAAAACGTTGTGTGCAATTAAATACCACCGTCGTCGCGTATTGCTGACGTGAGCGTCCCATTGCATTAGTTTGCACCAGCCGGCGTTATGAATATGCGCGGCTTTGGAACTCTTGTTCTTATTCTTCCTTTTTTTGCTGGCAAGTGTTTTGATATAAACAGGTCACGGGTGGCCTCACCACCGGCTATATGAATACGTGTTTTGTTTCCTGACAACCACCGCTTTGAAGTCTTATTAGTTTCTTTACCTTTAATACCGAAACGAGGGGGTGATTTAAGTATGTCCCGAGCAGTAGTGCGGGTATTCTACCTGATGTTTCACTAGTAATCGGACATAGTAATTGGTTTTCCAGTCAGTTACCACTTGTTGGTTAGAATGTCACCAATACATTTTGTATAAATTCGAATTTATGCCCTATACCTTTTGACATCAGGCACTCGTGACTCCTTTGTTTTGGAGTTTTTTCTTACCCCCACATTTACATCAAGCGATGGGGTGATTTATATTGTGATTAGTTTTCCTTCCATGCTGAGAAGGCAGGGTTTCTTTAAATAACTCGGACTCTAACTGGCGTTTGCAGCTATTTATATAGAGACTACCTCTCTAAACATGACCCATAATATTAGATTCATCATGATTCATATGTTGGTTTGCAACCATACACTAGTTACGCATGAGGTGCCTGATTTGATTTTAACATTATTGCTCACTAACTTACGGAATGCTTGTGGGTTCTGTAATTATAGCTTTCCTTTTCTACAGAGCGGTGCCTCACGTACTGAGCTGTTGCCAGGTGAGGTGTTCATCCATACTTCTATGGGTAAGCATACAATTTTTCAGTTATTCACGATATACTCATATAGTGTTTTGCACACGTTAAGGTACCACACGATGGGCTGCTCACCCATACGTGGAGCACATCTTTCAGTACAAGCTTTATATAAATGTCCTATACTGTGCATAATTGTAAGTCACTGTGTTCTTTCTTGTAGGTGACATCAACATTCTTGTGAGGTCTTCCCATACAAGATACAGGTTTTTGTAGGTTGTATTTTTCCAATCACATTATATGCACTACCCCTTTTTGCAGTAGCAATCACTATCTAGGTCCTGAGGAAGGCCACGATCAAATTACGATCACTATGGTTGAAACATGTAGACCTGTTTGTCGGACCAGTGCAGTCATTATTTCTTAAACTGCACATGCACTGTTTTTAATCTTGACACCAAGGGTTAATTAATAAATTATTTTCTCTCTTCGTAGCCAATTTTATTCATCACTGTTCACACTACTATCTCTTGCACTGCTACCATCATCCTCAATACTTTTTACGCTTCACAACTAGTGGATTTTAGGAGATCCAATTCACTGCTTAATAAAACATCCCTGAGCTCCTCCCTCACAGAGGGGGTTGTAGCCCTTGGTTGCACTAGGGATTGCAACCAAGAGAAGATCCCAGATGATGAAGCATGCCATCTCGGTGGGTGATGGGATTCTGTCCTCTTAAAAAGGACTCCTCAACTATAGGCTTGTACTGATTGTTGCCTTCTGAGCTGTTTTGAGCTCAGTTGACCCGCTGATTATTGGTTTGATACATTGTTGTTTGTGGGGAATTAATCTGCGCAGGTCTTTAAAAATGTTTCCCTTAGACCCTCTACCCAACATTTTGTGTTGTTTGACAATAACAAACCTGTCAGCACTCGCCATCCTGGCTCAAAAGGCAAAACAACAAAGGGGCCGACTATTTACATGCTTCATGGACCTCAAGACAGCCTTTGACAGACACTCCGGGTCCGACTTTGGGCAAAACTGGCAGAATGGGGTCCCAATAAATTGTTAAATTCAATTATCTCTCTGTATAGTGACACCTGGGTACAGGTTAAAGTAGGCAACGGCAGTAGGATCACATCTAAGACCCAAACTAACAATGGCCTTAAACAGGGGTGTGTCTTGGCCCTGAATTTATTCAACCTCTATAAGGCCGACGTAGATCTGGCATAAGTGTAGAGTTTTCCGCCAAAACTAGTAACACACAAATTAGGGCATCTGCAATATGCTGACGATATAGTCCTGTTAAGTCAGACACCAGTCAGCCAACAGAGGTCGATAAATGCACTGGTCGGGTATCTCGAGCAGCAAGGCCTGGAGTTGAACTTATGAAAAATAGAGGTGATCCGTTTGGTAGATATAAGAAAGAAAATCACCGAATTGGTTTGTGAAGGGTAACTGCATGGAGGTTGTAAACGCTTACAAATACCTCAGAATAGTGATATAGAGTTATCTGACCTTCAAACAGCACTACACTTAGAGCCAAAGCACGCACTTTATCTTTTGCATTCAATCAGCTGCAAATGAAGATCAGCTGCCCTTCATATCAACACCTGCTACAGTTATGGCAGCACAGTTCTTACCAACGATTTCATATGGCCTGGAAATCACCCACGGAAAAGAGGCGGAAATATTAAACCGTTTACAATCAAATGTTTACAGAGCCATCTTCGGCCTGCCAAAGTTGGCTTCACAAGCTCAAGTACGGCTGGAATTTGGCTCAATGAACCAAGTACAGCAAAGAATGAACGCATTCATAAAGTTATGTTGGACCCTATGTGCTTCTGAAAAAGTTTCCTTGAACACCTTGTGCTGGCAGGAAATCGATCTTCAGACCAACAGAAATTTGAATAATTCCTGGGGAGCACTCCTACAGTCATCAATCACAGCATTAGGTTTAAAGGAAGCCTGGGCTTCACTAGCGGCCAACTGTCATGTTTGGATGATTATATCCTCATACCAACAACTGAAGCCCTAAGCCTACTTAGCAACCCATTTCTCACCCAGGCTAAAACAACAGTTTATGCTGTTTTGTTTCTGGTAGATAGAGATGAAATACTTTATCCCTTCCTGGAAGAGTCAGCCGACAATATTAAGCTGCCGCCAATGTGGGTATAAACAAGAATCATTAACTCAACAATTATGAGCCTGTCCAGCACTTTTGGAACATAGATGGAAGATTCTTAGACCTGCTTTCTTACAACCGCAAGTGCGCACTTCAAGGCAAGCTGTAATTTGCTGGCTCAGTGGGGCCTCCATCACCCTGGCATATCAGGGGTCTAAATCTCTGGGCTTAGAAGCAACAATTGCTCGGCGAACCCCAGCAATCTGGGCCACAAGGAACATCTCACCAAAATCTGAATTCTAAAGACTAATCGCAATCGTCCGAGCACTTCTGCACATTAACTAATATCATCACAAGGAATATGTTATTTACCCACATTAAGCATCTATTCGTAGCGTGTAGTGCCATAGATTCATATGCCTAGCATTATCCTGCCATCTAATGTTGGGCTCAGACGATTACAAGTTGTTTTACTTCTAAGAAGTCTTCAAATCACAAGGCAATCCTCCAGTGTGTACTGCGCATGTTCCTCGGCTCCTTTGTTAGATTGTTTTTGGCTCATCGGATGAGCGTTAAAAGATAGGAGCAATAAAGTGACAATATAAAGAACGTGCTTATAAAAAAAAGGAAAAATGTGAGTTTAAGGTCTTAAATATTTAGAAGTAATTCAACCAAAAGCTTCCGGGGAGGTGGGTGGGTGCAAATGAAGCTATTGCACTACACATTATGAATAGATGCTAACTGGGTAAGTAACATATTCCATTTGCAGCATGTGTTGGCCGTAGATACATATGCTTAGCATTGACTGTAAAGCAGTTTCCCCCTTGCTGTGACTAGCAACTGGTTGAATCACTTGTTTGAAATAATGTTTTAGTGCAACTTGACCCACTCTTGCTTGTTGATTAGTGAATACATCAACACAATAGTGCTTAATGAATGTATATGGGTTATTCCATACAGCTGCTTTACAAATATCTTCTATAGGAATATTTCCTAAAAAAGCCACAGTGGCTCCTTGTTTTCTTGTGGAATGAGTCTGTGGTGTTATTGTAAGCACCCTCTTGGCTTTTTGATAGCAAGTTTGAATACATCTGACTATCCATCTAGCAATTTCTGCTTTAAATATTGGTGCCCCTTGATGCGGTTTGCTAAAAGCAACAAACATTTTGTTGTGTTTTTCTAAACTATTTTGTTCTCTCAATATAGAACATAAAGAACCTATTAACATGCAATATATGAAGAGCTCTTTCTGCTACTGTGTCAGGGTTTAGAAAAAACACTGATAACTCTATAGTTTGGCTTGTATGAAAAGCTGGCACCACTTTGGGCAAACATTTAGGGTTAGTTCTTAGAACTGCTTTATTTGCATAGACCTTAAAGAACGGTTCTTAGCAAAGTAAGTACTTCAATTCACTTATTCTTCTGAGATGTCATTGCTACAAGAAAAGCCACCTTCCAAGTTAAACACTGGAGTTGACATGAATGAAGTGGTTCGAATGGCGGTTCCATAATCCTGGTAAGTACAATATTCAGGTTCCAGGTTGGGGCCGGTGGAGTGGAAGGTGGTATAACTCTTTTAGCTCTTCCATGAATGCTTTAATGACTGGTATTTTGAATACAGACATATGTTGTCTGTTTTGCAAATAGGCTGCTAAGAATAGCCTAATACATGTGTAAGCAAGTCCTGTTTGCTGCAAATGAAAAGGATAGCCTATAATATCTTGTACAGTAGATGATAAAGGCTGTATTTGTTTATCTTTACAAAAAAAATCACAAAACGTTTCCATTTTGCTGCATAACACACTCTAGTTGCAGGCCTACAAGCTTGTTTAAGGATGTCCATACAGTCTTGTGGTTGCTTTAGATGTCCAAATTTTAAGACTTCAGGAGCCAAATCACTAGATTGAGGTGTTTGGGAATGGGGTGTATGGTTCTCCTTGGATCAACAGTTAAAAGGTGTGGCCAAAGAGGTAGTTTCTCGTATGGCACTAGAGATAGTTGCAGTAGGGTTGGGAACCAAGGCTGCCGTGCCCATGTTGGGGCTATTAGAATTAGTGTCAGAGAGGTTTGTGTTAACTTCTGAACTATATATGGAATGAGGAGGAAAAGCGCGAGCAAATACTTCTGACCAATTCATCCATAGGGCATTGCCCTTGGATAGCGGGTGAGAGAACCTAGATGCGACGTTTTGGTAATAGGCGTTGAGGTGAGTGGCAAACAGGTCAATTTCCGGTGTCCCCCACCTTTTGAAGTAAGAGTGAAGTAGTGTCTGCTCGATTTCCCACTCGTGCACCTGTTGGTGTGTTCTGCTGAGCATATCTGCAAAGTTGTTGTCCACCCCAGGTAGGTATTCTGCTAGGAGATGGATTTTGTGGTAAATTGCTCAGTGCTAGAATCTCTCTGAGAGGAGAGATAGCTACGAGGAATGCCCCCTCCCTGTTTTTGAATGTAATGCATTTCAGTCATATTGTCTGTTTGTATGAGCTCTATTTAGTTGTACAAGTGAATGTGAACAGCTTTGAGGGCTAGCTAAATTGCTAGCAACTCCAGATGACTGATATGCAGGTGTTTGAGCTACTGTCCATAGACCACGAGCTGTGAGATCTTTCATATGTGCCCCCATCCCTGAAGGGATGAGTGTGTAGTAATGGTGATTTGCTGAATTGGAGCTTTGAAGGTCCGGACGTGCAACAAGTTGTTGCGGTCCCACCACTACAGAGAGCGATGAGTTGCTGGCCCCACCAACACTAGATCTTGTAGACCCCCATTTGCTTGAGACCATTGAAATTGCAGAGTATGTTAAAGGGGATGCATATGTAGACAAGCGTATGGTACTATGGCTATGCATGAGGCCATCATCCCTAATAGTCCCATCACATTTTTTACTGTGATGTGAACTTGTGGCTGAAATTGAGATAATGTTTGAAAGAACTTAGTTACTCTTTTTGCATTGGGATATGCCTTGGCTGTGATTGAGTTGAGAGTTGCACCTTGAAAAGGCTGAATTTGGTTGGGTTGCAAATGGGACTTTTGTATGTTTAGAGTAAACCACAGTTTGTGTGGAAGGTTTATTTCCTGTTGAGTATGTTGAAGACACTGATAGTGTGTTGGACTTTTGATAAACCTATCGTCTAGATATGGAAAAACATGTATTCCTTCTCTCCGGAGATGAGCTGGTAATACTGCAAGACATTTTGTGAAAACCCTTGAAGCTGTTGTGACCCCGAATGGTAGCACTTTCAATTGATAATGTCAGTTTAGCTGAAAGCGTAGGTAATGTCAGTGTGCTGGGTGAATGGGGATATAAAAATATGCATCCTTGAGGTCTAAGGCTGTCATAAAATCTCCTTGCTGTAAAAATGGTATTACTTCCTGTAGTGTAACTATGTGGAAGTGTTTTGAAGAATTTTTCCTGTTTAGTGGCCTTAGGCCTAGAATAGGTCTTAATGGTTTGTCCTTTTTGGGGATGAGAAAATAAAGGGAGTATACTCCGTGTCCCTGATGATGTATTGGTAATCTTTCAGTAATAGTGCAACATGTTCTTTTGCCATTTTTTGTGGTTTGGGTGTAATTGGGGGGAGGGGGGGGGGGGGAGTGTTTGAATTCTAAACAATACCAGTCTTTTATTATAGGTAAGACCCATTGGTCTGTGGTGATTTGTTGCCAATGTTGATAAACAAAAGTTGTAATCTTCCCTCCACAGGTGTTATATGTGTTGTCGGGAGGTGTAGGTTGTCACTGCTTTGGAGGGGTAGGGGGTTCTGGCAGTGGTTGCACGGCATTTACCTCTGTTTCTATAATTTGTTTTGTAGAAAGTTCCCCCTATTAAATTGCCTTTGATAGGAACCCTGTTGTTTGTTGGTATTATTTGAGTTAGAGGAGAAATGTTCTCTGTTTGTACCTCTGTATTGACCCCAACTAAAGGAACCCCGGTACTAATATGTTTGTAGGGCCCCCAATGATGTACCTGTTTTGTGTCCTTTTTCAAGTTTTTCTAGCAATTCAATTACTTGTGGGCCAAATAAAAAATGGGTATCAAAGGGTAAATTAAGCAGATTTTGCTGTACTTCTGTTTTAAATTCAGATACTCTTAGCCATGCATGTCTTCTAATGAGTATAGTAGTATTAATTTCTCCTGCACTGGTGTCTGCAGAATCGAATGCACATTGTATGGTAGCACTGGATACTGATATGCCTTTTTCCACTAACTTTATTGCACATTGTTGATATTGGGTAGGGAGATATTGCAATAATTCCTGCATTTCATCCCATGTAGCCCTATTATATCAGGAGAGTAGCCCCACAGAATTAGCGATACGCATATAGTTGGCAGCTTGTGCTGCTACCCTTTTACCTGCAGCATTGTATTTTCTACTATCCTTATCTGGAGGAGGCGCATCTCCTGTGCCTTGAGAATTGGCTCTTTTTCTGGCAGTGTGGACCACCAGTGAATCTGATGTAACCTGTCCTTTAATATACTGAGGGTCCAGCGGACATGGCTTATATTTTTTCTCAACATGCGGTGCGATTACCCTAGGTTTAAAACGTTGTTTAAATATCTCCTATGTAGATGCTAATATACTTTTTAGTATAGGTAGTGTTTGCATTACTGTGTGTGATCTGATCTATTAAGTGTTTCTACCAGGCAATCATCTTCTTGAGTAACCATGTGTAAATTGACTTTATGACATGTAGCAGCCCTAGTAATGATGTCATGCTAAGCTGATGTATCATTTTGTGGGGAGGGCATGGATAAATATTTGGATCTGTATCAGGTCGAGTCTGGGACGCGCATACGCTGCTGCGAGGCATGCAGTATTGGAGTATGGCTTTGAAGTCCCGCCCACATTTTTTATTGACTTGTGTCGTAAATGCTGGCTTCTGAGTCGTTATTAGGCATGTTAGTCCCTCCTTGGTACCGCCTTGTCTGCATTTGTTACCTCCCATAACGACTGGACCTTTTACTTGTCTTGTTACACGGCCTGCTATATCTTGGCTGTGAGCACTATTTTGTTTCATGATTTGCCCTTATACCACCCACTACGTCGCAGCACGCTGCCCGCTTTTATTTTATTTACCAATGGCGGTCCGCTTTAACTATAGCGGACGCGTTTCTTTAATTATTTTAGCAGCGCGGTCCGCTTAAAGTATAGCGGACGCGCTGACTTATTTTTTTTTTTTGTTTACTAGTGCTCATGCGGCGCTTTCCCATTCATGGAGGCCGTGCCCCTTTCTTTACACAAGTCGCGTCTAAAGAACGGTGCACGCCCGCTATTAAAGTGAAAGCGCGGCATGGGCGCTTTTACTAGAAAAACCCATCTGTTTGTCAACTTGACAAACAGATGTTTTTTTTTGTCAAAGCGCCCCATGACGTGGTTCCACTTTAATGTTGGTCACGCCCCTTTCTTTAGACGCGGCTGGTCTAACGAAAGTGGCGCGGACTCCATGAATGTGAAAGCGCCGCATGGGCTCTAGTAATTAGCAATGCAATAGGTCTCGCATTTGCAAGAGTTTAGGCTATTGCATTGTCAATAGCTCAAACTCTCGTAAATGCGCGACCTATTACATTGCAAATGCTCGTTTGTTGATGGGGTTGCGGAGGTCCAGCAATCTCCTCCTCAAAAGATTTTTTACTCTTCTGTAGTGTTAGAGAAGCAGGTGGTAGCGATTTTGTGCCCACCTTCCCAGTATGAGGGTTTATAAAGTATTTTGTCCTTTATCTAGCTTGTCCTGCAAGCGTTCAAGAATTGGCTCTATTTATTTTTTCTGAGGCCCTGTAGTATTTGTTTGCTAATTTTGACGCTGAAGATTTGGCCTTTGAAGAGCCCTCCTTATTTGTTGTTTTCTGCGTCTTCGTATATGGTGCTGACTGCTTGTGGGTAGTTTTAGACACCAAGGGGCATATTAGCAAGACCGGCGATAAAATTATCGCCGTTTTAGCGGCAGGAAACTGCCGCTAAAACGGCGATAATGGGCTTGATAATAAGCGTTATAGAATTCCAATAGAAGCCCAGGTTAGATGTCCTGCACATCTAACCTGGGCTTCTATTGAATTCTATAACGCTTATTAGCAAGCCCATTATCGCCGTTTTAGCGGCAGTTTCCTGCCGCTAAAACGGCGATAATTTTATCGCCGGTCTTGCTAATATGCCCCCAAATCTTTTGCGGCTGAACTAGGTCTCAGCTCCGAGATGGTTTTCGATTCCGATGTGTGTTTTTTCGGCTCCAAGATATCTGTCACATTGGAGGAATGCTTCTTTGTCTCCGAGTCTTTATTTGACTTCCGTTTCGAAACTTCCCAAGTCTAAAAGGAAGATCATCCTGGAGTGATTCTGAAGTCATCTGATGACTTCAGCCAGGCTATTCCTGCAATTAACTGGGGATGTCATCCGAAGCCATCCTGAAGTATGCCTATAGGGCAGAATATTTAAATGGGTGACTCCTCGAGTCATCAGAGAAACTACTCCAGGATTAGTTCCCGATTACTTCAGTGGAAAAGATGTGATGAGCTTGTACTGCTGCCGGATGATCCCATGCTGATTACAGGATTAGGGTGGATTACTCCAGGATGGGTTCCTGATTACTTCAATGGAAAACATGTGATGATAATGTACTACTCCAGAATGATCCCAGGACGATTTCAGGATTAGGCTGGATTACTCCAGGATGGGTTCCTGATTACTTCAATGGAAAACATGTGATGATCATTGACTACAGCAGGATGATCCCATGATGATTTCAGCATTAGGCTGGATTACTCCAGGATGATCCTTTGAGTATTTCAGGATGGGGCTGTATTATTACAGAATCCTCGTGATGACTTCAGAATGAGGCTGCATTACTCATGGATGATCCAAGGATAACTTTAGAATGGGACTGGGACCGTACTAGTCGATTAATTCATGATGGGGATGTATTACCGTAGGATGGGTTCTGGCTGTGTTACTGCATGGCGGTTTCAATATGCAGATGTAATATTCTACGAGGATCTCGAGTAGTAATACATGTTTGACATACACAGGATGTTAAGAAATACACAGTTTTATTAGTTCGTTAGCAGAGCAAATAATTGTTACAAAAACAAGCATTGGCAAAGCCAATAGGTCTTGCCTTTTTGACCATGTGGCCTGCCGATGGTTTGCAGTATCGGTTAAAATAAACAAGCATTGGCAAAGCCAAAAGGTCTGGCCTTTGCAAGAGCTATTGGCTTTGCCAATATGTTTTAGCCATATTGTACACAAGCGTGGCTGTTGTTCAGCATGGCTAAAGGTTAGTGGGGTAAAGGAGAGTTGCATGTCGAAAAGTGCCATGTGATGAAGTAGTATAGATTATAGCAGCAGAGTGTCATGGAGTGGTGTGGAACAGAGTGGCGTTGAGTGTTGCATAAAGTAGATTGCTGTAGAGTGGAGTGGCATAAAGTGGAGTAATGTAGGAGAGTGGAATGGCAGAGTGGAGTAAAGTGTTGTAGAATTGAGTGTCAGAGTGGAGTGGCATGGAGTAGTGTGTTGTAGAAAAGAGTAGACTAAAGTAGTGTTGAAGGGTAGCATAGCATGGAGTAGTGTTGTAGAGTGGAGTGGCATAGAGTCAAGTAGAGTTTAATGGAGTAGAGCATCATAGAGTGGAGTATCGTAGCTTATAGTGTCGTAAAGTGCAGTAGCCTAGATTGAAGCTGTGTAAAACACAGTGGTGCAGAGTAGACTGGCGTAGAGTGCACTGGTTGAGTAAAGTGGTGTAGAGTGCATTGGCGCAGAGTAGAGTGACGTAGAGTGCAGAGTAGATTGCAGTGGTGTAAAGTAGATTGTTTCAGAGAAGAGTGGCGTAAAGTGGAGTGGTGCAGGGTAGATTGCAGAGGTGTAGAGCAGAGTGAAGCAGAGTGCAGTGACGTAGAGTAGTGTAGAGTGCAATGGTATAGAATAGATTAGAGTGGCGTGGAGCGATGCAGAGTGCAGTGATGCAGAGTGCAGTGACTTAGACTGCAGTCATGCAGAGTAGCATGGCATAGAGTTCAGTGGCAGAGAATGCAGTCTTGCAGAGCTGAGTGTCAGAGTGCAGCGGCGCAGAGTAAAATAGTGGTGCAGCATAGAGTGATGCAGCTTAGAGTGCAGTGGCGTAGAGTTCAGTGGCAGAGAGTGCAGTGTTGCAGAGTAGACTGTCGTAGAGTGAAGTGGTATATGGTAGAGTGGCATAGAATACTTTGGCATGGAGTCCAAGGGCCTAGAGTGGGGAGTAGAGGGGCGTTGAGAGCAGTGGTAGCAGAGTGGTGGTGTCATAGAGTAGTGGTGTCAAGTGGTGACACAGAGTGGTGTTGTCGAGTAAATGCGAAGCGTAGAGTGTTGTGGAGGGGCAGAGAGTAGAGTGACGTGGAGTGGCATAGAGTTGTAGAGCAAACTTAGTCTACCATCCTTCTGAGACGGGTAAATGGAGAAATATGAACGAGTGTAATAGTAACAACTGTAAGATATAGCGCTTAAAAGAAGGAAGTATAGTATAAAAAATGATTTATACTTTGGTGATAGCAGACCTTTAATGTAGGAAAAATCACCATATGGTACCCTAACTTCACTGCAGAATCATTTGCAATGAGAACGGCGCCCTTGACACTAATAGGACTCCTTGACACCAAATGTGATTTCAATACAAGGCAAGGAGCCTACCTGACTCATAGCTTTATTTTAAGTCTGGTATTTTATATATACACACACACACACGCATATATACACACAGACATATACACACACACACAGACATATACACACACACACAGACATATACACACACACAGACATATACACACACACACATATATACACACACATATATACACACACACATATACACACATGTACACACACACTTACTTATACACACATATATATATATATGCATACACATATACACACACACACACACACACACACATACACACGCACATATCCACACACAATTACACACTGACACATATCCACACACACATATTACCACACACACATTTACATATATACACACACATTTAGAGATATACAACTTTGGCACCGTTTGACGAATCTTCGCAACCTTTTTCCAAAAAAGGTGCTCCGGTGATTCTTGTTGAAAATGGAAAGTTTCGGGGTATTTGTAAAGCGGGGGCTGAGAAAAATGGGGTTGGAAAAAAGGGTGCGTTTGCAATGTTAATTCCCATTGGACCCTGTCAACACTACTACAGCCCAAACAACTGAATAGAATTACACCAAACTTGGCAGAAAGGGCGATGTTGTTATGCAGATTGTGCTTTTTGTTATTTTGTGCTAATAGCCATCTCCTCGAGGCGAATTGCAATAATATAGGGGGGCTATGAAGACCTCCCAGCCCGGGAACCACCACCTCCCCAGCGCTTTTTAGGTCTCGCCTACGCAGCGCGCATGCGCTGCATAGGAAAAAAGACCTTTTGCAATTGATTCGGCTTTTCAGCCAAAAACGTGCACGCGTTCCATTGCCTTCAATGGCAACGCGTGCACATTTGGCGATTCACTTGCGGGAGCGAGCAGCTGGCGACATATGGTAGCAATTATCGCTCCCAAAGCCGCTCGCTCCCGCAAGTGAATCGCGCAGGCTCCCTCCTCCCCCCCCCCTGCTGCCGTGCGAGGCGCGCACGCTTGTTTTAAATGTAGAAGTGGTTTGTTTCTTCCAATAATGGTAGTGAGAAGAGGAAGGTTTTTAACACTCTCCGATATTCAAGGCGGTTATCACTTATTCTTTTTATACCAGACTGACTCCTTATGTTGGTGGTTCTATAAAAGCTTATCAATAGGAAATGTGGCCTCCACCCAGGGCTAGCTGGGTGCAGGTACAGCCGCACTCACAAGACCTCTGGAGCGGCTTGTTTGGCACCTGACTGGGTCTGACTGAAAGTTGCAAAGTCTGAAAACTGAAATAAACTGGCAGCACATTCTGTCCTGGTCGGTCCAGGGAAGCGGGGCTGTGGCTGTGGGAGCAGTGTGTTGTTACCTAGTAACGCACGGCCCGGATCAACTGTCCCGAGCTTTCGGAATGAGGTCAGTCGCCCGGCTCACCGACCTCCACAGGCCCAAATAAAGAGGTATTGTCTGTCTGCACAGGTATTCACATGGGTGCCATCAGGGATACAGTACACTCCGTACTGGGAGTCTGTGCAGTGGCGCAGCATGGGTGCCCTGGTGCAGGCAAGGGAAATGCCCCCACCCGCTGGCCATTGGTTGGGTAGTAAAGTACAGCTACAGTTAGGCTTCAGTGGGCCTCTAAGAGCCTTGGTCCCAGTGCCACTGCACCTGCTGCACTGTCGACATCCATTCCCATGAGTCTGTGTTGAAAGCAGCTGTACTACCTCCTCAGCGGTTGAAAACGCACCTGTAAAGGCCCCACTAATTTAAAAAACTGAAGCATATGGAAACAAGCATTGGCAAAGCCAATAGGCATCGCCTATGCGAGATCCATTAGCCCTTTCATTGTTCTTAAGGCATGTTGCACAGCAGCGCATCATAAAAGAACAATGAAGACGTAGCTTGTATGTAAATGACCCTTGGAGGGGGCCCTCCGACTGTTGTTTCTCGGGGGCTATTCGAACCTGGGTGTTATGTAAATAGGGAATGCGCTCACAATAAACGTCTGAACACAATCTTGCCGTTTTACTTAAGTAGCTAGAAAAATGTGTGACAAATTGCACCACAAAGTACTTTTTCACAAAATTGTCACTGTGCAAACCCACAGTGAGTGTTGTGTTTTTTCACCATACGTGACCCATTATTGTTTAGTAATAGTAAGGCGTAAATTGTTCAGCCCCCCCCCCTTGATTTTCGCGGACCGTAGCCAGCATTTTCACTTTACTAAGCATGCTGCGCCAATGTAAGAGCCACATCGATAACGGTCCAGACATTTCTACTGGGGTACCATGCCAGGACGCCCCCTCGATGAACACAAACAACATTACATTGCAAAATACACCCAATGGCTCTAAAGTCATGGGTTTGCTCGAGCTGCGGAGGTATTTCCTACACTACCGGACCTGCCCGTGGCCATAATAGTTTTAGGATGTTTAGTTTATCTCCCTCATTCACCCATCATTTAATAATAGTGTTGAGAATTACAGTAACAGCAGGCGCAGACTTCTGTACCTTTGCTGGTGCTAAGGGAAAACCTGAAGCATCCTTGTGGAACACACACACACGCACGCACGCACGCACGCACACTTACTTTACCAGCCCATTAAAAAGACCCATCCAATCCAAACAGCACTACTTTCAAACAAACACAGGCAGTCTCACTGTGTCCACTTGCTTTGTGGCATCAGTCTGTCTTTTCCCTGTTCCTAATTTTGAGAGCAGCAGCTGCCAGAGATGTAGCATCCAGGGGGTGGAAAGCACAAGGGTAACACTCACCTCCTCCCCGAATCAGGCAGGGGTTACCCAGGGCTTTAAGTGGGAAGAAAAAACTGGAGGGTCTCTCAAAGGGGCGTGGCCAATGTAAATAAGGGCGTGGCTAAAAACACTTAAGCTAAAAATCTGTGGTTAGCATAGCGTGCCGCCCGACTAGTATTTTGCTGTTTCTGTCATTGCATTCAGATATATGATACAACAAGTAACATCATACCTACAACAAGTCATGACTATTGGCTTTGTCAATGGTTGTTAGTTGCATCGCATCAGCCTCCAGGATAGATGAGAGGCCGTCAAACTAGTGGCACCGCTGGTCTCTGTCACTCCCAGTAGAGGGCAGCAGCGAGAGCCAAGACCTGGATCTGGGGTAAGTGCAACAGTGCAGCAGCGCAATCGCAAAAAAAACAAGCATTGGCATAGTCAATAGGTCTCGCCTTTGGGACCTTATAAGTGTTTAGCTATGCAACAGTTGATGTTGTTGCACCAAGGATATTGTGCTGGATAACTAAACACTTATAAGGTCCCAAAGGCGAGACCTATTGGCTATGCCAATGCTTGTTATATTTGGCTTGGGGGGGCCTCAAGAACCCACTGAGGCCCCGGTTCCACCACCTCCCCAGGGGCCAAACTCTAAAATGGGAGAGAGCTGTGTGGCCCCTCCTCCCGGACCATTCTCGGGCCCAGGGACTGCCACCTCCCCAGGGCAGGCCCTAAGAGAAGAAGAAAGAAGGGGGGCCGTTTCGCCCCCCCCTCCTGGAGCCTTAGATGGCCCTGGGACCACCACCCCCCACGGCTGGCTCCTGCTATGTCCCGCCAAGCCATAGAAAAGAGTGCTCCACTTTCAGCAAGCGAGAGCGGAAAATGCTCTTGCTTGCTGAAAGCGGAGCATGTCTGTTTACCTGCCTGCTGTCAAGCGAGCAGGGAAACAGACACATTGCTTGAGATCCATGGAGCTGCAGTTTGGCAGCTCCCTTGGTCTCAAAGCAATGTCGGCCCTGGCAGGAGGTGGCGAGCCAGCAGGGACTACGTGGGCTTTCAGGCTCCCCCGTGATCCCCATGGTTGCCCTGGGTGGGACTAGGGCACCCAGTCTCGAAGTCAGGCCCCGGGCGATGGTTTCCCCGTGGCAAAAATCGGCCTCTGGAGGGGGCTGCGTGTCCCACCTCCTATGTAAAAATAATAAATAAAAAAATAAAAGGCAGGCTCCGGGGGAATGGGCCCCCGGGGCCAAAATTAGCTCAGGGAAGGGGGCCCACTCACCCCCCATAGAACCTTTCATACACCCACTCCCACACGATAATTCACAAACCCATGTACAGACCCATACCAGTACTTACACACCCACTCACTAATTCATATATCTACACACGCATCCACTCACCCATACATACACCCACTCACTCACTAATACACCCATATAATCACTCACACACTGGGTTAGTCAGCTGTAGCGCTACTGACACACCTACTCACTCACCCAGTCAATCACACAGCCACTTACTCACCCATACAATTACACACACACACTTCTTATGCATAGAGATACTAACACAGACTCGCTCTCATACAGTCACTGACACAAGCACACACTCACCCATACAGCCACTTATATACCCCACTGCTCACCTATACTGCCCTTTACATACCCAGGTACTCACCCATATACCACTGGCACATCCATTCACTCACACAGCCATGCACACCCTCACCCATACAGCCCCTCACACATGCATTCACTAACCCATACAGCTACTGACTCATTCATCAATACAGGCAGTCACACAACCCCTCAACACACAGACAGGTACTCAGACAACCAATCAATCACCCATACAGCCACTCATGTACCCACTCACACACCCATACAACCACTTAGACACCAACTGACAGACTGATACAGACATTCACACAACCAGTCACTCACCCATACATTCTCTGAGACAGCTAATCTCTCACTTATACAGTCAATCATGCACCCACTGAATCATCCACACAGGCAATCATACACCCAGCGATTCACCAAAACACCTTGGCATATACATTTAACACTCAAACTCTATAAAAACAGTCAGTCACTGGATGATGTCATCAGTGATGTTATCAGAGATGTCAGTGATGTCATGAGTGATGTAATACGTGAGGTCATAAGCAGTGCATTGCGGGGGCGTGAGTTATAGTGAGCTCAGCTAACTATAACTGCTGAATTTCACAAGTTTCATACGAGTGAAACCTGAGCCCAACTATAACGGCCCTGTAACCTTTGATTTTTTCAGTAAATATATATATATATACACACACATACACACACACACACACACACACACACACACACAAACACTTAGCTATAGGGGCTTTCAGCTAACCCTCTCATCAATTAGTCTATTATTGTGTCATTCTCATTTTTCATCCATCCACCGCTGTGTACAGCTTGGGACAGGACAGTGGGCCAAGCTATTGGCTAACTTTACTGCGAGTGATGGCATTCTTAACCTTCACAAGAAGTAAATCCACACACAAAGTAGTGCCTTTAAGAGTCAGTGACTACTATGGCAAATCGTCCTTTTGAGATCAAAAATATATTTGCTTTTAGACAATTTAAAAAAAAATATTGATGTGTGGCCGATAGGTTCCACATCAATAACGTTTTGCAAAACCTGTGAGAAAACAAACAATAACAAAGCCAAAAGGCCTATTAGATATGCCATTGTTTGTTTCATATTCTAGAACATTCAAACCCAGTCAAGATCACAAAACGTACTCAAACAGCTAAATACATTACAGTGAATAAGCCATCTTTGTACTAATGTACCGGACCTGGATTACAGTGTGGATAAACTGTCAAATGGAGGTGTAGGGCACAGGGGAAATAGAGCGGAAACCATGAAAGGTAGTTGCAAGATTGAAAAACAGATAAAAGGGAGCGGTAGGAAGGAGGAGATATCGGAATAGTAGCCAAAGACAGATAGGGTACAGAAGGAACGAGAAGAGTAAAGTGAACTGTTAATAGCAGAAATTGGAGTGCAAGAAAGGAGGATGAGAATTAAAAGTGGAAAGGGAAAAAGCAGACAAGGAGAAGGAAGCATGAGAAAGGAAAGTGGGCAAGAAGGACAGAAAGGTGAAAAGTAGTTTGTGAGGGGAGAGTTGAGAGAAAGCGTATACAGGGCAGAGCACGAAAGACTGGAAAGTAGCAAAGAAGCGTGGTGAAATGGGAAGGAAGAAAAGAACATACTGCAAGAGACGGATAAAGGCTGTATGCCTCTGCTTTATAATATATATGTCTAGAAATAAAATACATAAAGTTCAGGGAGGACAGGCCTGTATCATTGCTGGGCTTCACCTAATGCACAGCTTTGCTGCCCAGACACACAATAGTGATTCATTCACCATGACAGAGTTTTCTGCCATTAATAATATGTTTTACCTTATTAGTTAATTCTGGAAAGGAAAAATAAGCAGAGAGAATTCTAATTCTCTCTACCTTTTTTCCTCTCCTGGTGGCGTTTTTATATTTTTTCCCCCTGAGCCAGTTAACTAATAAGGTAAAATACATCAAATGACAGACAAATGGCTGTGGAATGGGGCGGTTATTGGTGGATTAATGATCTTTACATGCTTTGCAAAGGTTTTATGTGGGGAGCCATTTTCTGCTAAAAGCCCCTTTGAAAAGAATCCTCTGAAGTTGTCTGCTTCGTGTCATGAGCCATCCCAGCGCACTTCATCACTGACCCACTCGGTGCCACTGCACACACGGGGCAGGCAGAAAAAGAGGGGTAGTCAGGCAAAGCAAGGTTTTAGTAGGCGACTAAGACCAAACAGCTCATCCTATCATCGCAACTTTCCTGCAGAAGTACCTCAAGCATAACCTGATATCCAGCTATTAAGTGATGAGCTTAGAATCAGAGGATGGGGATCCGACCCAAGGACTCGAACCCGGGCACCCAGCTTCAAAGTCAGAAGTTGTGACTGTAAGACCATACCATTGATGGTACGGCGATACAAATTCACACATTCAATCGCTACCACACATGCTTTTTATTAAGAGCATGTAATTAATCTGAGCCTGAAGCGCCAATGTTAAGAGGGGATCTCAGACACCCTGCCTCAATTGGAAGTCCCACATTGAATGCCCTGCAGCATCCTAAAAGCCCACAAATAATGGAATCCAACATAGCTGCCAAAGTTTCGGATTGCTTATGTGTGACATTTTCTGAATTTCAGTGCAATTACGAGAGACATTTCAATGACTATGAGTGACACTTTATTGCGAGCAAAATCAAGCAATGAAGATGAGGGAAACATAGAAATTTCAGAAATTACAGCCATTTAAGCAATGAGAAACTCTAAGATCATCTTAAAACTGCTGCAAAGCACCAGAAATGGAAGAGCTTGACATCAGGGTTTTAAGTGGGATGAAAAAAAACATGGGTCTCTAAAAGGGGCATGCATGGCCTATGTAATTAAGCGTATGGCTTAAACATAAACTAAGGGGCATATTATCAAGCCCATTATCGCCACATTAGCGGCCGTTTTCGGCCGAAATGCGGCGATAATGGCATCGCACTATTAGCAAGGACACGCTAGCGCACGTTTCCTTGCCTTAACGCCCGGTTCCCTATCGCCTCACCTCGCTAATGAGATGCAAGGTAGGCGTGCCCCTCACAACTACATCATAAAATATCAGTAACGGTGCTTCGCTGTATTTACAACGAAGCCCCGTCCGGTTTAGCGCTGATTTTTTTCACGCTAACTGGGCCTTAATGCTGGCATTTAACGTCTGTTAAATTCCAGACTAAGGCATACCTTACATGGGGGGTGGATTGTGTGGCTAAGACCACAGGCCCTATCATCAAGGATATCGTCGTTTTCCATGGAACACCACTGGAAAACCAGCTTTGTTCCATGGAAAACGGCGATATCCCCTCCATCGCTGGAATTTTTATCGCCTCGGTGATACGCGTTGTTAATTACGCGTTAACCGGGCGAAAAATTCCAGCGATAGACGGCGATAAATAAAAAGCGCTAGGCGCGCTTTGCCATATTTATCGCCGTCTATTGCTAATATGCTCCTAAATTTCTTTAGTGGCAGCACCTTGCAGGAAGAATTACTTCTAAAACAACTTTTATTGCCAGATTATATCACACTCCACAACTGGGGCAGAATGTGCATGGTGTAATCACACCAGAATGCCCAGTCTTCAAGAAATTATTACAAATTCCTGCAGTGTTTCAGTGGTAAAAAGGTTACCCCTTAACTACTATGGCCTGAAACTCCTATCAAAATGAGAGAATGAATGAAAATGTCAAGTTTACGGGGCTTTAAAGATACTCCTATCTACCATTTGACTCAGCTGGGACACTACGAATACCACTAGCTGGTATTCAAAAACGTGAAGCACTATCCAGACTAAAGCGTCAAAAAGCAACGCATTGTTGTTTAGGTCTCATTTTATGCACACGACTATTGTGGCAATATTGGCCTCATTTATAATACTCAAAAGAGTATTTTACATAAACAATTGTCGAACCTCGGACTGAGAGTGCGGCAGCCAGTTCATACCAGAAAGGCTAGATAGTATGGGGTTTCTCACTGTTAAACGGCAGGTATGCAGCGAGTAACATATCACCTCAAGAAAACCATGAGGGCTACGACAGAAGAGAGAGCGTGTCCGTTATGTTGGCGAAACATAAGCTGAGTGTTAAAGAGTCTGTTACATTCCGGCCACTGATACTAAAAGAGCTACAGGTCTGAGGCAGCCAGTGACATTTTGGGGGGCTTTGCATAAGTTTGCCTACAATACAGCGCTACTACATGAGATCACGGTGCACAATTAAGAAAGCATTATTATTGGAATAAGTTAATATGCCATTGTTTTTAAATAAAGCCCTGGGTCAAACATCGCTTTAAATTATGCGAAATGCAGTTCTGGCTAAAATGCATTCATTTGTCAACCTTTTTTTTTTTTTGGCATATTTATATAGCGCGAACTCGACCCGAAGGTATTGGAGCGCTTTACATGAGCACCGTATTTACATTACACATTCAGGCACGGGGAGATTAAGTGATTTGCCAAGAATCACAGGATGTGGACGTGACCCCAAGGCTCGAACCCTGGTTTCCAGCACCAAAGTCGGCAGTCTAGCCGATGGACCACATCCTCTCCCCTAACCTGCGTTATAAGTAGCAGATTGTAACACTTTTATTTTCTAAATGGCAGTCTCTTTCGAAAACAGAAAGCACCACAGGCTGGGATGCCGATATGATGCAAATGTAAGCTTTTCAAGCGCAATGGCAAAAAATGTAACCATGGGAAGTATGTCCTACATATTTATCGAGCAATAACAATCTGGGTGGATGTAACTCGGGACATCCAATTCCCATCTTACCGAAAAGACCAGACACTCTGTAACGTTCACTGAGAGGCGGAATCCTACCTCCAGCTCTCTCAAAAAATAATTGCATTAAAGCGCTGCAGTTTAAAGAGAGGGTGTCTCCCGCCTTCCACACAAAAGCGCGGCAAGTGCAGAGTACCCCAAAGTGGAGGAGAGGCGGGAAATCACACCCACCTCACTTCCATGTCTCACCTGCACCCCGACCAAAAAAATACCAACAAAAGGAGCAATTTTCTTTTTTCCCTCTCAGCCCGATCCATGTGCACACTCTCCGGTGCAGCAGTAGTTAGTCTCCTCACTCGGCCTGAGGCTCAGACTAGTACAACTCGTCGGCTTCCGCTTCCGTTCCAACCAATGTTAGGAATGGCTGCGGCATGGTTGCCTGGATCCTACCAAAAGTAGCCCAAAGGTGGCCCATTGTTCTACTCCGAGGCAGGAAGGGCTGGGGCACTTGATACAGCCAGCCTGACCTCCCACATTGAATACCCTACGTTCACATCAGAATCAGTGTGCAAAGGCTCTGGGCAATTATGTTAAAATGCTGCCGACTTAATTATCACTGGCTGCTAATTAAATTAAACAGACAGAAAGGCGATCTTTAAAAATGAATACACTTTATAAAGACAATTTTTATAGCGCTGAATATCTTATTTGACCCTTTCCAAATCTTAAAACGAGGTGAACAAATGGCAGGTATTTCTTTATAAAAGGTGGCAACCCGGTAGGCAGGGGCACTATTGGAGGCTGTCTCTCACTGTCTTGGAGCTCAGGACAGTTCTGACTCCCCGCAAATCATGCATCCGTCCAGTTCACAGCTTACTGGCCTCAGTCAATGTTGCTGATGAGCTGCTTCAGGCAGTGGGTCTCTGGTGGGCTGAGGTACAGGAGTCAGACTGCTGGCAAGCGGAGTCCAGTCACTGTGCACTCAGTGACGCTGGCAGGACCAGGCACGTATGTCTTGGCCCCCTGGCGCCCTCACAAATGGGCAGATGATGTTTTCTTGATCCGGCTGGGGGACTGTGAAGTGCACTCCCTCCAACACGTGGAGAACTGGGCATGTGTAATTTGCTTCTATCCGGCAGGTTCGGGCGATTACCAGTGCCTCAGCATGGGGGGCCGGGGATCACACAGTATTTAAGAAATTACAATAGACATCCTCCTTTTCGATGTCATGTCCGATGCCAGTGAGTCCGTCACACGCTATAAACTAAAAAGCACATTTGTAGATTAATACTCAGATGGCACTGTTTCACTGACACTTTTGTCAAAGTCTGCCTGTTATTTTATGTGATAAAAGCCACACTCTGTCTGCAGACACGTGGCTGGTGCTGGCTTCAGACACAGGTGGTCCACTTTAAATGAAGGTAAAGTTTTGTTCGCATAGCTGCCAAGGTTTCAGATTGCTACGTGTGACATTTTTATAATTTCAGTGTAATTATGAGTGACATTTTAACCACTATGAGTGACACTTTCTCGCGAGTACAATCAGGCAGTAAAGATGAGGGAAACATGTACATTTCAGAAATGACACCCATTTGAGCAAGAAGAAACTAAGAAAATCTTAAAACTGCTACAAGTCACAGAAATGGAAGGGCTCTAAGCTAGTGCATTTGTAAACTGATCGTAATTATGGAAATATGCAATGTATCATTGGTAAAGTCAAGTGCTTTCAACAGGTTTATCGAACACCTCCGCTGTGATAAATCCCTGCGGTAGCATTCATTTAATAACGACTTACCTTTTCTCTAGTAAAGTCATAACTCTACACTGCACAAGCTAGGTAAGGAAACATTAAAAAAAAATAATGTAGCTGCCGCTGTCCTTGAGAAGTGTCTCTATGTGTTACACTCATTGGCTCAGCCGGCAGCATGCACTCTCTGCTGCTGTACAGTAGAAAAGTCAGTCTCTCCGTAGTCGTAACGCTGGTGAAGACCTCTGAATGCAAAACTGGTCAATGAAATGCATATTTGTATTTTGTGTATTAATGAGACCCTTTTCTCTGAATTAGCGAGCTTCAAACCTGCATGGATTCTGTTAAAAATTGCTCTAAATTAGATTTGCAGTCCCTTTGCTAGCCGAGTTTGAGAGGGGCGTGCCTGCCCTAAACATCACCTGCTCAGCCTCTCCCGGACTTGGAGCACGTGTTGAAGGAGAGTTTTAGTGTTGCCAGGCGACTGCAACAATTATTGGGGGCCGGGCTGGGGCACTGGCTGAGGGAGGAAATAAACATCGGAAAGCACCAGAAATGAAAGTGCACATAGCTCAGGACTGGAACAGCAACTTGTATATGGCAGTTACCGAGAAGTATTTTTAAAAAGATGTCATTGATGATTTTTAGTTAATACATTACCTGCTCTCTCAGGCACTGATTATTCATCATGTCACTGGCCAGCTGATCCCTGCTGGTGGCGCCGCGGCCAGTGGGCTGGGTCCCGGTCGGTCGTGTGAGATATCACTGCCCCAGCTGTCAGCTTGCTGCACCCACTCTCACTGCGACTGGTCCCGGCGCTGCCTCTACTGTAACCCTGGCCCGTGGTGCTGCTCGGGCTGAATGGTGCAAGTGGGCTCTGATTCCATTTCTCGACCCTCGGCCGGCCCGGGCTCCGGTTTGGAAATAATTATTCGCCGGCGGGGGGTGGGGTGGGGGGGTGCCATAGATAATTTAGCCCCACAGCTCAGGCGGCCCGGCAGCAGCAGGTGCGATCAGTAGTTCGACCTTTCTAATTACGCTCCTACCGACCACCGCTCCTGTCATCAGGCACGGCAGGCTCCGAATATATTGTACAGATCATGGACTTCCTGCATCACCCGGAGAGGTCGACGGTGTTCACAGTCTCTAAGACCGTTGGTAACTAGTGCAGCACTGCAGTCTTTGCGTGTTAAGCTAAATGTGCACGTGAAGTGTGTGTGGCTGCAAGTGCGGGTAGTGTGTGCGTGGAAGCACATTTGGAATTTAAAGCATTATCCCGCGGTGCGCTGGCAAATTATTTATTGTCCCTCACTCTAGACACACTTACTTTTGTAGTGGCAGCCAGTGAGAGCAGGTACACGGCTGCCTGGCTCGCCTCTCTCCTTGTGCCTGGGGACCTACTGCTCTGAGCAGCCCAGCTGAGCTGCCAACATACCACCTCTCCGGCTGCCGCAGGGAGGCATCAGTTAGCCCCGGTGGGCCTGGCTGGGTCGGGTTGGTCATGGTGTCGGTCGCCCATTACCACAGCAAGATCATTGCAGGCAGGCGGCAGTGAACACAAAGTGGGTTCATGGATGTCACCGGCTGTGCGGGAGCTCAGAGACAGGCAGGGTCCCGCGAGTGGTGTGTGCGGCGGCCGCCATTGTGAAACAACAATGAAAGTGAAAGCGCACACGGTGCGCAGAAAATAACAAGCATTGGCAAAGGTGCAACGCTGCTCCTGGGCACCTCTCTCCCTAGAGTACCGGTGGCGAGCACGCAGGGCGGGGGGGGGGGACCGAGAAGTTACAGACTGCGGGAGGGGGTTTGGGGGGGAAGACAGGGAAGAAAATAGTGCAGGAGTAAAGGGGCCGATAGCTGTGGAAGGATACAAATGACGACATGCTCGTCAGGAGGAGGGTCTAACAATGCCCAAAACCAATCGGAAGGCAGCATTTAGGACCTAAGCCAATTAAAAAGATGGGCCGGTCAGTGGGCGGAGCTTCCACGAAGCTTCCACACTATAGTGTATACTGAATGCCTCGCAAAGCGATGCAGCGCATTCGCGCTGCAACGCTAGGCGAGACCTAAAAAGCAACTGTTTGGAAATAAAATGAATGTGGGATTTATTATCGGCATAGCACCCAGGCCTTCTAGCATGCGTGCACTGTAGGTTTAATCGCAGAGTTGAAAATGCAGTAATGTGTAAATGTTTTTCATTATGCAGTAAAAACGAGATTCTGAAATCTTCCAAAGGGTTGAACGTCTCTAAAAAAAAAAAAAAAAAAAAAAAAGTTGGACATGTTCCTGAAGCAATCAATAAATCATCCTAAAATTATCACGTACCAGTCTTTTTAATTAGAAGACTGTGGTGCTAGTCAAGTAATCCGACAGTCATTTTCAAACAATCCTAAAACCACCAGTAGCTATGCATCTTGTGAGGTAATCAGGTACTCAGTTTCAAGTCATCCTCAAATCATCAGGAACAGTCACACCTTGTGAAGTCATCAGATAATCATTTTCAAGTCATCCTGAAATCATCAGGGTTAATCACATCTTGTGAAGTCATCAGATACTAATTTCCAAGTCATCTTCAAATCATCGGGCTCAAGTTTCTAAACTCTGCTGATGACTTTAAGAGCTTGATGACGTGAAAATGACTTCTAGAGTATTTGGATGATCTTTCAATGACTCTGGGATGGCTTCTAAAGTAATCCTGTTTGACCTGGGTTGTTTCGGTGTCGAAACAAATTTTAATGCTTTGAATTTTTCAACACTTGTCGAAGGCTTTGCAGGCATAGTGGATGTTTGTTTGTGTGCCTGTTTATGGAGACCTCCATGGCCCGATGGCAGTGGGGTTTCCAAAGCCGGTGTGGGTGTTTTGGTAGGATTTTGGGCAGCTTTCACTGAGGTACTCACGTGCCCTTGCATGGATTCGGGCTCGAAGTCTGAACTGCCTCCACTGCTAGCCAGCAGTATCTGTATATCTGTTGCCGCGTCTGTGCTTCCGATTCTTCTTGTTCTTGAATGGGGTCTGACAACTGATCCCCGAAGATATCCGGAGCATCGTTCGTGCATCGCTGCATGGTTGTGTGGGCCCAACGACACTCTCTTCATTGCCGAAGCGTCTTTTTCGATCTGAACGCTAAGCACGCCTCACAGAATGCTTCTTTATGTAGCGAAGATAAACATAGATTACATACTTTAAGTCCTGTCTGGAATATTTAGCGTGGCAGTTAGGGCAAAAACTGAAGGGCATATTTTCCACCCATCGTGGACGTATTCCTGTAGAATGGAGTCGAAGTCGCCAAGTAATGGCGGGCCCCGTGAACATAGAGGTATCACCAGTTTCTGTCTTTGGGATCTGTGATTTATCGGCTCAGAAAGAATACCAAAAGCCTAAAAAGGCCTCTGTGTAGGTTGAAGCTTCGGTCCCAGAGCTACAATAACGACGTCAGAACCCGATGGCGGAAAACAACCATCTTACAAAGGAGCCGAGGAACATGCGTAATACACACTAGAGATGGGGGTCACTATACCTACCTCGTGACTTGAAGACTTCTTAGAAGAAAAACAACTTGTAACCATCCAAGCCCAACACTAGATGGCAGGATAATGCTAAGCATATGTATCTACGTCCAACACATACTATGAATACTCAGGCCTCAATGTTTGTAAGATATTAGACAAATGTTGAGGCAATTTTATATGTAATGCTGGGGCAATTTTAAATGTAATGCTGGATTCATAATTTTATATGCCCTAAACACTTGGTATTTGGCTTTTATACAATTTAATAGCTGTAGGCTTTTTTGCACTTCTGATGTTTGTAACATTGAAATGATTTGAATCAATCAATCAATAAAGCATTTACTTAATTACTTGGGAGCTGTAGCAGGTTTGTAAGTACTGTTCACTAAAGACTGAGGATTCCTTGACCAAAGTTTCATGAATACTAACAAGTCCTCCAGTGGAAGAAAACTTTACATCTCATGGCAATCAGATGCAGATAAGCTAGGAATCTGCTCCGTTAGCCTTTACAAAAAAATAAATAAACAAAATAAAAACATCACAAATGTATACAAGAGCAGGTGCTGCAGCGTTGTGCAAATCTGAAATAAGCATATTGCCATTTTCAGTATGCAGTTTTAACTATTTTGCACAGGTTTCGTGGCGCTTTTAAAACCCAGTGCTTTCTCAAAATTGACATCAAAAACCCAGAAAACAGGATCTTTATTTTTATTTTAAAGTCATCAAAATAATAAGTTCTTGAACAATAGTTTAATATGTCAGTGCACAAATTTTCAATTCTGCTTCATTCCCATCTCATTTTGCCAAGGGAGCGGGTTTAGTTTGAACTGTTAATGATGCCAAAGGATGAGGATGACAGAAACAAAATGCCAGGTGGTAAAGGAGTGAGTATTGCATCATTGTCGGGTATGATGTGTACGGCTGAACCCTTCCTCTTAGATTTCCTGTCATTGCTGCCTGTGAGAATGCAAAGCCTTCCAATTTGTGCTCAACACCCTATTTCGCCGTTATCTAGATCAGTACACCTCTTCCACACTTAGAGGACGGCCCTCAGGTGACACCAGAGCAGGCAGTCTCTATAGGTCTTTGCAGGTTGTTTTCTTTATCACAGGCATGGTATCCTCTGAAGATGCTTGCCAATCCACTTTTTAACTGAAGATCATTTTCTTATATTTGGAGTTTGGGATCTGTCCCCGAGCCTTCAACCTGCGGACAGCTTCTCGCATGTGCTTGGGCTGCAGCGGCGGTGTCTCTCCCCACTTCTCACAAACGTCCAGGGCTAGGGGCAAACAGAGAATTGGATCAAATTACAACATAAATGATGTGATTTCAAATTGCACAATTGATAGTTTAATCATCTGTTAAAACAAAAAATAAAAATCACCACAACATGAGTATGGCAGCAAGCAAGTTTTAAATACATAAATGGGTCTGTGTGGAAGCACATATGCGAAGCAAGAGGGTTTTGGTGCCAGGAGTTACCCAAACACTAGATGGTGGAATAATACACAAATGTGAATCTAAAATAGGATCACACAGCAATTCTGTTGTGCACACACACTTAAGTAGCAGCCATCGTTTTATGTACTTATTACTTAAGGCCTTCTTTTGTTATTTTTGTCAATTACTTCAAAAAGCACAGAAACTTTAACAAAAGGGAGCCATGATGACACTGTACCACTAAATGTAGTCGTCACCAACTCTACAGAGGTATTTAATTCCCAACACAGACTCGATAAGAAGGTCTTTGATTAACATTAGTTTGAAGCACGAAGGGATAGGCCATCTGATGGAAATAACTGAGATTAGTAATGTGTAAAGCAGATTAACATTTTAGGTATTTGATTCCGAATGCAGCACCTACACCCTCCATTCTCCCAAAAACCCAACCCTCATCTGTAACCTAGCTAGGTGGAAAGAGGATAAAGCTCACAGCAGCATTGGCTTCCCAGCCACGGCCAGCCTTTCTCAAACAAGCATTGGCATAGCCAATAGGTCTCGCCTTTGGGGCCTTATAAGTGTTTAGCCAGAGCTATTGACTTTGCCAATGTCTTCAAGCTGTGCTGTAGAGAAGTGTGGCTGCTGTGCAGCATGCTGAAAAGTTATAATAAAAAAGTGTCAGAAGCATTTTTGTTACTTTATATATGACCAAGAAGGCATTATGTAAAACTGAACGACCATATTAAAAAAAGTATTTACAAAAAAAAAAATGTCCTCCGTTTTCTTTTGTTCTTGCAATGCTGGCAACTTGTTTCTGCCTATTGCAATGGTTGTTTGTTAAAGCTTTTTTTTTGAGTGGGCATAAACAATCGGAGGGTGAAGGTTGGGAACTAGTACCTGAATTATAACACTAGCAGCGGCCAGATGCTAGGGGAGAATCAACAGATGCCAGATTCCGAGAGCAGGCTGAGGTGGGGCCGAGTGATGCTGAGGTGGTAGTGGTGGTGGTGGTGACTGCTGCGGAGACGATGCTGATGTGATGCTGAATGATACTCAGGTCTTGCTGAGTGATACTGCTGTGGTGCTGAGTGATGCTGTGGTGGCCCTGAGCGATGCTGTGGTGGCGCTGAGCGATGCTGTGGTAGCGCTGAGCGATGCTGTGGTGGCCCTGAGCGATGCTGTGGCGGCGCTGAGCGATGCTGTGGCGGCGCTGAGCGATGCTGTGGCGGCGCTGAGCGATGCTGTGGCGGCGCTGAGCGATGCTGTGGTGGCGCGGAGTGATGTTGTGGTGGCGCGGAGTGATGATGTGGTGCTGCTGAGTGATGCTGTTGTGGCGCTGCTGAGTGATGCTGTGGTTTTGCTGAGTGATGCTGTGGTTGTGCTGAGTGATGCTGTGGTTGCGCTGAGTGATGCTGTGGTTGCGCTGAGTGATGCTGTGGTTGCGCTGAGTGATGCTGTGGTTGCGCTGAGTGATGCTGTGGTTGCGCTGAGTGATGCTGTGGTTGCGCTGAGTGATGCTGTGGTTGCACTGAGTGATGCTGTGATGGCGTTGAGTGATGCTGTGATGGCGTTGAGTGATGCTGTGATGGCGTTGAGTGATGCTGTGATGGCGCTGATTGATGCTGTGCTGGCTCTGATTGATGCTGTGGTTGCGCTGAGTGATGCTGTGGTGATGCTGAGTGATGCTGTGGTATTGCCGAGTGAGAGATCGAGTGAAGATATAATGCCCAATTAGAGAGGGTGGTGAGAGAGAAAGAGAGAGAAAGGGTGTACATAGAATAAAGAGTGGAGCGGGATAGAGAGAGAGAAAGAAGGGGAGAGAGAGTGAATGAAGGAGTTTGAAAGAGAAACAGATAAAGGGGTGAGAGAGAATGAAAGGCTAAAAAAGATAGAGAGGGGAGAGTTAATTAAGTAGAGAGAATTAGAGAGGGGAGAGAGAGAGAAGGAGAGAGACAATAAGAGTGGGGGGTGTGGAGTTTAAATAGAGTGAAGAAGTGACGCGGAAAAAGTAACCTTAAATATAGCTTTGCGCGAATAAATATTTAAAAAAAAACAGAGTGAGACAAAAATACTGGTAATTAGGCTGTGACTCCCAATATAAAACAAATAGCGATATAAGGTGAAATCAACCCACCGAAGCAATATTTCTAACTAGACAAAAAAAAGCTTGCATTTCAATGCTAATCGCTGTTGTTTTTCATGTGACTGTAGTCCAGGGCCGTCAATTGGTAATGTGAGCTGCTGCTGCGATTGAAACATCAGAGTCCAGAGAGTTAATGAGCCATGACGAGGAAATGAGGAAGAGATAGGAAACCCAGATGGCAGCTGCGCGCGTGCACGCCATCGTGAACGCAAGCTGGTCGCCAGCCGAAAGCCAGTGGGTTTGCACTTCCAAAACCCGCTTACTAAAACTCTCGGCCAGACCAGCGCAAGCGCTGGTGCAGGCCGAGACCTAAAAAGCAGACCACCCTTGGGGTGTACATCTTCCAGGAGCCCACTTATGTGCTAGTCTAACTTCTAAGGCAATTATTTGGCTTTTGTAGACAGAGAACCCATACCAGGTATAACAAGTCTTACAACTGACTTTGCTTTTTTACGTCTCCTCACTAGATTCACTCACTCAACAAGCTATGAAAAGGAATACTTTGATCATTATGTAATGAAGGTGAATAGGACTTACTGAGTACCTTTGCTAAACTCTCTGCACATGTTTTTCTTTCCCCCATGGATGTAATTTCTCTACATTTCATCCTTCCCAAGGGGACATCAGGAGCACCTACAAATACTTCGTCCATGCAAAATGACTTTTGGACCTGTCAAAATTAAGGGCTCATAATGTAACATTTTAAGGTCTTGTCTGCAAACTAATTTAAGGTGGCTGCTGTCAAAGACCTATTGTGGCCAATACCAATGTAGTAGGCTTCACGCCAGCCCACTGCTCACGCTTTGTTGGATTTTGTGTCAGTCTCATTTCCTTGCTTCTAAGTTAATGGTTTTATTTCCTCTTCTTGTGTTTTTCCCCTCCTCTGAAGCATAGCTTCTTTACCAATCTTTAGACAGGATGACTTGTATCCTTCCATTTGCTCAAAATCATAAAACTACTTTTTTCTTTCTCTTTCAGCACACCCTGAGATTGCGTGTATTTACTTACTCTCTCCCTCGTGAGGTTACTTCCCTCCTCCCACTGTGCTTTGAATATACTCTCCAAATTGCTTGCAAATCTGGGGAGATGACAGTTACCTTAACGTTTTATATTGATGTTTTTGATTATTGGAAGTATATCCCCAGAGAAAAACACACAATGCATTTCATTAACACATGCGTGGAGCAATTCATTTTGCTTTTGTGCTGGCCATCCCCTTCTTGTCAAGCAGTAAGAAACTTTTTGCTTACCCTGTAAGCTTCTGTTCGTAGCATGTAGTGCTGTAGATTTACATGTTCTGTATACTCCTACTATCTAGTGTTGAGCTAGGATGTTTGCAGGTTGTTTTTCTTTGAAGAAGTGTTTTCAGTCAAAAAGTAGTGTGACCCCCTGCATTAGCTAGCAATGCACATGGGCAGACTCAATGTCAGATTGTTTTTCGCACAGCAGGTGGGAGTACTATGGAGTGGTGAGTAAATGCAGTATGGTACACGTTTATTGCTAAAGGAAGCTAGTTAATAAAAGGAGACATCTGTGATCAGACCCACATGCTTCTAAGGAGGAGGGTGGGCGCATGTGAATCTACAGCACTACACACTATGAACAGATGTTTACAGAGCAAGTAACATTTCCTGTTCGTAGCATGTGTTGCTGTAGATACACATGCTCTGCACAGACCGTAAAGCAGTAACCCGTACAAGCAGCGGCTAGGCATATGGATGATGCAGATGTCTGAAATATAGTTCTTAAGACCATCTGGCCTAGCATTTCCTGCAGTCTGGCTAGGATAGCCTCACAGTAAGTTAACGTGTATGGTGTTAACCAAGTGGCTGCTTTACATATGTCAGCTAGGGAAATATTTCCCACTAAGGCCATGGTTGTGGCCTTTTTGTGTGTAGCGAGCCCTGGGTACGACAGGGAGGGCTCTTTTAGCTCTGTGGTAGCATGTTTTGATGCACTTGACTATTTACCTGGAAATGCCTGCTTTAGATATGGGTTGGCACTTGCGAGGTTTAGCAAAGGCTACAAAATATTGGTCTGCCTTGCAAAAGGGGCATATCCTATCAATGTAGTACATGACAGTGAGCATGACATCTAACATGTGGTAGGCTCTCTGTGCTACAAAGTGGGGTTACGAGAAAAAGACTGGGAGCTCTATGGTCTGTTTGAGGCGAAACGCGGAGACCACAGTAGGGAGGAACTTAGGGCTAGTTCTAAGTACCACTCTATCTTTATGAACCTGAACGAAGGGTTCCTGCATTGAGAGGGCTTGTAATTCAGTAACACGTCAGGGATGGTATGGCCACAAGGCGGCCACCTTCCACGAGAGATACCAGGGATGACAAGAATGTAAGAGCTCCCATGAGTCTGTTAAGATTTCACACTGGAGCAGGGGGGGAACTCTGGGAGAAATGACCCTTTTGAGGCATTCAATGAAGACTTTAACAACCTGCTATGCAGAAGAGAGAGAAATGCTCTCAGTTTGGCATATAAGCTGCTGTGGCAACTAAATGGAGTCATATGGAGTTGTAGGTAAGGCCTGACTTTTGTAGACAGAGCAGATAGCAGAGGATATCCTGAACTGCAGGTTTTACGGGGTCGACAGGTTTTCATAGATGCAGTAGTGAAGCAATCTTTTCCACTTTGCTGGAAAGCTGTCTCGTGGACTTCTTGGTGAGTCCTACAGAGCAGGTCCACGAGGTCACTGTCCTCTCCTAGAAGGTACTCTAACCTCAAGTGGATGTGGTAGTTGAGTGCCCCATGCCAGGTGTTCTGTGCCAACAGGGAGAGGTGTAGGGAGTGAGTGCCGCCAAGTTTCTGTAGGTAGTACATGGCAGTCATGTTGTCCTTTCTGATGAGGACTACTTTGCCCTGAATGAGCGCCAGGAAGGCTTTAAGGGAGAAATGTATGGTGAGGAGCTTGAGATAGATGCTGTCGAGCCCTTGTTGAAGAGGGGCCAATACTTCTCCCAGAGACTTGCTAGGCCCGAAGACCCCATTCCTTCGGGCAGTGTTTTTTCAAATTAAAGGAAAAGGGGGCCAAGGAGCTCCCCTCCTCGAGCCGTATTAGGCCTGGGGGACCCCATCCCCCAGGGTCTTTTTTTTTTTTTAAATTCAAAGGGACGGAGGCTGCGTGCCCCGTCCCAATATTAATAAATTGGGCCCTGGCGGATAGCATCCCCTGGGTGGAAAATGGCTCGGGATGAGGGCTGCTCTCCTTCATTAAATAATGCGGTGGCCCTGGGCAGCCATTGTGAGTTGTTTTTTTCCGATCTAACTTGAGTCTTGCGGGATTGTGGCAAAATTAGCTTTTAAAAAAAATATTTTGGCCAGGGTATTAGATTATTTCTGGGGTCACCCCTATGGGGCTTAGGGGTGCCCTTTATATAGCTCTTTTTTCAGATGTTGCTGGCAACCATTCAGAGTGCTCGCCGCCCCTGCCGATTCCTGCAGAGCGAGTTGGCCCAAGGGGGAAAAAAAGCTCCCTGGGCCAGTCAGAATGCTCCATTTTTAGGTCTCGCCTGAGCCAGCGCGCATGCGCTGCTCTACGAGGCATTTAGTAAGGGCTTTTGAACTCAGAACACACGCTCGTGCGTGTGCTTTTATTTTTATTAACTCGCAATTGGCCTGTGCATGCGTCTTTCTTAAAAAGACAGCACGCAATTGGTCCAAGGCGGGTGATTGTCCCGCCTTCTTTGTTCCCTGGCCTAGGGTGCTCGGGAGCGAGCATCAATGCCATCTGTCTCCAATTATCGCGTTCGCGTTAATTGGAAACAGATGGCGCTCGCGTTTTTCCTTGTTTTTCCTGTTCGGTGTTGCTCTTAAGTGAAATAAAGTACACCATGCGGCTTACCCATTCATTAATACAATTATAAAAGTCTGTGTTTTGTACGTTTCATCTCTAGACAGCATGTATGCGTCCATCCCGCTACAGCCTAAAAATAAAGTACCGGTCACATGGCTAAATACTGAAAATACATTTCGGGAGGCGGGGAGCAGCGCGCACACATG
Organism: Calotriton arnoldi; assembly: GCA_963921515.1. Taxonomy (NCBI): domain Eukaryota; kingdom Metazoa; phylum Chordata; class Amphibia; order Caudata; family Salamandridae; genus Calotriton; species Calotriton arnoldi. The sequence goes on from CAWUFW010000724.1 coordinate 1,922,271, forward strand.
GGGAAACCTAACGTGGTAGCGTTTACAAACATCACAGCTACGGGCACATAGGATGCATTTACGAAGGGATATACAATTATTAATGCAGGCAGAAGTTGTAACAAAAACTTAACGCTTCTTCAAGGGTTTGTAATATCAAAGCCAGCATCTGTTTACTGTTCCCTGACTAGATACTTCTCAACGGGCAGACACATGCCCTTTAGCACTGTGTTTACTGTCTGGGAGGCAAGTCTCTCAATCTTATCTATAACACCATCTATTGTTCCTGGTAAATTAGCCTCTAAAAGCAAAGTGCTTTCGTTTGCAGACCACATGCTGCGACTTTTTCCATGTCCGTGAAAGCTTTACTTTAACATTTGCAAACAAGGAAACCACAAACTTAAAGGAGCCTCCACTGGTTACTCACCTGTGGCTACAAGCTGTTACATTGTGGAAAAATAATAAAGGAGCGCATTAAAATATATGTTGTAGCTAGTACTTGGCCCAGCTCACTGCAAAGCACACCCACGAGTTGTAGTGTTATACAAATGCAATGCCATTTATCAAAAGACACGGCAAATACTAATGCCCGTGCACAACCATTCCTTCTGTTGCCATGGCACCTTCTTCACACTTAGCATTTGGGCACTCGCTAAAAGGAGGAGGGAAAGCAGCACGCACCATCTGGAAAACGTAGTACGTCAGTGCCTCCCAAAAACACAGCAAGGGTCACCTAAAAGGCGTGGGTGACTTAAAAGGCATTATTTATTTTTGGCACACTTAGCATTTTGCAACAACCTAAAAATAAAGTAAGGGGCACAAAAACAGCAGCGCGCAATTTACGGCACATTATTATCCAGTGCGTGCTTTCGTTCATTTTTATTGCGCTTCCATGTTACCACATATAACGTTCTTTATATTAGTACATGCCTTTGCAGAACTTTTGGGCACATTCAGTTTACCAACCTGTGGCGCTTTGTTTAGTTGTGTGGCTTTTTGAACTTTTGAAATACTTTCGTAATACTTTTGATGTATATGTGTCTTCAGCATTATTTATGCCCACAGTTTCCGGGACGATAACAGTTACGCATTTTTCACGGCGCTTTTACTCACTAAGCCGCAGCGTCCATTATTTCAAATACGAGTTTTTACTTTCGCATGCCGCATTCACTTTAGCACACTGCGGCGCAGCGTTCTCCCATGAGGGAATTCTTAAGTTTTTAAAGCACTTTTGTATTAGCAAACCATAGCAAGTCTTCCACAGTTGTTATGTCCCCAAACACTAAAGTTAAGTAAAAGGAGGAAGAAAAGCAGCGTGCACCATCAGTGAAATGTAGTACATTAGCGCCTCCGAAAAACCTCCCAAAAACACAGCAATGGTCACCTAAAATCAAGAATCGCTTAAAAGGCATTATTTATTTTCAACAAACTTGACATTTCGCAACACCATAAAAACAAACTAAGGAACAAAAACAGCACCGCGCAATCCACGGCACTTTATTATCCAGTGCGTGCCTTCTTCCATTTTTATTGCGCTTCCATGCTACCACATAAGACGTTGTTTTTATTAGTACATGCCTTTGCGTAACTTTTTGCGGCATTCACTTTTTAGCCTGCAGGGCTTTGTTTACGAGTGTGGCTTTTGAAATCTTCGTAACGCTTTTGTAATACTTCCGTTTTAGCAACAACACATTATTTAAATGCACCTTATGGTACAATTCTAACTAGTATTTTTTTTATACCTACGCTTAAACAGCATCATAATACCCCTAACTATATCAGTTTTATACTTCATGCAAACACTATAACTGTTAAATAAAGCAGGAGCAAACATACAAACGACACATTTGCTATATATAATACCACTCAGTGCCACATAATTGCATTCTACTGAATGATACATACACTACACACAATACCACTCAGTGCCACATAATTACACTCTACATAATTACACTGCACTCAATGCAACATACACTCCAAATAATACCACTCAGTGCCACATAATTACACACCACATAATTACACTCTACTGAATACAACATACACTCCCCATAATACCACTCAGTGCCACAATTACACGCCACATAATTACACTGTACTCAATGCAACATAAATACCCTCCACATAATACCACTCAGTGCCATATAATTACACGCCACATACTTACTCTACTCAATGCAACATAAATACACTCCACATAATACCACACAGTGCCACATAATTATATGCTACATAATTACACTGCACTCAATGCAACATACACTCCAAATACCACTTAGTGCCACATAATTACACACCACATAATTACACTCTACTGAATGCAACATACACTCCACAAAAAACCACTCAGTGCCACATAATTATATGCTACGTAATTACACTGCACTCAATGCAACATACACTCCAAATAATACCACTCAGTGCCACATAATTACACGCCACATAATTACACTCTACTGAATGCAACATACACTCCACACAATACCACTCAGTACCACATAATTATATGCTACACAATTACACTGCACTCAATGCAACATACACTCCAAATACCACTCAGTGCCACATAATTACACACCACTTAATTACTCTACTCAATGCAACATAAATACACTCCACATAATCACACGTCACAATTACACTATTCAATGCAACATAAATACACTCCACATAATTACACTGTGCCACATAATTACATGCCACATAATTACACTCTTCTCAATGCAACAAAAATACTCTCCACATAATACCACTCAGTGTGACATAGTTACACGCCACCTAATTACACTCTACTCAATGCAACATAAATACACCCCACATACCACTCAGTACCACATATTTACAAGCCACATAATTACACTCTACTCAATGCAACATAAATACACTCCACATAATACCACTCAGTGCCACATAATTACACGCCACATAATTACACTCTTCTCAATGCAACATAAATACTCTCCACATAATACCACTCAGTGTGACAGTTACACGCCACATAATTACACTCTACTCAATGCAACTTAAATACACCCACATACCACTCAGTACCACATATTTACAAGCCACATAATTACACTCTACTCCATGCAACATAAATACACTCCACATAAATGCACTCTATGCCACATACCACCAATCAACATAAATGCACTCCACACTATGACACAATTTCACTAAGCATAATTTCACTCAACACCAGAGTTCCAGGCCACACAATTCAACTCCACACATTTCCAATACACACCACATAATTACACACTAAACAACATATTTCAACTCCACAATCCACAACGTACCTCCAATCCACACCATATAGTGGCACCACCTGAGCACCAAACATCATTCACCACCACCATTTTGCATCAGCGCAGCACCTAAGCATCACCTAAACATCACTTCACTCTGCCCTCGTAATCTGGCATCTGTTGATTCTCCCCTAGTGTCCGTCCGCTGCTCGTGTTCTAATTAAATTACTGTTTTCCAACCTCCACTCCCCCGTTATTTATGTCCTGCTCCCCCATAACAAAAAAAATGATAACAAACAAGCATGACAACAGTCAGGAAGAAGTTGCCAGCAGTGCAAGTACAAAAAAAAATAGAAGACATTTTTTTATGTTAAAATCTTTTTTTAATCAGGTTGTTCAGTTGTATATAATGTCGTCTTGGTTTGTATAAAGGTAACAAAAATGCTTAACACTTTTTTATTATAACTTTTCAACATGATGCACAGCAGCCACAATGCTCTACAACATAGCCGAAAGTTCTGGCTAAACACAAAGTCCCAAAGGCGAGACCTATTGGCTATGCCAATGCTTGTTTTAATTGGTGCTCCCATGAGACTCCCTCGAGCCTATCCCAAGTAAATATAACTCGTGCCCCAGACATGCACAGTATTATCAGCAACGATAACATTTCAGATCTGATTAGGGATGTAATAAATATAGTCAATGAATATGTCATGAATGATTTAAAATGCAAGGGAAAAAATCGTGATTTCACTCTAAGCGGATGATATTACATTATACGTGCGAAATCGGCAGAGCGGGCTCCACCCCCTGATCAGGGAATTCATTCACATTTGGGAGTGGTCCGGACTCTCCATAAATTGGGTAAAATCGTACATCTTTCTCCTCACACACTGCACAAATAAATTTGAACTGGAATACCCATTAGCCTGGGCAGACTCCTCCATCAAGTAGTTGGGAGTATGGATAAGTCTACATAAGGGGGGAGTACTGACCTTAAATTATGGCACGGCTAGCTCTAAACTGGAGGGCAGAATTGAAGGATGGCTTAGACAGCCATTTTCAATGGCAGGGTGCATTGGCTTGATAAAATGGTAGTTCTGCCATGGTTTCTTTATTATTTTGTGAATATACTTATTTCCCTGACCAAGCATTTTTTTCAAATCCTCACCACCCTTTTAGTGTGCCTCATCTGGGCAGAAAAGCAGCCACAAATGGTCTGGTTTACAGTGATGTTACCATATCATATAGGAGGCTTTGCCATACCAGATATGGAGCTTTACCATCTTAGCGCTCAAAAGCATTTTGCCTACTATTAGCTCCACTCCCCTAAAAACTTGTCCCACCTGGGCGTCGAAACTGATGCAACCACCCAAATCCACTGAATGTAGTACTCAGGACTTAAGCTCCTCACAGAGTGAACAAATTAAACACTGTACAGTTCACAGAGCATGTGTGGGATAAGATATGACAGAAAGTATCCCTGCCGCTTTTGTATACCCCTACAACTCTACTTCAGGCTCACCATTTGTTCAATGTAACGGCAGAACCCGAAGAGTGCGCCCAACTTCACAACTTACAATCAGTCAAATGTGGTTATCTTTACAGTGATAAGACATTTATCAACATGGAAACACTCGCCCTATAACACACACCTATGCTGCTTTCAACACTTCTGTCATTGGGCTATACTTGGGCTACATTGGGGTGATATTTGTGCTACATTTGGGCTCTTTTTTTCCTCTGGTGCCCATCTTGGGAGACTTTTTGTTATTAAGTTCCCTAATTACCTCATTTACTGCAGTATCCTCAGCAGAAAATGCTTTCAGCTTTCCACTTCAATTCCATCAAGATGGCGTTCAGATGTGCCACACATTTGGCATAAATTCAGAATGTTAGCATTCTAGTTGCTCATTAGAACACTGTGGTAAAGGTGCTGATCACCGGGGAGTTAACAGGCAGTCTACTGCTGGTGTTGAAAGTGCATGTTTCCGTCTGTATGTCAAAGTTTTAAAGACATAGCAGAGCAAGACATTTAAGAACTCATTTAAAATGGGTCCTAATTTTGTTTTCTACAGCAGTAACCATAATATCTATGACAAAATGAACCTCCTCATTTTATTCCTTTCTAAATGAAATGTTTTAAGTTTTACCAGTTTGATTCAATCAAGATGGCCTCAGGTGTACCACACTTTTGTCATAAGTAAGACTTAGCGCTCCAGCTGTTCGTCAGAGACTGCAGTAGAATACAAGGGAATCAACTGACGGGCTGCTACTGATGGTAGAACATATTTTACTCAGAATGTCAGACTTTAATCTCACATGGCTGAGAAAGATAGTGTGAATTTACAGAAAATATGCTCTAATTTTAGCTCCTGGAGCACCTTTCATAACCTCTATGGGAAGATCATGAGACAGTTTTCTCTCAAAAATGACTCATAAAACCCTAGCAGAACGTCATAATTTTTCACAGAGTAAAATCACCTTAGAACACACCAGAATTCCTAAAATTAGTATGGTACCACCAACAAATGATTTATTGTAACTAAAATAGGTTATCACCCTTTATACAGGCTCCTTTTTGTGACCCCTCAAAACCTGCCATTGATTACAATGCATTTCAATGGGGTCCATGCCCCAGTATATTAACGGCTGCTGCAGCATGTTCATGCTGTGGCCATCCAATAATAGGCGGGTCCTGCCTGCCCCCACCCCCCAACATGCCCTTTGGGTTCTGGGTGTGCTTACTCTTGCCCCTACATATTTTTTTTAATTCATTTCAGGATACAGGGACCAAGTCCCTAGTCTAGTAATGGCTGGCAAAACATATTGTTCAGGTTGAAAACAACCAATCAGGATTGACCAGTCCCTTTTAAATTGGCCAATTAGAGCATATCTGGACACCAACTGTCCATATATTCAATTATTTTATGACCTTAATTTCTCAAAAACTACTGAACAGATTTACACAAAATCACAAAAAGCACAATCTGCTTATCAAGATCTAACTTTCTGCCAAATTTGGCGTAATTCCATTTAGTGGTTTTCGCAGTAGGCTTGTGTAAAGAAGTGTAGGGAAAATGCATGGGGATTCTGCATTTTGGGATCCCTGTTTTTTCTCTGCCCCCGCTTGACAGGTTCACGAGAGTCTCGAGACTCTTGCAGGAGAGCCAATTTAAAAATAGAGTGTTCTGATTGGCCCAAAGAGCTTTATTTCCCTAGTGCCATATCGTTCCCGCAGGAGCGAACGCTCTGACTCGCTGCCAGCAACATGAGAAAATGTTGCTGGCAGCCATTACAGGACTTGGAGACATAGTCCCCAGTCCTGAAGTTAAAAAATGATATAAGAGGGCTTTGTTGGGTTACCCTGACCCCCTAGGCTCATTGGGGACGGACCTAGAAGGACCCCACACTGGGGCCAAACAGAAAAATTCTTCCAAAAATGCTGCGCGTGATAAAATAAAAAAGACGGCTGGGCCGCATTTATTAACTATAAGCCCAGCGGAGCCCATCCCTGGCCTGTATTCATAAGGGAAGGTGGCTGCATGGTCCCCTTCACCAAGCCTCTAAAGGCCCCAGGGATAAAAACATTGTTTATGGAGAGGGGGGACGCGTGCGACCCCCTCCCCGAGCCAGAGGCCCCGGGCAGCCCACCCCCTGGGGCTGAACATATTGTGCATGCGGAGGGGGGACGCACGCTCCCGAGCCATCGCCTGGGGGGGGGGGGGAGAAAAAACACCCCTGGAGGATGGGGTCCTTAGGGCCTAAAGAAGCTCAGGGAGGGGGGCGGTGCGGCCCCCCTCTCCTTTTAACTTATATATACAACCCTGGGGAATAGGGTCCCGAATACTTGAAGTGGGTGGGGGGGGGCACTCTGGCCCCTTCCCTTTAACCTATATGTACGGCCCTGGGTGAAGGAGTCCCCAGGGCCAGGCCCCGAAGGCCATACGCAGCATGGGATTGGCTGCATGCATTCCTTACCCCAGTGCATGACCAAAGGCCCTGGCCAATGGGGTTGGGCTGCAGGGGCCTGGCCACATGGCCAACCCCCGAAGTTCACTGGAAAAAATATTATAATACGAAAGGTTAAAGTAACATTATAGTTAGGTGAATTTGTTGGTGACAACATTAACGTTTTGAACTAAAAAAAAAAACACAGAAATTAAAGGCATCACTTATCACATCTCAAATGACAAATGACATCATTCAAGCTCCTTTTGTACACATTGCTCTTCAAACAGGTATACCCTTAGAGCTAGGAAATTAAGTGCAAAAAAGCTAAAAATAATACGAAGCGTCTTTACTGCTACAATACATACAACCCCCATGGGTAAAGCAAGCTTGTGTTATTTGTAACATTACCCTATACCATACACTTCATGGGATGCCGAGTTCATGTTGACTATGAACCATAGATGAAAGGGTAATCTATCCTGCACACAGTGTTCAATCTGTATGCAACTGTTCAGGGAAAGGATTATGTTACTTACCCTGTAAGCA